>OX451740.1:770342678-770942678 GCA_948472305.1 Vicia faba | reverse complement strand
ATTTGGATATGCACGGAGGGATGACCCTCATGACATGTTGATTCCTGACCTAGTTTTTGACTTCGACAACGATGCACAAGGACTTCGCCAAAGATTCATCAGAGCTTGGGGGAGACCCAACAAGGTTGATAGCAAGACTCTGGGACACAAGAACTCCATCCCTCTTGAGCCTTATCTAAAGTGGGTACGAGCCCGAGCCCAAAGTCTGATGATGCCTTACCCTCATGTTCTCCCAGTGATTAAAGAGCCTGTTAAGGAAGGAGAGTTCCCCTACACCATCCTACATCCAGACATGCCTACATCGTGGGAGGAAATGCAGAAAAGTTGGGTTCAGCTCAAGGAAGAATGGAATACTTTTGAAGCTAGCTTCTACGCCAGTGAGAAAAAGGTTCTAGAGCTTACCCGCCGACTCCATGAGCAAGAGGCCCTCAACACCTACATCGCACCAAAGAGGATGCGCAATGTCTTTTTGCCTTGAGAAGTTATTTTGTAATATTTGGCCCATGGGGCATTTATGTACTAACAAATTTCTTCTTATTAATATGACGTGCGTTCTTCTTTGTCTGAAACAATTTTGAACGTCCTAAATCCTTGAATGCATTGCATACATAAGCATACCATTCATCATGTGCATAAGCAGGTCTCACTCCAGGTTTCCTTATCTATTTGCTGTTTATTTCAGTAGGATGGACCTCGAGCAAACAGTCAAAGACCTGCAAGCTCAAAATGCACAGTTCCAGCAACTCCTAATGACCTTGGCTAAGGGTCAGAAGGATATCAAAACTCAATTGGGGAACAAAGACCCAGTGAAGAAGAAGAAAAAGAGACTCGGGGTGGCTACTTTGGGGAGAAGATTTGACGGAGAAGCTCGGAGAGTGCTTGAATTTCCTCCTATCTCTGATGAAGGAACCAGCAAAGGAGGTGGAGCTGCGGTACCTTCCGAGTCTGATGCGGAAGAAGAAGAGGTCGAAGAGGATGAAGATTATTCTGATCAGCAATACCCTCCAGCCGATGATAAATACAAAGGGCTAGAAGACAGGTTGGCCGCCATGGAGCTACAAAGAGTACTGGGTTTGGATTTTGAAGACTTGGGTTTGGTTGCCGGGATTGTGATTCCCCCAAAATTCAAAGTGCCAGTTTTTGTGAGGTATGATGGGCTGTCCTGTCCAAAAATGCATCTCAGGTCCTACGTGAGAAAGATCCAACCCTATACTGAAGATAAAAACCTTTGGATTCATTTCTTTCAAGACAGCCTTTCTGGAGCTCAGTTGGAGTGGTTTTATCAGCTAGAGGGAACCAGCGTCCGAAATTGGGAAGATTTGGCCACCGCTTTCTACAAACAATACCAGTATAATTCTGACCTTGCTCCTACTCGTACCCAACTTCAGGGTATGTCGTTAGGAACAGGCGAAGGATTCAAAGAATATGCACAAAAGTGGAGGGATTTGGCTGGCAGGGTGCAGCCTCCTTTAACCGACCGAGAACTTGTTGATATGTTTCTAGGGACCCTTTCTGGGCCATTTTTTCAATCATCTAATTGGTAACTCTTCCGCGGGGTTTACCGATTTGATCTTAACAGGCGAAAGAATAGAAGCTGGCATCAAGTCAGGAAAGATTCAGAAGGGTGTTGCTGCAAGTGTTGAGAAGAAGCCTTTTAAGAAGGAAACAGCTGTGGTATATTCTCAGAGAAGAGCTAGGAAGACGGAGCGTCGGCCAACTGTGGGGGCCGTAATGATTCAAAACACTCCAAGTGAGCAGCCTCGCTATAACCAGTCCAGACCAAATCAGCAACGGGTGGAAAGGCCATAACGGCAGTTCACCCGTATTAATATGACTCCAGCGCAAGTGCTTCCCCATCTATTGAAGTTAAATCTCGCCACCATCAAGGAGGCACCAAAGAATGTGAATACGTCCTCTCCGCATTATCATGCTAATGCTAAATGCGCCTACCATTCAGACAGTGTTGGGCACGACACCAATGATTGTTGGGAACTCAAGCATAAAATCCAAGACCTGATAGAGGCGAAGGAGGTGGAGTTTGACGCTCCGGAGAAGCCTAATGTGATATCTGCACCAATGCCGAAGCACGTCCGAAATGTCAATGCCATTGAAGAAGATTTGTATGTTGCTGATGTCAATGATCTGACTACTCCATTGCTAACCATTAAGTTGAATCTGTTAAGGGCCGGGATCTTCCCGGGATGTAAGGAAGACTGCTATTGTTGTTACTCTCTGCCGTTTGATTGTTCGTTACTGAAGAAAGGCATCCAAGGCCTTATGGATAGTCGACAAATTTTGTTTGAAAAAGTTTCTGCTGTTCCAGTTCATACTGAAGATGTCTCAATCATAACCATTCACGCCAATCTTTCCAAGGCCGTCAAAAAGCCTGTTAAGATTACACCAGCTACGAAATCTGTTCCTTTGAAGATAACAATGCCAGGGCCTGTTCCCTATGTTTCTGAGAAGTCGATACCTTGGAACTATGGCGGTGACGTCTACTACCATGGTATCAAACAAATCGAAATAACTGAAGAAAGTTCGGATAATGAAGAATCCAGCATTAGTAACATTGCAGGCACGAGCAAAATCACCAGGAGCGGGAGAATATTTTCTCCAGAGATTGTTCCTCCAAGAGCAATCTTTGGACCCTCATCAGCTGACAAGGTCATCCCTGCACCAATAAAACTCTCTGCTAGAACCCCTTTGATTGAGGATGTTGTTGTTCCTAGTGTTGTCTCTCCTACCGCTGCTGACAAAGGTAAGGGAATCCAAGATGAGCTCGTCAGGACGAGGGCTCAACCCTTGGTCATCCCGGAAACCTCCAAGAAGGAAATGGATGAGATTTTGAGGATAATCAAAAGGAGTGATTATGATGTGGTAGAACAGCTAGGGCAAACTCCCTCAAAGATCTCCATGCTGGCACTGCTACTTTGCTCGGAAGCGCACGCTAAAGCTTTGATAAAATTCCTGAAGGCAGCCCATGTGCCCCAGGAAACCTCTGCAGATCAATTTCAGAATTGCGTGGCTATCCTTACTGCGGACAATGGATTAGGGTTTTCCGATGCCGACCTAACTCCTAAAGGTAGAAACCACAATGATGCTTTGCACATTTCAGTCGAGTGTCGAGGAACTACTCTCGCACATGTATTGGTTGATACTGGTTTGTCGCTGAATGTATTGCCTAAAAAGGCCTTGGACCGACTAGATTGTGAAGGGTTGGAGTTGAAGCCGAGTGATATTGTTGTCAGAGCTTTCGATGGTTCGAAGAGAATGGTCCATGGGGAGGTTGAAATTCCAATCAAGATAGGCACTGAGGTGTTTAAATCCACTTTCTATGTGATGGACATCCGTCCATCATACTCTTGCTTGCTGGGTAGGCCTTGGATACACCATGCTGGGGCAGTTACCTCCTCCTTACATCAGATGTTGAAGTATCCTGTCAAGGGAAAGATCATTACTGTCCATGGTGAAGAAGAGTACATGATTAGCCACTTGAATTCTTTCAGATATGTGGAGGTTGAAGGGGAGTTCATTGAAACGCCTTTTCAGCATTTCGAAGAAGTCCTTCCTGAGTTAGCAGTAGCAAAGTTGGTAGTTGAGACACCGAGGCAGATGGCCAGGATGGCATCTCTGGAGGACGCGAGGGCCGCGATAAAGGAAGGGAAGAATTCAGCATGGGGGCCGTTGCTTGATATTCCGCATAAGACAGACAAATTTGGATTAGGGTTCACTACCGCAGGCCAAAAAGCTATGTGCCGTTCGAAGATTGAAAGAGTGCCAGTCAAGATTTCTCCCTACGGAATCAACGCCTTGGAAGATGAAGACAAAGAGAGCAACATCGAAGAGTGGGTTTATCCAACTGTCAAAGGAGGATTGAGCAACTGGGAGGCAAAAGACTTTGTCCCCATCACTTTTATTCATCAGTAATTTATCTGTTAAACATTTCCTATTTGGTCTGTAATATTTACTTTCAAACAATCCGTACACTATCTTTTCACCTCATGCCTTGCCTGGGGCATGTAGGTCCACTTGTAAGGGTTTTGATTATCTTTCATATTCATATGCCATGTTTAATGATTCATTGGACGTTTTTCATTTGATAAACTGCTTATGTTCATTTTCTTTCCTTTTGCATTTTTGTTTAAGGATGGCTATCCCTTACACACACCCACACTCACAAATGCAGGTACCCATCCACTCCGGATTCCATGGGTGACTATTTTGCTGTATCTTTCAATAACTCTGAAGATCTGGTCAATCAAGCCGAGTATGAAGATGACGAAGGTTGTGAAGTACCCGGGGAACTAGCCAGACTTCTACAGCAAGAGGAAAGAGCCATCTTACCTCACGAAGAATCATTGGAAACTGTCAATTTGGGAACCGAGGAAGACCGGAAGGAGGTGCAAGTGGGTGCCAATCTGGAACCAAGAGTCAAGGAGCGCTTGGTACAGTTGTTGAATGAGTATGTTGAAATCTTCGCTTGGTCTTATAAAGACATGCCGGGTTTAGACACAGACATCGTGGTTCACCGTCTCCCCACAAGAGAGGATTGTCCACCGATCAAGCAAAAAGTTCGCCGAATGAGGCCTGACATGTCTGAAAAGATCAAGGCAGAAGTAATGAAGCAATTTGACGTTGGCTTTCTGGCTGTTACATCCTATCCTCAATGGGTCGCTAACATCGTGCCAGTACCTAAGAAAGATGGCAAAGTCAGGATGTGTGTGGACTACCGGGATTTGAATAGGGCCAGCCCCAAAGACGATTTTCCACTCCCACACATTGACATTTTAATCGACAATACAGCTCAGCACAAAGTGTTTTCCTTCATGGATGGATTCTCAGGCTACAATCAAATCAAAATGGCCCCCGAGGATATGGAGAAAACAACTTTTGTCACACAATGGGGCACTTTCTGTTACAAAGTGATGCCGTTCGGGTTGAAGAACGCAGGGGCAACTTATCAACGCGCCATGGTAGCTTTATTTCATGATATGATACATCATGAGATTGAAGTTTACGTAGACGATATGATAGCTCGGTCACAAACAGAGGAAGAGCACCTTGAACATCTGGAGAAGCTGTTTGCCAGATTGAAAGAATACAAGCTCAGGCTGAATCCAAGTAAGTGCACTTTTGGAGTTAGGTCTGGTAAACTCCTGGGATTCATTGTAAGCAACAAAGGAATTGAGGTCGATCCAGCAAAAGTGAAAGCCATACAAGAAATGCCTGCTCCCCGTACTGAAAAGGAAGTTAGAGGATTCTTGGGGCGCTTGAACTATATTTCCAGATTCATCTCGCATCTGACTTCTACCTGTGAGCCAATTTTCAAACTCTTGAAGAAAGATCAGGTAGTTGAATGGAACGACGATTGTCAAGCTGCTTTTGATAGAATCAAGGAGTATTTGCTAGAACCTCCTATTCTGATGCCACCTGTCGAAGGAAGACCATTGATCATGTATTTGACCGTCTTGGATAACTCAATGGGGTGTGTTTTGGGCCAGCATGACGAGTCTGGTCGAAAAGAGCATGCTATTTATTACCTTAGCAAAAAGTTTACCGACTGTGAGACTCGCTACTCACTGCTCGAGAAAACTTGCTGCGCTTTGGTATGGGCTGCTCACCGACTAAGACAGTTTATGTTGACTCATACTAATTTGTTGATTTCCAAAATGGATCCTATCAAGTATATCTTCGAAAAGCCCGCCTTATCTGGAAGGATAGCTAGATGGCAAATGATCCTAACTGAGTATGACATCCAGTACACCACCCAAAAAGCTATAAAAGGGAGTGTACTAGCTGACCATCTGGCTCATCAAGCTATCAAAGATTACCAACCCATGATATTTGACTTCCCATACGAGGACATCATGAATTTGGACAACATTGAAAGTAACGGACCGTATGACGGACCCGAAAGGGGATCCCGATGGACCCTGTACTTTGATGGTGCTTCAAATGCACTTGGAAATGGTATCGGCGCAGTACTCATTTCTCCGGAAGGTTGTCACACACCTTTCACGGCCCGACTTTGCTTCAGCTGCACGAACAACATGGCTGAGTATGAAGCCTGCATCTTTGGTCTCAAGGCTGCTATAGACTTGGGGATCAAATCTTTGATCGTATTTGGGGACTCGGCTTTGGTTATCAGTCAAATCAAAGGAGAGTGGGATACCAAGCATCCTAATCTTATCCCATACAAAGAACATGTCCTGACATTGTTGCCTCATTTCGAGCAAATTACCTTCGAGCATTTCCCGCGAGAAGAGAATCAGCTGGCAGATGCTCTAGCTACAATGTCCTCCATGTTTAAACTCAACTGGGATAACGAGGCTCCCCAAATCACCATCGAGCGAATGGATGAACCTGCACATTGTCACGAGATTAATACCGAAGAAGTAGTGGAACAACCCTGGTTCCATGAGATCAAAAGGTATCTCGAGACTAGAGATTATCCCGAGGGAGCTTCCGTAAATGACAAGAAGTTCTTAAGGAAATTTGCTGCCAAATTCTTCCTAAGCAACGACATCCTTACAAACGAAGCCATGATTGTGTATTACTCCGATGCGTAGACAAAGCTGAGGTAGAGTTGATCATGACTGATATACACAGCGGCACATTTGGCACTCACTTGAGCGGGCATACAATGGCTAAGAAGATCCTAAGGGCAGGCTATTACTGGTCTACCATGGAAGCTGACTGCCATCAACATTCCCGTACTTGCCACAAATGTCAAGTCTACGCTGACAAAGTTCATATCCCTCCGGTTCCTCTCAACGTTCTGACTGCTCCTTGGCCATTTGCAATGTGGGGCATTGACATGATTGGAGAGATCAAGCCCACGGCTTCCAATGGACATCGCTTCATCCTGGTTGCCATTGACTATTTCACCAAATGGGTCGAAGCAGCTTCCTTCGCCTCTGTTACTAAAAATGTGGTTGCCCGCTTTATTAAGCAGAATCTCATATGTCGGTATGGTGTTCCAGACAGGATCATCACAGACAACGGTACGAATCTGAATAACACGATGATCACTGCATTGTGCAAACAGTTCAAGATTTATCATCACAATTCATCTCCCTATCGGCCGAAGATGAACGGTGTTGTTGAAGCTGCGAACAAAAAAATTAAGAAGATCATTCAGAAAATGACAGTCACTTAAAAAGACTGGCATGAGATGTTACCGTTTGCTCTGCATGGATACCGTACGACGGCACGTACTTCAACTGGGGCAACCCCATTTTCTTTGGTATATGGCATGGAAGCTGTTTTGCCTATGGAAGTCCAGATTCCTTCTCTAAGGATTATGAAGGATGCAGGTTTGAATGAAGATGATTGGATGCAGACCCGACTTGATCAACTCAATCTGATCGACGAAAAGCGACTCGCTGCTATATGCCATGGTCAGGCGTATCAAAAAAGAATGATCAAGGCCTTCAATAAGAAAGTCAGACGGCAAGTATATCAAGTCGGAGATCTCGTGATCAAGCGGATTATCTTGCCGCAAAGTGATCCCAGGGGCAAATGGACTCCTACATATGAAGGACCATTTGTGATCAAAAGCATATTTTCTGGTGGCGCAATGATTCTGACCACCATGGACGGCGACGATTTGCCGCACCCTGCGAACGCAGACATAGTCAAAAGATACTACGCATAAAATAACCCGACAAGTTGAAAACCCGAAAGGGCGGCTTGGGCAAAAATGGGCATCCCGGCGGACCGAAAACCCGAAAGGGCGGTTCAGGAAAAAGTTAGGGATAAAAACAAAAAAATCTGTACACCCGGCAAGTCGAAAACCCAAAAGGGCGGCTTGGGCAAAAAGGGGTTTCCTGGTGGATCGAAAACCCGAAAGGGCGATTCAGGCAAAAGTTAGGGAATTAAAGCGTATGACTATGTCTCGTCGGATCACTTCAAAGACAATCTCTTCATCAACCAGTTCCAGGCTTCTGATCAATCCAGTCATCGGCAAACGAAGCATTGAATGAACAGATATTCAGAGTTGTGTAAGCTATAGCGGAATGGAATCCCATGGAATTATTTCACATAGCCATCTTTATTTTGTATAAATCTTTCAATATTTACGACAAAATCCTCTTACTAGGATGGTTGTCTCCTTTGTATAAATATACTCATAAAAAGTCAATACAAATACTTTTCCCAAAAATCTGTGTCATTTCCTTTTCTTTTCTCTTGCACTATTTGTTTCATTTTGAGAAACGTCCAATGTTTTGTTAAATAGGCATATGCATTTGAACATAATCATTTCCTTACAAGATAGAGAATTACTGATAGGTTGAGGATACAGTTGGATATCTTGATACCCTTTCAAAGGAAACCCCCAAGAAATTTGGAATCCATATCCCCAGCAAACCCCGAAGCTTGTCCCCAGTAGATTCTGGAAGTTTATCCCCTGCAGAGTACGGACGTCTTTCCCGAGTTTCATTCAAAGTTATTCCTCACAAGGGCTTATAACTGGGTTATCCTCAGCTTATTACCACGGAAGATCGCACTCGCCCGATTTATTCCTATCCCCAGCGGAGTTCATCAAAGTTCCCCAACATAACTTAACAATACAATCCCCAGAGGAGTTTATCTTTGTTGTCTCCAGCCAGAGAATCCTCTAGAACTCAATTCCCCTCAGAATTTAAGTTTCAGTATCCCCAGCCGAGCTAAAACTTCAAACTATCAATCCCCAGCGAAGCCAGACTAATGAACCTTCTCCCCAGAGTTTTGGGAGGGCAAATCTTGAGTTCCCCAGTGAAGTCGCCAGAGGTACTTCCCACCAAGCTGAAGATTCTCAGTCTTACAGCCCCATCATGATTCTTTTAGATTGGAACTTCCCAGTAGAAGTCATCAGGAATTCCCCAGAAGATTGGTATACAACCCAAGCTCCTTATTCTCCAGCAACAACCAGGAATTATTCTTCCCGGCAGCAGTCAAGATACTTTTATCTTCAGCCATCCCAGATTCATCTATCCTTTGCAAGACAGCTCTCCAGCTTACATGTGCATCCATTTACATTCATATCATATGACATACGTTGTATCATGCATCATGACATTGCATATAACTAACTCTTTACCTTTTCAGGTAAGATCTGTCGAAAGACTAAAATCATTATCTTCCGAGATTCTTTCCAGGAATAGTTCAGATGTGACCCAGACATGGCAACATTCTAATGCTTATTCCAGATTTATCCAGATGCAGTTTTACACGAGCTCATCATCAGGGAACCCTACACCGGTTCTTCCTCCAAATTCAAGACTTCTGAAAACAGTTCACGGGTTCCCCAAGTAACGGATGTTAACCTATCACTTGTTCAGTTTCTTCTCCAGACTTCTGAAAACAGTTTATGGATTCTTCCCAACAACGGATGTTAATCTATCGCTTGTTCAGATGCAACTTTTGAAAACAGTTTACGGACGCTTCCCAACAACGGATGCTACTCTATTGCTTATTCAACTTCAAGATTTCTGAAAACAGTTCACGGGTTCTCCAAGTAACGGATGTTAACCTATCACTTGTTCAGTTTCTTCTCCAGACTTCTGAAAACAGTTTATGGATTCTTCCCAACAACGGATGTTAATCTATCGCTTGTTCAGATGCAACTTTTGAAAACAGTTTACGGGCGCTTCCCAACAACGGATGCGGCTCTATTGCTTATTCAACTCCAAGATTTCTGAAAACAGTTCACGGGTTCTCCAAGTAACGGATGTTAACCTATCAACTTGTTCAGTTTCTTCTCGAGACTTCTGAAAACAGTTTACGGATTCCTCCCAACAACGGATGTCAATCTATTGCTTATTCAGACCCCCAGTTCAGAGATGGTCCCAAGCAGGGACACCTTCCTGATACTCATTCCAAATGGCATCTCTAAGCCCATCCCCGACAAGTTTCTGTCATTCTTCCAGATGGCATCGTTAAGCCCATTTCCAAATGGCATCTCTAAGCCCATCCCCGACAAATTTCTGTCATTCTTCCAGACGGCATCGTTGAGCCCATCTCCAAATGGCATCTCTAAGCCCATTCCCGCATCCATTGCTTTGACGAGTGAAAATTTCCGGGCACTCTAGTGTCCAATCTCCTTTTACCCTCAAGTCACGAAAGGCAAACTTGCCGATCTAACTCCTCGGATTCAAGAAGATTGAACAGGGGCAACTGTTGTACCCCAAAATTTCCCCTCCCATTCTCTCAACATTTCTCATCACAAAGCCCTTGGAGATCAAGATCCAGTTAGGGTTTCATCTGCTCAAGACTTCTCCTTGCACTGTTGACCCAAACTAGGGTTTGTGTCTGCACAAAGATGTTTTGACCTAAAATGCCTAAGATGACTTTCTTGCTCCATATTGGACTCCCAAGTTTATCCATATCAAGTTTCAAGTCTTGATTCCAAGTTTTGCCTAGTCAATTGGACAGTTGACCTAGAAATCAGCTGTATTGGGGAAAAAGTCAACTGTGACCAATTGACAGTCAAATCTCATGAAAATTGACCCACATCAACATTATGAACTCATATGAACCATTTGATCAAGTTTGGATCACAATTCCACAAGAAATTTGATCAGATCACCAAAAGGGCAAAATGGTCATTTTTAGGGTTTTGATTGCACAAAGGCAATTTTTGACTGTTTGACCCAACCAATGGAAAACCAAGCTCACATATGGACTCAAGGACCCCATGGAATTATCTTGACATGCTCAACAAGTTCAAAAGATCCCAAGTACACAAGATTGACAGTTGAATTTCCCAGTCAATTGACCAATTTTGACTGTATACTGAAAAGTCAAACTTTGACTTTTTGGTCAAAATCAAGAGTCAAGATTCCTTTTTCATCAAAACATGCCAAATCATGAAACTTGTTCACCAAGAAATCAAAATTTGCAAATTAGGGTTTGAAATGAGAATTTTTCATAACTTAGAATTTTTCTAAGTTATGAAAAACCCTAATTTTTTCCCAACTTTGCCCCACTTTCTCACCAAGATTCATTTAGATTCAAACAAAAGTCAAAACATGAAATTTGTAGCTTGTTGCATAATCTACAACTTTGATTCACAAAGTTTTCCCAAATGAGGCATGTATCTCAAGTTACAATTTTTGGAATAAGGGTACTAAACCATTCTTAACTTAGTGAAATCTTAACCTATTTTGGCAAGGTTTTCTACCTAACTTCAAGGCCATTTTCCATACACTTCCACTTGGAATTTCAATTTTCATTTCAAAGATGGATTGTAGTACACATTCCAAGCTTTCCAAAATGTCCAAGAACTCATCAAACAACCTCATAACTTGGGAGATTCGAATTTTGCAATATGGCAAAAACTCACTTTTGAATTGGTCATGTACATGTTCATAACTTATGCCATTTTCAAGTCAGCTTAGTTTGTGCTACATTACAGGTCCTTAAACCATCCAACACTCAATAATTTAATGCATGTTCATTGTGCTAAGGCCTTGTTTCATGAGCTTATGCATTACATGTTGAATAAAGCCATTTATGGAAAAAGTAAAATAGCCATTTTTGCAAAAGCAAGCTTTATGTCCAATTGAAAATCCAACAAGTACAGATGAAATCTAATTGGCACAAGATTATAAGCAAAACACTCTGATTAAGACAAGGTTAGCAGCATGATTAGGGGGCCTCCACTTGCCTAGAACATCAACTTGGCTTTGCTTGCTTAAGAGTGAAGAAAAGTATCATAACAGACACCAACTTTGATATCAGTCAACCAAGCCTTAGAGAAAGTAATCAAGCACATTCCAAACATCAAACACAAGCTAGAACACGAGCCTTTGGCCTCCAATACCTTGAAAAACTCAGAATCATTCTGAAACTTCCCAAACAGAGCAACCTCTGCAGATTGAGTTCCAACTCTCAATCCTTTCAAGCATTCTTACCCAAACCACTTCAGACACCTTCCCTACCATCAATCCAAACTATCCAAAGCATTAGAAGCAACCTGTAACTCCTCTAATCCTTTTGGCCATTTTCACTTTTCTAATTTGCAGGTGAAGTGCTATAGCACGATTCAAAAGGTTTCAAGACAAAGTAAAGCTTGGAATAGCATCCCTGGACATCAAGGAAGCTATACCAATCATCACCTTGCACTGAAAGCTTCTCCATTGCCAGATAGAACTTCAACTGAACAGGTAAGTTCATGAACTCGTATCTCTCTTATTAGGCATTGTTAGCTTTAGGTTTGTGAAGAGAATATGTCACATTCATAGCCCTGAACATGCCCATGTAATTAGATTTCATTTATATTATGTGTGCTGCAAGAATTTTGAGTCTGAACATGGCAGAAAACTTAGGTCAGGATTTGGGAATGTTAAAATTCTCTCTCATTTCTGAGAGTTAGGATGAGTTTTTTATATATTTAGAATTGTGGTTCAATGCTTAACATTTCTTATGTTGGAAGTTTGTGCAAAAGATCAAAGAATCCAGGTGTTTGAATGTGAAGTACAGGCGCGCGTTTTGACATGTTTTTTGTCTGAAGGTTGAAGAAGAAGGTTCATGGGATGGGCTTTTGTGTTATTTCTCTTCACACCATATTTTTGGTTTTGCACCCCCTGAGCCCATTTTATTTATTTGCTTGATTTATTGACTTTTCTTTTTTCATTTTGACTTATTTATTTTTGCTAATAATATTAAAAACATGAAAAATTATTTTTACACCATTTTGGCATTTTTTTAGGTATTTATTTGTTTATATAGACATTTGTACATAAATATATATATATTATTATTTAGGAAAAAAACTAGAAAAAATAATGTAAATATATTTCATTTCTGATTTTTATTTCATTTTTCTTTTGAAAATATTTTATGGAAAATATACTTTTTTTATATATTAAATATTATTATTTTTATATATATAATACATATTTAGAAATTAATACATATATATATATATATATATAATACATATTTAGAAATTAATACATATATATATATATATATATATATATATATATATATATATATATATATATATATATATATATATATATATATATATATATATATATATATATATATATATATATATATATATATATATATATATATATATATATATATATATTATTAGTATATTTAGGTTAAAATACAAAATACATACATTTTTTATTTTATTAAAATTTGACATGAAAAACACTTTTTATAAATATATTTCATTTTATTTTATTTTTTGTACATAATAAATAAATATTTGTGTAAATTAAATAATATATATATTACTTAATAAAAATTAGGGTTTTACCCTTAAAATACAAAAGCTCCAAAAATAATACTTTTTTTATTTTTATTTATTTAACATAAATAATACTTTTTTCTCATACATATAAAAACCCTTTTTGCATTTTTGCACCTTTATTTTATTTCCCATTTAATTTATGCAATCAATTATTTGTAAATATTCCAAAAATGATGTAATAGCTAGATTTAATTTCTTTGTCTAAATATCCCCCCATTTGAACATTTGTACCCCCTTTCCCATATTATGTTGTAATAGTGTAGGAATTTTACTTTTCGCACTTTAAACGCTTTCTAAATATACCATGCTAGAATTAGGTTTTTGTATGCAAATAGAAAGAACAAAGTAGTTTGACCTAATTTCAAGATAAACAAGCATGAAATATGGACAACACATATCACACTTGCACCCCTAGGGTATTCCACTTCGTTGCCTTCAAATAAATGGGCCATATTGCATGTTAGGTTTCTTTGGGTAAAACAAACAATCAAATGATCATAGTCCCTCAATGACGCTTTCGAAAAGTTGCCTAAAATGATCAAGTCCCTTTCAAAGAGAAATTGCCCAAAGATACTTAACACTATTGCAATTATGGTTTAAACGATGACCCACGCCCGTCCCTGTCACCTCCTAATACAAGATTGTCCACCAAATGCAATGGTGGAACAAAATTGTCAAAAGGGTTAAAACATAGCATAAATCTTTGAGAACTTTAGGGTAGATAGCTCTTAAGTACTTGTCCATTTGCAAAAGAAAACACTTGCCTATTTTCAAACCACACTTCACAAACACTTTCAAAACAAACTTTCAAAAAACCTTGAAACATCTTTTCAAAGAGACAAACACCTTTTGTAAAACATTCGAGTAAAGAATTGTTACAAGGGTAGCCTAAACAAGGCATCTTTTTCAAAACCTTTTCAAAACCACGCACAAAGCACCATTTCAAACAATTGAAAACCAAGGCAAGTTGATCTAAGCAAGTACCTAAGAGCCCATGGATAACCATGGATAGAAAGGGTGCTAATACCTTCCCTTTCTATAATCTACTCCCCGAACCCAAGAAAAATCTCAAAGGTTTTTGTTGTGCTTTTTAAACCTTTCCTTAGGATAAAATAAAAAGTCGGTGGCGACTCTTGCTCAACCGAAACATTTGCAAAAACAAACGCAAAACCATAGTCAGTTCTCCCACCGTATCACAAAGTGTATGTTTAACAACCAAAAGGAATTATTGATCCCACTTTCCTAAATCATGTGTTCAAACTAAAGAAGGAATTGTATGGATTAAAACAAGCTTCAAGAGCTTGGTATGAGAGGTTGACTGAGTTTCTCATTAGCCATGGATATAGAAAGGGTGGAATTGATAAGATTCTTTTTGTCAAAGAGAAAAGTGGAAAACTAATGATAGCTCAGATCTATGTGGATGACAATGTCTTTAGAGGGATGTCAGAAGAGATGGTCCAAAAATTTGTCAAGAAGATGCAATCTGATTTTGAAATGAGTTTGGTAGGTGAATTGACATACTTTCTTGGTCTGCAAGTTAAGAATATGCAAGACTCCATCTTTCTTTGTCAAAGCAAATATGCAAAGAATATTGTGAATAAATTTAGATTAAAGAATGCCAACCATAAAGTAACTCATTCCCCTACATAATTAAAGTTATCCAAGGATGAAAAGGGAGTTAGTGTTGATAAGAGTTTATATAGAAGCATGATTGGTAGTCTTCTATATCTTACAGCAAGCAAGCCAAATATAACATTTGGTGTTGGAGTGTATGTTATATATCAAGCAGAACCCAAATTAAGTCACATCAATCAAGTAAAAAGGATTTTTGAAATATGTAAGTGGTACATGTGACTATGGAATGTTGTATTCTCATGGTCCAAACTCCATGTTAGTGGGATATTATGATGCTGATTGAGTTGGTATTGCTGATGATAGGAAGAGTACCTCTGGTGGATGTTTCTTCTTGGGAAACAATTTGATTTCATGGTTCAGCAAGAAATAGAATTATGTATCCCTATCCACAGCTGAAGCTTTGTACATTTCTGCAGGTAGTAATTATTCTCAACTAGTATGGATGAAATATATGTTGTATGAATATAATATCACACAAGATGTCATGACATTATTTTATGAAAACTTGAGTGTTATTAACATCTCCAAAAATCCTATTCAGCGTAGTAGAACTAAGCACATTGATATCATGCATCACTTCATTAGAGAACTTGTTGAAGACAAAGTCATAACTGTTGAGCATGTTAGCACAGGAAATCAGCTTGCTGATATTTTTACTAAGGCCTTGGATGTTGTAAAATTTGAAAAATTAATAGGGAAGCTTGGTATTTTTGTTTATGAGGATTTGTAGCAATTACTGCTATTTATTTGGGTCAAGCAAAGTCTCAAATTTTATCTTTCTCACTCTCACGCTTGCTCGAGCCCACTACTCCAAAGTGTAATTGGTTGGACAGAAACACCCTACCTATACCAAAACTATTGTTCTGACATCTCATTCGTCTTCTCTATCAGAAATTTGTGGTCATTTTTATTCACTTGTGTTCCAACAATCCATCTACTCCAAGCAAGGTCAAAGATGTCTCAACATTCATCATCTGAGCACATGCATGAACACTAAAGATAATCTCTGTCACACTCTGGGGTTGAGGAAATTTACCAAATGATCAATTTGTTTGATATTGTGTTGGATATAGTACCGATATCTATTGTTCCTGCACCTACTCAAGAGAAAGCATCATCATCTGCTTCAAAGAGTGTCAGGACTTCTAGTAAGTCATCTTTTTCCGATTCTACTACTCCTAGTAAAAGTAAGTCTTATGCTGAAAAGAGGTCTAAGTCTAAAGACTATGAGAACAATAACCCTACTAAGTCTTTTATTTCTGATAAGAATCTTCAAAAGTTTGTTACCACTTTCTTGGAGAAAGTGGGTTTAGATGTTGTGCCAGATGTTCAAACATCTTTGGTAAAATAAACTAGCCCTAAGGGTAATTCTAGTGATAAAACTGATGATTATGTTCCTGACCAATTGGTCGCTGAAAGAAGGAGTAAGAAAAAGGTTGATGTTATTATCAATGTTGATGGCCTATCTTTTGATGATGATACAATTACCAAACACTTGGCTCCTGGAATAGCCAAGAGACTTCAGAGAAGAAGAGGAAAGTTTGTGATTGTTGAATATTCACCTTCCAAAGTAATTAAAAGAAAATCAGGTGATATGAAGAACACTCTCTCTGGAAGTGTCAAAGGCAAATCTCCTGTTGGTCCTGCTAAATCATGGAGTAAAGTTGATGTTCCAACTAGAAAGAGGAAAGTCGTTTCTTCAAGTTATTCTGAACTTGAAGTTGAAAAGGATGTCTAGGACATCATTCCCATCAAAAAGTCTGCTTCTAAGAAGACTTGTGTTGCTGCTCACAAGACTCCGGTGGACAATGTGACTTTTCATTATGAGGAGAATGCTGAAAAATTGAAGTGTGTTGAACAAAGGAGGATTGCTTTGGAAAGGGAAATGGGGAAGGATTTCCAAAAATGTAAGGAGGTTGTGGAACTTATAATGGTTTGATGAAGACTGGCTAAAAATTTGGTCCTTGCTATGAAAGATTAGTCAAGGAATTTGTTGCGAATGTCCCTGATGAATGTGATAATGTGAAAAGTGATGACTATAGGAAAATGTGTGTTAGGGGAAATGTTGTGACATTCTCTCCTGCTGTGATCAACAACTTTTTAGGAAGGTTTAAAGCACCTCAAGCTGAGTTGGAGGTTACAGATGATCAATTCTGCAAGGAGATCAGTTGTGGACATGTGAAGCACTGACCAAATGGAAGAAAGTTGTCAGATGGAAGACTTAGTATGAAGTATGTTATTATTCATAGGATTGCTACTATTAATTGGGATCCCATAAACCATAGATCTACTATTCCTACTAGTCTTGGTAAGTTTATCTATGATGTTGAAAAAGAAAAGGGCTTTTGATTTTGGAAAATACATCTTTGATCAATTTCTGAAGAAAGTATCCTCATATTCTGTAAAGCTGCCTATTTGTTTTCCCTCTCTCATATGTGGAATAGTCTTGAATCAACACCCTAGTATTTTATTAGTTGTTGATAGTGTGAAGAAAAGGGAATCTCCTTTGACTCTACATTATAAATTGTTTGGTGGTGAACATGTCCTAGACATTGTTATGACATCTTCTTGTGTACATGGTTCTGTAACTTCAAAGGAAGGTATAATTTCTCACTTGAAGGAGACATGTAAGGACATGGAGGATTATATCGGGATTGTTACTTCTAGGAAGATCAAGCTTGAGGGATTAATCAAAGCTTTAATGGAGGAAGAGAAAAACCAGGCTGGAGCTGGTAGTGTTGTTGTTACTGACAATGATGAATCTGTAGGTGATGAATTTGAAGGTGATGATACTGCTGACAAGAGTGCATTTGATGGTGATGATGCTGACGATGATAATGTTGCATCCGATGGTGATGATGATAATAGTGAAGGAGAAGAGTATGAAACTGATGAAGATGTTAATGTTGATGCATGGCTGCTGCTGTGTTTTTTTGTTGTTGTTTTGATTGACTTTGGTTTATGGTTTAGTAAGAGGTTTATGCCCACACATATTTTAGAATCTTTTGTGTACTTTGTGCTACTTAACTTATTGTGCTAATGTGGTTTTAATGTTTTGGTTAGATGCTTACCTTTGTCATATTATGGCTAAAAAGGGGGAGTAGTGTTGATGTGCACTAACCACTAACCACTAACTATTGACTGTTATTAAGGGGGAGAACGTTCTGGTTCTCTGGTGTGTATCTTAGCAGGTTTTGAAGGGGATTCCCTGTTCTAGAAGAAGATATGTCTGGGATGATGTCTCGACATCAACGTGACTAAGAATTTATTTTTCTCTATTTTGTTTTCTGCTATTGTGCCTATGATTGTGTGTGTTTGATTTATTTTCAAACCTTTGGTGTTTTTTTTTTATCTGGATTGGTGTGTTTATTTGCAAGGGTTGTTAGTTTGTTTTAGCCAAAATTTACCAAAGGGGGAGATTGTTAATTCTATAGATTTATGATTGGCAGTAATTTTGTAAATCTAACTTGGCAGCAACATATTGAACAATATGTCCTATCTCAGAGTCTCGACATCTTGTTTGTTTCATTTTTATAGATTTGATTTACTTGGTTTAATTAATGGTTACAGAATATTTGGGGAATATTATGTTATCCCATGTGGAATCCAAGTTTAAGGAATCATATATTTTGTTTATGCTTAAGGTTATATTGTTTCTATAAATGTTGAAACATTTGATTGAAGACCTATTTTTATGGAGAAGTTTCTGGAGAATTTTAGTAGCTTCCTTACTGCATTTATGAAGCCCAAATACATTCCAGACTTTTTTATAAAAGAAGGCCATAAACCTAACTTTGGTGTCGAACATATTGTGTTGTTAAGTGTTCTTTTAGGGTTTTTACATTCTTGTTTATTATGAGCCTCTTTAATATCATCTTGATATAAGAGTAGGGTTGTCTTTATTGAGTTGTAAGTTTTTTCAATTACTCTTATGCTTTTAAGCATTGAGTGATTATGTGTCTTTGAAGTGTAACTTCATAAACATTATAAGTATTAGTGTTTTCATCACTTTTGTGATTGAAAGGGATTTTAGAAATGTCTCATACCTAGGTGAGTCTTAGGTAGAAGTTAAGCACGGTTGATAATTTGGTGAGTAGATTGTAAACTGGTGATAGTTTGCTATGGGTCTACAAACTGATACTATTTAGTGAACTTCATCCTTGGCTTGGTAGCCCCTAGAGTAGGTGTTGTGGTACACTGAACTAGGTTAAAAACTCTGCGTGTTCTTTTATTTTTAGTACTCTTAACTATATTTATCTTGTCATTATGTTTTAATCAGATATCAGTGTCTCGACATCTCTTAGGACATATGATATCTGTATACCAGAATTTCAGTCTGGTTCACGGTTTTTGAAACCAATGATATAAGGCTCAAAATTTAATTTTAACCCGCTATATTCTTCATGATGATATTCATTCCTATTTTCAATTAATTCAATCTATGCATTTAGGTTCCAAGAGATTTTTGGAATTGCAGCACTGGTATGATGATGATGGCTCAGAATCCAAGGGATTTCAGAGATGGAAATCACTTCTATCTTTTTTATAGTCATAACATTTATTCATTGCTATTGATTTTAGTGACTTATCTTGATTGATTTTATTTTTATAACCCAAAATATTGTCTGAACTTTTTCTGTTGAGCTTACAATCAGCGGGACGCCCCAATTTTTCCTAATTCACCTTCTTAGGTTTTGACTTAGCGGGATTTTTCTTTAATTCTTTTTCTTTATTTTGAAAAAATAGTGACTATTTGGCTTATTAATTAATGAGAACAATCATTGTCACTTTTTGACTTGTATGACTTCTTCGACACTTCTTTGATGTGTGTGAAGAAAAGCTCATGATCCAAACAATATTGAAAGGTGCTTGAATAATTATCTTGAATTCGAATGCATAGCCAAATTAAACTGAGAACTACTCTGCCCCAGGTTAAGATTGCAGGGCTTTCGTATATAAAGAAACACCAACTTCTAGGCTCAGAGAGGTCGACTAGGGATTAACTTTCTTATTTCTCTAGTGTGTTGGAATCGAAACAATGCCTTTCATTATCAGCAAAGTTTTATTTGGAAGCATACCTTTCAATAATTTGAGTAATTTGTTTTCATCATTCTTCCTCCAATCTTTGCATAAAAAAAAGGTTCATAAAGAAAAGTGAATGGGATAAATATTTTTTGAAAGCATAAATATGCGCAAATGAACTGATTCAAATCATGCAAAGCTCATATCATTAAAAATTAACATTTGGAAACAAATAAATTTGAAAGCAAACATCAATACAAACAAAAGAAATGCAAACAGAAAGCAAGCATGGCCTAGTGACTAATCAGTAACAAGGATGAGTTATCACATCTAATCCACTGGCTTTAGGTGGTGTGTTGTCCTCTGAGGTTGATCTTCTTTGGCAATCAATATTTGCAGCATCTATGTGAGCTTGCTCAAGCTTCCTTTCAACCCATCAATGTCTCCTCTAACTCTTGCGTTATGTTGTTCTTGATCTTCCATTATTCTTTTGGATCTGGTTTTAAACTTGTGTCGGGGAATCAGTTTGACAGTAAGCTGACAACTCTAAAGAGGAAGAAAAACGGGGTGAGCTTTTTGTCGACAACTTTGAATGCATGAAATGTCTTATTTTTATTTTTTGAATGCAACAATGAATTCCATCTATGGTTAACGGGTAAAGGATTTCAAATCATCTAGATATGGAAAGATTCGAATTACTTGGCACAAAGTGGCTCACAATGGGGTAGCTATAAGGTTTTTTTTTAAAAGGCTCTAGACACAATTCTCAAAATCATGGACTCTTTATGAAAATTCAGTCAACTAGGTAAATAACTTGCTAGCAAACATCATCTTCAAATGGAGCCTATTATGAGTGAGGTTTTCGCTCTAACCCAGCAAAATAATTATGTTACACAAGTTATTACGAAACCATCATTCCGAATATCCATTGGTTTAGGGTTTTTGTAAAGGTCCCTAGAGTCATCGATCCAAATTTAAAACACTTCCGCTCAAGTAAATAATTTACTCAACCGATGATGTCTTCTCAAAGGATATACTCTAGGCGGGGTAATAGCACCTCCCACTTGATTTACGTCAAGAAAGTTTAATACCCACTACTACAATAATGTTTCTAACATCATACGCGAAATGCATTTTACCTCAACAATAAAATCGAGATAAATAAGGTCGTCATATTAAGCAAAGACTTATCAGATTGGTGTATAAAACACCAAGGTATAATTTTATTAGGGCATGGGTTCGAACCCTAGATTCTGCACTTTTATTATTTACAAAAACCAGGGCCTTTTTATCTTAGTTTATTAAGACAACCGAAGGGTTATTCATTTTTTAAAATAAAAATCGTTACATTTATTACACAGAACACTAATAAAACTATTTATTTACAAACTACAATGTTTACCCAGAATATTACATTTTTTACACAGAAAAATTAATTGTCCATGAAGATCATATGTTGGATCTTCAATTCCTTGATATTCTAGGAAAGATCAAATGCATGGGAAACTCTTTTCTCCCAACAAAAAAAGGTTATTATTTATGGATTTTGTTTGCATTTGTTTCTAATATGAATAAAAAAAGGGTTAGATAACTTTATGCTCAAATAAATACTTAAGAACGCAAATCTTAAACCCAAATAATTTTCTGCTCTTACAATCCACCATAGAGAACTATTCATGACAAACACTCTTGCAAACATTAAACTCTTCATGATGTTGGATATTCAATTCCTTAATATTATGGAGAATATCAAATGATGGGTACATAATATTCCCTATGGCTTTTGCTTGCATTTGTTTCTAATATGAACAAAAAAAAAGAGTTACACAAAAAAGGGTTAGATAAATAAATGCTTTTCTGATCAAATAAATATTTAAGAACACGAACCTTAAACCCAAATAATTTTTTGCTCTTGCAATCCATCATAGAGAACTCTTCATGACATAGACTCTTACAAATCTTAAAGTGGAGGATAGTTTTATAATGCTTTTATAATGGGAGTTATTTATGTTTCACGAGGATTACTAATGATAATTTATTGAGCATTGATAGTCATGTAATGGACGGAAATGATTTGATTAAGGATTTGATAAATATCTCAATTTTAACGCTAAAAGTTACCTCAATTTTTAGGAAAACCGACAGGTTAGAACATTTAATTTACAAACAAAAACTGCAATTAAAATAGAGGTTCCAATTTTAACGCTCAATTTTAACGCTAAATGTTCCCACGGTTTTTATAGAAAAACGACGGGTTAGAACATTTAAATTACAAATAAAAATACAACTAAGACAGAGGTTATAACACTGACGTGACGCACATGCATTACAATCACATCACTTAGCTAGGATAGCAATGATCAACTATATTCAAGTCGTAATGTCTCTTTTGGATTATCAATGAGGCTTTTGAGCTATTTAAACGTCATTACCAACTCGTTTTTCCTTTAAACATCGTTTCAAATTATTTTTCTATTTTCAACGTCCCATTACCAACTCTCTATGTCTTGTTTCCTTGTTTCAAAGTCCATTTTTTTCTTATCATAAATGGATGCAAATTTGTTGTTCGTTATCAATGAAAAGTATGTTGGTTTCAATGGTTTTGATCGTTTTAAAGTAAGGAAAGTTGTTAATAGACAAAGGTTAAATAGTTAGTTTCACATTCTTCATGGACCTATATACACTAATCTTGTTAAAGAGTTCCGAATAAATGTCTCTATTGTGGAAGCTAGTCATCATGAAGTTATTCAGTCCTATGTCAATGGCTCTCATTTCTTCATTACTCCATCATTGATTGCTATGAAAATCAACTGTCGAGAGAAAGTTAGTTGTGTTGAACACTATGAATTCAATAATTTCTACTCAACTCAACTTCACCGAATTTATGCCAACCAAAATAAGCTCTTCAGTCCTTCTTCTCTACTCCCAATTGCAAAAGTTTTGTTTCTACTTCTAATGGCAAATCTCCACCCAAGAGAGAAAGACCTGGAAACGTTTACTTGGTATGACAAGCATCTCTTGTTATTCCTCACCTACAACATCAGAGCTAATCATCCTCTGACCATTTTCAGCTTCTTGAAGGAAATGATAAAGACTTCTCAGAAGAAAATAACTTTTCTCAATGTATACTTCTATCTCATGATGGATCATGTCATGAAATAAAGCTACCATAGCCCGTTGATAAGTTTCCCTTGCATTCTTCAAACCGAATGGCATGACTTTGTAGCAGAAGGTGCCCCACTGTGTAACAAAGGTGGTCTTCTCCATGTCCTCAGGAGCCATCTTGATTTGATTATAGCCGGAGAAACCATCCATGAAAGAGAAGACTTTATCTTGAGCTGTGTTGTCAACCAGGACGTCAATATGAGGTAATGGGAAATCATCTTTAGGGCTTGCTCTATTCAAATACATGTAGTCTATGCACATACGAACCTTCCCATCTTTCTTCAACACGGGGACCACATTCGCCACCCATTGAGGATATGATGTTACTGCCGGAAAACCTGCATTAAATTTCTTCATTATTTCAACTTTTATTTTCTCAGACATTTCTGGCCGCATACGACGAACCTTTTGATTGACTGGAGGACAATCTTCCTTTGTTGGTAGGCGATGAACTACAATATCAGTATCAAGCCCAGGCATATCTTCATATGACCAAGCAAACACCTCAATATAATTATGTAGCATCTGGATCAACCTCCCTTTGACACTTTCTTCTAGGTTAGTGTCGATCTTGACTTCCCTCTTGTCTGTCTCAGTACCTAGGTTGATTACTTCATCTATCTCTTCATGAGGTTGAATGGCTTTCTCCCCTTGCATCAAAAGTCTAGCTAATTCCCCAGGTATTTCACAATCTTCTTTGCCTTCGTCTCCGGCTTGGTAGATTAAATGTTCAAAGTCATAGATGACAATAGCAGAGTCGTTGGCAATGAGATCCAGAGTGGATAAATATCTGCAATTGTGTGTGTGTGTGAATGTAAGATACATGGCTATTTTGAAAACACAATAAAAATGAAATAAATACAATAAGCGCAAAATTTGAATGCAAAAGAGTCCAATGTTTTTCATGAAATGATCACATGGCATATGAAAATGAACAAACCCTCAACAAATGGACCATGGTGCCCCGGGTAAGGCACATGGCTGAAGTCATTGTTTGAAATTAAATTACAGACAAAGTTCTTGAATTGATAAAAACAATAAGTGGTAATTACTCCTCGTTGAAGGAGATGGGAATGAAATCCTTGGAATGCCAGTTGTTGACCTCTTTTCTGTAAGTCGGGTAGATCCATTCATCAAAGTCGCAGTCATCCTCAAAGTCTTCAATAGCATTCACTCCATGATTACTAATGTGAAAAGGTGGTTTTCCTATGCAAGCACGTCTAACCTCCTTTTGAGCTTTGGCAGTGAAACCCAACCCAAACTTGTCTGCTTTGAAAGGAATGTCAGGGAGTTGTCCCCAATTTGTATTTCTTCCATATTTAATCACGGCACGAGCGTCCATAAGTGAAACCATCATTGGCACAACTTTAACAGCTTTTGGAGTGTCATAAGAGATTTTGGTGGCGGCAACCATGGGAGGAACCACTTTGAATGCTTGGCATGGCATTTCTATGAACTCACCATCCATCTCTACATACTTGAATGAATTTAGGTGGCAAACCATGAATTCTTCTTCACCACAAACAGTAACAATCTTTCCTTTGACTATATATTTCAATTTTTGGTGAAGGGTGGACGTTACTGCTCCTGACCCATGTATCCAAGGGCGTCCAAGTAAAAAAGAGTAAGCGGGACGGATGTCCATCACGTAGAAAGTAGAATTTAAAATTTGTGAACCAAATTTAATGGGGAGATCCACTTCTCCAAGTAATATCCTCTTGGATCCATCAAAAGCCCTCATAATCATTTCACTTGGTTTTAACACCAAACTGTCGCAATCCAACCGATCTAAGGCACCTTTGGGTAAGACATTTAGAGAGGACCCTATATCCACCAAGACATGGGCCATAGTAGTTCCTTTGCATTCAATAGAGACATGCAAAGCCTTGTTATGATTCCTTCCAACCGGTGTCAAGTCAGCATCAGAGAACCCCAATCCATTGTCGACAGTCAGACTCGCCATATAGTTTTCAAATTGATCGGTTGTGGTCTCTTGAGGAACATGCGCTTTCTTCAAAAATTTGATTAAAGCTTGGGCATGAGCATCAAAACAAAGCAACAATGACAACATAGATATTTTGGAGGGGTTTTCTCCAGTTTCTCTACTATCTTGAAATCACTCTTTTTTATAATCTTCAAGATTTCCTCCATTTCTTAGGTGGAAGGTTCCTCAGCAACAATGTCTTTGGCAGGCACCTCTATCCCAATAGGTTCAATTACTTTCTCTTTACCTCTGTTGTCAGTACTAGGCTTATCAATGGTAATGCGGACATGTGTCGTTGTAGTAGTTGGAGGTGAAATGTTAGGAGAGAAAATACCCCCCGTTCTTGGCACCTTGCTAGAACTAGAAATATTGGTAACATCATCAGCTTTGTCTTTATTGATCCAAGAGTCTTGTTTAATTCCCTGATAATAAACTTCAGCACCGTAATTCCAAGGGGCTGCTTTGTCAGAGGAGTAAGGAATCGGCCCAGGAGCAGTAATTATCAAGGGAGAAATCTTTGGTTTGTTGGTAATCCTAATAGGACCCTTTGAAAAGATCCTAAGAGGCTTGTTGGGAATTATTATCATGGAAATGTCTTCAGCTTTATCGGTCAAACTTTTGATGGATGAAGTTCTTTCAAACAGGATCTAATGACTATTTATCAGGAATTGAACACCTTCTTTCAGCCATTTGCATCCATTAACTTGTTCGGCGCAACAATTACAGTCTTTGAAACAGTCAGGGAAAATCCCAACTCTCAACAGGTTCTCTTTAACAATGGTCAGTGGAGTAGTCAAATCTTCAACGGAGGAAACAAAAGCGGTGTCTTCAATTGCATTGACACCTTTTCCATGATTTGGCATTGGTGGAGTTATAACATTCAGAGTTGTAGGTGGATCAAACTCAATAGTTTTGTTGTCGATAATATCTTGAATCTTGTTTCTTATAGCCCAACATTGATCAGTATCATGCCCAGAGCTATTGGAGTGATAGGCGCATTTGGCGTTAGGATTGTATTTCAGAGATGAAATATTGGGATTTGATGGTGGATCACGTAATGTTACCAAGTTGGCCTTCAACAGGTGTTGCAAGGCTTGGGACAGTGACATATTAATCCTCGTGAATTGTCTTCTTGGAACCTCAGATCTTTTATGGTTGGTTTTTTTTGTTTTTCTTTGAGCAGATGGAGGGTTGGAGATTAAAACAGCATTAACAGATGGACGGTCATCCTTCTTGGTATGGGCCCCTGACCCATATATAGCATTGGCTTCTTTCTTGCTAGTAAAGGGCTTTTTTACAATGTTTGATGTAGAAGCAGATGCCATGGGAATTTTTCCACTCTTGATAGCACTCTCGACCCTTTCACCAGTCAGAATTAACTCAGTGAAACCGAACGATGAGCTTCCAATTAACAAGTTGAAATATGGGCCAGTTAATGTTCCCATGAACATATCCATTGGCTTCCTATCCGTAAGTGGTGGTTGTACTCTACCAACAAAGTCTCTCCATTTCTGTGCATACTCTTTAAAACCATCATTGGAACCCATTGTCATTCCTTATAACTAAACTCTAGTTGGCGCGAAGTCAGTGTTATTTTGATATTGACAGTAGAAAGTGGTGGCCAGATCTTCCCAAGTATGAATGTTGAAACCCTCTAACTGGTAAAACCATTCTAACTGAGTCCCAGACAGACTCTCTTGAAAGAAGTGCACCCATAGCTTCTTGTCAGTGGTATGCGGTTGTATTTTACGGACGTAGGACCTCAAATGATGCTTTGGGAATGAAACGCTGTCGTACTTAGAAAAGACTGGAATTTTGAATTTATGGGGGATAACAACCCCAGGTACTAATCCCAAATCACAAAAATCCAAGCCAGATACAACTTGAATTTCCACAGCTTTCAACATATCTTCCAATTGCTTATACTTATCTTCAGCCGGTGGATATTGCTCATCAAAGTAATCTTTATCTCCAGAAGCTTGATTGTTTGCAACTCCAGCATGGGTGCTTCTTGCATCTTCATTATGATTCTCATCCTTCTCGGAGGAGTCTTCTTCCACTTAAACATGTCAGACGAGGACCTTAAACCTTTTCCCCATGTTGATCACGACCTTCTTCTTGGTATTTTTCTTCATAACCAAGAATGCCATCAGTTCTTGTTGTCCCTTTGCTAAGTTAAGCAAGGTTTCTTGAAATTGAGAGTTTTAAGTCTGCAAGTCTTTCACGGTTTGCTCGAGATCCATCTTACTGAAATAAACAGTAGAAAGATGAGGAAACATGTGTTGTAAAACCTTCTTATGATATGATGCATGTAGGATGAATGAAAATGCTTTCAAGGACCTTTAAGATTTAAGTTTGTTTAAACAAAGAAGGAACAAACATTAATTGCATTAATAAGTTCAAAATGGTTACAAAAAGTGCCTCTCGGGCTTACAATGGAAGAAACAAGAATAATAATACAAAATAAACTCCTAAAACAAAAAGTACCCAAGCTTCCCATGAGCGCATCCTGTTTGGTGCAATGTAGGCGTTAAAATTTCTCTCTTCATGAAGCTGTCTCGTGAGCTTAAAAACCTTCTTCTCGCTTGCGTAGAATTGGGATTCAAAGGTGTCTCACTCCCCTTTGAGTCGAATCCATGATCTTTGCAACTCCTCGAGAGTAGTAGGCATGTCGGGATGAAGAATAGTGTAGGGAACATCTCCTTCGGTAATAGGCTCCATGATGATAGGTAGGATGGCAGGATACGGCATTATGAAGCCTTGAGCACGAGCTCTCACCCACTTAAGATAGGGATCTAATGGGATGAAGTTATTATTCCCCAATGCCTTGCTATCAACTTTGTTCACCATTCCCCAAGCTCGCACAAATCTTTGACGATAACCTTGAGCATCATTCTCATAGTAAAAAAACAATTCCTTGGAAAAACGTGTTATGAGGGCCATCCATCCGAGCATACCCAAACTGCCGTAGAGCCAAGAAAGGATTATAGGTGATACCTCCCCTGATTCAAAGGAGAGGGACATTAGGGAATTCTCCACGATGATAAATGATGGTGACATCCTGCAAAGATCGAGAATACCAATGAATATTTGAATGCGTGAGTGACACCATCCTAATAGACCATCTCATGCCTTGCTCATTCTTTAAAACAGATCGAGGTAGGTGAGAAATAAACCACTTGGCCAACAAAGGAGTGAAAAACATAATAATTCCCCTTCTCTTCATGGTGCGAGTGTGAAGAGAGTGCAAAATGTCTCCAAGTAAGGTAGGCATTGGGTTATGGGATAGAAAAACTTTAACCGTATTCACTTCTATGAGTTGGTTCGGGTTAGAAAATAGTACCATCCCATAGATTAGAAGGGCCAAAAGCTCTTCAAAAGCTAGAAAATCCAGAGCATCCCAAAAGAGTTGAGCCTTCTTAAACAGAAACTTGGCTAGAAAACCCTTAACACCATTTCTTGTTTCCCAATTTTCCGTAACGTTGGGTCGTTGCAAATATAAAGCTAAATCAATCTCCTCAGGTCTTGGGTCTCTCTCAATACTGATGAAGGGTAATTGATCAATAATAGGCACTCCCAAAAGTTGAGAAAATTCTTCCATGGTGGGAACTAATTGGTAATCAAGAAATGTAAAGAAATGGTGTAAAGGTTCAAAGAACTGAAAGAGCATTTTCATCATGTCTTCATCAAAGCTTGAGGAAACCAGATTGAGAAGTCGACCATGTCTCTTGGTGAACAGAGAATTCTCAGGAACCCTTGATGCTAATTCTTTTAGTTGAGGAGGCACTCTTATGAGGTTGATTTGGATAGTATTCCTGTGAGTGGAAGCCATGTCCTATAAAACAAAAAAAATATAAATCTCTAGGTCCTTGAAATGGTTAGTGAAAAATGCCATGGTATGATGTCATGATGTTATGTATAAGTAAACATATACAAGAAAAGTAAACAAATCCTTATGTTTTGGCTTGCATTAGGTTCATAGGTAAGTACCCTCTTGAAGTTTAGTTGGTTCAACCTGTCCTAAAAAGTAACTGGGTTCTAAGGAATCTCAATATCATTGATCTTTATTCATCAGGAGTTGTTTCAGCGCAAGCCTCTTTATTGGCGAATGAAATATCCCAAAAGTACAATCTCAATGAGCGAAGTATCGAGTATCAACCAACTTCGGACTGCACCAAAGCTGGCTATCTCACTACTTTCTAATGGCCAAGTTGTTCAATTAAAGGTTTTGTGGTCAGTTAGTGCTTCATGACACCACACAACGGCCCTGTTTTCTCCTTGACTGGACTCAAAGGCTACCGGTACCAACAAATGTGTCACACTAACGTAGCCATCGCTTCAACCATGTCGGTATACCCCGCACAGTCTCTATGATCTATTGCTACTTACCTAATAATGTTCCCCGATCCGGGTAGAGGATCAATACAAAACCCAAACAAGGACCTAAAATGTAAAGCAAAAAAGTTAAACAAATGAAAACATTTAAAAGTGATATAGTCTCTAAGATAACCCCACCTTTAAGTCATACATCCCCGGCAGAGTCGTCAGCTCTATGATACGACGGGAGAATTGACTTGGGTGTTTTGCGTTTTATCGCAATTGTTGCGGATAGCAAGAGTATTCATCTACTTTTCTTTTATTCAATAAAGGAAAGGGTGAAAATAAAAGGAAATACCTTTTGAGATAATTTCTTGAGTTCAGGGGGTAGGTTATGAAAAGGGAAGGTGTTATCACCCTTTTCATCTGTAGTTTATATACGGGCTCTTAGTTGCTTGATCACTTTGAAATGCCTTGTTTGAGACGTGTTTGTGATTTGTTTTTGAAAGTATTTTTGAAAAGTTCCTTCTTTTAGGAGAACTTTGTAATGATTCTCGTCTCTATAAGAATGCATAAAAAGTGTTTACTTTTGAAAATATTTCATGGAAAGTGTTCGTGTAAAAAGTCTTTATTCATTTCCTCCTCCTTTGGATATTGTTATCTTACTATTGATTGGTAAGAATCCCTATCATTAGATGTGAAGGAACGGGCGTGGGTTGTTGTATAGTCATAGAATGCAACATTGTAGGATACCTTAGCAATTTGTCATAAAGGTCTAATATCAATTACTGAAGGCAACATTGAAGGGTCATCGAAAGACTACGATCTTGTTTTCGAGGGTCATTGCTAAAGTATCCCACGTTCGAGGGACAAGAATATTTTTATCCGAGGAAACAAGTGTGGATTACCCTAGAGGTGCAAGTGTGAAAAGTGTTTGTTTTCGTGCATTTGTTCTTGAATTAGGGCTTTCTACTTGTTGATTTTATGTCTTGCCATACAAACCCTAATTACTAGCAATAATATGGGAAGCGATAAATTGCGGAAATTTAGAGTCCTACACTATTACAATACTTTTAGGGGATTGGGATACAAGTTTAATGAATGGGGATGAAAGCGATAAATCCATAATTACTATTACAAATCATTAATGATCCAAAAAAACAACAACAAAAAGTTTAAAAAATTAAAAATTCTGGTGCCTGGATGACACAGACTGTGTCCTGTGACACAGGCACCCGTGTCAGAACCCTGTAATTATCCCTGCATGATTTTTCTATCCCAGATGAGCTAGCATGGGCCGTGTCCTATGACACAGGCACCCGTGTCAGGACCCTGTAATTATCCCCGCATGATTTTTCTGTCCCATACGAGCTGACATGGGCCGTGTCCTGTGACATAGGAATCCGTATCAGAACCCTATCTTGCCATTTTTCCTATTTTCTTCCTGAAACAGCTAGATGTGTCATACTTCCAGAAGCATTTTTCTGTAGTTTTGAGTGTTTGCAACTCTTCTACTTTGATTTGTCCTATTTTATTCTTTTGAAAATGAAAGCAAAATGATGTATGAACAGGGATATCACAATTTAAGAAGACTTACCTCTTGAAGTGAAAACTCAAAATGTGTATGGATGTTTCCAGTTGCAATGTGATGATTTATTGAGCTTCCTTAGACCTCCCTGAAGTTGTTCTAATCTTTACTTTATGTTGAAAGTGTTTGAATCTCTCCAACCAAGTCGACTTGCAAGACAATGTTTTTGAGTTTGGAAAGTGGAGATAATGATGTTACAAAAATTGTTCTTGTGTTTGAAAAACTTCTATATGATGTATATGAAGGATGGTTTGTTTGGACAGAAATGCAAGGTTTAAGAGATTTGAAGATTTTGGTTTCTAAGCTCATGGATGGAGATTTTTTTGTACAGTTCTGGTTTTTTGAGTAAAAGGGGGTTTGATGAAGTGGTGAAAAACACAAGAAGGGGGGGGGGGGGGGGGGGGGGGTTGAATTGTAAAACTGAAATCTAATGCAATGAACAAGATATTTTTATCCTGGTTCGTTTGATCTCAAACTACTCCAGTCCACCCGTCAAGGTGATTTCGCCTCTCTCCCACGAGGTCTTAATCCACTATATTCAACTAAATATTACAGACTGCTTTAACAACTGCTAAAGCCTTCTTGATCCAAACCACAACCCGGTTTGTCAAGGTAACACTTTCTTACAAAGAGATAAAACTAAGTGTGTGGATGTTTTCTACAAAACTGTATCACAACTGTGATGTATACACAAATTGAAGCTTAGAAACTAGATTGCTAAACAATGATAGAATATCAGAGTGTGTGGTTTAGCAAAACTGAAAGAAGGAAGATTATAATTAGCTTTTGTGCGTGTAGAGATTTTGAGAGCATTGGCCATTTCAATCTTCAAAGTCTTGTTTATATAGCACTGAGATAATGAACGTTGGATGCAATATTCTTGATTCAATGCTAATAACAAACTTTCCTTATTGAGCAGATCTTGTCTGGAATGAGGCCGTTGGAATTAATTTGCTTTCAATGCACAGTACCGTTGCTTACTTAATGCAAGTTCTGGCTTGGCTCATTCTGACTCTGCTTCGCTGCTGATGAACTGTTGTGTTTCTTTATCAGAGTGTTGAGCGCAGTCTTGTTCATCAGGCTTCAGCATGTACGTGAGTTGATCATCTGATTTTGACATTCTGATATGGCAACTTCTGATGCTGGTGTCTGAAATCAAGTTCTGATGCTGAATAGATGTGATCTTTCTTATATCAATCAGAGTATCTGCAAGTCAGAACATAATAATTTTAGGCAGCAGATAGTTCATACATGAAACTTATAAATACTATATCTTTTCACTTTGTTATCATCAAAACTTAAATATAGGGTAGTAGATTCAAACTTTGTTCTAACAATCTCCCCCTTTTTGATGATGACAAAAACTAGATATTTTTAAATGAAAATAACGTGAAAAGGTATCTGGAATATGTATCAGAATAAGAAGTAAAAGGATAAGGAGTAAAGAGATATCAGAGTTGAGAGATACTCCCCATGAGTTTATTACTTCCCTTTGATTACACGTGTTCTTCAGGATCAGATCTTTTTGCCTTTCTTTGAACATCAGAGTATCAGAGTCTTTGACTTATCAGAAGCTTTATGTCAGAGTAGAGCTTCAGAGCTTTTCTTATCAGAGCTTTGCTTTGGATCAGAATATCAGAGCGGATCAGAACTTCATAGTGATCAGAGCTTCTGAGCTTCTAGTCTTCAGAGTGTCCAGGAGCTTCCTTGTACCTGTAGACTTTAAGCAAAACAGAAAAACATTTTCAAGTGATAGAGTTAGAATGTTTGAGAATTTCTGTCTAGTTAGCCGTTATTGATTAAAATATCATTCTTGTTCTCCCCCTTTTTGTCAGCAATCAAAAAGTGTAGGTGATGTGCTAAAACAATCAATATCAGAAAAACTAATCATATTGAGAGAGTTCAGAATCAAAACAAGAAAATATTACAAAACATATTCAAACAGTACATCAGAAAATCAAGGAAAACATGAAAAAGGACATGAATGAAAAAAGAGACTAAGGTTGAGGAGGCAAGCGTGTGAACAGGTTCTCCAGCATGGCTTGGATCTTTTCAGCAGTCTCATTCTGCTTGTGCACCATGCTGACAACAGTGTCAATCTTGCTATCCTGCACATCCATTCTCTCTTTCATCTTCTGATCGCTTTCATCCATCCGCTGCTGCAGACGCATGTCATTCAGCCTTAGGTCTTCCAGAGTCTGCCTGTCCAAGGCAGCTTGAGAAGCATCAGAATCAGGAAGCTTCTGAGAACTTTCAGCAACATCCTCTGCTTGACTTTCTTCAGCTTGAATGGTCTTGTCTTCTTCTAATTGCACCTTTGCAGCTTGCTGTTTCTCAGACCAAGGTTCACTGTCCAGAGGGAGCACGTCCTCTTTCAGAAGCTGACTTCCAACTTCATTCAGAAGCTTGCTGAAATTTTGTTGTGCCTGCTCATAGTTGATATCCTGCAACTTGAGGGCTTCAGCACGTACCCAAAGTCTGAATTGTGACCAGAGCTGATCAGAAGCAGCTGGGTCAATCATTCCAGGACAGACTTGCTTCAAAGAAGCAATCCATTGCAGCACACCTGTTTCAAAATTCATAATACCAGAGCCAACATCTGGTTGCTTTGGTTTTGGGATGGAAATTTTGTGTTTCAGATCAGCAAGATGGTCAAGACTGGTTAAGTCTATGAAAGTCCTGCTGGGGTTTTCGGAGGTTTTCTGAGCAGCTGTTTGTTTTGGAGATGGAGTATCAGTATCAGAAATTATGATTGGACTGGGTGGTGTTTTGGGAGTATTTGGTGGTGTAGATTCTGGTGAGGATGGTAACTGGGGCATGATAATAGTTGTTCCACATGGCAGCTGGATTGCCAGAGGTGATGGTTGAGGTGAATGAGGTTCAGATGGTTGAGGAGAAGGAGTTTCAGAGTGATGAAACTCTGTTTGAGGTGATGGTGGATTAATTTCTGGTTGGGGAGAGGGAGACGGAATTTCTGATTGTTCAGGGATAAGGGGTTCTTCTGGAATTGATGAGAGTGGTTGTTGTTGTTCTGGTTCTTCAGCAGATTGCTGTTGTTCTGGTTGAGGAGGAGGAACAGTTTGTGGTTCAGAGATTGGTTGATCAGAGGTGTGTTGATCAATGTCAGACAGCACTTGGTCAATTGCTGATGTTGTTGAAATTGTTGGTTGTTTGGGATGTTTGGTTCTGGGTCTTCTGAGTTTTAATGCCTCAGAAGGGTCCTCTTCTTGTACAGTTTCATCTATGGTAGGGATGGGGATTGAGATTCTATGAGAGGTTTGAGGAGGAATAGATGCTGGAATAGTAGAAGAATTTAAAACAGGAGCAGCAGATGAATTACCTCTTTTCCTGGGTGTCTGCTGGGATGATCCTTCTGATGGTGCCTTCCTCTTCTTCGTCTTCTTCAGAGTCACTTCTGGTTGAGGTTGATGCAGATCTTTGATATTCAGATTTGGATCTGTACCATCTGCCTTGCACGCATCCAAGTACCTGAGAATCACCTCTGGTTTGGATTCAATTTCAGAAAATAACGGAAAGTCACTCAGAGGCACTCTTCTGCTGGAGATATCAACAATAGGAGTAGCTCTGGGTTCCTTCTGAATATTCTCTATCAGCTTCATCTTTTTCAAGTTCTTTGCGTTAAGAGGTTTCCCAATTGTTGGTTCAATAGAGCTTAGCTCTTGAGCTTCTATCAGATGTTCAATCAGCCTATTCTCTGTCAGAATATCTGATATCAACCTTCCAAAAGGTATCCAATCCCTCTTGGTTCTTTCTTCTTCCCTAGTTTCCTTCACACTTGTTCTGAGGTGGTTGAACAGGAAGTGAGCCAGATTGATCTTTACCTTCTGATCAATAAAGTAGATCAGAAACTGCTGCTCCACATTTATGTAATCAGGAGAACTGGTTGGTTTCCTGTGGTTGAAGCACCCCAGAATTATCTTAGCCCACACTCTGTAATGATCCTTCAGATCTTTAATCTTGCTGCTGGGCACCCCAAGAGTGAAAATCCTTGCAGCTATCACACCTACATCAGCACATCTTTCAGCCATGTCCACACAACGGACGCCACCGCCACTGTAACCGATTAGCCTTGCAATGTGATCCTCAGTGATCACAATCTTCTTCCCCATAACAAAGGAGGTGACTAGATGTGTTGAAGCCTTGGCGTGAATCCAGAATTCCTTGACTAGCATTGGGAATGTTGGTCCAACCAACCTGTCGAAATACCTTTCCCACTTCTGAGCCCTAACTTCTTCAGTTAGGTCAAAACCGTTCTCCTTCAAGCTTTCAAAATCAATGATTAATTCAGAAAGCACTTCAAGATTCTTCACAGGAGTGAGGAGAGTTCTGAATGGCACTTGATATTGCTCAGATGATGCTTTCTTCTGAGGACCTGCAGAAGCGCTGCTGGAGGTTGCCATGTTCACACTAAAAGGGTTTTGAGAATGAACTGAGGAAAATAGGTTGCAAGAGATGAACACAGAAATATGCAGAAAATGCTTGAGTATTAGTGAGAAAACGTAAAGAATGAGAATGAGAGATTAATGTGCTTAAATAGAGTTTTCAAAACTGTTTTGAAAAGATAAACGTTTTTTAAGAGAGATAAAAATCATGATTGCATTTTAAAAGCATGATTACTTTTCATTAAATGCTTGCTGATTTTGGGGGATTTGAGAAAGATACTTAAAAACGGTTACCAGACATGTGTCTCAATGCACCCAATCAGCGCTTTGCCTTCTCAGAAGCGTGCACGCGTTCTGCTTCAGAGATATGCTGATGATTGGATGACACTTGTTTGATGTAGTGATCAGCACGTCTGTCTTTGAGCTTAGACTCTCAGATCTTTAGACTTGCATCTGATACAATCTGCATGTTCTATCTTTCTGAAAGGAGATTGATCAGAAGTTCACAGTAAAACAATTACATTCTGAAGGAAAATATATGGAATTAAAACATTTTCACTCTGGACACACTTTCATGCTGAGATGTTTCAGAATGAAATTAAACCTATCTTCTGAAAGGGGTTTAGTAAAGATATCAGCCCATTGATGGTCTGTATCTATAAATTTTAAGTTCAAAATACCTTTCTGAATATAGTCCCTAATGAAGTGATGTTTTATTTCTATATGCTTAGCTCTAGAATATAAAATGGGATTCTTACTTAAGCAAATAGCAGAAGTATTATCACAAAGTATAGGAATGTTACTCTCAAAAATCTGGAAGTCTTCAAGCTGACTTTTCATCCAGAGCATTTGTGTGCTACATCCTGCTGCTACTATGTACTCAGCTTCTGCTGTTGACAGAGCAATTGTTGATTGCATTTTGCTGGACCAAGAGATCAGATTTTCTCCCAGAAACTGGCAGCTTCCAGAAGTACTTTTACGTTCCACTCTGTCTCCAGCAAAATCAGCATCACAGTAGCCTACTAAGCTGTAATCACTAGATTTTCTATAAAACAAACCCAGATTAGTAGTACCTTTCAGATATTTGAAAATTCGCTTAACAGCTGTTAAGTGAGATTCTCTAGGATCTGATTGGAATCTAGCACAGATACAAACACTGAATAATATGTCAGGTCTTGAAGCAGTCAGATAGAGGAGAGAACCAATCATACCTCTGTAGACTTTCTGTTCTACATTTTTGCTCACCTCTTCTCTTTCCAGAATGCACGTGGGATGCATTGGAATCTTTGATGGCTTACATTCTGAGAGGTCAAATTTCTTCAGAAGATCTCTGATGTATTTGCTCTGATGAATGTAAGTTCCTTCTGGAGTTTGATTGATCTGAATTCCTAGAAAGAATTTCAGTTCCCCCATGAGGCTCATCTCAAATTCTGCCTGCATACACTTAGCAAATTTTCTTCCAAGAGAAGGATTAGTAGAACCAAAAATAATATCATCAACATAAATTTGACAGACTAAGATGTCACTCTTAACTGATTTACAAAATAGAGTAGTGTCCACCTTCCCTCTGGTGAATTCATTTTCCAGCAGAAAGTTACTTAGCCTTTCATACCAAGCTCTGGGAGCTTGTTTCAGACCATACAGTGACTTCTTTAGTTTGAAAACATGTTCTGGATGTTTTGTATTTTCAAAACCTGGGGGTTGGTGTACATACACTTCTTCTTCTATATAACCATTTAAGAATGCACTTTTGACATCCATCTGATACAGAGTGATGCCTCTATTAACAGCAAATGAAATTAAAAGTCTGATAGATTCTAACCTGGCGACTGGGGCAAAGGTTTCTGTATAGTCTATCCCCTCTTGCTGACTATAACCTTGTGCAACCAGTCGTGCCTTGTTTCTGATGACTTCACCTTGTTCATTTAGCTTGTTTCTGAACACCCATCTTGTTCCAATGACGTTGAATCCTTTTGGTCTGGGAACGAGATCCCATACGTCGTTTCTGGTGAATTGATTCCGCTCTTCTTGCATTGCCAGAATCCAGTCATTATCCAGAAGTGCTTCATCAATAGAAGAAGGTTCAATCAGAGACACAAGTCCCATAAGTGTTTCTTCAGAGTTTCTGAAGCTTGCTCTTGTTCTGATTGGATCTTCCTTTCTTCCTAGGATAGTCTCTTCTGGGTGATCCAAACTGCTTCTGGGTAATCTCTTCTGAGGTTGATCAGCAGCTGTTGTAGGATTGCTAGCAGTGCTCCTTTCAGACGTTGAAGGAATGTCTGTGTTGAGAGCTTCTGATGACTTGTCTTCAGAACCTGCAAATTCAATTTCTATACCTGCAAAAACTTCATTCTGCTTTGACTTTTCAGAGTCAAGCTTATCATCAAAACGAACACTGATTGATTCTTCCACAATCTGTGTTTCTGTATTGTATACTCTGTACCCTCTTGAGCGTTCAGAGTATCCTAACATAATACACTTCTGTGCTTTAGAGTCAAACTTGTTCAAATAATTCTTTGTATTTAATATAAAGCAAGTACATCCAAATGGATGAAAATATGAAATGTTGGGCTTTCTGTTCTTCCACAATTCATATGGAGTCTTTTCCAGAATAGGTCTTATTGAGATTCTATTCTGAATGTAGCACGCTGTGTTTATTGCCTCTGCCCAGAAGGTCTTAGCAACGTTTGTCTCATTGATCATGGTTCTGGCCATTTCTTGCAATGTTCTGTTCTTTCGTTCTACAACTCCATTTTGTTGGGGAGTTCTAGGACAAGAGAAATCATGCAGAATGCCTCTGTCATTAAAGAATGACTCAAAATCTTTGTTTTCAAACTCTCCACCATGATCACTTCTGACTTTAACGATTCTAAGATCCTTTTCATTCTGAACTTGGTTACAGAAGGTAACAAACACAGAGTGTGACTCGTCCTTGTGTCTTAAGAACTTTACCCATGTCCATCTGCTATAGTCATCTACGATTACTAACCCATACTTCTTACCACTGACTGAAGCAGTTTTAACTGGTCCAAATAAGTCAATGTGCAGAAGTTCTAATGGCTTAGAGGTAGAAACAACATTTTTGGATTTAAAAGAAGGTTTTGCAAATTTTCCTTTCTGACATGTTTCACACAGAGCATCTGAATTGAACTTCAAATTAGGAAGTCCTCTGACCAGATTGAGTTTGTTAATCTGAGATATTCTTCTCATACTAACATGTCCCAATCTTCTGTGCCAGATCCACTGCTCGTTGTTAACAGACAGAAGACATTTTACATTCTGACTCTTTAGTTCAGAAAGTTTGATTTTGTAAATGTTGTTTTTCCTCTTACCATTAAACAGGATAGTCCCATCTTTCTGACTAACAGCTTTACATGATTTTTGATTAAAGATTATATCATAACCGTTATCACTTAATTGACTTATGGATAACAGATTATGCATCAATCCATCTACTAGCAGAACATTATTAATAGAGGGAAGATTTCCATTACCTACAGTTCCAGAGCCAATTATCTTTCCCCTCTGATTGCCTCCAAAGCCAACGTGGCCTCCAGGCTTAAGTTCCAGGCTTTGGAACATATGCCTTCTTCCCGTCATGTGTCATGAGCAGCCACAGTCCAGGTACCATGACTGGTGTTTCTGACTTGCTGTTAAAGATATCTGCAACATGTATTATTTTATCCTTAGGTACCCAGATTTTCTTGGGTCCTGATTTGTTAGTTTTACCAAAACTCTGGTTGAATTTTGGTTTCACAGAGTGCTTACTGCTAGTGTATTTGATATCATGTGTGTGACCATATACAAAATGTGAATTCAGAGGAGTGTGTTTAATGGTTAAGTCCATGACATTCTTTGGTGTAGGAACCTTACCTTGGTATCCTATTCCTTTCCTGCCGTTTCTGCTAACTCCATAGATCATTTAAGCCATTCTGCTTCTATCTATGCTTTTAGCTAGGAACTTCTGGAAACTGTGATCATACTCCTTGATGATCTCATCAGCGTTGCTGGGAGTTTCAGAAATTGGTTCCTTCTGAGAGTTTTTTAAAGTGTTTTCTAATTTTGAAATCTTATTTCTCAGCTCAGAATTTTCCAATTTGAGACTCTCAGTCTTATTAGAGTCAGATTCAAGATTCCTTTTCAGGTCTCCGAATTTAGCTCTAATTTGCTGATAACGTTCCAGAATCTCATTAAGGCTTTCAGCAAGTTCAGCCTTTGTAAAGTTAACAGCAAAGTTAGGAAATACCTCTTCAATGTCTGATTCTGAGTCTGATTCAGAAGCTTCACTATCTTCTGAAATGTTAGCCATGAGAGCTTTGTTTGCCCTTTCATCATCTGATTCTGAGTCAGCTTCAGACGAGTCAGAGTCATCCCATGTAGCCATGAGACTTTTCTTCTTGTCTCTTCCAAACTTCTTTTTGGACTTTTCCCTCTGAAGCTTTGGGCAGTCACTCTTATAGTGTCCTTGCTCATTGCACTCATAGCAGATGATGTCTTTGGTGTTTGGCTTTTTGCTACTGGAGGAGCCTTCAGATCTTCTGTATCCAGAGGAAGAATCTGTCCTTCTGTATCTGGAAGAAGACTCGTTCTGATCAGATCTTCTGGGATTCCTGAACTTCCTTTGTCTTTGCTTCCACAGTTGATTTACTCTTCTGGAGAGAAGGGAGAGTTCGTTTTCTTCTGATGAGGATCCATCAGATGTTTCTTCAACTGCCTGCAAAACTTTAGACTCAAATTTTCTGTTAGATTTTAATGCTAAAGGCTTACCTTGCTTCTGAGGCTCATCAGCTTCTAGCTCTATCTCATGACTTCTGAGGGAGCTGATAAGTTCCTCCAGAGTGATTTTGTTGAGATCTTTAGCTAGCTTCAGAGCTGTAACCATAGGTCTCCACTGCTTGGGTAAACTTCTGATGATTTTCTTGACATGGTCAGCAGTAGAGTATCCTTTGTCCAGAACTTTGAGACCAGCTACCAGAATCTGGAATCTAGAGAACATGGTTTCGATGGATTCAGATTCTTCCATTTTGAACGCCTCATACTTCTGAATGAGCGCCAGAGCTTTTGTTTCTTTGACCTGAACGTTGCCCTCATGCGTCATTCTGAGTGAGTCAAAAATATTCTTTGTTGTGTCTCTGTTGGAGATCTTTTCATACTCAGTATAGGAGATGGCGCTGAGGAGGATGGTTCTGGCCTTGTGGTGATTCTTGAAGTCACGCTTTTGTTGATCAGACATTGTTTTTCTATCAATCTTCTGACCACTTGCATTCACAGGGTGCGTGTATCCATCTGTCACCATATCCCACAGATCAACATCATGAGCCAGAAAGAAGCTTTCAATTCTGTCTTTCTAGTAATCAAAGTTTTCTCCATCAAAGACTGGAGGTTTTCCACTGAATCTATCTCTGTCCTCATTGTTGTCATTGCTGATGTGAGATTTGTTTCCTGCCATTGTGTTTTTCTGACGCTGGATCTTGTACTGACACAGTTAAGTGTTTTAGCTCAGAACCAGGTGCTCTGATGCCAATTGAAGTGGTGAAAAACACAAGAAGGGGGGGGGGGGGGGTTGAATTGTAAAACTGAAATCTAATGCAATGAACAAGATATTTTTATCCTGGTTCGTTTGATCTCAAACTACTCCAGTCCACCCGTCAAGGTGATTTCGCCTCTCTCCCACGAGGTCTTAATCCACTATATTCAACTGAATATTACAGACTTCTTTAACAACTGCTAAAGCCTTCTTGATCCAAACCACAACCCGGTTTGTCAAGGTAACACTTTCTTACAAAGAGATAAAACTAAGTGTGTGGATGTTTTCTACAAAACTGTATCACAACTGTGATGTATACACAAATTGAAGCTTAGAAACTAGATTGCTAAACAATGATAGAATATCATAGTGTGTGGTTTAGCAAAACTGAAAGAAGGAAGATTATAATTAACTTTTGTGCGTGTAGAGATTTTGAGAGCATTAGCCATTTCAATCTTCAAAGTCTTGTTTATATAGCACTGAGATGATGAACGTTGGATGCAATATTCTTGATTCAATGCTAATAACAAACTTTCCTTATTGAGCAGATCTTGTCTGGAATGAGGTCGTTGGAATTAATTTGCTTTCAATGCACAGTACCGTTGCTTACTTAATGCAAGTTCTGGCTTGGCTCATTCTGACTCTGCTTCGCTGCTGATGAACTGTTGTGTTTCTTTATCAGAGTGTTGAGCGCAGTCTTGTTCATCAGGCTTCAGCATGTACGTGAGTTGATCATCTGATTTTGACATTCTGATATGGCAACTTCTGATGCTGGTGTCTGAAATCAAGTTCTGATGTTGAATAGATGTGATCTTGCTTATATCAATCAGAGTATCTGCAAGTCAGAACATAATAATTTTAGGCAGCAGATAGTTCATACATGAAACTTATAAATACTATATCTTTTCACTTTGTTATCATCAAAACTTAAATATAGGGTAGTAGATTCAAACTTTGTTCTAACATTTGAGGATTTTCAATACACAAGAAGCTCTCTAATTTTTTTGACCTCTTTATCTTACAAATTCCCCCTCTATATATAGACAAGAGGTTTGGGAACAAGAGCTGATTAGGTTTGTAAGACAGCATGTTATGGTTTGGTTGGGATGCAAATGTCAAACTATGCCAATTCTTCCATTGTCCCAAGATGAAGTACCAAAGTTGCTGGTATAGAGGGGCTACTTTCCATGATTATGGTTGAGTAAAATCAGAAGTAAACAAGGTATGGGCTCAAGACAAACTTTGTACCAAAAGGCTTGCTTTTTAAGAATAACAACGATGCCTTTATGCCATAAATGGAAATATCTTTTGGACAATGGCTTAAACACTTGGGTAATAACTGAAGAGTAGGTGTAAGCATTAAATTATGGTAATATTGGCAAGTTACAAGGCCTGAAACACAAGATTATGCAACATAGCATGAAGATTTTGTTATGTGTTCTTCAACAGAAGGACTTGTAATTCAAGGATGGATGCCCAACTTCATGCCCTTGAATCTCCTAGCTCAAGTATGATAAATTCATGCTCTTATATGTTTTGGACAACTTGAAACATCCTCTATAACTTTTATGTTGGCCATGTTGACAAAATCATCTTGGAACTATGTGAAAAAATGCCAAGAAGTTGGAATAAAATCCTGACCAAAATCTGTTGAAAATTTCTCTAAGTGCTAGATGAAAAATATCATGTCTTCATGGGCTTATATCTTCAAATCTAAGCATTTTTTGGACATCAACCCTCTAATAAAAAGTTGTATAATTCATCAAGATCTACAACTTTCATGTTTAAAATTTCCTTTTAATCATTTTGCATCATGGTGAAAAATTGGTATGAAGTTATGAAATAAACATGTGCAAAACACTTGGAAAAATTCCCATGTCTTGAAAAGTTTGACTTTTCAAATTGACTTTTGACTTTCTTGACTTTTTGATGATCAAGCTTGATATTCTTGAATTTCTTGACGAGTTTTGATCTTTGAGACTTAATGTTGACCAAAAAGTCAAAGTTTGACTTTTGGCGTATCAGTCGACTTTTCATCAGTATAGTTGATTTTTTGTCATCTGGTAAATTGACTGAGCAGAATTTATGATACAAGATTTGAAACTTGACATGAGCATTCTTGAAGGTACATAATTATCCATGAAAGTCATTTGATGTATTAGAAGTCCAATTGTCCTTGTGCAAGCTCAAACCCTAATTTTGAGGTATCATTGTTGAGGAGATGGCTGACCTAGTCAATAGTTGTGTAAGCTTGAGCTTTTGCAGATATTTATGAGAAATGTCTTGAGAAAAGAGAGGGAAAATTTTAGGGTACAACAGTGTGCAATAGCTTGTATGATGCATCAAGCTCTTATTTATTCAAGTCATCATAATTGAACTCACCTTCATACTCAAATCTACCAAAGTAAGCCATCACATTGTTGGCAGTTTCTCCCTCACTTTCATTGTCATAATAAGACCAAGTGATGGATAATCCCTTTTTCCGTCTCTTTAGAAAGTTAAGAGATTATGCTTTAATGTGTCCAAATCCTTCACATTCAAATCACTTAGTACCATTGTCATCATATGGTTTGTCTTCACTCTTGCCTTTTTTATGGGGAATGATATCAGACCTCTTGTCTTGGAAATTTGTCCTATACTTTCTGTCCAGATACTTCAAGGAATTGTTGAACTTTTTTCAGGAAGAGTTATAACATATGACAAGCTTTCTTCTTTATCATTTTGAATTCCTTCCTCGTCAGTGTTGGAAACAAATACTATACCTTTGTTCTTATTTTTAGCCCTATCATTGAAGGATATCTCAAAGTTTTGTAAGGAACCAATGATTTTATCAACCTTATTGTTGCTCATATCCTGAGTGTCTTCAATAGCAATCACTTTCATATCAAACCTCTTAGGAAATGATCTGAGAATTTTTCTGGCAAGACTTTATTCAAACACATTTTCATCTAAGGCAATTGAGGTGTTGGAAATATCTTGTAATCTTATGTGAAAATCACAGATAGATTCATCTTCATTGATCATCAGATTCTCAAACTTAGTGGTAAGAAGCTACAACCTTGACATTTGAACTCAGGATGTTCCTTCAAGTACATTTTTGAGAACCTCTCGTGCTTCTTTAGCATCTAAACATGTGTTGATCATAATGAACATGTTCTTGTCCACATCATTTAAGATAGAATTCAAAGCCTTAGATTTTCTAAGAGCTTCATCATCTTCAGAATCAGTCCAATCAACTTCTAGTTTCAAACTAGTTGTACCATCTTCAGAAGTAACCAGTGGATGTTTACATCCTTTTATCACATCTTACCATTCTTTTATTCCCGTGGATTTGAGAAAGACAATCATCATAGACTTCTAATAATCATAGTTGGTGCCATCCTAATAGGTGGTGTGTTGACTAATCCTCCATCTTTCATTATGTTCATTTGAGCAGAATTTATCTTACTTGGAGCTCGCCCAAAAGGCTAGGGTGTCAGCTCTTATACCAATTAAAATTATGTTCCTTATGGTACAAATGTTGAATGGGATATCCTAGCAACTGGTTTGGCAAGTTAAACCAGAATCACCATAACTTATACAAGATGATGAAGCATAAAAGCAATAAATAACACAATCAATTGGTAACCTAGATTGATGCAACCTGCACCCACGTCTAGAGGGTTGGCTTCCAACTCAAAAAATGATATTCACTATTAGTAGTTTACTATAATTAGCCTGACAAACAACAATAAACCCTATGTTGTTCAATGCCTCCTCCTAACACTACCCAATGTCTTTCCATTCAAGACTCCCCCTAAATATGAGACACCCTCCCACTTTGTTTTTCTCCCAAACACTAACCCCTTAGTGTTTAGGTTGAAATCACTAAACTCTAGTGATCAACTTCACTTAAAACTAGGAGTGATATTGAATCTTACAACTCAACTAGACAAAACTATAACTATGCCAAGTTATTGAAACATATTGTGGTGTACACACAACAATAACAAGGACTCTAAACAAACCCTAGCACTTTAAAAATCTTCAATGTATTGATTGCTTTCCAATGACATTTTTGAGCTCCTTATATAGCATAATAGTTATGGGCTTTTCTTCATGGATACTTATGACTTGTTTCTATTTAAATTCAAATTTAAATCTTCATTTAAATATGAATTGATCTTCTTCCAGCTATCAAACAAATCACCTAACCCTATTGCTAAACCAGTAGAATAAAATCTTATAAAATCTTTGATAAGAAAGTCTTCCAAAACGCATCAGCAATGACCTTTTGTGCAAGGCCCAAATGTTGTACCAACATGTTGGGACGTTGTGTATAGCATGTGTTCATTCTACACCTCCATACCAGTTTAGCAAGCTAGAATAATATTGACACTTTGAACACTTCTCCTTGTTATTGTTTTGCTAAAATCAGTCAATCCACAAGGAACTAAAGAAGTTCCTTGAATGGAGAATGGTCATCTCCGATGTGATATTAAAAAGAGGTTGAGGTCTCATTATATTGGTTAAAGATCTAAACAAGATGGAAAACCATTGAAGGACCATGAAAGGTCATACGCCAAGAAGGGTTGTGCACCATTGATGGCTTGGTTGGGGTCGTCTACCTTTGGAGGGAAACGTATGGATGTACATATTTAAAGGACTATACAAGGCCATTTGTTGATTAAGGAACAAATGGGATCATCTACCTTTAAGGGACCAAGTAGGGCCATTTACCTTAGGCTGACCAGATGGGGACTTTTATGATTTAGGTGGTATCGTTTGCCTTTGAATGATCCATGGGGCTTTCTGATATTAAAGGTGTTAATTAATTGTTTTTGGTATTGGCATTATTTTACCCAAAATTTTCCCTCCCCTTTTTGAAGACAATTGATTCAAGGCACCTCCTCATGTTCCTAGGGTTTTCAATTGCTCAAGAATACTCAAGAGTTTGAGCATACAAGCACCTTCTCCTAAGCAGTGGCCTACAATTAGGGTTTTGGTTTTATCAAATAAAATTGTGCTTCTAATGCCTCAAGTAAGTTTCATGGTTCCTCATATGCTTCAAAGAATCTTCATGTCAAGTTTCAAGCCTTGCATCACAAGTTTGCTCAGTCAATTGCTCAGATGATTGAAAATCAATTGTATTGGATAAAAGGTCAATTGTGGCCAACATACAGTCAAACTTCAAGATTTTTGGTCAACGTCAATATTTTTAGGTCACGTTCATCATTTGATCAAGGGTTGATCATGATTCATCAAGATTGACTCAAGATTGCTCAAAAGTCAAAAGTTGCTAAATTAGGGTTTTTGTGGACTTTTCTTAAGGAGAAGTCAACTGTACTTTGACCAAACACAAATTTCACATGCTTCATCATAAAATTTTCAACCAAAGCCCATTTTTATTGAAATTCAATTCTATAAAACTTTGTCTCTCTAAGCTAAAGTCCAAAAATGTTTCATTTGAGAGATATGAGCCAAAACATTATAACTCATTTTGAAAGTCAACAAAAAGACATTTTTTGTCAAAGAAATTTAAATCAAGATAAAATCTTAAAATGAAACAATCACCAACATGAGAGTTGTAGGAAATATCTTGATCTTTCCAAAAATCCCAAGGTCACATTCATATGATGAAAATTGAGTGAGTTATGATTTATGCAAGTTGGGCAATTTTTGAGAAGTGCAAGAAACTTCCATTGAGCAATTTTGAACTTTTGAACTAATCGGCGTATCATTTGAGGTTTAAACATGTTCATAACATGTTGAAGGACCTCTAATTTCATTTATGCTTAACTATGATTTTTTATTTTATTTATTTTGATTTTATTCAAGTATTTTCAAAATAAATCAAATAAATTAACAAGTTAATGGACCAAGGAACATGTGGACCTTATGTTGGATCATTAAAAGGTCCAAAAACATGCCAACTAAATCTAGAAACTATGTGGGTTTATTTTGGAAGTGAATTTTCAAATTTCGGAAAGTTTTTGAAATCATTTTGGAAACAAATCATGCTTTGATCACACAAGATTATTACCAAGTTTGTTGACCTAATTCCACAAGTCTATAAATGCACAACATCATCAATTTTTGAAGAAACTAGGGCATAAATAAACTCTATTCTCCAGAAAGTTTCAACCGATTTTGAGCATTCCATTAGCCACCTGGAAGTCTCAGGGTTCCATTCTAACCTTTACTCAAGTCCACAACACCCCATAATTCTCCCATGCGAATTCACCGGTTTTGGTAGTTTCTTCAACTTCGAGTTTTCTATTCACGCAATATAAATTAATTTTGTGCATTCATATGTGTTCATGGTGTCATTTAGAATAGTTTGGAGCCTTTATATGTGAGCTTGGACGTGAGAATGAATACCTTCCATTGTTGACTATATTTTTTGCATTTTTTTCGTAACTCTGTTTACAGATTGTTTCAATCCAAAAGAACCCTGCCATTGGATTTGTAGCCATCGAATTAGGGGAGTAGAGACTTTCTTTTGTTTTGATTTTGTGTATTTTTCGGGTTTGGGAATTTGGTTCATCGGAGAAGATGACCGAAGTTAGGGTTCCAGTCACTTCTCCGTTCAGTTAATTCTTTCGACTGGTTAACTCACTGTGTGGCATAATGATGTGTTTTGATTGGCTGAGCGCAATACCCAGAGCCCTACTTTTACTTGTATTTAATTTGAATATTTTAATTTCATTATTTATTTAACGATTTATTGTTAATTGAACAACAGATGAACAACATGGCTTAGTTGGCAAGGAGAAGGACTCGTGATACAAAGGGCGCGGGTTCAAGCCCCATCACTGACATTTATTTTTGTTTACCCTTTTTTAGATCTTGGCCTATTTTTTGATTTTTTTTCTTCTTTTAATTAATTCTTTTTAATCATTTTTTAATCAAGAAAAAAACCAAAAAATAATTATAAAATTAGATTTAGGTATTTGATAGATTGATTTTAATTTTGGACAAACTTTTTTTATTTAATTAATTAGCCCTAGGGTTTCCATATCATTAATTAAGTATTTAATTTAGGTTTTAAAATCTATTTATTTTTTCAAACAAAAAATCAAACAAAAAATACACAAAAATTAATTTCTAAATGTTTTAGATTTTTAGGACTTTAAAACAACTTTTTTTAAAACTTTTATTTATCTTTTGCATTTAAATTTCTAAAAACAATTATGTTCAAATGCATATGTTCATTAATGAATCAATGGATGTTTTTGCAAATAAAACACAAGTGTAAAAAAGAAGGACAAATGGTTTTCTGTACTTTAAAGAGATATCTTTGTATTTACTTTGAATAAGTATTTTATACAAAAGAGATAGACATCCTAGTAAGAGGATGGTGTCATAAGAAAAATTTATACAAAGAAAGATAACTATATGTGATAATCCCATGGGGTTCCCATTCTGCTATAGCCTCTGTATCTCCGAATATCTTGTCCATTTGTCGCTTCGTCCGAAGATGATTGAATTGATCAGAAGCTCTGAGTTTGTCAGTGAAGAGATTTTCCTTAAAGTGATCCGACGAGACATAGTCATACGCTTTAATTCCATAACTTTTTCCTGGACCGCCCTTTCGGGTTTTCGATCCACCGGGAAACCCTTTTTTGCCCAAGCCTCCCTTTCGGGTTTTCAACTTGTCGGGTGTATAGATTTTTTTATTTTATCCCTAATTTTTGCTCGAACCTTTTGGTTCACCGGGATGCCCTTGTTTTGCCTAGGTGTGTGAACCTAGCGGGTCTCTTATGCATAGTATCTTTTGACTATGTCTGTGTTTGCAGGGTGTGGCAGGTCGTCACCGTCCATGGTGGTTAAGATCATTGCCCCACCAGAAAAGATGTTCTTGATTATAAATGGTCCTTCATATGTAGGAGTCTATTTTCCCCTGGGATCACTTTGCGGCAAGATGATGCGCTTGATCACTAGATCTCCAACTTGATACACTTGGCGTATGACTTTCTTGTTGAAAGCTTTGATCATCCGCTTTTGATACATCTGACCATGGCAAACAGCAGTGAGACTCTTTTCATCAATTAAGTTCAACTGATCAAGTCGGGTTTGAATCCAATCGTCCTCACTCAAACCTGCATCCTTCATGATTCTTAAAGAGGGGATCTGAACCTCAATAGGTAGAACAACCTCCATGCCATAAACCAAAGAATAGGGTGTTGCCCCAGTTAATGTGCGAGCCGTGGTACGGTATCCATGGAGAGCAAATGGTAGCATCTCATGCCAGTCCTTGTAGGTGACTGTCATTTTCTGTATGATCTTTTTAATGTTTTTATTTGCAGCTTCGACGACACCATTCATCTTTGGCCGATAGGGGGATGAATTGTGATGTTGAATCTTGAACTGCTTGCACAAGGCGGTGATCATAGTATTATTAAGGTTTGTACCATTATCAGTGATGATCCTTCTGGGATACCGTACCGGCAAATAAGATTCTGCTTGATGAAGCGGGCAATAACATTCTTAGTAACATATGCGAAGGAAGCTGCTTCGACCCACTTTGTGAAATAATCAATGGCCACTAGAATGAAGCGGTGTCCATTGGATGCTGTAGGCTTGATCTTCCCAATCATATTGATTCCCCACATAGCAAAGGTCCAAGGAGCTGTTAAGACATTTAAAGGAACCGGAGGTACATGCACCTTGTCTGCATAGATTGGACACTTATGACAGGTCCGGGAGTGTTGATATCAGTCTGCTTCCATGGTAGACCAATGATAGCATGCCCTTAGGATTTTCTTCGCCATCGTATGCCCACTGGAGTGAGTTCCAAAGGTACCTTTATATAATTCAGCCACGATCTTTTCAGCTTCAATCTTATCCACACAACGGAGCAGAATAGAATCATAATTACGTTTGTACAGGATGCCATTACTTAGGAAGAACTTAGCGGAGAATCTCCTTATGAACTTTTTATCATTGATTGAAGCTCCTTCTGGATATTCTTAAGTCTCGAGATATCTTTTGACTTCATAAAACCAAGGCAGGTCCACTACTTCTTCAGTATTAATCTCGTGACAGTGTGCTGGTTCGTCCATTCGTTCAATAGAGATCTAGGGAGCCTCGTTATCCCAATTAAGTTTAAACATAGATGACATTGTGGCTAGAGCATCTGCTAGCTGATTTTCTTCTCGCGAGAAATGCTCGAAGGTAATCTGCTCGAAATGTGGCAACAATGTCAAGACATGTTCTTTGTAAGGGATATGGTTTGGGTGCTTAGTGTCCCACTCTCCTTTGATTTGACTGATGACCAAAGTTGAATCTCCAAACATAACTAAAGATTTGATTCCCAAGCCTATGGCAGCCTTGAGACCGAAGATGCATGCTTCGTATTCCGCCATGTTGTTCGTACAGTTAAAGCAAAGTCTGGCAGTAAAAGGAGTATGGCATCCTTCCGGAGATATGAGTACAACGCCGATACCATTACCAAGTGCATTGGATTCCCCATCAAAGAACAGGGTCCATCGGGATCCTTGTTCAGGTCCATCATATGGTATGATTTCTTCACAGTTGTCTAATGTCATGATGTCTTCATTCGGGAATTCAAACTTCATGGACTGATAATCCTCTACAGCTTGATGAGCAAGATGATCAGCTAGCACATTGCCCTTTATAGCTTTTTGGGTCGTGTACTGTATGTCATATTCTGCTAGGATCATCTGCCATCTAGCTATCCTCCCAGACAGAGCAGGCTTCTCAAAGATGTACTTTATTTGATCCATTTTAGATATCAGTAAAGTGGTATGAGTCAACATATACTGTCTTAGCCGGCAAGCAGCCCATACCAGAGCGCAACAAGTTTTCTCGAGCAGTGAATATCTAGTTTTGCAGTCGGTAAACTTTTTGCTCAGGTAGTAAATAGCATGCTCTTTTCGGCCAGACTCGTCATGCTGCCCCAATACACACCCCAATGAGTTTTCTAAAATGGTCAGATACATGATTAGTGGTCTTCCCTCGACTGGTGGCATCAAGATAGGAGGCTCTTGTAAATACTCTTTGATTTTGTCAAAAGTAATCTGACATTCATGATTCCATCTGACTACTTGATCTTTCTTCAACAGCTTGAAGATTGGTTCACAAGTAGATGTTAGGTGAGAAATGAATCTGGAAATATAGTTCAGGCGTCCCAAGAATCCTATGACTTCCTTCTCAGTGCGAGGAGCAGGCATTTCTTGTATCGCTTTGACCTTGGCAGGATCAACCTCGATGCCTTTGTTGCTGACAATGAAACCTAAGAGTTTACCAGACCGGACTCTGAATGTGCACTTGTTCGGGTTCAACCTTAGTTTGTACTCCTTCAATCTGACAAACTGCTTTTGCAAGTGATCAAGGTGTTCTTCTTCAGTTTGTGATCAGGCTATCATGTCATCTACGTGGACCTATATCTCATGATGTATCATATCATGAAACAAAGCTACCATGGCGCGCTGATAGGTTGCTCGACATTCTTCAGTCCGAATGGCATCACTTTATAGCAGAATGTACCCCACTGTGTGACAAATGTAGTTTTCCTCTTCCCCATGGACAGTTATGATATTTCCTTGGACTGGGTACTTCAGCATCTAATGCAATGTGGAGGTGACAGCACCGACATTGTGGATCCAAGGCCGTCCTAATAGACAAGAGTAAGAGGGACGGATGTCCATCACATAGAAGGTTGATCTGAAAGTCTGAGTTCCCACTTTTATCGGGATGTCCACTTCCCCATGGACCATCCTCTTCGAGCCATCAAATGCTCTCACAATTATATTACTGGGTTTTAACGCCAGCCCTTCGTAGTCCAATCTGTCAAGAGCTTTCTTTGGTAAGACGTTCAGAGATGAACTAGTGTCTACTAAGACATGGGCTAGAGTTGTTCCTCTACACTCTACAGAGACATGTAATGCCTCGTTGTGGTTTCTCCCTTTGGGTGTCAAGTCAGCATCAGAGAAACCCAGGCCATTATCAGCTGTCAAACTGGTCACACATTCTTGGAATTGATCCCTAGACGTCTCTTGCGGCACATGAGTTGTCTTCATAAATTTTACCAGAGCTTTTGCACGTGCCTCAGAGCACAGCAGCAATGCTAACATGGAGATCTTGGAAGGGGTTTTCCCCAATTGTTCAACCACATCATAATCACTCTTCTTTATTATCCTCAGGATTTCTTCCATTTCCTTCTTGGATGTTTCGGGGATAGCTAACGATTGAGCCTTCGTCCGGACAGGCTCTTCTTGCACGTTTTTTCCTTTATTCTCAGCAGTGGAAGTATTGGTAGGGATATGGATTGTATTGTCTTTGTCGGTAGGTACGCTTGCAGGTATAATCACTGGTACAAAGGTAATCTTCGGAACGGCCACGGGTCCAAAGACTGCCTTTGGAGGGGCAATCTCTGGAGAGAAGATTCTACCACTACTGATAATCTTGCTAGTTCCGGCAATATTGCTAATGTCGGAATTTTCCTCTTTGAAGCTCTCTTCTTCGGCAGTCAGTTCATCCTGTTTGATACCATGGTAGTAGATTTCTCCGCCATAATTCCATGGTACTGTTTTATCTGACTGGTACGGGACCGGCCCGGGTATTGCAATCTTAAGTGGAGTAGTCTTTGGAGCAGATGTAATCCTAACGGACCTTTTGGGGACCCTGAAAGGATGGGCGTAGATGGTTATGATTGAAACTTCTTTAACTGGAATGGGTGAAATAGGAGTTTTCTCAAACAGAATTTCTTGGTTATCAATCAGTTGTTGGATACCTTTTTTCAACAAAGGGCAGTCAAATGAGGATAGGAAAATATGGCAGTCTTTGTCACAACCTGGGAATATACCAGCTTTCAACAAATTTGACTTAATTATCCAGAGCGGAGTCAACAGTTCATCAACGGTGGCAACAAATTAATCTTCCTCAATAGCATTGGCATTGTGACCATGCCTAGGCATTGGAGCGGAAATAACATTTGGTTTCTCAGGCGCTTCAAACTCAACTTCCTTCGCATTTATCAGGTCTTGAATTTTGTTCTTCAGAGCCCAACTGTTGTTGGTGTCGTGCCCTGGAATTTCAGAATGGTATGCGCATCTGGCATTTGGATGGTAATGACGAGACGCAGTATTGGGATTCTTTTGGGCCTCTTTTAAAGTCGCCAGATTCAATTTCAGAAGATGTGGTAGGACCTGGGCTGGAGTCATGTTAATCTTGGTGAATTACCGGACTGGCCTTTCCACCCTTGGCTGGTTATTTCTTGGCTGGTCTGATGCAGGCTTTGGAATCATAACGGCCCCCACCGTTGGCCGACGTTCAGTTCTTCCTTGATTTCTGTGTGAATAAACAACAAATACTTCCTTCTTCACGGTGAAGGTCTTTTTCACGGCTGTAGAGGCAGACGCGTCCTTCTGAATCTTCCCACTTCATATACCAGCTTCCACACTCTCGCCGGTTAAAATCAATTCAGTAAACCCTGTAGACGAGCTCCCAATCAGATAATTGAAGAAAGGGCATGATAGAGTTCCTAAGATTATGTCCACCAACTCCCTTTCAGACAGAGGGGGTTGCACTCTTCCGGCTAGATCTCTCCACTTTTGCGCGTAATCTTTGAATCCCTCATTTGAAACCATAACCATACTCTGAAGTTGAGTACGGGTAGGCGCCAAATCGGTGTTGTACTGGTATTGTTTATAGAAAGCTGATGTCAGGTCTTCCCAATTGTGAACATCGGCCCTTTCTAATTGGTAAAACCAATCAAGTTGCGTTCCTGATAAACTGTCTTGGAAGAAATGGACCCATAAGTCTTTGTCGGCAGAATGCGGCTGAATCTTCCTGACATATGATCGGAGGTGCATTTTAGGATAAGACACCCCATCATACTTGGAAAATAATGGCACTTTAAACTTCGGCGGGATTACAATTCCTGACACCATCCCTAACTCCTCAAAATCTAGACCCGGTACCCTCTGTATTTCCATAGCAGTTAGACGCTCTTCCAGGTGTTTGTACTTGTCATCAGCTGGAGGGTATTGTTGCATAGAGTCCTCCTCCTCCTCCTCTTCTTCTTCAGAATCTGATGGTGCTTCCGTTTCTTTTCCTTTTCTTTCCCCTTCATCAAATGTTGTTGAAAAATCTAAGGTCCTTCTGGCTTGTCCCTGAAACCTTCTGCCCATGATTACCACACCAGCTGGCTTCTTCTTCTTTTTCTCTTTTTCTTTTTCTAGCAGAGTATTTAGCTCCTCTTTCCCCTTGGCTAAGGTCATGAGTAACTGTTGAAATTGTGTATTTTGAGCTTGAAGGTCTTTAATCGTCTATTCGAGATCCATCTTGCTGAAATGAACAGTAGAGGGATGAGGAAACTTGTTGCAAAGACCTGTTTATGTTTATGATGAAAGATATGTATTCATGAAATGCTTTCAAGGATTTAAAAATTCAAATTTGTTTCAAACAAAAAGAAACACACGTTATATTAATAAGATAGAATTGGAGTACATCAATGCCCCTAGGGCAAAATAATACAAAATTCTAAGATAAAATGACATTGCGCATCCTCTTTGGTGAAATGTAGGTATTGAGAGTCTGCTCTTCATGAAGTAGTTGAGTGAGTTCCAAAACCTTCTTCTCACTTGCGTAGAATTGGGCTTCGAAAGTATCACGCTCTCCTTTGAGCTGTATCCAATCCCTTTGTAGGTCTTCGAGTGATGTAAGCATGTCAGGATGTAGGATAGTGTATGGAACTTCTCCCTCCTTAACAGGCTCAATAATCACTGGGAGAATGGAGGGGTAAGGCATCATAAGACTTTGATCACGGGTTCGTACCCACTTGAGGTAAGGCTCAAGAGGGATGGAATTATTGTGTCCCAAAGTCTTGCTATCCACCTTTTTTAGCATCCTCCAAGCTCGGATGAATCTCTGGCGAAGACCTTGATCATCGTTGTCTTAGTAGAAAACCAAGCCTTGAATTAGCATATCATGTGGGCCATCCCTTCGGGCATAACCAAATTGTCTTAGAGCCAAGCACGGGTTGTAGGTGATGCCTCCCCTATATCCAAGTAGAGGGACATTAGGGAATTCTCCACAACGGTCAACAATGATAACATTCTCTTTGGATCAAGAACACCAATGAATATCTGAATGTTTAAGTGTCATCAACCTTTGTGACCGCCTCAAACCTTGCTCATTCTTTAAGACTAATTGGGGAAGATGAGAAATAAACCATCTTGCCAGGAGAGGAATGCAACACATAAGAACACCTCTTTTCCTCATTGTACGAGTGTGAAAAGAGTGTAGGATATCCCCAAGCAATGTAGGCATCGGGTTGCGAGACATGAAGATTTTGACAGCACTCGCATCTATGAGTTGGTCAGGGTTGGGAAACAAGACCATCCCATAGATAAGAAGAGCCACAATCCCCTTAAAATCTTGCAAGTCTAAGGAGTTCCAACAACTTTGGGCCTTCTCAAGCAAGAACTTTGCCAAGAAGCCTTTGACACCACTTCTAGTTTCCCAATGGGTTGTGACATCAGATGAGTGCAAGTGCAGGGCTTGAGCAATCTCTTTTGGCTTTGGATCTCTTTCCGTACCGTTGAAAGGTATTTGATTGAGAATGGGAATCCTCAAGAGTTGAGAGAATTCTTCCAAAGTAGGCACAAGCTGGTAGTCAGGAAATGTGAAACAGTGATGCAAAGGGTCAAAGAACTGGAAAAGAACCTTCATCATGTCTTCCTCTGTGTTGGAGGTGACCAAGTTGAGTATACGACCATGCCTCTCGGTGAATGGAGAGTTCTCAGGGATCCTTGAAGCTAGCTCCTTGAGTTGTGGAGGAATTCTTACAAGGTTGACTTGGATAGTTTTCCTGCGAAGTGAATCCATATCCTACAAAACAAGAACAAAGATGAATTTCCAAAATCCTTGAAATGGTTAGTGGATGTATATGATTCTCATGATGTGCATGATGTTATGCACAAGTATATATGTACAATCAAATCAAACAAGTTCCTAGTTTAGGCTCGCATGGGGTTTCATAGGTAAGTACCCTCTTGAAGTTTAGTTGGCTCAACCTATCCTAGTAATAGTAACCGGGTTCTAAGGAGCTCAATATTACTGGATTGTTTCCTTGTTCATTATTTCAGTTCAAGCCTCTTTACTGATGACCTAAATATCCCAAGAAACCAACCCTCAATGAGTGTAGTATTGAGTATCTACTAACTTCGGACTGCACCAAAGCCGGTCATCTCACTACATCCTAAAAGGCCAAGTTGGTCAAGTAAAGGGTTCTAGAAGTTCATTAGTGCTTCATGACATAACTCAGCGGCCCCGTATTCTCTTTGATTGACTCAAAGGCTACCGGTACCCACAAATATGTCACACTAACATAGCTATTGCTTAGACCGTGTTGGTATACCCCACACAGTTTCCACAACGTATTGCTATTTACTTATAATGTTTCCCAAACCCGGGTGGAGGATTCAAACCCAAACAATAGAACCAAAATGTAAAGCAAACAAGTCAAACAAGGTAAGCAAATAAATGTGATCTAAACCCTAAGGTAACCCCACTTTTACAATAGTCCCCAGCAGAGTCGCCAGTTCTGTGATACGGTGGGAGAACTGACGTGAGGTTTTGTGTTTTCTCGCAAATGTCGCGGTTAGCAAGAGTCGCCACCGACTTTTCTTTTATCCAAAAGGAAAGGTAAAAAAAGCACAGGAAAGACCTTTGAGATGTTTTCTTGAGTTGGAGGGGTAGATTATGAAAAGGGAAGGTGCTAACAGCCTTTTCATCCACGGTTTTCCATGGGCTCTTAGTTACTTGCTTAAATCACTTGCTTTGTTTTGTTTGAAATGGTGTTTGGTGTGGTTTTGAAAGTATTTTGAAAAGAGGCCATTCATTTAGGAAATCTTTGTAATGATTCTCGTTCATAAGAATGTATACAAAGATGTTTGTCTTTTAAAAATGTTTTCAATGTTTTGTAAGATATTTTGAAATGTGTATGTGTTTGTTTTTTTTGAAAATAGCAAGGGTTGTTGTTTGAAATGGAGCAAGTAACTTAGAAGCTATCTACCTACTCAAATGTCTTTCTTGTGCATTTTCTATTCCTTTGATATTGTTGACTTACCATTGATTTGGTAAGCAACCCTATCTTTGGATGTAAACGGGACGGGCGTGGGTCATCGTATAACCATGGTAGCAATGTTGCCAAGTATCTTAGCATTTTTGAGGGACCAAGATCATTTTGTTTAGGCAACCTTTGAATAGCGTCATCGAGGGACCATGATCTTATACTTGTTTTATTTTGCCAAGATACTTCGCATGCGTAACATGGCCATTTTATTTTAGGCAACCAAGTGGGAGAAACCCTAATGGTGATTGTGTGCAAAGTGTATCATTTTCATGCTTTTGATTTATCTTTTATTTAGGGTTTTCTATTTTGCTTTGTTTTGTTCTTGTCATGCAAACCCTAATTACTAATCATGGCATTTAAAGCGATAAATTGGGCAATATAAATATACTAAGCTATTACAACAATTTTTATGGGAGAGAGGAATACAAGTTTGAATGGGGATTTGCACAAATATAAAGCTAAATATATTATTACAACCAAATCGAATTTGCGCGAATTAAATAAAATACAAATATTTAAAATGCAATGCAAATATGTATGTAAAAGAAAAGATTTTTTTATGTCTTGTTTTTGTATGAAAAAATATTTAATTTAAACCTAAAAATATAAGGAAAAAATATATTAATTCTTTTTGAAAGGGGTTAAACCATAGTTTTGTTCAAAAGAAAATAATGTTCTATATTATTATTGTGTATTTTTTGTATATAAAAAATAAAAATAATATTATGCCTAAATACTAAAAATTAAATAGGTGCAAGAAATAAGTATTTATGAGTATAAAAAATTATAATAAAAATATTAAGTATATTTGATTATTTACAAACTTATTAAGAAAATAAATTCTATTCTATCAAAATAAATCAATTTTTTATGTGAGAAAATAATAAAAAAATAAAATAAAAGTGGAAAAATAAAGAAATTATTTTTTAGGATTTTTTATCATTCAGAAAAATAAACAGAAGTATTAAATATAAAAATATGAAAAAAAATACAAAAATATAAAATAGTTAGCCAGGGGGGTGCAATAGCAAGTCAGGGGGGGTGTTAAGAAAAAACAAAAAGGCCACGCAACAAAAAAAAAGCCCAATGACTTCATCCCTGTCCTTCGTTCATCCTCTTCGCGCCATGCCAGTTCAAACCTGTATCTTCCTCATCCTCATGCTTGCATAAAAATGAAAACTCATAACATGAAAAATGTGGCATTTGAGCTCACGATTCCAACCATATAAATTATGTAACCTAAATATCAAAGATCAAAGAGAATTTTTGAATCCCTAAATCGTGACCTAAAAATTTCAGAGATTTCAAGCTCCAAATTCTCTTAGCACAAGTAATATAAATGCAAAGTAATGATATGTACAACTTCGTTATGATGAGAACTACATTTTTTCTTCACAAATCGTGGCTTAAGGTTGCCTATATAAAGAGATAGAGTTTAAGAAAATATCTCCTTCATCTGGAATCGTGTATGGCAATGTAGGGACTTTAATGGTGGCCTGATGATTGCTTGAACTTCCTTGAGCTTCCCTGAATCTATTCCAACCCTTATCTTGCTCTGAGGATGGCTGGAACTCTTTGACCAAGTCCAACTGCAAGCTTCCAAGTTGAAAATGGCAGATGGTGAAATAGAGATTACAGAACCAGGGTGATGGATTAGATTGACTAGGTAGCAAGTGTATAAGATGCTTGAATCATTTAAACACAAAACGCACGAGCCAAATGAGAGTTGGCTGAGCTTTTGCAGAAACTGTGTGCTTAGGCAGATTTTTGGTGTTTTTCAGTTTGAGAGAGTTTTAGGTTCAAGCTAAGTGTGTAATCTCTTGTACAATGTTTTCATATTAGTATAGAAGTGATACAAAGTCAGCTTCCTACTAGTTGTGCAAGCTTTAGCCCTTTTGTAACTTTTCTTGTACTTGAAGTAAAGTTGACAAGACCCATCCCACATGCTTGTACCAGCTTGCTTTAGGGCTGATAAGAGTTTGTACAAATTGCTTGAGAGCTGTAGAGTTTTCTTGTATCAAGGGGACAGGTCCAATGCTCCAAGTTGACAAATTTGCAAAAGTGCATCTTTATGAAAATGGCAATGAAGCCTTTTTCCCAAAATGGAATTACAACTTGTGTAAAGTTTCAAAAGAAAGGATAAAGGCTTTGTCAACTGAGTATGAATTTAATTAAGGAGTGTATAGCAAGCTTAGGACCTGTAAAGCAAGAAATAACCATCATAGGTTTGGTTTGCAACTTGATTCTATGTGAAAATAGCTTGAACCAAAAGTGAGAAAATGCCAACTTCCTCTCTTTGATTCTCCCTACTCAAAAATGATCTTGGAGAGTTCTTGGATATTTTGGAAATCTTTCAATGTTCTCTATAATCCATATTTGAAATGAATTTTGAGATACCTCTTGGAACTTGGTGAAAAGTTGCCATGAAGTTGGGTCCAAAACCTGCCTAAATTAGGGCAAAATTTCACTAAGTTAAGAAGTTCATGACCATGTATTCACCAATTTATAACTTGAGATACAAGCATCTTTAGGGAAAAGTTTGTGAATAAAAGTAGTAGATTTCATGGAGGACTACAACTTTCATGTTGGTAACTTTTCTTGAATCAAAATGCATCATGGTGAAAAAGTGGTGAAAAGTTGAGAAAAAATAAGAAAATATTTATACTTAGAAAAATTCTAAGTTATGAAAATTTTCAAATTCAAACCCTATTTTCAAATTTGGTTTTCTTGGTGAACAAGTTTCATATTTTGAAATATCTTGATGAATTATGACCCTTGGTACTTGATTTTGACCAAAAAGTCAAAGTTTGACTTTTCAGTATACAGTTGACTTTTGATCAGTTGACTGCAAATTTCATCTGTCAACCCAATGAACTTGAGATATTTTGAACCATGTAATTAGGTCAAGATGATGCCATTTAATCCTTGAAATCATGCTTGAACTCAATTGGTCATTGGCTAGGTTAAAAATTAGAAATTGCCCTTTCCTAGTCAAAACCCTAATTTTGACCATTTTGACCTTTTGATGATTTGATCAAATTTCTTGAGGAGTTGTGATCCAAACTTTATCAAATGGTACATATGAGTCTAAAATGTTGATGTGGATCAAAAATAATGAAGTTTGACTGTAAATTGGCCATGTTTGACTTTTTCCCCCAATACATTTGATTTTAGGTCAACTGTCCAATTGACTGATCAAAAATGTGGTTCAAGGCTTGAAACTTATCATGAGCAATCTTAAGGGTCCAAAATGGTGTATTAAAGTCACATGAAGCATTAGTGGTCCAAAAATCCTTGTGCAAACTCAAACCCTAATTTTGGGTTATCAGTGCAAGATGAGGTGTCTTGAGCTGACCAAACCCTAATCTTGTCTTGAGTCCAAGAAGTCTTGTGAGAAAAGTCTTGATAAATGAGAGGGCAAATTTTAGGGTACAACACATGTGATCTTTGATTTCTGATTACTTGAGCCTCTAAAACCTTTTATTTATAAATAGATAGGTTGTTTTCAAGCCTTAGCACGATTTCAAGAGCCCTCTAACCCCCTCAAACTCCCTGAAACTCAGAATTGTACACAAAACCTCCATTTTTGAAACTTCTGGCCAAAAACTTCAAACACCTAATCCCCTTGTATGTTCCCTTTCTAAATAATTCAAACATCATCTACACATCATATACAACCCATCCCAACCCCTGTTTCATATCTGTAACTGCATCTTCATCATCCTCCAAACTCAAAAACAAAAACCTGCAACTTGACTTCTCTAGAAAGTTTCAGCCATTTTCAGCTCAAAGTAAGCACTGCAATAGCTTCCTAGGAGTCTAGTGAAGCTATCCAGATCATCACCACACCTCCAAGATTGCTCAAACTTCAACATAATTTCCAGTTTTGAGGTATGTTTTCTCAACTTTGAACTCCTTATAAAAGCATCATTAATGGTTACTTTATGAATGAAAAATGTAGACATCATTTCCCTGAAGCTAACCATGCCTTTAGTTTTCATTTATGTTTACTGTACATGGAGAATTTTGAAGTTGAACTTTCAAAAAAATTAAGTTTTAATTTGGTACCAAACAAAGCTCATGCTCATCTTTGATTTATAGTTTAAGTTATTTACATGGCTGAATTCGTTATGAAATTTGGAGCAACTTTCATATTTACATTTTTGAAAATGGTTGAGAAATGAAGAAGTTATAGTTTTGAACAATAGAGTTGTCATCCCTACGCACATGAAGGAGGAAGAAGAAGAAGTTCAAAATTCAAAAACGATTTTATTTTATATTGTTGATGTTGTGTTATAAACGGATGAAACGGCCACCTCAGTGGAAGAGAAGCGTGCACTAAGGATTTGTGTATAGGGACATGGGTTCGAGCCCTAGTGGTACCCTTTTGTTTTTCATATTATTTCCTTGCAGATTCAGTGCATACAAACCACGCGCACCTGCCATGAGCTTCACATTAATACTATTATATCTGCCAGCCATCAAATCCAGTGCTCCACATAAGCAAGACCACGATGCACTCTCATAAGCAAGCCACATGGAACAACAAACAACATTGGGCTCCCTGACTTGGGCCTCTTTTTTTTTGTTTTTTACTTGCTAATACCCCCAAAATTTCTTATGACATCCAAGCCCCATCCTTTTTATTTTTTTCTGATTCTAAAACTATGTTGGGCCCATATTTTTTTCTAATGTTGTATACGGCCAGAAAACTCGTAGTAAAGGTGACTGTCATCAATCTGTGGGGGAAGTAATGATTTCTAATCCTGCACCAACGCAACATCAACAACAATGCAATCAACGTAGTCTAGATGCACCCAGGAGACTATTCACCAAAATCAATATGCTGTTGTCACAAGCATTGCAACACCTGTTGAAGGCAAGGTTTATTACATTGAGAGATCCTTCTCATAATCCTAACAATTCCTCTCCTCGGTACAATCCTAATGTAACATGCACTTATCATTCCAATAGTCCCAGACATGACATAAATGGTTGTTGGGCTCTGAAAAATAAGATCCAAGACATGATTGACTCTAAGGAGATTGAATTTGACCCTTGTGAGACTCCTAATGTGATCACTGAACCTATTCCTAATCATGACAAGGGTGTTAATTCTATTAATGTCGTGGAAGATGTTGATAGCGACAATGATATGGACAACTGGATCTTCCTGAATCCTGACAAAGGGATCACCAACTGGATAGCTAAAGACTTTGTTTTCTATTTCCAAGTTTTTGGTTATGTAATTTGAACAATAATATTAAGCCTTGTGCCTTACCTAGGGCACAATGGTTCATTTGTTAGGGTTGTCATGTTTCATTCGCATGTTTTCATTTAATACAATAATTGGATATTTTGCACTCAAATTTTGCACTCTTTGTCTTTCTTTTACTTTATTGCTTTCAAAATAGCTATGTGTTCTTATACACACACATGAAAAATTGCAGATCCACATCCACTCTGGATCCCATTGATAACAAGTCTGCTATTTCCAATTATGACTTTGAAAATCCGATCTACCAAGCCAAGGACGAAGGTGAGGGAGATTGTAAAGTACCTGGAGAACTTGCTAGACTATTAGAGTAAGAAGAAAGAGCTATACAACTGAATGAAGATCCAGTCGAGGTTATGAACTTGGGTAATGAAGAGGATAAAAAAGAAATCAAGATAGGTTCCGACCTATAAGATAGTGTCAAAGAGAGGTTAATCCATATGTTGCGTGACTATATTGAGATTTTTTCTTGGTCGTACGAAGACATGCCAAAGCTTGATACTAACATTGTGGTTCACTATCTACAAATGAAGGAGGGTTGTCCTCCTATAAAGCAGAAGGTTCATCGTACGCGTCCTGAGATGTCTGAAAAGATCAAGGTTGAGGTTATGAAACAATTCAATGTAGGTTTCTTAGCTGTTAAATACTATCCTCAGTGGGTTTCAAATGTGGTTCCAGTACCTAAGAAGGATGCTAAGGTGCTTATATGTATCGACTACATGGATTTAATAGGGCAAGCCCCAAAGATGACTTTCCACTTCCACACATTGATGTTCTGGTTGACAACACTGCTCAACATAAAGTATTTTCCTTCATGGATGGTTTCTCTGGTTATAATCAAATAAAGATGGCACCTGAAGACATGCATAAGACCATTTTTGTCACACAGTGGGACACTTTTTGTTACAAAGTTATGCCTTTTGGTTTGAAGAACGTCGGTGGAATGTATCAACGTGTTATGGTAGCTTTGTTCCATGATATGATCCATCATGAAATAGAGGATTACTTTGATGACATGATAGCCACGTCTCAGACTGAAGAAGAGCACCTTGATCACTTTCACAAGCTATTTGAGAGGTTTAAGAAGTACTAGATGAGGTTGAATCCAAACAAGTTCACCTTTGGGGTAAGATCCGGTAAACTCCTAGGTTTCATCATCAATGGTAAATGTATTGAAGGTGATCCCGCCAAGGTTAAAGCTATTCAAGAAATTCCAGCTCCCCGTACTGAGAAGGAAGTCATAGGTTTCTTAGGATGATTGAATTACATTGCCTGATTTATTTCCCATCTAACCACTACTTGTCAGCCAATCTTCATGTTATTGAAGAAAGATCGAGTAGTGAAATGGAACGATGATTGTCAGATAAATTTTTACAAAATCAAAGAATATCTTCAGGAACCTCCAATTCTGATGCGACCAGCTGAAGGAAGACCTTTGATCATGTACCTAACAGTGTTAGAGAACTCAATGGGGTGTGTATTGGGGCAACATGACGAGTTTGGTTGAAAAGAGCATGAAATATACTACCTTAGCAAAAAGTTTACCGACTGTGAAACAAGATACTCACTGCTCGAGAAAACTTATTGTGCTTTGGCATGGGCTGCTCGCCGACTAAGACTTATGTGTTGACTCATACTACCTTTTTGATCCCTAAGATGGATCTAATAAAATACATATTCGAGAAACCCGCTCTCTCTGGAATAATAGCAAGATGGAAAATGATCTTGACCGAATACGAAATTCAATATACTACTCAGAAGGAAATCAAAGGAAGTGTATTGGCATATTATTTGGCTTATCAGGCTGTGGATGACTATCAGTCTATGAATTTTGAGTTCCTGGATGAGAATATTATGCTAGTTACTAATTATGAAGAATCTGAACCGTATGAAGGACCTGAACCAGGATCTCGATGGACCATAGTTTTTGATGGAGCTTCCAACGCACTTGGTAGTGGAATTGGTGGTGTGATTGTCTCTCCTAAGGGTTATCATATGCCCTTCACCGTCGGATTATGTTTTGATTGTACCAAAAACATCGCAGAGAAGCGTGCATCATGGGTATCAAGGCTGCTATTGATATGAGAATTAAAATCTTGAATGTATATGGGGACTCATCCCTAGTAATCAGTCACATTAAGGGAGAATGGGATACAAAGCCTCTGAATCTCATCCCTTCTCGAGATCATATGTTGACATTAATTTTGTACTTCGGAGAAATTACTTTTGGACATATTACATGAGAAGAGAATCAATTGGAAGACGCGCTAGCTTCCATGTCATCTATGTTCAAAGTCATATGGGACAATGAAGCTCCTCAAATTACTATTGAGAGACTAGCTGAACTGGAACATTGCTACGAAGTTGATACTGATGGAGTAGAGGAAAAGCCTTGGTACCACAAAGTAAAAAAATACATCGAGACTCAAGAGTATCCTGAAGGAGCATCTATTAATGATAAGAAATTTCTACGGAGGTTCTCTGCCAAGTTCATTCTGAGTAATGGAATCTTGTACAAGCGCAACCACGATTTGACTTTGATTCATTGTGTAGACAAGAAGGAAGCTGAGAAGATTATGGAGGATATGCATGAAGGAGTCTTTGGTACTCACTCCAGTAGGCATATGATGCCTAAGAAGATTCTGAGAGCAGGTTATTACTGGTCTACCATGGAAACCGATTGCCACCATCATTCCAGAACTTGCCACAAGTTCCAGATTTATGATGACAAAGTACATGTGCCTCTGATTCCTTTGAATGTCTTGACTTCCCCTTGGTCGTTTGTGAAAGAACAAGATTAGTTCTGATTTATCTCAAAGAGTTTTGATGATAACTAAATTATATTTAAGATAATTTGTGCTCTAATGAATGTGTTTTGAAAGTCTTAGTTAATGTTCTGACAAGAAACATTCCAAAGTACTAAGCAAAGATTATGAAGAAGTTCTTTGATAAAAGAACTTTTTATTCAAACGCATCTGCTGACTCTAGTAAGAACCTTTACTTTTTAAATGTATCTTCTAACTTCTAGCAGGCTTCTTGATTCTGAAGATAACTTGAAAGCAAGTGCTGTTCAAAGATCTTAGCAAGCAACGCTCTGACCAGAAGTTGAATGAAGCATGTTCTGACTTAAAGCAAATACTGAAACAACGTCCAAATCAACGTGTCTTGTCAAAGCAAAGGAAACACATTCTTACATTCTGACGTTTGATAATTAATGCAAAGACGGCTGAAAGAACTCAAGTGCCTACAACTAGTTTCTTGGAGAATGGAATTTTGCAAGGATGCACGCAAAGCATTTAATGCTCTCCATTTCCTCTGAAGGCATCAACGGTCTTATTACTCCTACTATAAGTAGAATGACATTTATTGCAAGCCAAAAAGAATGTTCAAACAAGAAATTACGTGAAAGATTCAAAAGCATACAAACTCATAGTTCATACATTTTTGTGTATTACATTCTAAGAAAAATCATAGTTGTGATATAGCTTGATTAGAAGCAAACTCTATTTCAATTATCTGTAAAGATTATACTTCTGTATTTGTTCCTTGAGAGACCAAGTTTGGTCAGATTTCTCAAGAAGACTAGGACTAGATTTAAGTCTTAGTGTGGTTAGTCACTTGTAAGATTACTTGTGCATTGTTAGTCACAACAGTTGTTGTGTGATTGTAATCAGTTGATTATAGTGGATTAAGTCCTTGTTGAGAAAGGCGAAATCACCTTGGTGGGTGGACTGGAGTAGTTTGAGTTCAAACGAACCAGGATAAAAATAACTGTGTTAATCCATTATTGTTTTGAGCTTTGTATTGAAAACGAAAAGAGTCACTTATTCAACCCCCCCCCCCCCTTCTAAGTGTTTTCTTACCCCTTCAGTTTGCAATGTGGGGCATTGATATGATTGGAGAGATTAATCCTACCACTTCCAATGGGTATCATTTCATCCTCGACGCTATAGATTACTTCACGAAGTATGTAGAAGCAGCCTCGTTTGCCTCTGTTACCAAGAATGTTGTGGCCCGATTCATCAAGTATAACCTCATCTGTCGGTATGGTATAACTGAAAGGATCATCAGTGATAATGGTACCAATCTTAACAATAATATGATCATAAAACTCTGCATGCAGTTCAAAATTAAGCACCACAACTCTTCTCTGTATCGACCAAAAATGAATGGCGCAGTGGAAGCTGCCAACAAGAATATCAAGAAGACCTTGCAGAAGATGAAGGTAACGTATAAATGTTGTCATGAGATGTTACCATTTTCTCTTCATGGTTATCGCACTTCAGTATGTACATCAACTGGGGTAAACCTATTCTCTCTAGTCTACGGTATGAAGGTTGTCTTACCCGTCGAAGTCCAGATTCCTTCTCTAAGGATTATGAAAGACGCGGGTTTAGATGAAGATGAATGGATTCAGACTCGACTTGACCAGATAAATTTGATTGATGAGAAAATGCTTGCGGTTGTTTTTCATGGTCATATGTATCAAAAGTGCATGATAAAGGCCTTTAATAAGAAAGTCAGACATTAGGTGTACCAGGCTAGTGATTTGATAATAAAGCGCGTCATCCTACCACAAGGTGATCCCAGGGGAAAATGGACTCCCATATACGATGGGTCATTTGTAATCAAAAAGATATTTTCTAGCGGTGCTATGATACTTACCACCATGGACGATGAATATTTTCCGCACCCTGTGAACACGGACATAGTCAAAAAATACTATGCATAAAAGAGACCCGCTAGGTTAACAGGCCTAGGCAAAAATAAGGGCATCCCGGCGAACCAAAATGGTTCGGGAAAAATTAGGGATATATATATATATATATATATATATATATATATATATATATATATATATATATATATATATATATATATATATATATATATATATATATATATATATATATATATATATATATATATATATATATATATATATATATATATATATATATATATATATATATATATATATATATATATATATATATATTGTACACCCGGCAAATCGAAAACCTGAAAAGGCGACTTGGGCAAAAAAGGGTATCCCGGTGGACTGAAAACCTGAAAGGGCGGTCCAGGAAAAAGTTAGGGATTAAAGCATATGACTATGCCCCGTTGGATCATCTACTTACAGTAAGCTTTGTTATCAACATCAAGATCAAACAGTACATATCAATTCAATCAACGTCTTCCAACAGCAAGGGATGAGGTGCTTGAAGACATAGAGGCAATAGAAGATTTGAAACTCGATGGGATCGTTTCCACATAGTTGTTTTACTTTGTACCCCTTTTCCTTTTACAACGATTTCCTCTTACTAGGATTTTTGTCTCTTTGTGTAAAACTATCTGTTATAGGCAAACTTTCAAAGTCAATACAACTCCGTCTATTTCAAAATTCGAAACTATTTGTTTTTACTTCCTCTATTTTGCTTGCGAATACGTCCAATGGTTACTTTGAATGAACATATACATTTGAATATGATCACCATTTACAAATTTTTCCATAAAAAATAGGATTAGCATTTATCGAAGACTCTAGGAGTTGGGATAATGTTTAAGTCAGAAATCCCCACAGAGCAATCTCCATGAAACTATCTCTACAGAGCTATCTTCGCAAGCTCATCTCCAACAGAGATATATTCCCCAATGAGTCTAATATGCCCTCAGGAAGAAATTGGATCATCTTCCAGCAGTTCACCTCCATATCTGTAATGGATAGCTTGACCTAATCATCATCCCTAATAGGTCCCCTAGCGGATAAGGAAGTTTGATCATTTCCCCAGCATACAGTGGAGACTTCTTCAACGCAACCTATCAATTTATAATCCCCATCAGAGTTTGTTTCCTCGACACAGTTTACAGGAATTTAATTCCTCAGCGGAGTTTATTACTCTAACACCGTAATTCCCTAACAAAATTCTCTTCTCTAGCAGTGTTTAATCAAAGTTTTTGTCCCTAGAAGAGTTGCTACATTATCTGAAACCTGGACAGATAGCACACTGGAGGAATATCCATCTCTTTTATCTCCAGCCAGGGTACGTAAGAATCAAATCCTTCAACAAAAAGAGCAGCGAATGACCGACTCTCCTTGAATGCCTCTATCCTTAAGTAGAAGTATAAAATCTTCAACAGAGTATCCTCAAACAGAAAGCGGGAATCCCCAGCAAAACTATTCCTAACAAAAATTGAAGAATCACTTTCTTCATCCCCAACAACAGTATGGGATTTAATTTCCTAAACTAGACATTGTTACAAGGAGCTATCGATACGCTTCAATGACATATTTCATCCATACAGCATTTCATAATACATCATAGCATGTGCATACCGAAACGCATATAACATTCTCATTTATTTTGAGAGCATCATTACACAATGTATTATATACATCATGACATTACATGAAGCTAATTTTGTCTTTTCAGGTAAAGTTCGCAAACAGACAAATATCATTATCAATTTTCAAACAGGTCAAAGATTAATTCCCGAAATAGGACGGGGCAACTATCTATATGACCATGCGGTATGAATTCCCGAAACAGGACGGGTTTACCAACAAAAAATAGGTCGCAGATTAATTCCTAAAACACGATTGGGCAACTATCTATATGACCAGACGGTATGAATTCCCGAAATAGGACGGGTTTACCAACAAAAAACAGGTCGCAGATTAATTCCTGAAACAGGACGGGGCATCTATCTATATGACCAAGCAGTATAAATTCCCGAAATAGGACGGGTTTACCAATAAAAAAATAGGTCGCAGATTAATTCCCGAAACAGGACAAGACAACTAACTATATGACCAGGCGGTATGAATTCCCGAAATAGGACAGGTTTACCAATGAATAACAGATCACAGATTAATTCCCAAAACAGGACAGGGCAACTATCTATATGACCAGGCGGTATGAATTCTCGAAATAGGACGAGTTTACCAATGAAAAACAGATTGTAGATCAATTCCTGAAATAGTACGGGGCGACTATCTGCATGACCAAATGATTTCCTTCAGAAACTGAATTCTGACGAGCATTTCCTTCAGAGATTCATTTCGAAAAGAATTTCCCTCAGATTAAATTGAGACATAGATTTCATTTTGATATTCCCCAGCGCATCTGCTAGTTACTTTGGATGGCGTCTATAAGCCCATCTCCGACGACACTCTGTCAAATTTCCGAATGGCATCTTTAAAGCCCATTCAAGAAATACTACCAACCAACAGTGTTACTTCGTGCACCGGAGATGCAAATTTTTGGGCACTTAAGTGTTCAATCCTCTTCCACCTTCAGATCATGAATGGCGGACATACTAATCTAACTCTTCAGGTTTAAGAAGATTGAACTGGGGCAGCTGTTGTACCCAAAAATTTGCCCTCCCATTTTTGAAGAAAATTTATTCAAGGAACCTCCTCATTCTCCTAGGGTTCTCAATTGCTCAAGAACACTCAAGGTTTTGAGCATACAAGCACCTCCTCCTAAGCAGTGGCCTACAATTAGGGTTTTGGTTTTCTCAAAGAAAATTGAGCTTCTAATGCCTCAAGTGATTTTCATGGTTTCTCATATGGTTCAAAGAATATTCATGTGAAGTTTCAAGCCTTGCATCACAAGTTTGCTCAGTCAATCAACTGTATTGGATAAAAAGTCAATTATGGTCAGCATACAGTCAAACTTCAAGATTTTTTATCAAAATCAAGATTTTGAGGTCACATTCATCATTTGATCAAGGGTTGATCATGATTCATCAAGATTGACTAAAGATTGCTCAAAAGTCAAAAGTTGCTAAATTAGGGTTTTGTGGACTTTTCTTAAGGAGAAGTCAACTGAACTTTGACCAAGCACAACTTTCACATGCTTCATCAAAAAACTTTCAACCAAAGCCCATTTTTATTGAAATTCAATTCTATAAAACTTTTTCTCTCTAAGCTAAAGTCCAAAAATGTTTCATTTGAGAGATATGAGCCAAAACATTACAGCTCATTTTGAAAGTCAACAAAAAGACATTTTTTGTCAAAGAAATTTAAATCAAGATAAAGTCTTAAAATGAAAAAATCACCAACATGAGAGTTGTAGGATACATCTTGGTCTTTCAAAAAATCCGAAGATCACATTCATATGATAAAAATTGAGTGAGTTATCATTTATGCAAGTTGGGAAATTTTTGTGAAGTACAAGAAACTTCCATTGAGCAATTTTGAACTTTTGAACTAATCAGCGTATCATTTGAGGTTTAAAAATGTTCATAACATGTTGAAGGACCTCTAAGTCCATTTATGCATGACTATGATTTTTTATTTTATTTATTTTGATTTTATTCAAGTATTTTCAAAATAAATCAAATAAATTAACAAGTTAATGGACCAAGGCACATGTGGACCTTATGTTGGATCATTCAAAGGTCCAAAAACATGCCAACTAAAGCTAGAAACTATGTGGGTTTATTTTGGAAGTGAATTTTCAAATTTTGGAAAGTTTTTGAAATCATTTTGGAAACAAATCATGCTTTGATCACACAAGATTATTACCAAGTTTGTTGACCTAATTCCACAAGTCTATAAATGCACAACATCATCGATTTTTGAAGAAACTAGGGCATAAATAAAATCTATTCTCCAGCAAGTTTCAACCGATTTTGAGCATTCCATTAGCCTCCTGGAAGTCTCAGGGTTCCATTCCAACCTTTACTCAAGTCCACAACACCCCATAATTCTCCCACGCGAATTCACCGGTTTTGGTAGTTTCTTCAACTTCGAGTTTTCTATTCACGCAATATAAATTAATTTTTTGCATTCATATGTGTTCATGGTGTCATTTAGAATATTTTGGAGCCTTTATATGTGAGCTTGGACGTGAGAATGAATACCTTCCATTGTTGACCATATTTTTTTCATTTTTTTCGTAACTCTGTTTACATATTGTTTCAAGCCAAAAGAACCCTGCCATTGGATTTGTAGTCATCGAATTAGGGGAGTAGAGACTTTCTTTTGTTTTTATTTTGTGTATTTTGCAGGTTTGGGAATTTGGCTCATCAGAGAAGATGACCGGAGTTAGGGTTCTAGTAACTTCTCCGTTCAGTTAATTCTTTGGACTGGTTAACTCACTATGTGGCATAATGATGTGTTTTGATTGGCTGAGCGCAATACCCAGAGCCCCACTTTGACTTGAATTTAATTTGAATCTTTTAATTTCATTATTTATTTAACGATTTATTGTTAATTGAACAACAGATGAGCAGCATGGCTTAGTTGGCAAGGAGAAGGACTCGTGATACAAAGGGCGCGGGTTCAAGCCCCAACACTGACATTTATTTTTGTTTACCTTTTTTTAGATCTTGGCCTATTTTTTGATTTTTTTTCTTCTTTTAATTAATTCTTTTTAATCATTTTTTAATCAAGAAAAAAACCATAAAAATATTATAAAATTAGATTTAGGTATTTGATAGATTGATTTTAATTTTGGATAAACTTTTTTTTATTTAATTAATTAGACCTAGGGTTTTCATATCATTAATTAAGTATTTAATTTAGGTTTTAAAATCTATTTATTTTTTCAAAAAAAAAATCAAACAAAAAATACACAAAAATTAATTTCTAAATATTTAAGATTTTTAGGACTTTAAAACAACTTTTTCTAAAACTTTTATTTATCTTTTGCATTTAAATTCCTAAAAACAATTATGTTCAAATGCATATGTTCATTAATGAATCAATGGACGTTTTTGCAAATAAAACACAAGTGTAAAAAAGAAGGACAAATGGTTTTATGTACTTTAAAGAGATATCTTTGTATTTAATTTGAATAAGTATTTTATACAAAAGAGACAGACATCCTAGTAAGAGGATGGTGTCATAAGAAAAATTTATACAAAGAAAGATAGTTATATGTGATAATCCCATGGGGTTCCCATTCTACTATAGCCTCTGTATCTCCGAATATCTTGTCCATTTGTCACTTCGTCCGAAGATGATTGAATTGATCAGAAGCTCCGAGTTTGTCAATGAAGAGATTGTCCTTAAAGTGATCCGACGAGACATAGTCATACGCTTTAATTCCCTAACTTTTTCCTGGACCGCCCTTTCGGGTTTTCGATCCACCGGGAAACCCTTTTTTGCCCAAGTCTCCCTTTCAGGTTTTCAACTTGCCGGGTGTACAGATTTTTTTATTTTATCCCTAATTTTTGCCCGGACCTTTTGGTTCGTCGGGATGCCGTTGTTTTGCCTAGGTGTGTCAACCTAGCGGGTCTCTTATGCGTAGTATCTTTTGACTATGTCTGCATTCGCAGAGTGTGGTAGGTCGTCGTCGTCCATGGTGGTTAAGATCATTGCCCCACCAGAAAAGATGTTCTTGATTATAAATGGTCCTTCATAGGTAGGAGTCCATTTTCCCCTGGGATCACTTTGCGGCAAGATGATGCGCTTGATCACTAGATTTCTAACTTGATACACTTGGCGTCTGACTTTCTTGTTGAAAGCTTTGATCATCCTCTTTTGATACATCTGACCATGGCAAATAGCAGTAAGTCTCTTTTCATCAATTAAGTTCATCTGATCAAGATGGGTTTGAATCCAATCGTCCTCACTCAAACCTGCATCCTTCATGATTCTTAAAGAAGGGATCTGAACCTCAATAGGTAGAACTGCCTCCATGCCATAAACCAAAGAATAGGGTGTTACCCCAGTTGATGTGTGAGCCTTGGTACGGTACCCATGGAGAGCAAACGGTAGCATCTCATGCCAGTCCTTGTAGTTGACTGTCATTTTCTGTATGATCTTTTTAATGTTTTTATTTGCAGCTTCGATAGCACCATTCATCTTTGGCCGATAGGGGGATGAATTGTGATGTTGAATCTTGAACTGCTCGCACAAGGCGGTGATCATAGTATTATTAAGGTTTGTACCGTTATCAGTGATGATCCTTTCTGGGATACCGTACCGGCAAATAAGATTCTGCTTGATAAAGCGGGCAACAACATTCTTAGTAACGGATGCGAAGGAAGCTGCTTTGACCCACTTTGTGAAATAATCAATGGCCACTAGAATGAAGCGGTGTCCATTGGAGGCTGTAGGCTTGATCTTCCCAATCATATCGATTCCCCACATAATAAAGGGCCAAGGAGTTGTTAAGACATTTAAAGGAACCGTAGGTACGTGCACCTTGTCTGCATAGATTTGACACTTATGACAGGTCCGAGAGTGTTGATAGCAGTCTGCTTCCATGGTAGACCAATAATAGCCTGCCCTTAGGATTTTCTTCGCCATCGTATGCCCACTGGAGTGAGTGCCAAAGGTACCTTTATGTAATTCAGCCATGATCTTTTCAGCTTCAATCTTATCCACACAACGGAGCAGAATAGAATCATGATTACGTTTGTACAGGATGCCATTACTTAGGAAGAACTTAGCGGAGAATCTCCTTAGGAACTTTTTATCATTGATTGAAGCTCCTTCTGGATATTCTTGAGTCTCGAGATATCTTTTGACTTCATGAAACCAAGGTTGGTCCACTACTTCTTCAGTATTAATCTCGTGATAGTGTGCTGGTTCGTCCATTCGTTCAATGGTGATCTGGGGAGCCTCGTTATCCCAATTAAGTTTAAACATAGATGACATTGTGGCTAGAGCATCTGCTAGCTGATGTTCTTCTCGCGGGAAATGCTCGAAGGTGATCTTCTCGATCATAACTTCTTCATTATTCAATATTTTCGAATGGTTAATTTTGCGTATGACTCTCCTTGATGTCATCTCCAACTTCCCTTTACAAGTCAAGAGTTGATTATGTGTGGAGGATCATCAAACATTCAAATACTTTAGAGGTCACTTTGCGGGTTTGACTTAATCTCAAGTAAATGTCGCTCGACTCTCAAGGATCCCAACTTCCTCAATTTTCAACATACTGAGATGATTTTTATTTGCACATTGTCATAAGGGATATGATCTGCAGGATTGATTTAAGGGTCGAAGTTAAATTATGCTTAGAAGGACATGGAATCTTTTGAAACATTATAAGTCATTTTCTTGATTTAAAATGTTCCTAACTTCTAATTTAAATTCATGCCATAATCGTTTCTTCAAAGACGTTAATTCTTATGATGATATCATTCATGAAACTAGACTTTTAAGTTTGAAGATTATTTGATTGGCCGTTTGCTTATAATTCAAGTCACTCGTGTTTGAGTGTTAGTGATTATTGGATCGAAGTTGGATTTTGACTAAAGTTCTTAAAGGCAAGATTTTTACTATTGGCTCGTATTTCAAGTTACTATGAATTGAAGATATGGATTTTACTGAAGAATATTCGAGGATCCATTCAAATCATTATTTTGACTTCAACTCAATTCAAGCATGTGAGGCATAATTCATTCATATGAATTTGTCTTTGGTTCAAGATATTCAAAAGGATCAATATTCTTATGGCGCAAGTTCGATATATTTGAAAAAAATTCATTCATCTGAACTATTTGGAATTCAAGGCAAGGCATTCATCAACTCCATTCATCTTCATTCAGATTTCCAAGCTTTATTCAAATACAAGATTCAATTCAAGTTCCTCACATCTTAAGTCCATCAAGAGAGTTTGTTACATAAATTTCAAATATAAACTTTGAGTAAATTCATCATCTTACAAGACTTATTTGAGTTTCAAATTCAAGGTACGTTTAAAATTACATGAGATTATTGAAAGTCATAAACTTATGCTAGCTAATACTTTCCCTAAAAGTGCCCTGTGACCATCTTCATGAGAAAACCAAGTCTTATCATTTTCTAGCTGTCAAACATCACCATCGTCATTTGTCATAACCAAACAAAAACCCATAAAGCTCCAAGCAAAACACTCCAAAAATCTGCTATGCCACTGCTACCCCTGCTCTAAAACCAGCCTGCAAAATCAGTCCATAACACTCCAAAAACCATGCTGCTACCCTGCAAAATCAACACCACATCCCTCCAAAACTTGCACAAAAATGGTCAGCCCTGCTCCATTGAGACAAAAGAAACATGAAAATAGCAATTTGCAAAAAAAAGACAAAAATTAGATAAAAAATATGTTGTTATACATTTAAGCTGGGCTATTTAACAAGCTTTGGTTTTCATCAGTGGGGGGATTGACTGATATTGGGGATCATAGACAAGAGGAGAGAGATCAGTAGGAAAAAAAATAGAAAAGTACCTCTCCATTTTTTAGTCAATTGGATCTTCAATACACCCTGTATATTTCAAACATAAAATCTCTGCATAATTCTTGAACCCTCTAAAAAATAATCATCCTTGAACTCTGCTCTCTAACTCTCTTCAACCCCTTGGATCTTAAACCTTCAACACAAACTTCAGCCTCCATCTTACTACACAGTATCACCCTTAGTCCTTCCACCATCTTCAAACCTCACCAATAATCTGACTCAACACTCATAATCAACAAATACTCACTTCCATTCACACTCTTCACCTCACACAACCATTCAAACAACTCCCTGTATCAACCTTATACACTCAAATCTCAACCCTCAACAAACCACTGCCTTACCTCTATACACCCTTACAAACTTAGTTCAACCTCTTGCGTACACAGACAAGCAGCACAAACACGGCGCTCATACTCGGTTACCCAACAAACAAACCAGCAATAGTCACGCATATATAATACCCCAAATTTGTCCCACCCCTTTACTTTTATCTGGCTTAAGCTTTTGCATTATTCTGCATATATTCCATTAGGTCACTAACATGGCATACATTAACATTCAATAAGGAACTTGAGGTTCGAAAGTGCAATGATCATGCAAGCTAAGGGTTTCATAGTGTTTTGAGATGCACATATCGAACAAGGCTCATTCGTCTGTTTCTCCTCCAAGCATTGAATTGGAAAATTAGGGTTTCTCTGTCTTTGAGGTTTCCCTTTCCATTCTAGGGCCGTCAATGTATTCCTTCATCAACCTTGGTCTGAGGAGCTAGGGTTTGTGATGGTGACCATTGAAGACTTATTTCTTTCTCACCAATGATTCTGACTGAGAAGAATGTGAACTATGGCTTTGATGATAAGTTTTGTCTTCATTCAGCATATACCTTAGGAAGATTAGGGTTTGATCCATTACTTGGGTTTGTTCATCATTTAATGAGGACTAGACATGGGACTTCTATAATCATATGATTCAAATATCATGCATATCTTCAGGGACTTCTCAATTCATTCTTCTATGGTTATTAAGACAAGGCATGCAGGTCCATTGTGTTCAAGACAATATCTCAATTACTTATTGCTTATTTTGCAAGGTAATTTAGATTAGTGGTTGAGGATAAAGGTTCATCAAGATCGGTGTTGGTCAACAGAGAATTGAGATGAGGTGTCATTAAAATGAATCCATGAGGTCAATTTATTCAAAATCATAAGTGGGGATTTGGTTCATGACTAAATTTGGAAATCATATATCCATATGAATTTCTTGGTATACGAGTTGCTTTGACTTAAGACATGAATCTCTATGTTCAATATTCATCAAGTTCATTCAAGAAATCTAAGGCAAAGAAATAAGGAGAAATTCTTGTGACTTATAAAATTATGCCAAAGGTGTGCTACTAATGGCAAGACATTACCGTGTTTCGAGATTTCATCGGATCATCATCAATGTCGTTCCAAAACCAAAAGGGAAGATATGCAATTTGGAAGAGAGGGTTACTTGGGAATATTTTGATTTTATCATGGGGTTCAAGGAGTTCACAAGAGGATTGCCAACATTTCCAACTCATTACAAGATCATATTGCATTAATTTTGTTTCTAGTGAGTTAAAAGTGCATTTGACAATTTACACACACAAAAAGGAGAAAGTGCAAAGGGATTACATGAGAATACTATTAAGCCTAATCTTCTAAATTAATGCAGATCCAAACAGATTATGCATAAACCCAAAACGGTTCCAACATAAACGCCAGCTTCATTGTTGTACTCAATGTTGCATTGCATTAACAAGAACGGATGCAATTAACACCAAATCGTCCACCTACTAACTGAACTGGGCACCATGCCAGGCATGCATCAAACACCAACCAGTTATAAGTTTACTTCAAGTTAATCCTGCACAATATTCACGACAAAAAAAATCAGAAAGGGAAAAAGGCAGTCATATAAGAGGGGTTTGTACTGACTCGACATCAGTTTCGAGAAAAGACCACAAAATCAGTCCATAACCAATAAGCATAAAACAGCCCTGCAAAAACAGATCAATACAAAGAACGTCAAACCAATACATACATATCTAACCATGTCAAACCTGCATAAACCTGTTCAGTTAAAATCCAGCACACCAAATGAAAACCTATCCCTAACTGCCTTTTTCTAACCCCAACCAATTTCTAAACTGAAATTACAAACACGATCTGCATTTAAAAGAAAAAACCAGTTAGAAATCCAACACAGTCTACAGCATTTCAAAGTCAGAATCAAATCCATAGTAGATAAATCACAAAGAAAAGGTTAAATCAAAAGATCAGGAAAGTTGTAATCCAAACAAAATCAATTATTCAAACCTGCACCAGTTCTGGCACCGATTTAAAGCTCAGAAAAGCAGAAAGTTCCAACAGAATCTCAACAAACTTCTAACATAGCCACCAAACAGAATTCTAACTAGCTGTCAAATAACTAACTCCCTCTCCTAACTGAAATAGAATTTTCTAATTCCTTAACAACCTCTAACAGATTTCTTAACTACCAGATAACTGCCTAACTGTTTTTCTAACCTACAACTAACTTCTAACTACTTCTAACTACTTCTAACAGAAGGTATAACAGAATAACAGAAAATTATGGAGAGAGAATTCTCAACAGAATTCAGAAGAGAAGAAAAAGAAGATTCGTGATTCACTCTTCTACGACATTCATAAAATTCACCAGGAAAAAAGAATAACAGAAAATCAGTTAGAGGACTCACCACAAAAAACTTTCACTCTCTCTAAAACCGTTTCCCCAAAAACTTCTCAGATTTGCGTCTGATTCATCTTCATCTTTCATCTTCTTCATCACTCTCTGAGTTGCATCTTTATCAACCATCATACTTCTTCAATCATTCTTCACCTCCATCACTGCCACACTATCTTCTTCAACCTCTGTCTCACCTCCAACCTTCATCATCACCCACCATAATCCACACGCGCCATTTTTTCTTCACATTCATTCTCTTCCATCTTCCTTACATCACAACCGAACCAGAAACTTTCATTCACAACCTTCAAACTCTCTTCATTCAACTTTCAACAAAATCACATCTTCATCTCTCTGTAACCGAATCATCCTCCGCCCCAACGATATTGCAACAACGCACAACAACAACTTCACCTCTCTGCTTCTGAATCTTCTGCATTGATCATCTAGATCATAATGACGAAATCGCCGCAAGAACTGCGTACATCAACTTTTGACTGCGACAAGCTTCTTCAGTCTCAGGTTCAGAATTGACTGTAGCGATTTCAACAGAAGAACAAGGAAAGGAGAAGGAAAAGCGAGAAGAGAGAGATCTTACCTCGATCCTTGAACCTTCATCAGAAGAAAAACATCGTCGCCACCGTAGAGCTCGTAGAGGACAGACGGAAATAGGTCTTTCCTCGTCTTTTTTCTTCGTTCTTGATACGTACTTGCAGAGGTGACGATAGGACCGCCGTTTAGGTAGCGAGTGTGAAGAAGATAGTGTTATCCCGACTTCCATGGTGCGGTGATGATCGGAAGAGAAGAAGAATGGCGTCACTGTGTATCATGAATAAGGAGGTTGTGTTTGAGGAATCTGAATAGTCATTTCCCTTAACCCTAACATCTCTATATCCAAATCACGTTGTTTTTAAGTGCATCTCCTATTTTTACCATAACAGGCTGGAAAAAATTGATGTGGGTATGGTGTTGTTGTTGGATCCCCTAGGCCTATCGTTGTTCACACGCCCTAAGGCCCAGCATCACCACTCTTTGGTGATTTTATTTTTCTTGTGAACAAAAAAGGAAGCATTTGGACCATATTCTATTGGGCTTAGTGCTAACTGCTGACCACACACCTTGTATTCTTTTTGGCACTCCCTTTGGGTTGAATGTTGATGGTTTCCTATTAATTTTTATTTCCATCAATTTTGATAATTATGGTGATAAAATTACATGAATAAAATAGTAGAAATATGCTAATTGATTTTAGGATTCTCTTTATAATTTAATTATAGTTTTCTAGTATTCGTTTCATGATTAGTTTTGGTTGCTAATTTTGCCATGATCTTTTGGTAGACTTTAGCACCAATTTTGTGTGATATTGTTGAATAAGAGAGACTTGGTTGGAAATTTTCAAGAAGTTTCGAAGCGAACTAAGAGCACAATTTCCATCAAGGGAATTCGAGGAAGCTTTTAGTAGAGTTTTCACATCACTCGCGTGGTTTTGAAGAGGCAATAGGCTTTCTCTGTTCGGTATCATCGCAACTCAATTTTACTCCTCATTTCGAACTTTATTGCATTTCTTTACTGCTTTTTAGATATCATGAGAAGTAATAAATAAAGAGTGTGCGCTCGAAGTCACTGTTTAAAGACCTATAGCAGGCATTCTGCACTTCATTTACTATATGTGTTATGCTTGTGTTTGTTTACTTTCTTGTTGATCGATGAGTTACTCAATTTAGGAATTGAGATCACGACTTGGCTCTTAGTGCATGCTCCCTATAGGATTCTATCTCTTTCCTATATTTATTTTTGATCGATGAGTCACTCAATTTAGAAATTGAGATCACGACTTTGCTCTCATTGCATGTTCCCTATAGGATAGTTTTGATAGTTTTGTTAGACCTCCTTTGGCGTGATAATTTAGATAGGATCTCTCTGGGTATGCTCTCTTGAGTTTATTAGCTTGTTTGCTTTATCCTTGTACATACCATGTTCCCTTAGGACATGCTTGCTCCCTTCGGATGCAAGTTAGACCTTAGGTTGTAAGCCATGCATGCTAACATTAGGTAGACATTTCCATTTTGTTAATCCAAACCTTAGGCCTACCATTGTATGATAACATTAGGTTTAGAAATAGGCTAGTCTCCATTAGACCATTTTCTTCCCTTTTTGCATCCTTGCATCTAAAACTAAAACTCCTTTTCTTAGAAAATCATAAAACATGCTAATCATACTTAAACCCTTTTTCAAGGTAACAAAAACAAAAAACAATTCAAACCTTTTGTGTTCTCAAGCACCTTTTCTCTAAAAACCATTTTCAGGTAAGGACATGATTAGTTACTTTTGTGCCAACGCATAAGTCTCCAAAGGTCGAGTTGTGGCAGAAGGCGGAATTAACATTGTCCATAGAAAACACAAACAAACAAAACATGTGAGCCGAACTACGGTAGCTTTGATTCCTCAAAAAGGATACGTAGGCATTGGGGTAGGGCCCAAGCGAGTACAACTTTATTTTCCCTACATTCTTTTCTCCTTTCTTTTACATGCATTATCCCTTTAGAAGTAATAAACAGTAAGCATAGTTTAGACACATCCATAAGATTAGAACAACAAGAGTGGATACCATAGAGTACTACAGGCGTGTGGGGTGCTAATACCTTCCCCTCGCGTAACAGACTCCCTTACCCGATCTCTCGGTCGCAAGGCCGTGACTACTCCTTTCTCATATTTTCTCGATGTTTACCTTTCCTTTCATGTGGGATAAAAGACGTTCGATGGCAACTTCATTGTTTGATGATTTTCAGCCGGTTGTTTCAGCGTGAAAGAAGAAGTAAAAGGGAAGAAGAAGAAAAGGTAGAGGAATTGGACTGTTCATGCGGCCTAAAGACAAAAAGAACATCAAAAACCCTAAATCTAAGAGGAGAAAGAAAGGTTCGAATCAAACTTACCTGAGAAGATTCAGAGACCCGTCGGCGGTCCGGTAACTCTCTTTTACTTTCATTTTCTACTCTACTGATTGTTGTTGTTTGATGTTCTAAACCGAGATAAGTAATATTGTTGTTGTCTGATATTCTGAACCGTCGAGATTGTGGTCGTTATTGTTTGATTGAAGCTTGAGCGTGGAAGAGAAATATGATGAGAGCTTGATATGGTATCTAAAGCGAAAGAAAGAGAAATAAAGAGAGTTTCACATGTGTGAATCATATTATTAGAAAACATTAGTTGTGTTGTTTGATTACCAAGAATAGGGTTTTATAGAGAGAGAGAGAGAGAGAGAGAGAGAGAGAGAGAGAGAGAGAGAGAGAGTTGATTGTAAGAGAAGAAGAGAGATTTGATAATGAGAGAGAGATACAGTAGCGTGATTAAGAAATTTTATTTTTAATTTTTTTTCCTTCCGCATTTGTACAGCAGCGCCTCTCAATTAGGTTTTCAAAACCTTCCCTTTTCTATTCCCCAAATCGGGTCGAGTAAGGCCCCCTTTTAGCCCAGGCCATTTCATCAGTTTTCAAGTTTTATAGTTCTCGATTACATGAATAAAACAAATGAACAACATGGTGCAGTGGTTGGAGCGTGAGCCTTGTATGCATGGGATCCCGGGTTCGAGACCCGTTGGGGACATTTTATCATTATTTTGCTTTTATCCCCTTTTAACTCAAACTCTTTTTATTTTCATTGAGGTGTCTATATAACATAAAAACAAACATGGTTAAGTGGTAAGGCAACTTTGTTATAACCCATAAAGTCTGAGTTAAAGTCCTAGATTTTGCATTTTTATTTTCTTATTTCTAATTTTCAAGTTTTTTACCTTATTTCATTTTAAAATTCATATAAGAAAAAAATACAAAAGTATTAAGTTTATAATTAATTCTTTCGTACCCTTACTAAAAAAATACCAAAAAATATATATTAGTATAATTTTGTCTATATTTATTTTATTTAATTTTTGGTTGTTAATTATTTAGTTATTTAATTACTATTTGTTTAATTTCTCTTTTTGATTATTCAGTCTTTATATCGTTGTTATGTTTGCGTCTAACTCCAAAGGAAAAATCGAATTCATTGACTTCATGTCATCGAATATATTTAATACGATTGTGCAAAAACCCTTTTATACATTTTTTTAGTTTTATTAATCCAAAGACAAATCTCTTCTAAGCCCTAATTTTAAAAACTCGCACCTCTTTTAAGCCAAAAACTTTGACACTAGGTCGTCGCATTTTCAAAATCTCATCCCCGCACTCATTTAGCAAGCAAACCAATTTTAACCAAAAACAGATATTTCAAAAGGTTCTTATACGATACTATAAATACATAGGGTGCTAGTACCTTTTCTTTGTATAACCAACCCCTGAACCTTCGATCTTTTCAAATGCATTGTATTCTTCTTACTTTTAGTATTGCACTTACTTTGCATATTTATGGGTTTTATTTCACCTTTTCGCTTTTCCCTTGGAAATAATAAAGCGTGGTGGCGACTCTTACTTATTTACGAGTCAAGTTAATCAATAGCTTGATCTCCGATTTTCACTGCTACAGAATTGGCGACTCTGTTGGGGGATTAAATACTCTAAGTAGGTTAAACCTAATTTGTTATATTTGTCTTTGTTATTATTGCTTGTGTGCTCATATGTGTTATTTTATGGTTTCTTTGGGTATTGATTACAAAGGACAAGTCCTATACCTGGACTAAGGTACACTTAAGATAGGACGGGCAGTATAGTCATGTTAACTTTGAGGGAGTAATCCCGAAGAAGGAGACATGAAATCCCCCACTCAGTGGAGGCCCTTTTGACTGTAGCATTGTTTACCGAGTAATTGGGAAGACATGTTGCTTTCAACCTGGGAGCCATAGAAGCTGACAGCCGTAGAACCCTTAACCCATCTTGGCCTTTTAGATGTAGTACGGAGACTATGACGGAGTAATCCAGAAGTACTTATCACGTGATGCTGCACTGAGATGAGTTTTTCCTGTGATTATTACTAATTACCGAGTAATTGGGACGTTGGTAATATCCAAAGGAAGAGCGTAGACTCTAGGATTACTTAGAACCCTAATCTACAGGTTATTTTAAAACCTTAGTTTATACCTTGTGGGTGGTTCTTACCTTTGACTCCATGCTCGTGACGTCGAAGCTTTCAACTTTGTTTGTGACCTTACTTGTGTTTGTTGCATAACCATGCCTTCATGCATCCATAAAACTCTTTTCACTTGATTTTCAAGGAATTTGAAGGTCTTTCTTTGTAAACATCATGATTTTCTCCAAACCCAATGGATCTTGGGCGTTGGTGGGGTGAAAACCCTAATCCACCAAAATAGATGATTGATCTTGATGATAACTTGATCAACGCTTTGATCCACTTTAGAATTCATTTTCTATCTTCATACTTTGATGTCTACAACTTACTATATTGAGTTCTTTGAAAGTCAAATAAAAACTCTCTTTTGCATTTACATAGCATGCATCAGTCTACATTTATTTGTTTCACTTTCAAAATTCATTTCTAAGCCTTGTTTTTCCTTTGAGTCTCACCAGTACAACACTTGTGCTAAGAGAAGATGGAAAATATTGAACAAGAGAATCGCAAGTTATGCGAAGAAGTTACTGCTTTGAGAGATGGTATGGCTAATTTGACTGCTTTGGTGGAATCGCGTGTGGTTGCTCAGAATCAGTCATCGCCTGCTCCTCCATCTCCTCGTGTTACTCAGCTACGACAGCCAACTATTGCTTCCAAGGTTCCGTTGGTTCCCCTTTTTATGTTACTCCAGTTACTGCTGCTCAACATTGTCTGCTTCAAGGTTACCCGTGGGGAATGCCTGAAATGCTAGAAGGTTATAATCCTGATGCTCAATATGCTTCTATTCCTGCACGTCCTTTGGTGCATGTTACTCCTGTTTCTAAAAATGATATTTGTTACACTGCACCTCCTACGGTGAATGCCATGTCGTTTGTTAATGATGAAGTTTATTGTCATGTTCCTCCACCAAGTGAAAGTGTAGGCTTCTATGACCGATTGGATGACTTTCAGGACCAATTCATTGAAATGCAGAAAGAGATAAAGGCCCTCATAGGGAAAGAGTTGTTTTGACAGAATGTTAGTGAACTCTGCTTAGTTCCTAACGTAAAAGTGCCAGCGAAGTTTAAGGTGTCAGAATTTGAGAGGTATAAGGGAAACTCTTACCTCAATAACCATCTGGTGATGTATATCAGAAGGATATCCACTCATACGAATGACCAACATTTGCTTATTCATTTATTCCAAAGTAGTTTAACTGGTGCTTCTTTGAAGTGGTATATGGGATTGAACTATAGCAACATCCGCACATTCAATGATTTGGGTGAAGCTTTTATCAAACAGTATAAGTACAACATGTTTATGGCACCTGACTGTGACCAGCTGAGAGAGATGGCACATAAAGATGAGGAGTCATTTAAATAATATATACAGAGATAGCTTGAAGTAGCCGCCCAGGTGATCCCTCCAATAGAAGAGAAAGAAATGACAAATATCTTCCTGAAAACTCTTGATTCCTTCTACTATGAGAAGATGGTTGCAAATGCTCCAACTGATTTCACTGAAATGGTAAGCATGGGAGTCTGTTTAGAGGAAGTTGTCCGTGAAGGTCGTTTATCCACAGATGGGAACTCATTTGATGGTTCCAAGAAGTATGGTGATAATTTTGTCGAGAATAAAGAACATAATTCTAATGTTATTTTGAGAGAAGGGCCAAGGAGACCCTGAAGGAAGAATGATCATCATCAGCAACATGTTTTTCCTGTCACCCCTATGGTAAATGCAGCTTCCGAAGCTCCTAATCAGCAAGTTCATAATCGAAGGAATCCTCAGTTTGATCTGATTCCAATATTGCATTCAGATTTGTTTCCTTTCTTATTACAAAATAATTTGATTCAGACTCGACCACCACTGATTGTTCCTGAGGATCTACCATGGTGGCATGAGGAAGATTCCTTTTGTGCTTTTCATCAAGGTGCCCCTAGGCATGACCTTGATCATTGTCTCGCTTTGAAGGCTGAAGTACATAAATTGGTCAAGAGCGATATTTTTTCATTTAGAGACAGTGGTCCTAATGTTTAAGTCAACCCTTTTTCTAAGGCATGAGTGAATCTCTGTTGATTTTGGCCTTGAAGTTTGAGAGAGGTTTCCTTCATCACAACTCCAGATAGAGAGCCTTCTTTAGATTATTAACTCACTTATGCTTTTCATTTTCGTAACCTTTTGTGTTTGTTAATGTATTTTTTTTCGCATGTAAGAACTTGTTTCATTTGAATGATTATATTAATACAATCAATATGTTTATCTTGAAGAAACCCATTCATTTCACTCGTATTTGTTTCAATTTTAAGTTGCTTTTTGCATTATGATACCAACTTGTTACCAATTATCTTGAGTAAATACTTATTCCTGTTCTTATGCATATATTTGTTAATAGTTAATCGTGTTCATATGCATATGTTCATTCAATTTCAGTCATTGGACGTTTTTGCAAACAAAACAGGAAAATTTAAAGTTTGAAATTCAAGGTGTATTTGTATTGATAGTTTGCCTATAAACAGGCGATCTTGTACAAAGAGACATAAATACTAGTAAGAGGAAATTGTCGTGAAATGAAAAGAATACAAAGTGAAAACAAAACATATAGCTATGTGGAAATGATCTCGTTGGGTTCCAACTCTGCTATTGCCCCTATGTCTTCGAATATCTCATCCCTCGTTGTCGAAAGAAGTTGGTTGAACTGATCTGTACTGTTTGAACTTTTGACTTTGGTAATAAAGCTTGCAGTAAGTGATCCAATGGTACATAGTCGTGCGCTTTCAATCCCTAACGTTTTATTGGACCACCCTTTAAGGTTTTCAGTCCACCAGGATACCCTTTCTTACCCAAGTCGCCTTTTCTGGTTTTCAACTTGTCGGGTGTACAATCTTTTATATATATCCCTAATTTTTGCCTAAAGCTTTTTGGTTAGCCAGGATTCCCTTATTTTTTCCTAGGCTAGACAACCTAGCGGGTCATTTTTATGCGTAGTATCTTTTGACTATGTCCTCATTCATAGGGTGCGGGGAGTCTTCACCGTCCCTGGTGGTCAGTATCATAGCATCGCCCGAAACTACTTTGTTGACAACAAATGGGCATTCATAGGTGGGAGTCCATTTTCCCCTGGGATCACCTTGCGGTAGAATGATGCGCTTTATTACCAGGTTACCATCCTGATATACTCGATGTTTTACTTTTCTTGATAAATGCCTTGATCATACACTTCTGATACATATGACTGTGACAGACGGCCGCAAGCCTTTTCTGGTCAATCAAATCCAAGTGATCCAACCTAGTCTAAATCCACTCGTCTTCGTCTAAGTCTACATCTTTCATAATCCTCAGAGATGGAATCTGAACTTCGACAGGAAGGACGGCTTCCATGCCATAAACCAGAGAGAAAGGGGTTTCCCCAATTGATGTTCGTGCTGAAGTGCGATATCCATGAAGAGATAATGGTAACATCTCGTGCCTATCTTTGTAGGTCACAACCATTTTCTATATAATATTCTTAATATTCTTGTTGGCGGCTTCCACTGTGTTGTTCATCTTTGGTCGATACGGAGAAGAGTTGTGGTGCTTGATCTTGAATTGCATGCAGAGTCCGGTAATCATAGTGTTGTTGAGGTTAGTACCATTGTCTGTGATGATTCTATTTGGGATACTATTGTTCCCCCAAAATTTCCCCTCTTATTTTACTCAACATATATTCATTAAGACACTCAATTTGCTCAAGGATGCCCAAGAGTTGACCAGACAAATGCTTTCCTAAGACAATGAACCTCAAACTAGGGTTTCCATTTGCATCAATATGGGTGAACTCCAAAGGTCTCAAATCTTGTCCATGGTCTTAATACATTCTCAAGATCATCCATGTCATGTTTCATGCCCTACACAAGAAGTTTGCTCAGTCAATTGCTCAAATGCCTGACAATCAACTATACTAGGTCAAAAGTCAACTGGGGCCCACATACAGTCAAACTTTAAGATTTTTGGTCAACATCAACATTTTGAAGTGATATCTATCTTTTGATCAAGTTTTGATCATGATTCCTCAATAAATGCTCATAATTCATCAAAACTCAAAAGTTGCTAAATTAGGGTTTCTCAAGAAAAGTCAACCAAACTTTGACCAAGCATAACTCTCTCATACTTTATCATAAATTTCTCATCCAAGGCTCATTTTGAAGAGAATTCAATTCCCTACAACTCATCTATATCCCTCAAGTTCAAAAAATGCACTCATGGAAAGATATGAACTCAGACATTATAGGTCATTCCAAAAAGTCAACAAAAACACCTTTTGGGTCAAAGCTCCTTACATGAACATGGAAGATCCACTTAAGATGAAACCAAAGAGGTTGATTAGGGGACATCCTAAGATTTCTAAAAAGTAAAAAAAACACCCTCTTAGGGTCAAAATTGAAAGTGATATGCATTGTCAAAGTTGACAATTTTTGGGAAATTGTCAAGAGTCAACAATGCCCAAAATTGCATTATTTTTGCAAATGGGCCTAACTTTTTATGCTTGCATCTTACTTCTAGCAATGTCAACGACCCAATCACTCTCTCATATATTATTGACTTTATTTATTTAATTTATTTTGATTTTAATCATTTAAAAATCAAATTAAATCAAATAAATGATATAAAATATGGAAGATTTGTTTTTTGATTTGATTTTGAATATAATCTCAATTCATTGATGTTGTCAAACAGAATCAAATCGTGCAAAAGTTTATTGGAGTGATAATGTAATGATTTATCTTGATTTGGAAAGAAATAATGCAAGGTTGGAATGGAATCAAATCTTAATAATTGGCAAGCATTTGGAGCTTTTTTGTTAACCTAATTCAAAGAGATACATATACATAACACATCCCAAGCATAGAGAGGCAGAGGAATCATGGGAAACGGCCAGAGCAACTTGTGTTTTTTATCAAGAAATCTCAATTGGAATTCCGGATCACACCCACTCTCAAGGAGGTTTAAGGATTGCAATCCATTCTTGGACGTCTCTGGAAGCTTTTCCAATCCTTGCCAGGCTCTGAAGCATCAAGAACCACGCTCCATACACATCACGGTTTGACACATTCTTTTGATTTTGATTACGTGCATATAGGCTTTGTTGATGTATTTTAATCATGTATTCTAGTTTGCCATAAGGATTCGATGCTTTCTGAATACTTTAATTAAGTTTTGAGTGCAGGGAAGGAAGATAGCCATTACTAGGGTTTCCAAGCTTCGTTTTGAGGCTTTCCTGTATAGGCGTAACTAGATCAAATCATGGGTACCATTGAATCCAGGGCATAATTCATGATCGTCATGTACCTTTGGTTTACATTTATCTGGCTTGTATTGTGTTTTCAGTTATTGCGGGTTTGTAGCCACGCACAAGACATGTCACTATAGCTTATAGTGACGAATCTGTTCGTAGGTAAAAGCCTAAAATCAAAAACGACACTTCTGGGAAGAAGATGAAGGCGTGGCAACGTCCCAATGGTCCATTTGAAATTCGTGCGTTTTCTTAGGCCAAGCACTCTGTTTGTATTATATTTATTTTATTTTATTAAGTATATGACTAACAAACTAGCGTTGATGGCAAGGGAAGAAGGCATGTGAGAGGGAGGACCTGGGTTCGATCCCAGGTCCAGACCTTTTGTGTTTTCTGAAACTACAATTCCAAATCCAGTGCATGTCATGTTCTGAGGACCACCATGCGCCCCTTGATCTCGTCCTATGGATTCATCACCATATAGATCTCACGCCTCAGCTTTGAAGGTCCACCATGAGTCCTCATGAGGTGACTCCAAGTGAGTAGATGCCAGACTCTGGGCCAGCTTTGGGCCTAACAGAAAATTGGAAACACACCCCCCAGATTACTTACAATATCAGGCCCATCTCCTCATTTTTTATATTCTTTTTACTTATTTTTTTTATTCTTTTAATTTATTATTTTAATTACTTTCACAATAAAAATATTTTTTTTAATTAAATCATAAAATCAAAAAATTACAAAAATATTAGGTTTAGTTAATTATTTTCATAAAATATTTATTTGCATTTAATTAATTAGTTTAATTAGGTTAATTTAAACATTTTTTTTGTAATTAAAATTTAATAGAAATTGGGATTAATTTGCAAATTGCGACTATCTTTCAATAAAGAATATACAAACAAAAACATTTTTAATTAATTAGATTTCTTAGGTCTTAATTTGTTCTCGTTTTAGCTTTCGCGCGCGTCTTTACTTTCTTTATTCTTATTAATTATTGTAAATGTTCCTAAGTTATAATAGTTAATTAGGTTTACTATTTCGCATTTATCATTTTTCCCGGTTTTCGATTATGTAATCCCCTCCCCAAAGCCTTGAAATAGTTAGGTTTTTTATTTCTCGCTTTTAATTTCTGCAACTATTAAGTTGTTAGATGTATGGGCATTAGGATTGCATGCGAAAGATAAATCAAATTAAAATGGTAGACAACCCTAATTATGTAAAGATAATTAAATGAAAAAAGGCACACTTGCACATGCTCACTCCTAGGGTTTGTCCCTACTTGGTTGCCTCGGAAATAATGGTCGTGTCCCTCGAATGTAGAGATACCTTAGCAATGACCACCGATTCAAAATCGTCATAAAGATCATAGCCTCTACTTGTCCCTCGAGTTTCCTACGAATTGATCTTATGACGATAGTCCCTTCGAAATGCTAAGGTATCTTTACTTGTTGCCTTTAGAAACCATTTCGTCCCTTCGAACGTCCCTTTATAAATCTAACGAGGGAGTTACCTACTCCTTAATAGTAGGATAGTGCTGTCTAAAGGAAATGAAAATAAACAGTCTTTTTTTCAGTAGGTAGAAAACTCTTAAGTACTTGCTCAAAACAAAAACTTTTCACACAAACACTTTTCAAAACAAGCACACACAAGAAATTTAAAAATGAGCAAGTACCTAAGAGCCCGTGGAAAACCACGGATAGAAAGGGTGCTAACACCTTCCCTTTCTATAATCTACCCCCCGTACTCAGAAATATCTCAAAAAAGGGTTTTTTCTGTTCTTTTTCCTTTTCCTTTGTTGGATGAAATAAAAGTCGGTGGCGACTCTTGCTTACCGCAACATTTGCGAACAAAAAATGCAAACTAGTATAACAGTCGGTTCTGCCACCATATCACAGATACCATACCGACAAATGAGGTTATGTTTTATGAATCGGGCGACCACATTCTTGGTAACAGAGGCGAATGAGGCTGCTTCAACCCATTTTGTAAAGTAGTCAATGGCGGCGAGAATGAAGTGATGCCCGTTAGAAGCAGTAGGCTTGATTTCCACGATCATATCAATGCCCCACATTGCGAATGGCCAAGGAGAAGTCGTGAAATTTAAAGGTACTTGAGACACATGAACTTTATCAGCATAGATCTTGCACTTATGACAAGTTCTCGAGTAGTGGTGACAGTCAGTTTCCATGGTCGACCAATAGTAACCCGCTCTCAGGATTTTCTTAGCCATAGTATGTCCACTGGAATGAGTACCAAAGATGCCTTCATGCATATCTTCCATAATTTTCTCTGCTTCCTTTTTGTCCATACAACGAAGTAGAGATGAATCATGCTTACGGTTGTACAAAATTCCATTTCTCAAGAAGAACTTAGCCGAGAACCTTCGTAGGAATTTCTTATCATTGACCGATGCCCATTATGATACGGTGGCAGAACCGACTGTTATATACTGGTTTTGCATTTTTTGTTCGCAAATGTGCGGTAAGCAAGAGTCGCCACCGTATTTTCTTTTATCCAAATTAAGGAAAGGTTGAAAAGAACAGAAAAAAACCTTTTCAAGATTTTTCTGAGTAAGGGGTGTAGATTATGGAAAGGGAAGGTGTTAGCACTTATTCCATCTGTGGTTTTCCACGGACTCTTAGAGGTTTGCTCATTTTTAAATACCTTTGTGCTTTGTTTGTTTGAAAATGTTTGGAAAATTCCTTAGTACGAAAAACTTTGTAATGTTTCTCGGGATAGTGGAGAAAATATACAAAGTGTTTTGAAATTGTTTTTGAAAAGTAGTTTTCTGTGTAAGTGCAAAGAGTAGTTTGAGCAAAATTTTAACAACTGTCTACTTTGTTACTCGAAAAGGTTGTTCTTTTCCTCTTTTCCTTTAGATAGTGCTATCCTACTATTAGTGAGTAGGTAGCCTTGTCGTTGGATGTCATGAGGGACAATCGAAGGGACATTACAGTCATGAAGGCAATTCATGGAGATACTTTAGCAATTCTGCCTTAGGGACTAGATCATTTATCGAAAAGGCAACTGTAGGGTCATCGAGGGACTATGATCTTTTGGTTTCACGGGTCTTTGATAAAGCATTCCTGCCCCATGACTGATTTTTAAAGGAAACCAAAGTGGGCGTACCTTAGAGGTGTTTGTGTGCAAATGTGTTCAATTCAGTTATTTTATCTTTAAACATTTTGGTGTTCTACCGTTTGTTTTTAGATCTTGTCATGCAACCCTAGTTAGCATACATCTAAGCACTTAATATATGTACAGGAATTTAAGGTGCGGGAATTGTAAATCCTACGCTATTACAATGCTTCGGGGAAGGGATTTACATTATACAAGGATAAAGGGGGATAAAGAAGTAAATATCCTAATTTTTATCTATTACGCCCAGTAAACAGATACAATAATAGTAAAAATACGAAAATAAATAAATGCGCGCAAAATTTGAAAAGACGTCTGAAAATGCAAAAATAAAATCTTTTGGTTGTTTTTGGTATAAAAGAAAACAAAGCCTAAGTCTATTTAATTTTAATTTTGAGAAAAATGTTAAAATAATTAATTAATTTGTTTACAAAATTAACTTAATTAGAAAAGTACTAGCCTAATGTTTTTTTTGTGATTTTTGATTTAAGGTTAATTTAAATAATAAAACAAAGGTCAATAAAGAAAATGAAAAAAATACAAAGGGGGGCACCCTTCGATCGAGGAAGGAGACGTCTTTCGATCCAGGGAGGCTATGGCTCTTTCGATCTAGAAGGGAGCTGCCTTATTCGATTCAGAAGGACAAAGGGCAGCTTTGATCCAGAAGGCTATGGCTCCTTCGACTTGGAAGACTATGTCTTCCAATCCAGGAAGGCAATGACTCCTTCGATCTGGTGTGCTGGATCTGCAAAAGCATGTTAGCAAAATAAAACGCAGGACCTGGGTATCGAAACCCAGGTCCTTCGATCCTTTGTGCGCGGGGTCTTTTCAGGCTATATCTGCAACAAGTATTAGCAAACGAAAAACATGACTTGTGTGTCAAACCCAAGCCCTTAGATTCTGTCTAGAATGATAAGTCGAATGAAACAACAAATAGGGATGTGTTATACAAATACAAAGTTTGATAATTTACTCTTTCTTACCAGTAGTTGGAACTTTCAATTTGGGCACTTTTTGGATGTGGGCACCTTCGATCTGGGACTTCTGGGTGTGGATACTTTTGTTGAAGGGTTGCCTTGGCTTGGATTACTTATGAAATTTTTGAAAACCTTTTGTGGGCAGCGTATCTCTGATCTTTTTCGTTCCTCTCATAATGTGTCCTTGGCCTCATATTTATAGGAGTGTGAGGGGACAAGAGAAGTAATGTTGGTAACTGGCCTTTGAATGCTCTCTTTCGAATGGTTTGGTGGCCTCCTTCGAATGGCCTTGATCCATCTCCTTCAAACGGTTCTGATGGAGCTCCTTGGAATGACTCTGATTAATTTCCTTCGAATGGTTCTGATTCAGTTCCTTCGAATATCCCTTGTCCAAATACCAATCGAAGGGTATTTATTGAAATGTCAATCGAAGAGTCATTTGCTACGCCAATCGAAAGGTCTTGTCCATGCCAATCGAAGGACGCAGTTAACATGCCTGTCGAAGCTTCCTTGACACAATGCCAAATCGAAGGATCCCTTGCCATGCCAATCGAAAGGCTTGACCCAGGGTGCCAAACGAAAGGGTCTTTCAGAATGCCAATCGAAGGCCTTGACACAATGCCAATCAAAAGGCTTGTCATGAGGCCAATCAAAAGTCCTTATATCCATGTCAATAAAAGGGCTTGGACATGAGGCCAATCGAAAGGCCTTGTATCCATGCCAATCAAAGTACCTCATTGACCGGTCAAAAACTTCGTTCTGCTCTCTTCGATTTCCTTCAGCTGGGACCAATCGAAGTGATATTAAAATGCCAATCTAAGACACCTTTGTTCAGATGCCAATCAAAAGACATTGTTGAGATGCTAATCGAAATACACCTTACTCAAACTCCAAATGAAAGACATTTTGTTGACATGCCTTCGAAGTACACCCCATCGAAGAACACTTTGACCAACTTCAAAATTTGTTATTTTTCTTCAAGAAAGTGGTTGTAACCACCCATGTAAGAGAAGATCTTGCAAAAAATGAGAAGGAAAATTTTGGGTACAACAGCTACCCCTGTTCAATATTCTTAAACCTGAAGATGTAGATTGGCTTGTCTACCTTTCGTGATCTGAAGGTGGAAGATGATTGAACACTAGAGTGCCCAGAAATTTGCACTCGCATGAAGTAACACTGATTGTTGATGATGGTGGGAATGGGCTTACAGATTCCATTTAGAGAAGATGACGGAGAGTCGTCGGAGATGGGCTTAAAGATGCCATCCAAGGAATATGACAGAGAGTCGTTAATGATGGGCTTAAATACGTCATCCAAAGTAGATGTTGACTTCATAAGAAGTCTCTTTGTGGGGATTCTTGTTCCTGTTGTTGAGGAGGACTCCACTGGGGGATGTTGATTTCTATTGTTTTCCTATTTGAGGAAAACTCAGTGGGGAACAGAGTCTAGGAACTTCATTTATCCATAGATCTACTGAGGGGTTATCTTTGGATTAGAGAGATGAAGGTTTGATGTTTTCTGGTTGAAATCCAGGCTTCGCAGTAATTTGTTGGGGAGAATGAAATTAACTGTTATCTGGAAATATATCAGAAGAAACATGTGTAGGATTGTTTCGGGATGAGTTCGTGTAAGACTTCGTCTGGAAGTGTGTGAGAATGAACTTGGGTAGGGCTGTTTTAGGAGATATATGAGAGGGATCCTGGGTAGGGCAACTTCAGGATGAGCTCGGGTAAAACTACATCTGGAAATTGTAAAAGGAACCTGAGTAGGGTTGCCTCAGGATGAGTCCGTGTAAAACTGCATCTGGAAATTGAAGAGAAGGAACCTGGGTAGGGTTGCCTCAGGATGAGTTCGTGTAAAACTGCATCTGGAAATTAAAGAGAAGGAACCTGGGTAGGATTGCCTCAGGATGAGTCCGTGTAAAACTGCATCTGGAGAATGTGAGAAGGAACCTGGGTAGGGTTGCTTTAGGATGAGTCCGTGTAAAAATGCATCTAAAATGAGAAGGAACCTGGGTAGGGTTACTTTATGATGAGTCCGGGTAAAACTGCATCTAAAATGAGAAGGAACCTGGGTAGGGTTGCTTCATGATGAGTCCGGGTAAAACTGTATCTGAAATGAGAATGAACCTGGGTAGAGTTGCTTCATAATTAGTCCGGGTAAAACTGCATCTAAAATGAGAAGGAACCTGGGTAGGGTTGCTTCATGATGAGTCCGGGTAAAACTGAATCTGAAATGAGAAGGAACCTGGGTAGGGTTACTTCATGATGAGTCCGGGTAAAACTTCATCTAAAATGAGAAGGAACCTGGATAGGGTTGCTTCGGGATAAGTCCGTGTAAAACTTTAGAAGGAACCTGGCTAGGGCTGCTTCGGGATAAGTCCGTGTAAAACTTTAGAAGGAGTCTGGGTAGCGCTGCTTCGAGATAAGTCCGTGTAAAACTTCAGAAGGAGCCTGGGTAGGGCTGCTTCAGGATAAGTTTGTGTAAAACTTCAGAATGAGCCTAGGTAGGGCTACTTCAGGATAAGTCCGTGTAAAACTTCAGAAGGAGCCTGGATAGGGCTGCTTCGGGATAAGTCCGTGTGAAACTTCAGAAGGAGCCTGGGTAGGGCTGCTTCGGGATAAGTCCGTGTAAAACTTCAGAAGGAGCCTAGGTAGGGCTACTTCGGGATAAGCTCGTGTAAAACTTTAGAAGGAGCCTAGGTAGGGCTGCTTCCGGATAAGTCCGTGTAAAACTGTTTTTCAAAGTCAGAAGAAACCCATGTAAGATTGCTTCATGTTGAGCCCGTGTAAAGCTGTTTTTAGAAGTCAAAAGAAACCCATATAAGATTGATTCATGTTGAGCCTGTGTAAAGCTGTATTTCGAAGTCAAAAGAAACCCGTGTAAGATTGATTCATGTTGAGCCCGTGTAAAGCTGTATTTGGAAGTCAGAAGAAACTCGTGTAATATTGCTTCATGTTGAGCCTAAGTAAACCTGTTGGAAGTCAGAAGAAACCCGTGTAAGATTGCTTCATGATGAGCCCGTGTAAAGTTGTATTTGGTCGCATAGATAATTACTCTGTTTTGTTTAAGGAGTTAATCCTGGACCTGTTGAAAATTGTTGATGATAAATATTTGTTTATTGATCTTTCCTGAAAAGGTAAAGCGTTAGCTGTATGCAATGTCCTGATGTATGAAATGCATTGTGTAATGGTGTTCTCAAAATAAATGAGATTGGGATGTACGCATTTGTACTGCATATGCTATGACGTTTGTAGAATGATGTATGAATGCAATATGTGAATGTATCAGTTATTCTTTTGCAGCGCTATTGAATTAGGGAAGATAAATCCCTGATTGCAGCTGGCGATGAAGAATGTAGGTCTTCAGATTTTGTTGAAGTTGAACTGCTGAGAGATGATCTTCTGTTGTTAGAGAAATAAACTTTGTTGGGGAAGGAAAGCTTTGTGCACTGCCTGAGGATTTTGTGAAATCCTATTGGGAAATCCTAAGAAGTTTGACAACTTTACTGGGGAAAACCTGATGTCGAAGCAGTAGTTGTAAATTCCTGTTCTGTCGGGGATACAAGAACACTTGACATCACTAGGTCGTAAACTGAGGATATGGAAATGACTTTTTAGTAAGATGCCCCTACCTCTATACCTGCTGGAGAAAGTACCTGCAGAGACTCTGTGGATGGTTAAGTGTTATCCCAACTCCTGGGGTGCTTGGTAAATGCTGATCAGGGTAATAAAACATTCTACTGATTAGACAAGTGACGAGATGATGGGGCGTAGTCGTACACTTTAATCTCTAACTTTTGCCTGGACTGTCTTTTCATATTTTCAGTCCATTGGGATACCTTTTTTTGCTCAAGCCGCCTTTTCAGGTTTTCGACTTGTCGGGTGTACCTATTTTTGTTTTTATCCCTAATTTTTGCCTAAATCCTTGTGGTTCGCCGGGATGCCCTTATGTTTTCCTAGGCCAGTCAACCTAGCGGGTCTTTGTTCATGCGTAGTCTTTTCTGACTATGTCCATGTTCATCGGGTACGGAGAATTGTCATTGTCCATAGTAGTAAGTGTTGCCACACTTCCAGAAGATGTTTGTTTGATTGTATGGGATTCATTGCAGGAATTCATGTCTAATGCCCCCAAGTGATTCAGATGGAGATCTTCCCCTGACTATTTGGAATTTTTGAGAGATTCCTCGAATCTTGACTTGACTGCCCCAGATGGTGGACAATGATCATGCCGTGCCCCTTGGTTGGAAGTGTTTTTCCACTTGAGATGATCCTTTTCATTGAGAAGGTTTTTGTTCACTGAATATTCATTGTATGAATTTCTCTGCCATTTGAACAATTAACTATATGCAAACAATTTCATTTAAAGAATGCAAAGCTTATGACTGTCTTGAAATTTTTTGAAAATGCATTTTTGTAGTAAAACAAAATTTGAAAGAATGTGATATCAACTCGTGATTTATAGCAAACCTTACAGGAGTCAGGATACCTTTGTAACAGTATGCTCTAGAACTAACCCATGCTTCAGCTAGGACTTTTAGGGGTTGTAACATGGCCTGGTTCACGGTTTAAGAAACAAAGTATAAAGGCTCAAAATTTATTTGTACCCACTCGTTCTTCGTGATGCCCTTCAGTCCTATGCTCAGTTAATTGTGCATTTTGAATCCCAGATGAGTTTTGGAATGTCCTTGATATTCCGGTGATGGTTTATAGATTGAACGTTTGTTTTGAAGAGGTAGTCACTTTTGTAACCTTTTCTTTTTGTTGAGGATTTGTAGGACCTCTTATTTTTTGATTTTGCTATCCCTGTCTTTTGCCTGAATTGTTTCTTTTGTGATTACAGCCAGCGGGATGCCCCAGATTTTTTCTTAAGTCTCGTACGCTATTACAATGCTTCGGGGAGGGGATTTACATTATACAAGGATAAAGGGGGATAAAGCAATAAATATCCTATTTTTCATCTATTACACCCAGTAAACAGATACAATAATAGTAAAAATACAAAATTAAATAAATGCGCGCAAAAGTTGAAAACACGTCTGAAAATGCAAAAATAAAATCTTTTTGTTGTTTATGGTATAAAAGAAAACAAAGCCTAAGTCTATTTAATTTTTATTTTGAGAAAAATGTTAAAATAATTAATTAATTTGTTTACAAAATTAACTTAATTAGAAAAGTAATAGCCTAATGTCTTTTTTGTGATTTTTGATTTAAGGTTAATTTAAATAATAAAACAAAGGTCAATAAAGAAAATGAAAAAAAAATACAAAGGGGGGGCACACTTCGATCCAGGAAGGAGACATCTTTCAATCCAGGGAGGCTATGGCTCTTTCGATCTAGAAGGGAGTTGCCTTCTTCGATTCAGGAGGACAAAGGGCAGCTTCGATCCAGAAGGCTATGGCTCCTTCGACCTGGAAGACTACGTCATTCGATCCAGGAAGGAAATGACTCCTTCGATCTGGGGTGCTGGATCTACAAAAGTATGTTAGTGAAATAAAACGCAAGACCTGGGTATCGAAACCCAGGTCCTTCGATCCTGCACACGCTGGGTCTTTTCAGGCTATATCTGCATCAAGTATTAGCAAACAAAAAACATGACTTAGGTACCAAACCCAAGCTCTTCGATTCTGTCTAGAATGATAAATCGAATGAAACAACAAACATGGATGTGTTATGCAAATACAAAGTTTGACAATTTACCCTTTCTTACCAGTAGTTAGAACTTTCAATTTGTGCATTTTTTGGATGTGGGCACCTTCGATCTGGGACTTCTGGGTGTGGATACTTTTGTTGAAGGGTTGCCTTGGCTTGGATTACTTAATTTTGACAAACTTTTGTGGGAAGCGTATCTCTAACCTTTTTCGTTCCTCTCGTAATGTGTCCTTGGCCTCATATTTATAGGAGTGTGAGGGGACAAGAGAAGTAATGTTGGTAACGGCCATTTGAATGCCATGAATACCAAAACGTAACCTTGGCCAAAGTTAAGGGATCTTGTCTATTTTTGAATTTGGCATAATATGTAATTGGCCTTCGAATGCTCTCTTTCGAATGGGATGATGGAATCCTTCGAATGGCCTTGATTTAGCTCCTTCGAACAGTTTTGATGGAGCTCCTTCGAATGAATCCGATTCATTTCCTTTGAATGGTTCTAATTCAGTTCCTTCGAATATCCCTTGTCCAAATGCCAATCGAAGGGTATTTATTGAAATGTCAATCGAAGAGTCCTTTTCTACGCCCATCGAAAGATCTTGTCCATGCCAATTGAAGGACACGGTTAACATGTTTGTCGAAGCTACCTTGACACAATGCCAAATCGAAGGATCCCTTGCCATGCCAATTGAAAGGGTCTTTCAGAATTCCATTCGAAGGCCTTGACAAAATTCTAATCGAAAGGCTTGTCATGAGGCCAATTGAAAGGCCTTGTATCCATGTCAATCAAAGGTCTTGGCCATGAGGCCAAGCGAAAGTCCCTGTATCCATGCTAATCGAAGTACCTCATTGACCGATTGAAAACTTTGTTCTACTCTCTTTGATTTCCTTCAGTTGGGACCAATCGAAGTGACATTAAAATGCCAATCAAAGACGCCTTTGTTCAGATGCCAATCAAAATACATTGTTAAGATTCCAATCTAAAGAAACCTTGCTCAGACTCCAAATGAAAGACATTTTGTTGACATGCCTTCGAAGTACACCCCATCGAAGGACACTTTGACCAACTTCAAAATTTGTTATTTTTCTTCAAGCAAGTGTTTGTAACCACCCATGTAAGATAAGATCTTGTGAAAAATGAGAGGGAAAATTTGGGGTACAACACCCATTCAGAGTATTCTTGAGCTTCAAGGTACCTTTTCACTTCATAAAACCAAGGTTTTTCTTCTACTTTATCAGTATCAATTTTATAGCAGTGTGCCAGTTCGTCGAATCTTTCAATGGTAATTATAGGAGTCTCGTTGTCTCATCTAAGCTTGAACATAGATGACATGGTAGCTAAGGCATCCTCCAACTAATCTTATTCCCTTGGCATATACTTAAAAGTAATCTCTTCGAAGTACGAAATCAAAGTTAGCACACGTTCTTGGTAAGGAATAAGATTTGGATGCTTCGTATCCCATTCTCCCTTGACTTTACTGATCACCAAGGAAGAATCCCTGTATATTCTCAGGAATTTGATTCTTAGGTCAATAGCAGCTTTAAGACCCAAGATGCACGCTTCGTACTTAGCCATATTGTTGGTACAATCAAAGCAAAGTCTGGCAGTGAAGGGTGTATGGAAACCTTGAGGAGAGATAATTACAGCACCAATTATGTTTCCAAGTGAGTTAGAAGCTCCATGAAAAACCATATTCCATCGGGATCCTAGCTCAGGTCCTTCATACGGCCCAGGTTCTTCACAAACTATAATTAATATGATGTTCTCATCCTGGAATTTGAAATTCATAGATTGGTAGTCGTCTACAGCTTGATGTGCCAAATGATCTGTCAGTACACTTCCTTTGATTGCCTTTTTAATGGTGTACTGAATGTTGTATTCTATTAAGATCATTTTCCATCGGGCTATTCTTCCGAAGAGAGCTGGCTTCTTGAATATGTACTTGATGGGATCCATTTTAGAGATCAATAGAGTAGTATGAGTCAACATATACTGTCTTAGTCGGCGAGCAGCCCAGGTCAAAGTGCAACAAGTTTTCTCGAACAGTAAATATCTTGTTTCATAGTTGGTAAACTTTTTGCTAAGTTAGTATATTGCGTTCCCTTTCCGACCAGACTCGTCATGCTGCCCCAGTACACACCCCATGGAATTCTCTAGCATTATTAGGTACATGATTAAAGGTCTTCCTTCAACTGGTGGCATCAGAATTGGAGGTTTTGGTAAGTACTCCTTGATTTTATCAAAGGCTATTTGACTGTCATCATTCCATTTTACTACTTGATCTTTCTTCAGCAGCTTGAAGATTGGCTCACAGGTAGCAGTCAAATGAGAAATGAACCGGGAAATTTAGTTCAGTCGTCCTAAGAAACCTCTGACTTCCTTCTCGGTGCGGGGAGCCGGAATTTCTTGAATGGCTTTAACTTTTGCAGGGTCAACTTCAATACCTTTACCGCTAACGACGAAACCCATGAGGTTTCCAGATCTCACGCTGAAGGTGCATTTGTTTCGGTTTAGCCTTAGCTTGTACTTCTTCAGCCTTTCAAATAACTTATCTAGATGATCAAGATATTATTCTTCAGTATTTGATTTGGCTATCATATCATCGATGTAGACTTCTATTTCATGATGAATCATGTCGTGAAACAAAGCTACCATGGCACGTTGATAAGTTGCCCATGAGTTTTTCAACCCAAAAGGCGTGACCTTGTAACAGAAGGTGTCCCATTGTGTGACAAATGTAGTTTTGTCCATGTCTTCAGGTGCCATCTTGATCTGATTATAACCCGAGAAACCATCCATGAAAGAGAATACCTTATGTTGAGCAGTGTTGTCGACCAGAACATCAATATGTGGAAGTGGGAAGTCATCTTTGGGGCTTGCCCTGTTCAGATACCTGTAATCTACACACATACGTACCTTGCCATCTTTCTTTGGTACCGGAACAACATTAGCAACCCATTGAGGATATGACGTCACTGCTAAGAACCCTGCATTGAATTGTTTCATAACTTTGGCCTTGATCTTCTCAGACATCTCAAGACACGTGGGACAAACTTTCTGCTTGATCGGAAAACAACCCTCTTTCATTGGAAGATGATGAACCATAATATTAGTATCGAGCCCTAGCATGTCTTCGTATGACCAAGAAAATACCTCAACATAGTAGTGCAACATCTGAATCAATTTGTTCTTGACACGGTCCTATAAGTTGGCGCCTATCTTGACTTCTTTCTTATCTGTCTCAGAACCCAAGTTTACCACTTCGACCGGCTCTTCGTGTGGTTGGATAACCTTTTCTTCTTGTATTAAGAGTCTGGAAAGTTCTCCAGGTATTTCACAATCTTCCTCACTTTCGTCTTCGGCTTGGTAGATTAGATTTTAGAACTCATAAGCAGCAATAGCAGAATCGTTACCAATGAGATCCAAAGTGGATGGGGATCTGCAATATAGTGTGTGGGTGTGTGTAAGAACACATAGCTATTTGAAAATGCAAAGTAAAGGAAAGACAGAGAGCATAAAATTTGAATGCAAAACGTCCAACGTTTTCATTAAATGAAAATGTGACATATGAAATGACAACCCTTAACAAATGAACCATTGTGCCCCGGGCAAGACACAAGGTTTAAAGTCATTATTTTAAAATAAATTACATAACCAAACTTCTTAAAGAAATAAAAGATAGAAATAGCTATTACTCCTAGCTAAAGGAGATAGGAAAAATGTCTTATGCTTTCCAATTGTTGAGTTTGTTGCCAATGGTTGGAAAGATCCAGCTGTCGAGATCACAATCACTATCAGCATCTTCTACAGCATTGATTCCATTGTTGCTGATACGGAACAAAGTTCTTCCAGCTCGAGTGCGACGAACAATCCTTTGACCTTCTGCAGTAAAGCCCAGACCAAAGTTGTCAGGTTTATAGGGGATATCATGAAGCTTCCCCCAGATTATACAACCACCTTCTTCTATTGTAGCTTTGGCATCTTTCAAAGAAGCCATCTTGTGTGGAACACTGGCAGTCTTCGGAACGGTAGAAACATCTTCAACTGCAGCAGGGGAAATCCCTTCAAAAGATTGACATGGAGTCTCGATGAATTCTCCACATATCTAAATGAATTCAGATGGCTGACCATGTACTCTTCTTCTCCACAAATAGTAACAATCTTCCCTTTTACAGGATACTTTAATTCCTGGTACAAAGTGGAGGTAACAATACCTTCCCATAGATCCAGGGGCGTCCTAGTAGACAAGAATAAGTTGGACGGATGTCCATTACATAGATGGTAGATTCAAAAGATCTGCGAACCTACTTTAATCGGGAGGTCCACTTCTCCATGTACAATTCTTTTAGACCTGTCAAAGTCTCAAACTATGAGGTCTCTAGGTTTCAGCACAACCTTTTCACAATCCAGTCTGTCAAGAGCACCCTTTGGCAAAACATTCAAAGAAGAGCCAGTATCAACTAACACATGAGACAGAGTAGTGCCCCTGCATTCAATGGAGACATACAGGGCCCTATTATGTTTTCTCCCCTCTGGAGTCAGGTCAGCATTGGAAAAACCTAATCCATTGGCAGTCGTTAAGCTAGCAATATAACTTCAAAATTGATCGGCAGAAATCTCTTGTGGTACATGAGCGGTCTTCAAAAATTTCATTAAAGCTTGCGCATGGGATTCATAACGCAGTAGTAAAGATAGCATGGAGATTTTAGATGGGGTATGCCCTAGTTGTTCAACAATTTTGTAATCGCTTCTACGAATGATCTTCAAAACCTCTTCCATTTCTTGTCCAGAGGTATCTTTGGTTGTAGCTTCTTTTGGTGCCTCCGTCCTAGTAGGCTCTACCATTGGCTCTTTACCTCGAGCTACATTAGTTGTCTTGATAACTATGACTTTAACAGGTGGAGAAATTTCTGGAGAGAAAATCCTTCAACTTCTAATGATTTTGATGGTCCCTGCAATATTGTTAATGTTAGGATCAACTTCTTCATCATATTTTTCAGACAACTTTTGTTTAATGCCATGGTAATAGACGTCAGACCCATAATTCCATGAAATAACCTTCTTTGAGGAATATGGGATGGGCCCAGGTTTTGTAATGATTAAGGGAGCAGCTTCTGGATTGGAAGTAATCCTTACAGGACCCTTGGAAGTGATCTTGAAAGGAGTACCAAATATGACAGACAAATCTCGGCACAAATTTTCAGCATACAAAACTTTTTCAATCAAACTTACATGTTCATCTATCAGGCGTTAAATGCCTTCCTTCAGTAACCCGCAACCATTGGGTTAAATTGCACAGCAATAACATTCTTTAACACAACCCAGAAATAAACCAGCTTGTAGAAAATTCTTCTTGACTGTTGAAAGTGGAGTAACCACATTTCTTACAGAGGTAACATACATAATATCTTTAACAGCACGTATGCCCTTGTCATGCTTCGCTATAGGAGAAGTAATCACGTTCGAAGTGTTAGGAGGGTCGAACTCAATTTCCTTATTATCAATCATGTCTTGAATTTTGTTTTTCAAGGCCCAGCAATTGTTGGTGTCGTGCCCAGGACTGTTCGAATGATAGGCACACTTCGCATTTGGGTTGTACTTAGAAGAGGGTGTATTGGGATTAGGAGGAGGATCCTGGAGTGTTATGAGGTCATCCTTTAACAAATGTTGGAATACTTGAGCCAATGGCATATTAATTCTGGTGAATTTCCTTCTAGGAGCGTCTGACCTATGTTGGTTGCCTTGTTGTTATTGTTGAACAAGCGCCGGATTAGAGATTAATATTACTCCCACAGACTGATGGCGGTCATTTTTACTACGGCTTTTATGGCTATAGATAGCATTGGTTTCTTTCTTACCAATGAAAATCTTCTTCACAGAATTAGAAGTTGCAGCCATCGAAATCTTCTCGCTCTTGATACCACTTTCAACTTGTTCTCCAGTCAGAATTAACTCAGTAAACCCTGGTGAAGAACTCCAAATCAGCCAATTAAAGAATGGACTTGTCAGAGTCCCGTGAACATATCGACCAATTCTCGGTCATTCAAAGGAGGTTGAACCCTTCCAGCTAGGTCCCTCCATTTTTTTGCATACTCCTTGAACCCTTCATTCGAGCTCATGGACATGTTTTGCAACTGCACACGAGTCGGTGCAAGGTCAACATTATATTGATACTGCTTGTAGAAAGCAACAGCTAAGTCTTCCCATGGGTGGATGTTGGTTCCTTCCAGATGATAGAACCATTCAAGTTGAGTACCAAACTTTCTTGAAATAAATGGACCCATAATTTCCTATCAGCAGTATGGGGTTGGATTTTTCGAACATACAACTTCAGATGAAGTTTGGGATAGGAGATCCCATCATATTTAGAAAAGATAGGGACCTTGAATTTGTGAGGGATGACCACCCTCGGGACCAGACCTAGCTCTCCAAAATCCAATCCACGTAGTTTCTGGATTTCCACAGCTTTGAGTCAGTCTTCTAACTGCTTGTATTTGTCATTTGTAGGAGGATATTGTTTGTCGGAGTAGTCTTCATCTTTGGAGACCTGATTGTTTCTATCTTCACCCATGACACTTCTTCCATCCTCCTCTTGGTTATCGTCTTCCTCAGAGGAAACATCATTCACTCGAACTGGTTGAGCAGGACCTTTGAATATCCTCCCCATGTTGAGGATAACAGCTCGTTTCTTAGTCTTCTTTTTCGTGGTGAGGAGCGCCATCATCTCTTGTTGCCCTTTGGCCAAATTGTTCAGGAGCCATCTTATACTAAAATAAATAGTAAATAGATGAGGAAACCTGTATTGGAAAACCTGCTTATAAATGATGCATGATATGTGGATGCAATGTTTTCAAGGACCTTAGGAGATTTAAATTTGCTAGCCAAAAACAGAAACAAAGATTTCACTAATAAGTTCAGAATCACAAACTGCCTTCTAGGCTTACAATGAAAAGCAAAAATGGTCTTAAGGAGACAACAATATAAACTCCTAAAACCTAATACTCAAGTCTCCCACAGACGCTTCCTCTTCGTGTCTACGTATGCATTAAGACTCCTCTCTTCATGTAGTTTCTTTGTGAGATCCAACATTTTCTTCTTGATTGTGTAGAATTGAGCTTCAAAGGTGTCTCGTTCTTCCTTGAGTCGAATCCAAGACTTCTACAATTCTTCGAGGTTGGTGGGCATGTTTGGATGGAGAATGGTATAAGGAATATCCCTCTCAGCAACAGGCTCCACAATTACTGGTAAGACAGCGATATATGGCATCATAAGGTTTTGAGCATGAGACCGTACCCACTTGAGATATGGCTCCAAAGGGATAAAATTTTTGTCTCCTAAATTCTTTCTATCAATCTTGTTTACCATGCCCCAAGCTCGTATAAACCTTTGATGATAACCTTGAAAATCATTTTCATAGTCAAACACAATACCCTGGATAAGTGCGTCATGAGGACCACCTCTTCGAGCATAACCAAATTGGCGTAGATCCAGAGAAGGGTTGTTATTAATACCTCCCATAATGCCAAGGAGCGGAACATTAGTGAATTCCCCATAGTGGTTAATAATAGTAACATCTTCCAGAGACCGGGAACACCAAAAGATATTTGAATGAGAGAGCGACATCATCCTTTGAGAGCACATCAGACCTTGTTTATTCTTCAATACTGATCGGGGAAGGTGTGAAATAAACCACCTAGATAGAAAAGGTATGCAACACATAAGAGTCCCTCGCTTCCTCATAGTACGAGTGTGAAGAGAATGCAAAATGTCTCAGAGCAAAGTAGGCACAGAGTTACAAGAAAGAAATATTTTGATGGAGCTCACATCTATGAGTTGGTCTGGATTAGGGAAAAGCACCAAACCATAGATCAATAAAGCCAAAATTTCCTCAAAAGCTTGAAAACTCATAGCATCCAAAAACAGTCGAGCCTTCTCTAACAGAAATTTAGCTAGAAAACCCTTGACTCCAATTCTTGTTTCCCAATTTGATACAATGTCGAATCGCTTCAAATGTAAGGCTGATGCAATTTCTTAAGGTTGTGGATCTTTCTCTAAACCAGTGAAAGGTATTTGATTGAGAACATGTACTCCCAATAATTGAGAAAACTCCTCCATTGTGGGTACCAACTGATAATCGGGAAAAGTGAAGCAGTAATGTATAGGGTCAAAGAACTAAAATAGAACATTCATCACGTCTTCTTCAAAACCCGAGGTAACCGAAATGAGTAGTCGACCATGCCTTTTGATGAATGGAGAGCTTTCAGGAACTCTTGAGACTAGCTCCTTAAGTTGAGAAGGTGTCTTCATAAAACTGATTCGGATAGTGTTTCTACGAGCAAAAGCCATAACCTACAAAGTAGAACAAAGATAAATCCCTAGGTCCTTGAAATGGTTAGTGGAAATGATATGGCATGATGTCATGATGTTATGATGTCATGTTCGAACAATTAATCAAACACAAACAAAACATACAAGGCCTTAGGTTTAAGCTTGCATGGATTTTGTAGGTAAGTACCATCTTGAAGTTTTAGTTGGCTCAACCTATCCTAAAAGAAGTAACCAGGTTCTAGGAATCTCAATATCACTGATCTTTCTCTCAGGAATTGTTTCAGCACAAGCATCTAAATTGCGACCGAAATATCCCAAAAGTCTAATCTCAATGAGTGTAGTATCGAGTATCAACCAACTTCAATTTGCACCAAAGCCAGTTATCTCATTAATTTCTAATGGCTAAATTGTGTCAACTAAGGTTCTAAAGTCAGTTAGTGCTTATGACACCACACGGTAGCCCAGCATTCTCCTTGACTTACTCAAGGCACACTAGCACAAACCAATGTGTCGCACTAACGTAGCCATTATTTCAACCATGTTGGTCTACGCCATACAGTTTCCACAATCTGTTGCTACTTACCTAAAATGCTCCCAGATCCAGGTATAGAATCTATATAAGAAATAAACCCAAACATATCCCAAAATATAATGCATATAAGGCAAATCAATAAAGCAATAAAGGTGATCTAGCTCTTAAGGTAACCCCACTTTTTAGCAATTTCCCCAGCAGAGTCGCTAGTTCTGTAATACGGTGGGAGAACTAACTTTTGGGTTTTGCGTTTTATCGTAAATGTTGCGAATAACAAGAGTCTCCACCGACTTTTCTTTTATCTAATAAAGGAAATGGGGAAAAACAGGAAAGACCTATGAAAAGGGAAGGTGTTAGCACCCTTTTCATCTGTAGTTATCTACGGGATCTTAATTGCTATCTCACTTTTTTGAAATGCTTTGTGTTTGTGTATGTTTTCAAATATTTTGAAAATGCCTAAGTATGACAATTTTTTAATGATTCTCGTATCGTTGAGAATGTATTCAAAATGTTTGTTTTGAAAATATTTGTGAAAGAAAGTGTTGTTTTTGTGAAAAGATGTTTGAAAATTCCAATGTAAGGCAATTTGCTTTATAATAACCCTTGTATCAGTCCTCAAGAGTGTTTATAAAATGCTTTGAAAGTAGTTGTTTTGAAAGTGTGAGGTGTGAAAATGGTTTTAGTTTGTGAGCAAGTGATTACGAGAGATCTACCTACTCAAAAAAGTCTTTGTTCTTTTCCTCCTCCTTTAGGTAGTGATATCCTATCATTAGTAAATAAAAAGCCCTATCATTGGATGTGAGGGACAGGCGTGGGTCATCGTACAGTCATAGAAGGCAACTTGTAAGACGCTTTAGCAATTGTCGTAAGGGACTAAGATCGTTTACCTAAGGCAACATCGAAGGTTCTTCGAGGGATTATGATATTTTAACTGAGGGTCTTTGCTAAAGCATTCCATATTTGAGGGACATGATGGTTTATATCTGAGGCAACAAGTGAGTTTAACCCTGGAGGTGTATGTGTGCGAAGTGTTTTAATTTCAAGTATTTGTCTCTGAGATTAGGTTTTATAATGATTGATTTTAATCTTGCCATACAAACCCTAATTACTAACAATAATAAGGAAAACTGTAAATTGCGGAAATTAAATATCCTACGCTATTACAACGTTTCGGGATGGGGGTTACAAGTTTATGAATGGGGGAGGAAAACAATAAATCATAATTTGTCTATTACAAGCTTTGAGCATTTTACAATATTGGGAAATATTAATGTGAAAAATAAAGTGTGCGAAGGTGGTGAAAAGGGAAAAGATGTAAAAACCCTAAAAAAGTTCTAAGTATTTTAAGAAAATTTTTTGTTGTTTCTTTGTTTGGAAAACATTTGCAATGTGAGATAGAAAATTTAGACCTAATTCTAATTTTATTTTCAAATTAATTATACAAAATAAAGTAAGGTGTAAATAAATTTATTTATTTTTATTTATGAAAATTAAATAAATTAATTAATGCCTAAAGAAATTTAAGTATTTAGAAAGTATCTTCGTATTTGTTTAGAAAAATAAATGAAGTATAAAAAAACCTAGTCTTAATAAAATAAAATCAAGATGGTAAAAATAAAATAATTTTTATTTGTCAAAAATTAAATTAATTAATTAAAAAGACTAAATCTAATTTTTGTCATTTTTTGTGATTTTTTCTGATTAAATAAAAATGATTTAGGAAAAAGAAAAAGATAATTAAAATAAATAAAAAAAGAAATAAAATGGGCCTGAAGTACAAAAGAAAAACTGGGGTGTTAGAAAGCAAAAACAAAAAGCCCAAAAGGGAGGCCCAGGCGCTGTTTGGATCCAGTGAGGTTGGCCCTTGATAGTTCATAGTGGAAAGGCACGCTTGAAGCATTGGATCTGTCTGCATGATAATCTGATGATTGTAGCATGAGGTGTATGATGAGCGCGTGTGACTTGCATGTACCTGATTAAAAAATAAAACATTGGAAAATAAAATGCCAGAGGCAGGGATCGAACCCCTGCCCTAGCACACTAACGATCTACACATACACACGCTTGCCACTGGGGTGGATGCTTCATCCGGTTATGAAACAGCCACCAATAAATATATTTTAAATTCAACCCTGGAAATTTGAATATGACTTCGTCTTCTTCCTCGCGCCAGAACAACAACATCAAAAAAATTTATTTTTAAACTTTTCCATTTCTCAACCATTTTGAAAAATGTAAACATCAAAGTTGTTCCAAATTTCACCATAAATTCAACCATGCCATTAACTTAAGCTAAAACTCAAAGATTAAAGTGAATTTCTATTGGTACCAAATAGAACCGTAATATTTCAGAAATTTCAAATCCAAAATTCTCATCACACAGTCAATATAAATGAAAACTAAGGACATGGTTAGCTTCGGGGCATTGATATCTACATATTTGCTTTAGAAATTAAATGCAAATGATGCTTGTACATAGATTCCAAAGTTTAGAAAACTTACCTCAAAAGTGAGAATCGAGTTTAAAGTTAGAGCACTTCTGGAGGTGTTAGGATGATTTGGATAGCTTCAATGAACTCCCAGGAAACTTTTGCAATGCTTACCTTGGATTGAGAGTGCCTCAATTCTTCTGGAGAAGTCAAGTTGTAGAGCTTTATTTTTAAATTTGGAAGATGATGAAGATGGTGTTATAGTGATGAAACATGTCTTTGGATAAGTTCTAAATGAGTTTTAGAAACTTTGTAAATTATTTAGAGTGAAAACGCACGAGTGGATTGTGTGTTTTGTGTTCAAGGTCATAAGTTGCAACAAATGGAGTTTTTTGAGCAATTCTGAGTTTGAGAGAGTTTGAGAGGGTTAGAGGGCTTGTGTATTCGTGTCATGGCTTGTGTATTATGCTCTCTATTTATTGTAAGAGTTTTATAGGGTGAGAGGACTTGGCTTACAAGCTATGGATTTCTGGTTTGGTTGAGATGAAACAACCAAGTTATGTGAAAATTGGTGTTCCAATGCATAGTACAAGAAAGATCTGAAATGGATAGGAGCTTTAGATATGTTTCTTCTGAGTATTCATGTTGAGTGTGATCATAACAAACAAGTTAGAGGCTCATGAAGTTGACTTTGTGATTAAATTCACTTTATCAAAATGGCAATGTTAACTTTGTGCCAAAAATGGAATAACCACTTGGACAATGGCTTGAATACTTGGATAATATCTCAAAAATTCGTGCAATCTTCTGATTATAGGTAGATTTAGGAGTTTAGAGGCCTGTAAAGTGAGATTACAGGGCATGGCATGAATATTTATTCTTGAATTCTCCATAAATATGACCTATAATTCAAGAATGGATGCTCAACTTCATCTCTTCGATTATCTTAGCTCAAGCATGATAAAAATGTGTTCTTGGACATTTTGGAAATCTTTAAACATTTTCTACAACTTTCATGTTGTGAGTTTTGGCTAAATCAAATGGGAACTTGGTGAAAAATGGCCATGAAGTTGGGACAAAAATCTGATCAAAACTTGTAAAAAAATTTCTAAGTGTTGGATAAAAATATCCTAACTTCATGAGCTTATATCTCTTAATCCAATCACTTTTTGGAAATCAACCCTCCTTGACAAAGTTGTATAATTCATCAATCCCTACAAATTTCATGTTGAAAGTTTTCTTTTAATCAGCTTGCATCTTGAGGAAACTTGCTTGTGAAAATATGGTTTTTGTTAAGAACAAAAACACTTAGAATTTTTCTAAGTGTTAGAAATTTTTTTCCAAATTTGACTTTTGTTGAATTTTTGATTTCTGGATGGTCAAGTTTGATAGTTTTGAATATCTTGATGATTCTTAACTTTTGAATTCCAATGTTGACCAAAAAGTCAAAGTTTGACTTTTGAGTGATTGTTGACTTTTCATCAGTCGATTCAAATTTTCAACTATCAATCACTTGCATCTTTGGAAATGTCTTAAGACATGTAATTAGGTCAAGATGTTGTATTTGAGTCCTTAAGATCATGCTTCAAACCATTAGGTCATGCATTAGGTCAACAGTCAATGATTAGTCATCCTCAATCAAAACCCTAATTTGGAAAATTGTGTACTTTTAATGATTTGAGGGCTTTCCTTGAGGAATCATGGTCAACCCTTGATAAAATAATGAATATTACCTCAAAATGTTGATGTTGACAAGAAATCTTTAAATTTGACTGTATGTTGACCATAGTTGACTTTTTACGCAATGTAGTTGATTTTCAGTCATCTAAGCCATTGACTTAGCAAACATGTGAGGCAAGACTTGAAACTTGACATAAGCATTATTGAGGACCTATGATGAACCATGAAAGTCATTTTAGACCCTTGCAACCCATTCTACCTTGTACAAGATGAAACCCTAGTTGTGGACCAATTGCTTAGGAGGTGAGTTTGTCTGATCAACTCTTAAGAATCCTTTAGTATTTGAGAATCTTAGAAGAATGCTTTGAAGAAAATGGAAGGGAAAATTTTGGGGTACAACACAGCTCATTTCATCAGTTTTTAAGTTTTATATTTCTCGATTAGATGAATAAAACGAATGAGCAACATGGTGCACTGGTTGGAGTGTGAGCCTTGTATGCGTGGGATCCCGGGTTCGAGACCCATTGGGGACATTTTATCATTGTTTTTCTTTTATCCCCTTTTAAATCAAACTATTTTTATTTTAATTGAGGTGTCTATATAACAGAAAAATAAACATGGTTAAGTGGTAAGGCAGCTTTGTTATAACCCATAGAGTCTAAGTTCAAGTCCTAACTTTTGCACTTTCATTTTCTTATTTCTAATTTTCAAGTTTTTTACTTAATTTCATTTTAAAATTCATACAAGAAAAATTTTAAAAAAATATTAGGTTTATAATTAATTCTTTCTTACCCTTATTAAAAAAAATACTAAAAAATATATATTAGTATAATTTTGTCTATCTTTATTTTATTTAATTTTTGGTTGTTAATTATTTAGTTATTTAATTTCTATTTGTTTAATTTCTCTTTTCGATTATTCTGTATTTATATCGTTGTTTTGTTCGCGTCTAACTCCAAAGGAAAAATCGAATTCATTGACTTCATTCATCGAATATATTTAATACTATTGTGCGAAAACCCTTTTGTACATTTTTTAGTTTTATTAATCTAAAGACAAATCTCTTCTAAATCCTAATTTTAAAAACCCGCACCTTTTTTAAGCCAAAAACTTCGACACTAGGTCGTCACATTTTCAAAATCTCATCCCCACACTCATTTAGCAAGCAAACCAATTTTAACCAAAAACATATATTTTAAAAGGTTCCTACAGGATTCTATAGATACATAGGATGCTAATACCTTCCCTTTGTATAACCAACCCCCAAATCTTCGATCTTTTCAAATGCATTATATTCTTCTTTACTTTTAGGATTTCACTTACTTTGCATATTTATGGGTTTTATTTCGCACTTTTCCCTTTTCCCTTTGAAATAATAAAGCGCGGTGGCTACTCTTGCTTATTTGCGAGTCAAGTTAATCAATAGCTTGATCTCTGATTTTCACTGCTACACCTTGTGTGTGTGTATATATATATATATATATATATATATATATATATATATATATATATATATATATATATATATATATATATATATATATATATATATATATATATATATATATATATATATATATGCTTGTATGGCAAGACAAAATTAATCGGTAGATAACCTTAAACAATTCCAAGATAACATAACTGTAATTGAATCACTTTGCATACATACACCTCTAGGGTAATTCCCTCTGTTGCCTTCGGAAAACTTAGTCATGTATCTCGAAAGTAAGGGTGCATTAGCAAAGACCCTCGATTAAATCATCATAGTCCTTTCGAATAAAGATCATAGTCTCGCGAGGTCCCTCGAGTTGCCTACGAAAAGATGATCTAGTCTGTTGTTGCCTACAAATAATATGATGACAGTCTCTTCGAATTGCTAAATTATCCTTACAAGTTGCTTTCTATGACCATTCGACGACCCTTCGCATGTCCCTTCACATCCAATAGATAGGGCTACCTACCAACTAATGGTACGGATAACACTATCTCTAAAGGAGAAGGAAAAAAATAAGAACGACCTTGAGTGGGTAAGAACTTTTAATCGCTTGCTCACAACTCTTTTATAAAAAATAAACACTTCACAGTACACTTTTTAAACAAAATATTTTCAAAAACTTTGAACACATTCTTGAGGACTGATACAAGAATCATTACAAAGTTGTCCGTACTTTGGCTTTTCAAATATATTTTCAAACAAATCACACACAAAGCAAAATTTTCAAAAGTGAGTGTGATCGGTGGATCTGGAACTGACTGTTTAACGCTGGTTCGCGAAATGTCGCGGAAGCAAGAGTCGCCACCGTCTTTTATTTTCTCCAAATGGAAAGGACAAAAGCACAGAAAAATTCCTTAAAGAGATTGCTCTCGGTTCGGGAGGTAGGTTATAGAAAGGGAAGGTGTTAGCACCCTTTCTATCCATGGTTATCCATGGGCTCTTAGATACTTGCTCATTGTGTTTTCAAAAAGGTTTGTTTGCTTTTCAATGTGGGTTTTAAAAAGTTTCTTTGAAAGTTTCAGATCGACTCGTACGTCAGAGTGTTTGAAAAAATTGCTTTGAAAGCTTTTGAAAATGCTGGTGTGAAAAGATGTTTTGATTTGTTTTTGAAATTAGAGCAAGTATCCTTGAGAACCTACCTACCCTAAGGAATTCGTCTGTGTAGATGTCCTTAAAAGTAGTGCCATCCCACCATTGAGAGGTAGGTAGCACCACCGTTGGAGGTGTTCGGGTCAATTCGAGGTTCGGGACATGGTGATCACCAGAGCAATAGGAAGACACCTTAGAAGCTACCCTCATGCCAGGTTCCCGGATCATGAGGACTTACTAAGACGTTTTCTACTCGACGACCACCTTTCGAAAGGCAACAGTGAGGCGTACCCTAGGGGTGGTGTGTGCGAATTGTGTGTTATTTTCATTTGTTTGTCTTGTCATGTTTGTTGTGATCTACGCTTGATTTTATTAAGACATTCATTCTTTCATGCTTGGTTAACAGTTATGAAGTTGCGGAAAATAAATCTAAGGCTATTACAAAGGCGCGGGTCCACATCGCCAAAATTAAACCGGACCCGATTTAGCGGAAAATAAATAAAGCGAAGTAAAAGTGCGAAAAGTAAAATTACATGGCTTTGGGAGATTTACATAATTACGATGAACGATAAAAATAAATCATGCGAGATTAAATGATTAAACAATGGGCGTTGGACCCGTTTGCAAAAAATTAAAAGTTAATGAGAATAAAAAAATTAAATGATTAAATGCTTTTTTTTGGTATTTGGTGTTTTTTAGATTTAAAAGGAAAAAAGGAAAAAAGTAATTAAAATTAGAATGCTAAACCCTATTTCTAATATTTTTTAAGTTTATTATGAAAGATTTAAATTAAGACCTAAATTAAACTCTAAATTAATTTGTACAATTTTTAATTTATGAAAATAAAATAATAAATAAATAATATTGTTATTCTGAAAAAGGGAAAAATTAAAAAAAGAAAAAAAAGTTATTAAACCTAAATTCTATTTTTTTGGATTTTTATTAAAAAGATTAAAACTATAACCTAATTAAACTAAATATTTACAAGCTTATTTGAAAATAATCATAATAAAATAAATATTATATTTTTTTGTATTTTTCTGATTTTTGTGTGTTTTTGTATTTTGTAAAAAAAGAGAAAAAAAACTAATTAATCAAAGCAATAAAAGTAAATAACACAATAATTAAAATAATAAAAAGAAAAGAAAAGCAAACCAGGGGGGTGTTCTGTCCCATTATGGAGGTGAGGCCCAAGAACATTGGCCCAATAAGCTGGACATTGGTTGACTTTCTTGGATCATGTGTGGCCTATTGTCTTACATCCATGGTATGCTTTCAAACTGAACCTTTGATCAGATCTCCAGGACGCGTGGCTAGCTGATTTTTGAGTGTGCATGGTATACTGGGACATTAGCGCTGCATAGGATCAATTATAGAAAAATAATATTGAGCGTTTGCCAGACCTGGGACTTGAACCCAGGTCTTTGAAGTTACCAGCACAACACTTGACCACTGAACCAAGCGCGTTTCAATTAACAAATAATAAACAATAAATAATATAAGAAGAACACGTTAGTGCTTTTGGAAATTCGCGCGAAATTCAAAAGAGCCAATAACCATTGGACACGATGCCTTCGTCTTCCTCACCCTGTAAAACAAAACACTATGGGAACGGTTTTAGAAGCGTAGTTTTAGGCTAGCTATTGGAAAATAGCGACTAGCGCTATAACACATATAAATTGATCGCGAGACCATCTTCTTCTTCGTCTCTAAGCGTTGAGCTCAACCAGGGTACTCATGGGTTCTGATTTTTCCTCTATACAAAATCCCCAATTTCAGAAACCTGTAACCCTAAAAAACGCGCATGGTGGATTCACGTATGGCTAATGAAAATGCAATCAAACATATCAGTTAGCTTAGAAACATCATTGTGATCATGAATATATAAATAAAAATGCACAAATATGCCTAAATCATGCTATGCGATTTCAAAATTTTTGAGGTTCAGTCCGGGTTCTTGATACCAATTCAGGGCCTTTTGGTGGATGTTCTTGGTTGGAATTTGATCAGGAGTGCCTGAGGATGCTAATGGAATGAGATTTGATGCTTGAATCGACCTAAAACCTTGATTTCAGTCTTGAACTTTTTGAGAATTTTTGCAAGTTTGTAATGGCTTCTTGGGCGCAGCTTTCAGTCTCCTCTTCATTAGGGTTTGATCCTGAGTATGTATAGAGGCTTTTAGGTCAAGAAAGTTGTACAAAATCTCATGCCATAATGGATTTCAATATTTGATTTTACAAGATCTTTTCCAAATCTTTTCCATATGCATTTTGGTTCAAATCTGATCAATTCTCATCAAAACTTGCTTAATTAAGGAGTGCACGAAATATTGACCTTGGAATGTGCATAAAAAGATTTTTTTAGGTTAGGTTTATATTTTTCATGTATTAAAATGATTTAAATGAATATAAATTAATATAAATTCAAATAATTAAAAAATATGAAAATACTTCCCTTTGGGCCTAATGGTCGTGCATAGGCTTGGCATGAAGAAACTTGGAAGAAAAATGGGCCCATTTGCATTTTTAGGCCTTTTGCATCAATGTTGACTTTTCAAAATTCCCAAAAATTTCCCAACTTCCACAAGGCATAACTTGGTCAATTTTTAAGCTTTTCACATGTTCTTGGACATTTTGGAAAGGTCTTTGAGTCCTTTAACCAATGCCTTTGGTCCCATGTCATTTTGATTTACCAATCTCAAGTTATGGTCTTTGACTTAAAGTCCCTTTTTGTTGACTTTTGAAAATGACCTATAATGTTGAAACTGATAACTTTTTGTGAGAGCATTTCTTGGACTTGGAATATGAAGATGAGTTGTAGGAGATGTCTTTCTCTTCAAAATGAGCTTTGGATGGAATTTTTCTGATAATCCATGTGAAAGTTATGCCCTGGTCAATTTCAGTTGACTTTTTCAGCTGTCCAAATATAGTAACTTTTGCATCTTTGATGATTTCTGAGCCAAATTTTGAGAATCATGATCAAGCATTGATCAAATGATGTTTGTGGCTTCAAAATGATATGTTGACCAAAAATTTGAACTTTTGACTGTCGAATGACCATTTTGCCCCTACAGTTGACTGTAGTGCAATCTAGGGTTTTGACTGTGCAATTTTGAGCTGAATGCCTTGAAACTTGACATGGGGATACTTGACCATCTTTGTAAGCATATGAGACTTGATTGGGCCTTTGAAAAGTTCATTTGCTTGACCAGAACTCAAACCCTAGTTTTGACTGTATAGGAGACAGTTGAGCTGCACAACCCTGGGGGAATTTTGTGACCTTGACTTGGCAATTTCTTGATGAATATGGGAGGGCAAATTTTGGGGTACAACAGTTGCCCCTGTTCAATCTTCTTAGACCTGAGGATGCAGATTGGCTGACGTGTCTTTCGTAATCCGAGGGTAGAAGATGATTGGACACTAGAGTGCCCAGAAATTTGCGCTCACATAGTAGCAATGCTGATGAGGGAATGGGCTTATAGATGCCATTTGGATGTTGCTTGGATAGGATGATGGGCTTACAGATGCCATCTGGACGTTGATCGCGTAGGAGATTCCTTAGCGAGAACCTGCATACCTGCAAAACAGAAAAATGAGTACCTGACACGTCGCAGGAGCTGATTTTAGATGCTTGATATAGATACGTCCTGACTGGTTACAGGAGCTGGGTCTGGAGTTTCAAACGCTGATGAACGAACCAGGGATGGTTACTGCCTTAGCATGGATGGTAAGAGAATCCTGAATGATTTCAACCTCAACAACGTTCGTTGAGAAAATCTTGGTGAGAATTACCGTCTTCGTAGTGTCAGGAAGAGAACCAAAGGACATTATAATCTCAAAGGGAGTCACCTCACTCACCGTTGGAGAGGGAACTATAGGAAATTATAATCTGGAAGGAATTACCACCTCACTCGCCGTTGGAGAGGGGACCATAAGAGAATATCACCTCACGCTCATGCCGGAGAGGGGAACATCTGAAAAAGGAATTACCACCTCACTCGCCGTTGGAGAGGGGACCATAAGAGAATATCACCTCACGCTCATGTCGGAGAGGGAAACATCTGAAAAAGGAATTACCACCTCACTCGCCGTTGGAGAGGGGACCATAAGAGAATATCACCTCACGCTCATGCCGGAGAGGGAAACATCTGAAGAAGGAATTACCACCTCACTCGCCGTTGGAGAGGGGACCATAAGAGAATATCACCTCACGCTCATGCCGGAGAGGGGAACATCTGAAGAAGGAATTACCACCTCACTCGCCGTTGGAGAGGGGACCATAAGAGAATATCACCTCACGCTCATGTCGGAGAGGGGAACATCTGAAAAAGGAATTACCACCTCACTCGCCGTTGGAGAGGGGACCATAAGAGAATATCTACTGAGTCTTTATCAGAAAAATCTGTTTGGAGTCGATTTAATTGGACTAGAGAAATCCTTGAAATATGTTTGAGAATTTCAACTGCATCTTTCCTGCAAGGTAAAGGTCAGTTATATGCAATGCATGATATGGATCAAGCAATGATGTTCTCAATATGGATGCGATTTGTATGATATGATGTGTACATGCATGCTATAATGATGTATGTGATGATTCATGTATGTTTTTGTCTAGGAAAATAAATCCTTGACGGGTGCCGGGAAGTCATATCCTGGGCTGATGTTTGAGGAAGAGTTTTTGCTTCCGCTGCGGATGATCGTTGCAAGAATACCGGTAGGAGAAGATAACTCCGTTGAGGAATAAACTTGGCAAATGAAATAATTCTGCGGGAGAAAAGATGCTCTAGCGATCATGCTGGGGAGTGCCACTCTATGGGGATAGTGATGCTTTGCTGAGTTGATGAAGATAACTCCGCTGGGGATACCGTTGATGAGTTATGCTGGGAGATTTGATGAATTCCGCTGGGGATATCCTTGTTGTGCTGGAAGTGTTGATAGACTTCGCTGGGGATAGGAAGACTATGTCAACGACGATCTTTCCGTGGCTTTTGGCTGAGGATAACCCAGTTATATCCTGTTAAGGAAATAACTCTTTAAATAAAGCCGGACGACGCGTTCGTGCTCTGCGAGGGATAAGCTTCCAGAATCCACTGGGGATAAGCTTATTGCTCGGGGAGATATGGATTCCAACTTTCTTGGGGAACTTGGGTTGGACTCTTCTGGGGAAGTTTTGAACTGTAATGTTGTAGGTTGAAAGAGGGCACATATGTAGGGTTGCCTGCTGATGAGCTCGTGTAAAACCGAATCTGAAATGTAGAAGGAACCTGGGTAGGGTTACCTTGACGATGAGTTCGTGTAAAACTTCGTTTTTGGAAAGGGAGAACCTGTGTAGGGTTTCTGGGTGACGAGTCCATGTAAAACTGCATCTTGAATAGGGGGAACCGGTGTAGGGTTGCTTGGTGAGGTAAGTTCATGTAAAACTTTTTGATGAATCGGGGTGAGGTTATCTTGAACTAAATCCATGTAATACTTCTGGAGGAACCGGGGTTGGGTTACCTTGGGTAAATCCATGTGAGACTTCTTGACGAACCGGGGTAAGGTTACTGGAGACGAATCCCTGTGAGACTTCTGGGGGAACCGGGGTTAGGTTACCTTGAGATAGATCCGTGTAAGATTTCTTGATGAACCGGGGTAAGGTTGCTGGAGACGAGTCCCTGTGAGACTTCTGGGGGAACCGGGGTTAGGTCACCTTGAGATAGATCCGTGTGAGATTTCTTGATGAACCGGGGTAAGGTTATCTTAAACTAAATCCATGTAAGACTTCTAGAGGAACCGGGGTTAGGTTACCTTGGGGTAAATCCATGTGAGATTTCTTGACGAACCGGGGTAAGGTTGCTTCGGGATAAGTTTGTGTAGAACTTTGATGAACCGGGGTTAGGTCATCTTGAGATAGGTCCATGTAAGACTTCAGGAGGAACCGGGGTTAGGTTACTTGGATAAGTTTGTGTAAAAACTTTGATGAACCGGGGTTAGGTTGCTTGAGATAAACCCATGTAAGATTTCTAGAGGAACCGGGGTAAGGTTACTTGACGAGTTTGTGTAAAAACTTTTTGATGAACCGGGGTTAGGTCATCTTGAGCTAAATCCATGTAAGACTTTTGGAGGAACCGGGGTTAGGTTACCTGGATAAGTTTGTGTAAAAACTTCTTGATGAACCGGGGTTAGGTCATCTTGAGATAGGTCCATGTTAGACTTCTTCTGAAAGTTGAGAAGGAACCGGTGTAGGGTTGCATGATTTTGATTAAGTGGATGATTGTCCTGTTTGGTTTCGGACGTTAACCCACGATCTGGAATTTGTAGGGGTAGATGGTAATCATTCTTATATTGATCTTTCCATTGTACTTTGGTTGGCAGGGCGGTTGGATTGCCTGGATAACTCATTACTGCCCCTGCTTCGGAGGTGAGGGAAGAGGATACCTGTGTGGGTGGTTGACAAATCTTCGGGTAGACAAGTGACGAGATACCGGAACATAGTCGTACGCTTTGATCCCTAACTTTTGCCTGGACCGCCCTTTCGGGTTTTCAGTCCACCGGGATACCCATTTCTGCCCAAGCCGCCTTTTCAGGTTTTCGACTTGCCGGGTGTACATGTTTTTTTCATTTCATCCCTTCATTTTGCCCGAACCCTTTTGGTTCGCCGGGAAGCCCTTATTTTAGCCTAGGTGTGTCAACCTAGCGGGTCTTTGATTGTGCGTAGTATTTTTCCGACTATGTCCGCGCTCTCAGAATGTAGGGAGTTGCCCATGTTGGAAGTATTTTGTCATGCCCCAGGTAATGGGCGATGCTCCTACTGTGCCCCTTGATTGGAGGTACTTCTGTTCACAAGGTGTCCATCGTGCGAATTTCCCTGCTGTTCAAACAAATAGTCATATGCAAACAAGGTTATTTTAAGAATGCGAAAGTCTATGTCTGTCTTGAATTTTGAAAATGCATTTTTTGTAATACAGTGCGGTGTCAACTCAAGATTTTACAACAAACCTTCAGGAGTCGGGATACCTTCGTAACAGTATGCTTTCGAACTAACCCATGCTTCAGCTAGGACTTTTAAGGGTTGTAACGTGGCTTGGTTCACGGTTTAAGAAACAAAGGATAAAGGCTCAAATTATTTGTACCCACCCGCTCTTCGTGATGTTCTTCAAACCTACACTCAGTTGGTCGTGCGTTAGACCTTGTTTGAGTCTTTGCTCTGATTTTCCGGTGATGGTTCGGATGTTGATGATTTCTTTTGGACAGGCAGTCATTTTTGCTTTGGTTGTGAGACCTCTTGCTTGATTTTTGTTATCCCTTTCTTTTTGCCTGAACTGTTTCCTTTTTGGAATTACAGTCAGCGGGATGCCCCATTTTGGTAAGTCTTCTTTATTGGTTTTGACTTTTTGGGCTTTTCATTTATGATTTTTTTTTTATAATGATTGCCTGTCCTTATGATTGTTCGGAACCATCACTGTCTTTTGTTTCGGAAGGGCTTCTTTGGTGCCATTCATTGTGCACTTGGATCAACTGAGAGACTACCCTGCCCCAGGTTATGATTAAGGGTTTTGATTTTCGAAAATAAAAACTCCTACTTCTTTGGCTCTGATGGGTTGACGAGGGATTATCATCCTTATAACTCCAGTGTTTGGGGATTGAAACAATGCCTGTACCTCATCAGCGGGGTTTGTTCAAAAGCATATTGTAGATTGTGGTATCGTTTTCGTCATCCTCCCTCAAGAGGTTTAGAGTTTTCAATTAAGAGTTGACCATTGCAAAAATATGAAAGCAGTTTTAAGCATAGTAAACATAATTAATCAAGACAGACATGTGTAATGCATTCATGAAATAAGAGAGTTTAACATAATAATTGTTTATCTGAACAAGAAAGGAAAAATACAACTTGAATTCAAATGAACAAAAAATTTCTCAATCCTAGCCATGTTTTGGCAATGGAGCATTGATCACGTTGGGAGTCTCAGCAGGCTCGAACTCGATCTCTTTGGCATCGATCATGTTCTGAATTTTGTACTTTAGTGCCCAACAGTCTTCAGTATCGTGCCCCGGGCTATCGGAGTGATAAGCGCATCTGGCTTCTGGATTGTAGCTAGGAGAGGAGGTCTTAGGATTGGCAGGAGGGTTGATCACTGCAATCAGGTTCATCTTCAACATATGTTGCAGTGCTTGCGACCATGGCATGTTAATGTTGGTGAACTGCCTTTTAGGCCCGTCCGGCCTTTGCTGGTTTCCCCTCTGTGGTTGGCGGCGTGGTGCAGAACCAGAGATCATGACTGCCCCTGCATGTTGATCACGGCGACCCTTTTGACCGTATGCAGCATTAGATTCCTTCTTTCCCGTGTAAGGCTTTTTATGAATATCAGAAGGTGTGGCCTCTTGAATTTTCCCGCTCTTGATACCAGCTTCAATTCTTTCGCCGGTCAGGATGAGGTCGGTAAATCCAGCAGATGAGTTACCAATGAGGTGGTTGAAGAATGGACCAGACAGGGTCCCCAAGAACATGTCCACAAGTTCACGGTCAGTCAGAGGTGGTTGTACCCTTCCAGCAAGATCCCTCCATTTCTGCGCATATTCTTTAAAACCTTCACTTGATCCTAACGACATACCCTGGAGTTGGGTACGCGTAGGAGCAAGGTCGGCATTATACTGATACTGCTTGTAGAAAGCAGTAGCCAACTCCTCCCAGTTACGAACCTTGGTCCCATCCAGCTGATAGAACCATTCGAGATGAGTCCCTGAAAGACTCTCCTGGAAGAAGTGGATCCACAAGCTTTTGTCCACCGTATATGGTTGAATCTTCCGAACATAGGACCTTAGATGCAGCTTGGGGCAAGACGCCCCATCATACTTAGTAAAGGACGGTGCTTTGAACTTCCGAGGAATAACCACACCAGTTGACAAACCCAGATCTCCGAAATCCAGCCCAGGTACCTGTTGAACCTCCATAGCTTTCATTCTGTCCTCTAGTTGCTTATATCTGTCATTAGCAGGAGGGTACTGCTCTTCATCAAAATCTGTCTCGTTGTCGGAGACCACTGGACTGGGAACCTCTCTCTCATGGTGACTGCTTTCCCTCACAGATGGGGTAGTCCTCTCAGTCTCGACTTGCGGTGTATTCCCAGATCTGCGTCTAGGGCTGAACAAGACAGTCCTCTTCTTCTTCTTTTCCTTCTTCAAGAGCAGAGCCTTCAGAACTTGCTGCCCCTGGGTCAAGTTCATGATTAGCCCTTGGAACTGGGCATTCTGAGCCTGGAGGGCCTTGATAGTCTGCTCGGCTGATGATTCGGGATTCATGACGATCGGCTGAAATAAACAGCGAAGAAGGTAAGTAACCTGCAGAGAAAGGGTACCTGTTATGCAATGATATGTATGACATGCATGCAATGATTTCAAGGACCTCGCGGGGTAAACAGAGAAACTTGTTAGAGTTGAAAGCCGGTAACTTGATTGAAGGTACTTCATGTTGTTGAGAGTCCTTCTTCAAGGGTCAAAAGCTCACCATATCCAGTGGGTCATAGCCCCTGACAACCTTAGCTAGAGGAAAATAAATCCTCTCTTCCCCTGGCTGGGATAGTTGATTCACCATGACCTGCATCACAAGCCCTTGAGATCCTTGAAACGGGTTAGGATGTATGCAATGGTATGATGTCATGCTGTGCATGGGGTGATGTAGGTAAACCCTGTTATGAGTCCCAATTAAGGACTGTTAAACCTGAACCTGCAAAAAACTCAAGTAAAACCTATCATGAGTCCCGATTAAGGACTATGGACAAAACCTGCAAAAAACTTAGCAAACCCTGCTATGAGTCCCAATTAAGGACTATAAGCAAACCCTGCAAGTAGTTCCTGTGTCAGATAGATAACAAGCATGCAAGTAGTCAAGTACGAAGGCACGCAAGTCACACAAGAGAAGCCCTTAGAGTTTAAGGCCAGCATGAGGTCTGGGTATTACCCTCTTGAAGTTGGTGGGTTCATACCTGTCCTATCAAAGTAACCGGGTTCTTAGAGGATCCCAATATCATTGACTACCCTCAATCGGTCATAACTCCAGCATCGCAATCTTTTCTTGCAGCCAGAACCATCACGAGAGTTTAGCCTCAATGGGCGTAGCATACTGCTACTGTTCTAATGGCTAAGTTGTGTCATTTAAGGTTCTAAGGTTGTTGGTGCTTAATGACTCCTCAGAAGACCCATATTCTCCTCGTTGCAACACAAGGGATATCGGTACAGACCAAGGTGCCACACCAACGTAGCCACTGCTTCACCTGTGTCGGTCTACGCCGGACAGGTCCCTCACAGCTTATGCTACCTAAACAGGGTACCCCCAGATCCGGGTTAGGATCTATGTAACTCCCATGCAACCCACAAATTTAAAGCAGACAAGTCAATACAATTGAAAACACAGTTATGAACTAACCCTAAGGTACACCTCACTTTATAAATATATCCCCAGCAGAGTCGCCAGTTCTGTGATCGGTGGATCTGGAACTGACTGTTTAACGCTGGTTCGCGAAATGTCGCGGAAGCAAGAGTCGCCACCGTCTTTTATTTTCTCCAAATGGAAAGGACAAAAGCACAGAAAAATTCCTTAAAGAGATTGCTCTCGGTTCGGGAGGTAGGTTATAGAAAGGGAAGGTGTTAGCACCCTTTCTATCCATGGTTATCCATGGGCTCTTAGATACTTGCTCATTGTGTTTTCAAAAAGGTTTGTTTGCTTTTCAATGTGGGTTTTAAAAAGTTTCTTTGAAAGTTTCAGATCGACTCGTACGTCAGAGTGTTTGAAAAAATTGCTTTGAAAGCTTTTGAAAATGCTGGTGTGAAAAGATGTTTTGATTTGTTTTTGAAATTAGAGCAAGTATCCTTGAGAACCTACCTACCCTAAGGAATTCGTCTGTGTAGATGTCCTTAAAAGTAGTGCCATCCCACCATTGAGAGGTAGGTAGCACCACCGTTGGAGGTGTTCGGGTCAATTCGAGGTTCGGGACATGGTGATCACCAGAGCAATAGGAAGACACCTTAGAAGCTACCCTCATGCCAGGTTCCCGGATCATGAGGACTTACTAAGACGTTTTCTACTCGACGACCACCTTTCGAAAGGCAACAGTGAGGCGTACCCTAGGGGTGGTGTGTGCAAATTGTGTGTTATTTTCATTTGTTTGTCTTGTCATGTTTGTTGTGATCTACGCTTGATTTTATTAAGACATTCATTCTTTCATGCTTGGTTAACAGTTATGAAGTTGCGGAAAATAAATCTAAGGCTATTACAAAGGCGCGGGTCCACATCGCCAAAATTAAACCGGACCCGATTTAGCGGAAAATAAATAAAGCGAAGTAAAAGTGCGAAAAGTAAAATTACATGGCTTTGGGAGATTTACATAATTACGATGAACGATAAAAATAAATCATGCGAGATTAAATGATTAAACAATGGGCGTTGGACCCGTTTGCAAAAAATTAAAAGTTAATGAGAATAAAAAAATTAAATGATTAAATGCTTTTTTTTGGTATTTGGTGTTTTTTAGATTTAAAAGGAAAAAAGGAAAAAAGTAATTAAAATTAGAATGCTAAACCCTATTTCTAATATTTTTTAAGTTTATTATGAAAGATTTAAATTAAGACCTAAATTAAACTCTAAATTAATTTGTACAATTTTTAATTTATGAAAATAAAATAATAAATAAATAATATTGTTATTCTGAAAAAGGGAAAAATTAAAAAAAGAAAAAAAAGTTATTAAACCTAAATTCTATTTTTTTGGATTTTTATTAAAAAGATTAAAACTATAACCTAATTAAACTAAATATTTACAAGCTTATTTGAAAATAATCATAATAAAATAAATATTATATTTTTTTGTATTTTTCTGATTTTTGTGTGTTTTTGTATTTTGTAAAAAAAGAGAAAAAAAACTAATTAATTAAAGCAATAAAAGTAAATAACACAATAATTAAAATAATAAAAAGAAAAGAAAAGCAAACCAGGGGGGTGTTCTGTCCCATTATGGAGGTGAGGCCCAAGAACATTGGCCCAATAAGCTGGACATTGGTTGACTTTCTTGGATCATGTGTGGCCTATTGTCTTACATCCATGGTATGCTTTCAAACTGAACCTTTGATCAGATCTCCAGGACGCGTGGCTAGCTGATTTTTGAGTGTGCATGGTATACTGGGACATTAGCGCTGCATAGGATCAATTATAGAAAAATAATATTGAGCGTTTGCCAGACCTGGGACTTGAACCCAGGTCTTTGAAGTTACCAGCACAACACTTGACCACTGAACCAAGCGCGTTTCAATTAACAAATAATAAACAATAAATAATATAAGAAGAACACGTTAGTGCTTTTGGAAATTCGCGCGAAATTCAAAAGAGCCAATAACCATTGGACACGATGCCTTCGTCTTCCTCACCCTGTAAAACAAAACACTATGGGAACGGTTTTAGAAGCGTAGTTTTAGGCTAGCTATTGGAAAATAGCGACTAGCGCTATAACACATATAAATTGATCGCGAGACCATCTTCTTCTTCGTCTCTAAGCGTTGAGCTCAACCAGGGTACTCATGGGTTCTGATTTTTCCTCTATACAAAATCCCCAATTTCAGAAATCTGTAACCCTAAAAAACGCGCATGGTGGATTCACGTATGGCTAATGAAAATGCAATCAAACATATCAGTTAGCTTAGAAACATCATTGTGATCATGAATATATAAATAAAAATGCACAAATATGCCTAAATCATGCTATGCGATTTCAAAATTTTTGAGGTTCACTCCGGGTTCTTGATACCAATTCAGGGCCTTTTGGTGGATGTTCTTGGTTGGAATTTGATCAGGAGTGCCTGAGGATGCTAATGGAATGAGATTTGATGCTTGAATCGACCTAAAACCTTGATTTCAGTCTTGAACTTTTTGAGAATTTTTGCAAGTTTGTAATGGCTTCTTGGGCGCAGCTTTCAGTCTCCTCTTCATTAGGGTTTGATCCTGAGTATGTATAGAGGCTTTTAGGTCAAGAAAGTTGTACAAAATCTCATGCCATAATGGATTTCAATATTTGATTTTACAAGATCTTTTCCAAATCTTTTCCATATGCATTTTGGTTCAAATCTGATCAATTCTCATCAAAACTTGCTTAATTAAGGAGTGCACGAAATATTGACCTTGGAATGTGCATAAAAAGATTTTTTTAGGTTAGGTTTATATTTTTCATGTATTAAAATGATTTAAATGAATATAAATTAATATAAATTCAAATAATTAAAAAATATGAAAATACTTCCCTTTGGGCCTAATGGTCGTGCATAGGCTTGGCATGAAGAAACTTGGAAGAAAAATGGGCCCATTTGCATTTTTAGGCCTTTTGCATCAATGTTGACTTTTCAAAATTCCCAAAAATTTCCCAACTTCCACAAGGCATAACTTGGTCAATTTTTAAGCTTTTCACATGTTCTTGGACATTTTGGAAAGGTCTTTGAGTCCTTTAACCAATTCCTTTGGTCCCATGTCATTTTGATTTACCAATCTCAAGTCATGGTCTTTGACTTAAAGTCCCTTTTTGTTGACTTTTGAAAATGACCTATAATGTTGAAATTGATAACTTTTTGTGAGAGCATTTCTTGGACTTGGAATATGAAGATGAGTTGTAGGAGATGTCTTTCTCTTCAAAATGAGCTTTGGATGGAATTTTTCTGATAATCCATGTGAAAGTTATGCCCTGGTCAATTTCAGTTGACTTTTTCAGCTGTCCAAATATAGTAACTTTTGCATCTTTGATGATTTCTGAGCCAAATTTTGAGAATCATGATCAAGCATTGATCAAATGATGTTTGTGGCTTCAAAATGATATGTTGACCAAAAATTTGAACTTTTGACTGTCAAATGACCATTTTGCCCCTACAGTTGACTGTAGTGCAATCTAGGGTTTTGACTGTGCAATTTTGAGCTGAATGCCTTGAAACTTGACATGGGGATACTTGACCATCTTTGTAAGCATATGAGACTTGATTGGGCCTTTGAAAAGTTCATTTGCTTGACCAGAACTCAAACCCTAGTTTTGACTGTATAGGAGACAGTTGAGCTGCACAACCCTGGGGGAATTTTGTGACCTTGACTTGGCAATTTCTTGATGAATATGGGAGGGCAAATTTTGGGGTACAACAGTGAGCTAGTGATTAAGAGCCTATAGATAACTACGGATTAAAAGGGTGCTAACACCTTCCCTTTTCATAACTTACCCCCCGAACTCAAAATATATCAAAGGTCTTTCATGTTCTTTTTACCCTTTCCTTATATTGGATAAAATAAAAGTCGGTGGCAACTCTAGCTAACCGCAACATTTGCGATAAAACACTAAACAAGTCAGTTCTCCACCATATTACAGGAATTATGTTTGGTAAAATAAACTTATCATAGACATGTTGAATGAATATGTCGAACATGATGTCCCATGAAGGTTCATCCAACATCGTGTTTTTGTACCGTTGGATTGTTTGTTATTGTTAGTTGTTACAGGTGCAGAATATTCTGGATATATTTTGTTATCCCAATGTGACGCGCAAGTTGAAGATTGAAAAATATTCTAGCTGGATTCAAGGAATATTATTAGTTTCTAAGTTAAGAGAAAATTTAGGAAACTAATTATTAAAGCCCTAATATATACAGAAGTTTCTGCTAAGATTTAGAAGCTATTTTGCTGCAATTGTAAAGCCCAACCCAGTCCAAAGGATGGCTTTAAATAGAATGCCACTAACCTAGGTTAGTGTGGAATTTACATTGTAATTTTTATTAGGGTTCGTGTGCTTATTATGAGCCTCTCGATTATCATGTTGATAAAAGAGTAGAATTATTTTATCGAGTTGTAAGTTTTGTCAATCATCCCAAAGCTTTGAAGTAGTGAATGATTGTGTTTCTTTTAAGTGTGACTTTAGTGTTTGTTCTAAGTATTTAGAATCATACAATCATTGTGATTGTGATTGGAAGGGATTCGAGAAGGGTCTCATACTTTAGTGAGTCTTAGGTAGAGGTTAAGAACGATTAGTGATTATATGAGTTGATTTTGAACTAGGTGAAAGTTTGTTGTGGGTATATAAATTGATACTATCAGATTAACTTGGTCCCTGGCTTGGTAGCCCCTGGAATAGGTGTGAGCCACTGAACTAGGTAAACAATTTTGTGTGTTGTTTACTTTTATGCACTGTGTTTATCATTCATATTGTTCATTGTATGCAAGTTTAGTAGAAGGTGTCTCAACATCTTTTAGGACATCTTTGATTTGAATACCAGAATTTCAATTGGTATCAGAGCATGCATCCTTCTCTGACTCTGGGTGAGATTCAGGGAAGTAACTTTCTGGTATAATGAACAAGGAAGGATGATTTGGGAACAGACCACCTGTTCTTGATAGAACAAGCTATGATTATTTGAAATCTCGTATGGTGGCTTTCATAAAGTCCATGGATAGCCAGGCTTGGAAATTTGTGGTCAAGGGATGGGATTCTCCAAAGATTGTTGTTCCATGTGGAAAGGAAACTGGTGTTGTGAAAGCTGAGAAAGACTGGAATAATACTGATAAAGAATCATCAGAGGGAAACTCCAAAGCATTGAATGCCCTATTAAATGGTGTGGACAATAACATCTTCAAGCTGATAAGAAATTGTATTTAGCAAAGAAGCTTGGGAGATTTTGAAGAATGCTCATGAAGGAACTTATAAAGTAAAGATGTCAAGACTCCAAATTCTCACTACTTAGTTTGATTTCCTAGGAATGAAGGAGGATGAGAGTATTCATGAATTTTACATGAATATCATTAAGATAGCCAATGCCTCGGGTGCTCTTGGGGAAAGGATGTCAGAAGCCAAGTTGGTAAGAAAGATTATCAAATCTCTCCCAAAGATATTTGAAATGAAGGTGACTGCCATTGAGGAATCCCAAGATATAAACAACATGAAGGTGGAAGAGATGATGGTATCATTACAAACTTTTGAGCTAGGACTCAATGAAGGATCAGAAAGAAAGAAAAGGATAGCCCTTGTTCCTAATACTGAGAATATGATAGAAGAACATGACTTAGATACAAAATAAGGAATTACCAAAGCTATTATGTTGCTTGGAAAAAGGTTCATCAAAATTCTGAACAAGTCAGACTGGAAATCAAGGCCAAACATCAAGAACGAGTCATTCAATAAGTCATTCGACATCAACAAAAATCAAGATCTTGGAGAAACAGACGGATACAATAGAAAATCGAGTCCAGGAAAAGGAGCTCAATGTTATGAATATAAAGGGTTTGGTCACATGAGGACTGAGTGTCCCTCATATCTCAAGCATCTGAAGGAAGACTGCTGGAAGCGGTATAGTGGCAAGCAAAAAGGAAGTTATAAAATTACCGGATGATATTTAGGTTATATTGTATCGTGTCCACAGAGATCGATAAATTAAAATGTCGTTCAAAAAATCTCTCATTAATGAGTTTGAGGATAAATGGGTTGAAAGGGAAAGTTTCAACAGAAAATAAATGTATAAAAAGGAAAAAGGAATAACTTATCAAGCATGCATATATACTACTTCTCACAGACTTAAACCTATCGACCTGTTATACTAAACCTACAATACTCGTCAATGTCATCACATGTCAAACACAACACCCACGGTATCACCTCAGCAACGATCTCTCAACCAACCTCAAAAACATAAATGTCAACCATGCTCGCTTGCATCGACGATCTCTTAGAGTGACACAAACAACACAGACACTATTAGATAATCATCCTAGATAAGAATCTAAGCAATATATGTCTATAGCAACTCAAATCCCTAGCACAGAGCAAAATCAAGGATAACAATCGACAAAGATTTGTAAAGCAAGTTTTATATAACGCCAAGGGCGACAAATATACATAAGATCAAAGTAAATACATGTATAAACCTAACAAATAGAGAATACACAGAAAAAGAGAAATGAACCACAAATCTACCGGTTTGTCAGTGCCGATCAAAGAGAAATCCTCCCCGGATCATTCGTATGCAAGCTCCATAGTTATTATATAAGCTAATTCTAACAAAATCAAAGGTTAATGGATTTGGGAGAAAAAACTTCCCCAAAACCATAACAAAAAATGAACTGAAAATGAAGTTATAAAACAAATCCTAGCAGACCACGCTTAGCCGGCTCACCGTGCTAAGCGGGCTGCATTTATTTAACACACTAAACAGCCCTAAATCGCGCTTAGCAAGACTTGCGCGCTAAGCGGGCTTCAAAAAATCACTCCTGTCAAATTACGCGTAGCGTGCTAGAGAATGCGCTTGGCCCGGTCCCCTGAGCAGAATTTCTCAAAACTTAGCCTTTTATTCCAAAAATGCGCAAAAATGAATGGAGAAATATCAAACTGAACCTTATTTCTCAATGCTCCAAAATGCAACAAATATCTAAAAAATGAATGGAAAAACATCAAATGATACACTATGTACACAAAAACATAAATAAACATAAACTAAACGTATTTACACAAAAGATTGGGTTTATTCAACAATTTTAACAACAAAGAGTCGATAAGTGCAATAAAAAGTATATACAAAAATAGCTACAATTTTCATTTATCAAAGACTGCTCTACAGCTTGGTCAGAAGAAAGTTGTGAGAGTAATTATGAAAAACAGGCTGCCAGACAAGTCTTGGCTCTGACTAGAACCTACGCCTCTGAAGGAGACTCGGAAGGTGAATACCTGACGATTGAAGAGCTTACAGCTTCCTATAAGGAATTGTATCACGGAAGCGAAGAGGTATGTCAATTAGGAGAAAAGCAAATAAAAATGATAGCTCAATTACAATCGAAAAGAATGAAACTACTATATGTTATTTCTGGATTGGAAAGTGAAGTGACATTACTTTGATCTCAACTTTCAAATATGACTAAATGTGTGTGAGTGCTCAATAATGGCTCAAATGTGTTGGATGAGATTCTCCAGATTGGAAGGAAGGATGGAAATATCGAAGTTATTGGATATGAAAATCAAGCAGGAATTAGCAAAGATAAGAAGTCAGAAATTAGGTTTCTCAAAGAAAAAGGAAAGCGGGAAAAAAAGATGTTCAATAACATGTTCCAACATCAGCATGAACAATCTCTAAAATATTCTTCGGAAAACACGACTCATCGTTGGAAATGTCATCACTATAGTAGGATTGGTTACATTGGACCCTATTGTTACAGGTCATATGGTTTTCCTAATCCATGTGTTCAAACCAAAAGAAATCAGTTCTCTGGACAGGTTAAGAATAAATGGATTCCGAGGAAGAATATTTATACTTTCATAGCTCATACGGTTGTTAGAAGCTCCACCAAGGAGAATCAACGTTATGTTGATGGGTGGTCTGAAAACATGACTAAAAGGTTCAAAAGTCACATGCTTGGAAAGATTTCAGAAAGAATGATGCAACATATGGATGAGGAGATGTTCAATTAACATACATACACTGTGACATCTTCAGATGGGTGATAGGATGATGATACTATTATCAAGAACTTGGGTGAATCAAGATGTAATAATAAGGAGGAAACACGTAGTATTTACATTCGTGTAAACTTATGACAATTACTGGAGTGTAGGTGGACTAAGAAAAATTTTAAGTCATATAAAATCCAATCACACACATATTCAAGTCTCCCAATTCAAATCGTGACTCAAACCCACTACTCTTACTACTCTCTTCGCTCCAACATCTCGATTCATCTTCTGCGTCTTTTAAAAGGTTGATTCATCGGCTTCTCAATCAATACTCCAGTGCCTTCTCAGATCAACTCTAATTTGAATATATATCAACATTCATGTCCCGATCCAGAAAAGGAAAGGGGAGGAATCAGTAACGGAGAAATCCCCTACTAAAGAAGCTTATGCAAAGAGTGTTGTGTTCAAAAGGAAACCTAAGTATGGTCCTTCAAAACAATGGAGTAAAGGGGTTGTTCCCACAGTAAAGAGGAAAGTAGTTTTGCCAAATGACTCTGACTATGATTTTGAAAAGGATGTTCAAGACATTATATCTGTTAAAAGGCCTGTGTCCAAGAAAAGATGTATAGATATCCAAATATTTATATGACAAAGTGATTTTCCACTCTAGGGAGAGTGCAAAGAAATGGAAGTTCATTGTTCAACGAAGACTGGCATTAGAAAGGGAGTTGGTGAAGGATTTTGTGAAACTCGTAAAGGTAACTAGGCTAATTAAAACTGTCTTTAAGTTTATTCTCTTCTATGAAATATTAGTAAAAGATTTTATGGTGAATGTTCCAGATGGTTGTGATGTAATGAGAAGTAAGAATTACATGAAATTTTATGTAAGGGGGAAGAAGGTGATATTCTCTCCAACTGAAATCAACAAGTTATTGGGCAGGACAGAAGCGCCTCAGCCAGAATTAGAAGTCACGGACAGTGATGTATGCAAGGAAATCATAGGTGGGAAGATGAAACACTAGCCTAAAGAAGGAAGGCTGTCATATGGGAAGCTGGGTGTGAAGTACATTGCTCTCCACAAGGTGGCTACAATCAATTGGGTCCCAACAAATCATACATCTACTATATCTACTGGTTTTTGGAAGTTCATATTTTCCATTGGAAAAGAAAAGAACTTTGACATTGGAAAGTATATATTTGATCAAGTCCTAAAACAAGCCTACTCATGTGTTGTAAAACTGCCTATTTGCTTTTCGTCTCTTATCAGTGGAATCGTCTTAAAACAACATCCTAATATTCTGGAAGTTGTTGATAGTGTAATGAAAAGGAAATCTCCTTTGACTCTACACTATAAATTGTTTGGTGGTGAACATGTCTTAGATATAGCTGCAACATCATCTCAAGTGCATGTGCTTGATACATCTAAGGGAGGCTTAATTGATCAGTTAAGGGAAATGTGCAGAGAATTAAAGAACTCCATCAAAACTGACATGGCTAGGAAAAACAAGCTGGATGGACTTATCAACGCCTTGATGGAGGAAGACAAGAATCAAGCCGAGACTAGCAATAATGATGTTGATCCTACTAGTAAAGAAAATGATGGTACTGAGTTTGTATCTATTGGGGATGGTACACATGGTAGTCGTAACACAGTTGAAAACTATGAGATTGAATCGAGTGGTTCTGCTGGTGAAAAATAAGACGCAGACGAGACCTCTGATGCAGATGCAAATATGGATGAAGATGCTTGATTCTTGTCAAATTCTCTTTATTTTGTTGATGTATTCTGGGTGTGTACCTTGTAAGGGTTAAATTGCCCGAATTTTTTGTGCTTAATGCTTACTTCCTAGACTTTATGAACTTATGTAATTAATTTTAATCCTTTATCATATTATGGCTAAAAAGAGGGAGTAGTATTAGTACCTAACCTCTAATCTTTTACCCCTAACCTCTAACAAAAGTGATTTAAGAAGAAGAAGTGGGTTTATCTCAGTTTATGCAACCGCTATTGGGGGGGAGCTATGGTAGATTCAACATGTCTTAACATGTCATTAGTTATAGTTTTTTTTGTTCGTTGTAGTTTGAAACATGTTCAAACATTGAAATGTCTTCAAGTGTTGTGTCTCTGACTGTCTGTGTGGTTGAGGTGTTACTGCCTTTTGTGTGGAAGGTATATTAAGTTGTTTTAGCCAAAATAAATTAAAAGGGGAGATTGTTAAATTTCTATTTTTTGTATTGGCATTATATTTGGTAAAACAAACTTAGTATAGACACTTTGAATGAAGATGTCGAATGTGGTGTCCCGTGAAGTTTCATCTGACACCGTGTTTTTGTACAGCTGGATTATTTGTTATTGATAAACCGGAAATGTATCAAATATTTGGATCAATTTACATGAATTTTATCCGCATTTTTATTAATTAAATTACTCTTTATTCGTATTATGCTAGTATTTTCTATGTTTTCAGGAATTTGATGTTTGCAAGGCATGTGCGGAGAAAGTCAAGAAAATTCTAGCTAATCGTATTTAAAATCCGCACAAAAAAAGAGAAATTATGCAATTGAGGGGTGTGTGGCAGAATTGGGTGCATTACAAGTAAAAAGCCTTTGAAGACCAAAGAAGAAATAAACGCTGGGCCCAATCAACCCAAGGCCCAAGGGGTGTAACGACCGTTACACATTCTCTAGCCCAGATGTAACGACCGTTACACCTTGCCACGCTAGCCCCTCCTCAAAAGCAGGAGTGTAACGACCGTTACACTGATTCCTTCAATCCGTAGCGGTCGCTACGGAGGCAAATCCGGAGGAGAAAATATCTCAACTCCCTGGGCGTCTCCAAGCCTATAAATTGGACCTCAAATCCACATTTGTGGGGGACGTTTTCTTTTCTCTGCTTTTACTGTTACTCTGCCAAATATTTTTCGCATTATTCCTTTTCGTTTATTTTTCTGATTTGTGGAAACACCGTAAGTCATCCAAATATTTTGCCGTAGTATTTTCAGGTTTAATTTAATTATTTTATTTATTTATGCCAGGATTATCTGAAATGTTTAGTTTATTTAAATTGTTTGATGGTAGTTATTTATGTTGCGCTATTATTGAACTGTATAACATGCTACGCTAAATTTATTTATCGGTATGTAAGGTCATATAGCCAACGGGGTTTAGCAACGTCAATTGATCAGTTACTTTTAAAAAAGAACAATTTTCTGGTTTCAATTACTAGTTCTAAATACTGACTGTTTTGTTACGAGAATAAAATACAGATAGAAGTTAGGATCAATAAAACGATAGTTTGAGATAATAACTGGATAGTGGTAATTGTGCATCAACTTAAAATACAGCGAGAGAGCTTTTAAGTTGATTAGGTTTTGTTTGTTTCCAAAAACTATTTTTAAACTCTAATTGAAACAGTGAGAGCACTCACTTAGGTTTGATCGTAGGATCTGAATCAATAAACACGAGAGAGTGAGAAGAGGGTTTTCAAACAAATACTTCCTACTGAAAACTGTTTTGTTAATCCGAGTTAGGTCAGTGAGTTGCTAAATGCTCAAAGTCCGACCATTACATACCGATATTCTCCCTTGAATCTAAACTAGATTATAATCATTTAGGTTCCCTAAACCCACTATTAATTACATTATTAGCCTTAGATTTACGTAGTAACTTAAGATAATGGTAGTTCGAAATTTAATCCCTTGGGATTCAATAATCTTTAAAGCTACACGTGATAGAACTGTATACTTGCGGTCTAGATTCTTTAAGACTCACAAAGTCGCGATCAAGTTTTTGGCGCCATTGTCGGGGACTAACAAGTCGATATCGTAACTCTTTTAGTTACGTTGTAGAGACTAAAGCACCATTCCCAATTGTATGCCAAGCACTAGCTCTAAAGGTGAAGGCTTAGTGCTACCAATTTTCGAACTTGAGCGCTCTATTACTAGAAGACGCCGAGTACGAGTTTCTCGTACAAATAAATCCCTCTCTCAATCTTCTATCCCTGCCAAACCAGTTGAAGAACCATACATGGATGATCAGCCACGTCCGCTCAAATTTTATGCTATTCCTTCGCTGGAAGAACCACATAACAGCATTGTTGCTCCTCTAATTGAGGCTAATAACTTCGAACTCAAACCTTCCTTGTTGTCTGTTGTACAACAAAACCAGTTTTCTAGGGGGTCAATGGACGACCCTAATCTACATTTATCGATGTTTCTGCAATACGCAGATACTGTTAAGAACAATAGAGTCAGTCAAGAGGCGATAAGACTTCATCTTTTCCCTTTTTCCCTAAGAGACAGAGCCCGAGCCTGGCTCCAGTCTCTACCAGCTAACTCGGTTACCTCTTGGGATGAGTCGAAGAAAGTCTTTCTTGGAAGATATTTCCCACCAAGTAAGACAGCTATGCTAAGATCCCAAATAAGCGATTTTCGACAAAAGGACAACGAGACTCTTTTTGACGCTTGGGAAAGATACAAAGACATGCTGAGGCTCTGTCCACATCATGGCCTAGAAGAATGGTTAATCACCCATACCTTCTACAATGGTCTCCTTTAGAATATAAGATTAACGATAGACGTCGCCGCAGGTGGCGCACTTATGGATAAATCCTACGTTGCTGCTTATGCTCTCATAGAAAGTATGGCTCAAAACCACTATCAGTGAGGGAGTGAAAGAGGTCAAGCAGACAAAGATCCCTTAGAGAAAGCACCGAAAAAAGGTGGCATGTACGAGATCAGTAGTCTTGATAGCGTCCATGCTAAGGTAGACGCTCTCGTCCAAAAGATAGATAGCTTAACCGCAGTACCTCCAGTCACCGTGGCTGCTATAACTCCGAATTGCGAGATATGCGGAGTACCTGGACATGCTGCTGCTGAATGTCAAATCTTAGCAGGAACCCCTCTCGACTAGGTACATTATGCTCAAGGAAACCCTTACTCGAACACTTAAACCTTGGATGGAAAAATCATCCAAATTTCTCATATAAGAACACCAATGTGTTCGTTGTATGCGCCTGGCCAAGCATCTGATGTACCACCACGATATCAAAAAGCACTTGCAGCTGCTCCTAATATGCCTAGGAAGTCTAACCTCGAAATTCTAATGGAAAATTTTATAGCTACCCAAGCTCAAACTAACAACGAATTTCTAAACCAAAATATTCACATTAGTGAGCAAATCAAACAGTTAGTGAACAAAGTAGATGCTTTAGCCACCCATAAAAAAATGCTTGAAACCCAGATTTCGCAAGTGGCCCAACAACAAGCACCTACTGCTGCACCTGCTGGTACATTTCCAAGTCAACCTCAACAAAATCCAAAAGGACATGCTCGTGCTATTATATTGCAAAGTGGAACTAAATACGATGGACCAATTGATCCTAGAGCTAAAAACCCAGCCACGTCCCAAAGTTCTATAAAAATAATCGAGGAGGAAAGCGAACCAAAAGAGAAGGTAGGTGATGGAGAGACAGAAGAAAAAGAAAAACCTTATGTGCCTCCGCCGCCTTACAAACCACCAATCTCGTATCCTTAAAGACTTGCTCAATCTAGAAGTGCGGGGCAATTTAAGAAATTCGTTGAACTTCTAAAAAAATTAAACATCACGATACCATTCATAGAAGTTATCACTCAAATGCCCTCGTACGCTAAGTTTCCCAAATAAATCTTGTCAAACAAGAAAAAGATAGAAGATAACAAGAGAATTACACTCACTGCTGAGTGTAGCGCAATCATTCAGAACAAAATGCCTCAGAAGCTGAAGGATCCCGAAAGTTTCTCTATACCCTGTTATATAGGTAAGTATGTTATAGACAAAGATTTGTGCGACTTAGGCGCTAGTATCAGTGTTATGCCCCTGTCCATATCCAAAAAGCTTGACATGGGAGAATTAAGACCAACCAAGATGTCAATACAACTAGCAGATCGCTCTGTCAAATACCCCGTGAGAATTCTAGAAAACGTTCCAGTACGCATAGGTCAATTCTACATCCCTACAGATTTCATCATTATGGACATTAAAGAAGACAACATAACCCCTATAATATTGGGAAGACCATTTTTAACCACTGCTGGAGCTATTATAGATGTTAAAAGAGGAAAGCTAACTTTTGAAGTTGGAGAAGAGAAAGTTGAGTTTATCCTTACATAGTTCCTACAGGCCCCAGCTATAGATGATACATGCTATATGTTAGATGTAATAGACAAATGTGTCAAAGAGATGGAGTCGGGAGAAGAAACTCATTCTGAAACTATGAAGACTCCGATGCCCCTAATTTTTGAAGATGATGATTGGTGTCCCGAATATTAAGATGACGGTTTAAGCGAATGCCTAGCACTGACACCAAATCATATGCCTTGTCTGAAGAAACCCAACTTGGAACTTAAAGTTATACCCAAAACCCTAAGATACAAATTCCTAGATTCTGAACTTAAAAGACCCGTGATAGTCAACACAGACTTAGGACAAACTGAGACAGAAAAACTATTGCATGTCTTAAGAAAATATCCCCCTGCTTTAGGATATAACAATGCTGATCTTAAAGGAATAAGTCCTTCCATCTGCATGCATCGCATTATGCTGGAAGAAGACTGTAAATCTTCTAGAGAACTTCAGAGAAGAATTAACCCGATCTTGAGCACTGTAGTCAAGGATGAAGTAACTAAACTTCTAAATGCATGTATCATTTATCTAATCCTAGATAGTGAATGGGTTAGTCCAGTCAACTGTGTACCCAAGAAAGGAGGAATCACAGTCACGACAAACAAAGCGGGAGAACAAATAGCAGAAAGAGTCGTGAGTGGAGCCAGAATATGCATTGACTATAGAAAACTAAATAAAGCAACTTGAAAAGACCATTTCCCTCTACCTTTTATTGACCAAATGCTTGAGCGATTGGCTAAGCATTCTTACTACTGCTATTTAGAAGGTTATTCAGGATTATTTCAAATTCCTATCCACCCTGATGACCAAGAAAATACAACGTTCACGTGTCCTTATGGTACGTTTGCTTATCAGCGAATGTCGTTCGGACTATGTAATACGCCTGCAACATTCCAAATATGTATGATGTCCATCTTTGTTGATTTTATAGACGATATAATGGAAGTGTTCATGGATGACTTCTCTGTATGCGGGCAAAGTTTTGAAGGATTCCTGTCAAACCTGGAAAGGGTACTGGAAAGATTTGTACAGGTAAACCTAATGTTGAACTGGGAGAAATGCTATTTTATGGTAAAATAAGGAATTGTACTTGGACACATAGTTTCTGAAAAGGGGATCAAAGTAGACAAAGCTAAGATTGAAGTAATAGAAAGCCTCCAACCCCCAAAAACCGTAAGAGAAATACGAAGTTTCTTAGGCCATGTCAGTTTCTACCGACGCTTCATAAAAGATTTCTCGAAAATTTCTAAACCTCTGACTAACCTTTTAATGAAAGAAGCTGAGTTCATCTTTGATGATGATTACCTGAAGGCGTTTGAACGGTTAAAATCAGCTCTCATATCCGCACCTATCATACAACCACCTGATTGAAGTCTACCATTCGAGATAATGTGCGATGCAAGCGATTATGCAGTAGGTGCAGTCCTAGGACAAAGAAGAGAAAAAAAACTCCATTCAATATACTATGCAAGTAGGACTTTGGATTCTACACATATAAACTACGCCACTACAGAAAAGGAACTCTTGGCAGTCGTTTTTGCATTAGATAAATTTTGTTTCTATCTAGTAGGCGCAAAGATTATTATCTACACTGATCACGCAGCTATTAGATACCTATTATCTAAACAGGATGCCAAGCCAAGATTATTAAGATGGATATTACTCTTACAAGAGTTTGATTTGGAAATCAAAGATAAACCAGGATCTGAAAATCTTGTTGCCGACCACCTATCTAGGATGGAAAATCTTAAACCTGAAGAGATACCCATCAATGACGATTTTCCATATGAACACCTGGTAGCCCAAATTAGGTCTGAAAACTCAGCTGAAGAATGCCCTGAATTTTGTAACAATGATGAGACAACTGAAGTATTGGAAGCAGTATCTACTCAAATTTCACTGCCCTGGTATGCTGACTATGTTAACTACTTAGCAGCAAAAGTCCTTCCATATGAATTAACTTATCAGCAGAAGAAGAAATTCTTTCATGATCTCAAACATTATTATTGGGACGAGCCCTTACTATTCAAGCGAGGCCTCAATGGTATTTTTCGTCGATGCATTCCTGAGAGTGAAATAGAGAGCATAATATCTCATTGTCACAAAGCCCTTTATGGTGGACACGCTATCACCTCAAATACTTGTGCAAAAATCCTACAAGCTGGCCTTTATTGGCCCAGTCTATGGAAAAATGTCCATGCTGCAATTATAAAATGCGACCGGTGTCAACACACTGGTAACATATCTAGGCGCGATGAGATGCCTCAAAAGGGTATCCTAGAAGTAGAGATATTTGACGTATGGGGAATTGACTTTATGGGACCTTTCCCATCGTCTTCTAAGAACAATTACATATTAGTGGTAGTAGGTTACGTATCCAAATGGGTAGAGGTTGTAGACTATCCAACAAATGATGCATAAGTAGTGATTAGGTTATTCAAAAACATAATTTTTCCAAGATTCGGTATTCCGAGATTAGTCATCAGTGATGGTGGCTCTCATTTCATTTCCAAAATTTTCAATAAACTCTTAGCAAAGTATGGAGTCCGACACCGCGTAGCAACACCTTACCACCCACAAACAAGCGGGAAAGTGTAAATCTCTAACAGGGAGATTAAGCAAATACTTGAGAAAAATGCTGCCACATCTAGGAAAGATTGGTCGTCTAAACTACATGAAGCATTATGGGCATACAGAACAGCGTACAAGACACCCATTGGAACCACACCTTTCAAACTGGTCTATGGTAAATCATGCCATCTACCCGTAGAACTGGAACACAAAGCCTATTGGACCATCAAAACCTTGAATCTAAGTTACAAAGCCGCTAGAGAGAAGAGAATTCTGGACATCCATGAATTGGAAGAGCTTAGGCTAGATGCATATGAGAATGCCAAAATTTATAAGGAGCAAACTAAGAAATGGCACGACAAACACATCTCTAGAAAAGAATTCAATGAGGGCGATGTAGTACTCCTGTTTAACTCCATACTTAAACTATTTCCAGGGAAACTTCACTCTAGATGGTCGGGACCTTTTGAAGTTATTAAAATACTCCCAAGTGGGGCTGTAGAAATCAAAGGAAAAACCAGAAATCCATTTATTGTAAACGGGCAGCATTTGAAGCACTACCACTGCATCAAGAATATGGACTACTCAGCTAGTTTGAGATTTATACAGCTGCCGACTGAGTCACCAAAATAGATTTTCGATTTTAAATATAGGTCGAGCTTCCGATGTTAAACAAAGCGCATTGTGGGAGGCAACCCACCATTTTTATTAAAAATTTATTTACTAAAAGTTTTTTTTTATGTTTCTCTCAAAAATTTTACAAAATTTTTCTGTTCTTTTCTTCTTTTCTATTTTTAGGCATTAGGCCGATGCTGATTTAAAACTATTTTCAAATTAACCAACATGATTCATATTTCTTTTTATTCACTGTTTTTCGTTATGGACTTTTCTGACACTATGCATGTTACCTTTGTGGGTGATGCTCAGCAGAAGCGTTATGAGATGCTTACTCCGAGAGAGATGTATCCCACCATCTTTGTGCACGACCCCACATTGTCCGCATTAGGCATCAGGGAGAGTGTACGCTTCATGTTTAACCAGATTAGTTGGGATTATTTTATTCATCATCAGCAGCCTACCTACCGCAACCTGACACTGAAGTTCCTCAGTTCGTTGCATTACAACCCTGATATTGGTTTAGGGTTGGCCAGAGGTTTGGTTTCATTCAGATTATTTGGTTTTACCCACAGCTTCACCGTCTGTGAATTTGCTTCTTTATTGGATTTCCTAGTTAGTGTTGATGTTGTCATTGAGATTCCAGATGACAAGTATGTGGACAGCCAGCTTGACCACTTTTAGGGAGAGATATCTGATCTGAGACAGGAGAGTTCTATTTCTAGGCACTCTTCAGAGATTCATAACCCCTCTATTAGGTATTTCCACATGATTCTGGCGTTTACCCTATTTGGAAAACCTCAGAATGATACCTTAGTGTCTAAGGAAGAGTTGTTTATCATGTTCTGTGTGTTTCAATACATATCGGTAGTTGGTGCATCTTTTATGATTTCTCATCTCCTAAGTATAGCCCAGGCTCATCATGGCCCGATTTGTGTTGGTGGTTTAGTGACTATGATCTCTAAAGCCCTATTTTTGAGAGAGACATTGTCCCATCTAACCCCTGCTGGTAACTATACCCCGATAGACCTTACTCTTTGTTTTAATGTTGGGATGATCAGATATTTAGAGTCGAATCAGTTTCAGTTGCTGATACATCATGAGTCGGTATACCATTTCACACTTCCTGACATTGCACGGTCCAGTGTGCATGACAGGAAGAATTGGATTTATGACTTGGAGGGTATAGCTGAGAATGACATGGAAGAAGAAGAGTCTGATCCTTTGATATTTTCCTATTATTATGACCCTCTAGTAGGATTGGGTGAGTCTAATCCTGAGATGCCAGAGACTGATCATGTGACACCTCCTTTACTTGATCGTCATCCAGCTTGGGACCCACCATCAGCTCTTGTTGCCGCTGTTATCCATATTCCTCAGACTGATATCGTTGCTGCTATGGACACTATAATGACGGATCTTGCTGATATTCGTTCCGATATTACTGCCATTCGTAGAGATTTTTATGGTTTCATGGATCTTGTTACAGTAAATATAGATCACCTGTTTCATTCTAGAGGTGGCTGATTTATGTCTTTATAAAATTGAGGGCACTGTTTCATCTAAGTGTAGGGGAGGAGTGTTTATTCAGTCTTTAGTTTTTCATTAGCATCATTATTTTTATTTTCTAGTTGGATTTACTTATTTTGATTTATTTATTTATTTTTATTTACTTATTTTTCAGAATTATTCATTTATTTATTTTAGTATTTTCAAATTTACTCCTCATTATGCTATTATATATTATGTTGCTATTATGTTATTATGTTCTCCCAAAATAGAATGCATGTTGATCTAATAGACCAAATAATTATGCATCACACCTAATTGTCACTTCATTGTCTCCTAGCATCTTAAATTTATTATTCTCACTAGATAATGAATTAACACATCCATGCCATGCTTCAGTCAACAAGCAAAGTCCCTCATGCATGGCTGACAAACCGACCGTTGCAGGAACGTGATTCTCTTGAGAATCAAGCCCTTGTAACGACCATTACAAGAGTGTCTTGTAACTTGAAGTCGGGTGTAACGACCGTTACACTCTTATCTCCTCCCACTCTTTAAACTCTGCCAGCCGTTGCATCTTCATTTGACTTTCAATTCAAATTTTTTTCAAACTTCCTATTTGTTCCATTTCTATTCCACACAAATAAACACCCCCATAAATACCATTCAATACCCCCACTAATTTTCTCTTCACCATTAAAACCTTGTGTGATCGGTGGATCTGGAACTGACTGTTTAACGCTGGTTCACGAAATGTCGCGGAAGCAAGAGTCGCCACCGTCTTTTATTTTCTCCAAATGGAAAGGACAAAAGCACAGAAAAGTTCCTTATAGAGATTGCTCTCGGTTCGGGAGGTAGATTTATAGAAAGGGAAGGTGTTAGCACCCTTTCTATCCATGGTTATCCATGGGCTCTTAGATACTTGCTCATTTGTGTTTTCAAAATTGTTTGTTTGCTTTTCAACTGTGGGTTTAAAAAGTTTCTTTGAAAATTTCAGTTCGACTCTTGTATCAGTCCTCAAGAGTGTTTGAAAAATTGTTCTTGAAAGCTTTTTGAAAGGTGTCGGTGTGAAAAGAAGTTTTTGATTTGTTTTGAAATTAGAGCAAGTATCTACGAGTTCTCTACCTACCCTAAGGAATTCGTCTGTGTAAATGTCCTCAAAGTAGTGCCATCCCACCATTGAGAGGTAGGTAGCACCACCGTTGGAGGTGTTTGGGTCAATTCGAGGGTTTAGGGTAATTACATGAAATTTATGAAAAGGAAATAAGATAAGCGCGCGAAATAGAATTATGATCGAATGCGAGGGCGTTGGACCCTTTTAAAGAAATTGAATTGAAATTAATAAATTAATTAAGTTAAATAAAAGAAAGAATTTATTTTTGGAGGTTTTGTATTTATGGGGTCTAATGAGAAAATTAAATTGGAACCCTAATTCTAAACTATTTTTAATTTATTAAAAAATGTTTAAGTTTAACCTAGTTTTAACCTAATTATTTAATGGCAAATTTATTTACAAAATAAATAATTAATTATTAATAATGGTAAAAGAAAAGAAAAAAGGATAAAAGTATTTAAAACCTTAATTCTACATTTTTTAGTTTATTAAAAAAAACATTAAAATTAAACCTAGAATTAAAACTAAATTAATTGTTGAATTTATTTATAAAAATGTTAGTGAATTAAACATTAAAACATGTTTTTTTTTATTTTTATAGTTTCTGATTTTTTGGTATTTTTATGTTATGAAAAATTAATTTAAAGAATTAAAATAAAACTAAATAAAACAAATAAAATAGAAAAAATAAAAAGAATGAAAAATAGAATGCAAACCAATGGGTGTTGACCCCAATTTTGGAGGTAAGTTGCCAGCAATTTGGCCCATTTATTGGAGGCCTGGTTGACTTTTCTGGGATGCGTGTGACTCCATTGACCAATGCGTATGGTGTTCTTCAGATCATGGCCATTAGATTGATGTTGTGGGACGTGTGGCATGCCCAGAAATAGAGTTGTATGGTGGTCCCTGAAAGATACGCTGCACAGGAATATGGAACACAAAATAATATGAGAAGGGAGGGGACCTGGGAATCGAACCCAGGTCCCAATGCTTGTGTGACAACGCAGCTACCAATTGTGCCATTTGCTTTCTTTGTCAATATAATAGAGTATGAATAATAAGAGAGAGAAAACGTGGGTTAGTGGGAGTTTAACAAAATGCGTGCCAGGATTTGAAATGGCCAACCATAGGATGACAAATCACCTTCTTCTTCGTTTGTTCTTTGTTTCACCTGAAAAAATACATCAAATAGCGGGGGTTTTGAACCCCCACTAACTACAGTACAAGAAAATAGCGATTAGGCCACCGTTGCTCATAAATTGAGCGCGACATGTGTATTGAGTTCGTCTGAAGCTTGTGATTCTAATGACATGAGTCCCGTTGGCCAATTTTTCCGGACGAGAGAAACCCCAATTTTACAGCTTTGAAACCCTAGCGAGCTCCAATGGTGGATTCATGTATAAGGCACGAAAACTCAATTGAATGGCATGGTTAGCTTCAGAATGATTAAACTAATACAAATTAAGCGTTAGAAATCAAAAATATGGCATGAATTATGAGACACGATTATGCAAAAAGTTTGAGAAAGCTTGACTTCTATATACCAATTCTTGATGCGTGGGGACTGGAAAAGGATTCAGTTAGGTTCAGGGAGACCTCAGCAAGCTTTTTGGATGGATTATAGGCTTTGAATCACGCCCTATGAGTGTTTTCAGTTTTGGAATTTTTGACAAAAATTGCAAAGTTTGTATTTGGTTTCAGGCGCAGCTCCAAGGTCTTATGCATTAGGTTTAGCATTATGTATATGTATGGGACGAATTAGGGTAAAGATTTGAGTCCATAACCCTTTGCATTAATGAATCCAATATTTGATTTCCATGGAATCTTTTCCAATCTTTTCCTCATGAAGAACATGCCAATTTGCACCAAATCTTTCCTTTTTTGATGTGCACGAGATCTTGAGTGAATCATGAGGGCATATGCTGCATAAAAAGATTCAAACACATTTGTTTAGTATTTTTGTCATATTTTATTTAATTAAATGAATTAATGGTGATAAAAATTCAAATAAATAATAAAAAATGATGAAATAAATCCCCTTTGGGTCAAATGGTCGTGCATAGCCTTTGGATAATGATTCTTGGAAGAAAATGTGGCCCATTAGCAATTTTGAGGCATTTGAAGCAAAGTTGACTTTTCAAAATTCCCAAAAGTTTCCCAACTTCTACAAGGCATATCTTGCTCAATTTTTAAGCTTTGATCATGTTCTTGGACATTTTGGAAAGGTATTGAAGTCCTCTAACCAATGCCTTTGGTCCGATGTCATTTTGATTTACCAATCTCAAGTTATGGTCTTTGACTTAAAGTCTCTTTTTGTTGACTTTTGAAAATGACCTATAATGTTGAGATTGATAACTTTTTGTGAGAGCATTTCTTGGACTTGAAGTGTGAAGAGGAGTTGTAGGAAATGTCTTTCTCTTCAAAATGAGCTTTGGATGGAATTTTTCTGATAAACCATGTGGAAGTTATGCCTTGGTCAAGTTACAGTTGACTTTTTCAACTGTCCAAATATGGAAACTTTTGCATCTTGAGACTTTTTGAGCCATGCCTTGAAAATCATGATCAAGAATTGATCAAATGATGTTTGTGGCTTCAAAATAAGATGTTGACCAAAAATTTGAACTTTTGACTGTCAAATGACCATTTTACCCCTACAGTTGACTGTTGAGCAATTAGGGTTTTTGACTGTGCAATTTTGTGCTGTGAGTCTTGAAACTTGGTATGAGGATGCTTGACAATGTTTATAGGCATGTGGGACTTGTTTGGACCTTTGGAAACTTCAATTTCTTTGTCAGAACCAAAACCCTAGTTTTTGACTGTTAGGAGGCCTTTGAACTGTGCAACCCTTGGGGAGATTTTGAAGCATGTTCTTTGCAAATCTTGAAGAATATGAGAGGGCAAATTTTGGGGTACAACACCTTGCTTCTATATAAACTCTTGAAGAGAATTCTACTATCACACCAACTTTATTCAACAACTCTTCTACCTTATATACTTTATCATTTCCAACGCCTTTCCCAAATGGCCAGAAGAGCTCAAGAAGAAAGAGAGGAGCCAGACCTTACTAATATGATATTCAGAAATGGAGCCGATGAACATCGACAAGAGAAACTTTACCGAAGGTTTCATCAGAGAGGTATACTTCCAACAAGGTATATCGATGAAGATTGCTTACGTGACTTGGGATTGCTTGAAAGTGTGCAATTTATGCTCCATGAATCTGGTCTACACTACATTTTCACCATGAATCTTCCAACTTATGAATCCCTCGCGTTGGAATTATTGAGCTCTTTTTCCTACCAAACACCATCCACTCCAGAAGTCGGTCAGTATTTAATCAGTGCAGCAACTTTCAGATTATTCAACACGGAGTACACCATGAATCAAGAGACTCTAAGTCAGATACTCCACTACAACCATGGTGAAGGTGTGGAATATAGAATTCCGCCTGAAGAAGATTGGAAGGCAAGATCATTTGAAATTTGGGAACGTTTAACTAATACTCAGGTCAACGATTGGGCTGAGCTTTTATCCATTCACATACACAACCCATGCATCCGCTATTTCTACCATGTTCTAGCCAATATAATGTTCATGCGAGCAAACAACAATAAAGTGAACGCTAGGGAAATGTATTTTTTGCACTGCACCCTTGATCCCGATCTTAGAATAAATGCTTCTCCATTCCTTCTCAACCATATCCAGTCTCTGTTATCAAGAAGTGCAAGCACATCACCTTTCTGTATAGGAGGTTTAGTCACCTCTATTGCCAACTATCTGAATTTGCAAAATAGGTTGGTTCAACTACCTTTTTGGCAAGCTGAGTTTCTTGATATTGAATATTGCCAGTTTGGTCATCTTGTCAAAGCAAGAACGGATGGAAGGTACAACATGATGGTGCAGCACAAGGTCGTCCCAAGTATTATTCTGTCGAATTCGGGTGTGACAAGAGTTGACATCACCGCAAATTGGATTTATGATTTACAGGCACCAGCCCCTGGAGCACACGTGCAGGATAATCAAGCAGGTGTAGAAAATGCAGTACCAAAAGTGAATCAACAAGGGCCACAACAAGAACAAGAAGGAAATGATCCTCAGCCGGCCATCATTGAAGCTATCTATACATCGCTTTTACTACAAGATCAACGTCAACAAGAACTGATGCAGGTGATGCAAGAGCTGCAGCGTGATCAACGCGATAATGCTCACTGGAAACATTGTGACATTTCTAACCTGACTGATGAAATACGATACTTGTTATTCCGTGTTGAAGGCATGCATGCTTATGTTTACAACACTGGTGAGGAACCTCCTAGACCCAGAAGAAGTGGAGTAAGGACACGAGGAGGAAGAGCACAAGGTGAAGCATCCAGCAGCAGAAACCTCAGAGACGACAATGAGGAGTGATTTATGTTTTCTCCATTCCTTTCATTTTTATTATTATTTCTTAATTTTCCTGTTCGTTTTCTTTTCTCACTTTATTTGTCGTATTGAGGACAATGCTCAGTTCAAGTGTAGGGGAGGAAACCTATGTTACCTATGTTATGTTTTCTATTTTCCTAGTAAGTTATTCGAATTTCTGTTATTTCCCATTCCATTCAATAAAAAATCATTTTCGTAAGTTATTCGTACCTCAACACTTTTCTCAGGACCAACGGCTAGTTACGAGCACGTCTTCCTGGTTTGACCAAGTCCTGGCTGTTACCTGATTTTATGGACCCGCATATCCAGGCGTGAAATCAGGTATCAATGGCTACGTGCCACGAGCATTATATATACCCTCACACCTGTGAGGGCCAAGTATCCAATATTCACTACTCACTACCTAATACTTTGCTTGTACCTTTTTGTTCCCGCTCTTACTTGATCGTCAGAGTGTCTTGCAGGTACAACCTCCTTTTTTCTCCTCGACTTCACAGCCCGACTACAGATCATCTTTCGGCCACTTCTCAAGTTCTGATCAACCGGTAAGATCAGTTGCACCGTCTGTGGGAATCTGCTCTCCCCGTCTTTCTTTCCTCGAAACCTAAGATTAAAGCAACTTTTTCAAGATTCTTCTCACTAATCATGGTCGACCATGATGATCTTCACATATCTGGAAAGACCATTCTTTCCCCTTCTCACAAAACCGACAGAAGTCAAGGACATCCTCATCTCAAGGACAACCTGGGCTTCGGAGACGGACAAACCGCGTCTCCAGATTCTGCTGACGCCCGACGCGGCGACGACCAATTCTTGGACAAGGGACACTCCAAGAATCCTACCCAGGAACTGCCAGAAGTCATGCAACTAGTTCTTATCCCTCTCAACGTCGACCTGTCCATGGCAGCACTGCCCGCTGCTATCAATCAGACTAACACCCTCATCCTGCAACAAAATCAAAGGATAGGGTTCTGGGAGAACAGGCGATCAAGATCTCCTCCTTGGAGAACCAGACGACGAAACTCCCCCAGTGTTTCGCCACCCTGGCGTGGCCCACCATCCAGAAAGGATAGGTGTGATGTTTCTTCCTTCAAGAAACACAATCGCACACCACTTGCCATAGATCAAGACTCCCCTTCATTCAAGAAGAGGAAAGACAACAGGAAAATCGATCGTGCTCGACTTCCCTGCTCCGAGCCAAAACAGAAGCGGAGGAACCCCTCTCCCCGACGGGACCGTGACGACCAACGGGGAAGAAACTACCACTCTCCATCTCCATCTCCCGCAGATAGTGAGGATGACGATCCCCATGGCCTAATATCGAGGGGTATTACTAAAGCTCCACTTCCTGTCGGCCTAGAGAAGCCACCCACTTAGGGAACCTACGACGGAACAACAGACCCTGACAAGCACATCGAGAACATCGACGCTCTCCTCGACTACCGAGGAGTCAGGGGAGTCATCAAATGCAGACTCTTCCCAACCACTCTCAGGAAGGGGGCGATGGCATGGTACAAGAGCCTCCCTGATGAATCCATCACCTCATGGAAAAAACTCGGGAGGATATTTTCGAGCCATTTCACTACCTCCCATCGACACCCGAAATCAGAAGCTTTTCTCAAAGCAATCATACAAGGCAGGACGAGTCTCTGCGGGCATATATTAAATGCTTCAAAAAGGAAGTGGTCCAAGTCCCAACAATGGATAATATGAAGAAGTACCGCCTCGAGCGCGGGCTCCGTCCCTGCAGCGACTTTGCCAAAGTTGTGGGCATAGAGACACCAGCCACACTCGACTCCCTTCTCCTAAAGGCCTAGGCATACATACAGTATGAGGAGAAGGAGGCAGCCAACAACGCCCGGGAATTTAGGCACAGAGAGAGTGTCAAGTCCTCAAAGAACGAAGAACCCTCGACATTCTGTCGGGGAGATAAGAAATGGGAGGACAAGTCTCGTGATCCCAAAGACTACAAGGGGCCATCCAGTCGTTTCCACGACTACACCCCTCTGACAACCTCAAGGGAGTGTATTCTTTCTGAATTCGCTAATTCCAAATTCAAGCAAGTTGGGATGCGCTTCCCTTGACAAACACCATTCAAGCTGGGAACCGACAAGAGCAACTGTTGTACCCCAAAATTTTCCCTCCTCTTTTTCCACAAGAAATCACAGCTTCGGGCTTTTTCCTGATTTTTTCAGACTGGCTCAAGAATTGGTCAAACAGACTTTTCTCGTCAGTCAGACAAAATTTAGGGTTTTCATTGATTTTTAGGCAGTTCAAGCAGATTGCTTAGGGTTTGGGTGAGTTGGCTCAGGTTTTGATCAGGCGGACGCTTCTCTGACAATTAAAACAAAACTAGGGTTTTTGTGCGCGCATCCTCAAAAAGAATTAATTTTACAGTTCTTTTCAGTCTACTCTGAGATTTGGACTGAGGCATTTGGATTGAGTTTGCAGTGTTTGATTGAATCAGTAAAAGGAAACGACATTTGGGCATGTGTTGTGATTGACTGTGCATTGTTATGTCTAATTCGGAACGCCGGACGTTTATTAATTATTTCTTTTTCTAAGTAAGAATAATTGGATTTACTTCCAATTGTTTTAATTTAAGAAACTCAAATAATTAAAATAAACAATTGAAAAGAAAGAAGGAATTAACTGACAAAAAGAGATTTTTATTCATATTTAATTGTTGTTACAAATTATTATTTAAACAACTGTAAATTTATTTACATTTTGTTTCCAATGATAATGTTACAAATAATTGAAGAATAAATTGAAACTATCTTAAATTCCTAAGTCTTCATCTTCTATACTGCTACTCCTCTCCATTGATTTTTATCTGCAAAACAAAGAAAAGAAAAAGTCAAATGCAGATAAAATAATTAAAGAGCAGACAGATAAAAATTGGATTCATCATTAAAAGCAACTGGCCGGAATCAGTTTGCCCTCTCTGCAAATCACAAGATTTCTCTTGGTTCACAAAGAGGGATAGAAGTTGCTTGCAATTAAAGAATGAAATGCACAAAAGTTATAATTGCACAAATTCAAAATTGTCACACATGCTGCCTAGTTTCAAATTTTCAACCAAAGGAGGCAAATCAATTGAAAAGTGCACAAAGCGGCATAGTTCATAAATTATTAACAAAGTCCAAATTGAACTAATTGCAAACTGAATGAAACTGGCCACAAGCTACCCATAAGCTGTCAAGAAGTACAAAGAAGCATAAAATCTGGAAAAAGAGATAAGAGATATGCAGAGTAAACCAACTAGTGCAAGCAACATCAAAGGTTACATCACTTTCCAAAGGCCAGTCACCTTTTCAGAAATGCAGTCATAAGCAATATAATATGCTTAAATCTGGAGAGAGAGAAAAGAGAAGAAGAAAAGGAGGCTTACAGGCTTTAGGCAAGAAGATATATAAAACAACTGTCATCAACACAGTAAAGGAGGCAGAAAGAACACAAAGAAAACAAACAAAAACCAAACTGTAACATTGAAAGCCAAAGCCTCAAAACCTGCATCAAGTCAAAAAGCCTCAAACTGAAGCTTAAACAGGTTTCAACACCAGCCTAAACATCAACATGCATATGCCTTAAAGCCTGGACTGCCTCCAAACCTCACAAAGGGCCATAAACCTGTTTCAACTCAAAAGCCCTCAAGCCTTACCTGCTGCAAATAAACCAGTTCAAAAGCTCATAAACTCAAAACTTCAACCAAAACACAAGCTCTGAGCCTGCCTGTAAACCTGTGTCAAAACCATACAAACCAAAACAGAAGCCCAAAAACCTCAAAGGCCTGTAACCATTCAAAGCACCTAACCTGTCAAGCCTCCAGCCTTTCAGCCTGTCAAGCCTGAAGCCTAAACCAGAAATCCTCAAACCAAAAGGCCATCAATAAATTTACAAACAAACTGTCAAGCATCTAGCCTTAAATCTTTGTCCAAAAAAAGCATTCAAAAAACAAAACCCTCAGAAAGCTTTCATCATAGGGTTAGAACAACAACACGTCAAAATCAGCACACAAACATCCTAAGCATCTCAGCAAGCTCATAGTGGAAGAGTAAAAGAGGTGAACAATAAGCAAAGCAATACTCAGCATTCAAGGCAACTCAAACATATCAAACATTTCAAGGCATCTCAGCAAGCATACAGAAGCGAGCGTTCAAGTGGACAGAAGAGGAAAAGAAATTAAAGCAAGGTTTTCAGATAATCATCATAAAACACAAAAAGGCAAAGACACAGAGTACCAGGTTTTCCAACAAAGCAAGCTAGCTCAACATCACGTGTTTCCCCTCCGCCTCTGGCTACCGGAAGCGCCGCCGTCCTCCTCCATCCCTTCTCCCAAAGGTATAATCTTCTCTTCATTTTCACACATCTCAAACAGAAACAAGTAATAAAAATCAATCAGAACTAATAACATATGAGTTGAAACCCCACAAAAAAAACGTTAAGTCAACAAAGCTCAGACTCATACCTTTCATGTCGTCACTATTTTGCCCAACCTTGAGAAGAGGGAGACGGAGGCAACGCCTAGCAACTTGAGGCGAGGAGACAAGCATTCGGAGTCCATGGCTTGAGAAAAAATGGAGGAGGCGAAGAGGACGAAGTGAACAGCGCCTCTGTGTTATTGCCAAACCCTAGAATCCAAATGAAACAACAAAGTTCAAACCCTTGCAAAATAATTTGTGAAACGAAATAGGCCTTGCCCTTTCCTAATCAGCCTAAGCCCAACATTTTCTGGACTTGACCCCCCTCCTGGCGCCTCACCTCCCTTTTACTTGTTCTATTTGCTTTGCTTGGGCCTTAAACCCCCTTCAAGCCCATTCTTTTTTTATATACATAAAACTAACTCTTTTCTTTTTACTTGTCATTTTTATTTTCCTTTTTTATACAATTTAAACTTTATTTGTTTATAAATAAAAGGATACATTAAAACTCTTTCTTTTTTGGAAAAAATGTCTATTAATACTTCTTTTTTATAATCAAGAATATATAAAAATAATTTTGTTTTAACTTAAATAATCTACCTTTCTTAGAATTTGTATTTAATAAACATTTGTGCATCAACTAAATTACATAGATAATAATTTTCTTAAACTTAAAACATTTCATTTTTTTAGTTAAAACTTTTGTACATAAAATACTAGCATCAATACATTAAAAAAGGATAGAATTCTTAAAACATTTCCTTTTCTTTTCTTAAAATATTTTGTTTGTACATACTTTACAAAAAATACAAGAATACAATAATACATAAATAAAATACTCAATTTTCTCATTAAGTTAACATTATTTAATAAATACATTTACCACTTGTAAATAATCATACACTTACACCAATACACAAATACATTGACACATTCACATTTGCTTTATTCTTATACATTGCTATACATTATATTTTAGATTTGAGATCGCAATTCGATTTGGTTGTAAATTATTTGGACATTACTCTCCTATTAAAGTCTCATCCCCATTTGTAAATGTTTGTACCCCCACTCCCGGATACTTATTTGTAATAGCGTAGACTTTAAATTCCCGCAATTTATCGCTTTCAAATATACCATGGTTAGACCTAGGGTTTGTATGTACATAAAATCAAACGCTAGATAACCTAATACAAAAACAAATACATGAAATCAATACACAATCACACTTGCACCCCTAGGGTAATCCCGCTTGTTGCCTTCCAAAATGGGCCATGCTTGCACGTTGAGTATCTTTGGCAAAACAAAACAAATCAAAATGATCATAGTCCCTCGATGACGCTTTCGAAAGTTGCCTATCAAAAATGATCATAGTCCCTTCAAGCAAATTGCCAAAGACACTTGGCACCATTGCATTCATGGTCCATACGATGACCCGCGCCTGTCCCGTTAAACATCCTAACACAAGATTGTCCACCAAATACAATGGTGGAACAAAATTGTTAAAAAGGGTTAAAACATGAAAAAAAAACCTTTGAGTACAATAGGGTAGACAAACTCTTAGTTACTTGATCAAACTTGCAAAAACACTTGCCTACTTTTCAAAACCACACTCCACAAACACTTTCAAAACAAACTTCCAAAAACATTTGAAACATCTTTTCGAAAAGATACACACCTTTGTAAAACACTCAAACACGAGTCATTACAATGGTTGCCTAGACAAGGCGTCTTCTTCAAAAACATTTTCAAAACACACACACACGCCACAATTTCAAGCAATTGAAAATCAAGGCAAGTGATCTAAACAAGTAACTAAGAGCCCATGGATAACCATGGATGAAAAGGGTGCTAATACCTTCCATTTTCATAATCTACCCCCCGAACCCACGAAACATCTCAAAAGGTTTTTCCTGTGCTTTTTAACCTTTCCTTAGGATAAAATAAAAAGTCGGTGGCGACTCTTGCTAAACCGAACAAGTGCGAATACAAACGCAAAACCTCAAGTCAGTTCTCCCACCGTATCACAGCAAGTATTGCAGGTTCCATAAGAGTCACAGTCACAACACGGCGGATTGCATTCATCTCAAGTATGCAATCGAAATACTGATCAGAGACGGGCACCTCAAGCAGTATAAGAAGAAGGAGAGTGCATGTGAAGAAGAACTAGAAACCAAGAATGTCGAGGAAGGGAAGAATTCCCCCGACCTCGACCCTATTTTGGTCTCTATGAGTATCTCACGGCCAGAAGACTTTTATTATCCGAGCATGGAGGACGTCCCCCTGTACTTCTCCTTCCACTGTCCTTGGGAATCCTTCCCCGCAACCATGGTCATCTCCGGCGGAGGGTTCAACAGACACACAGTCAGATTGGTGAAGAGGAGATTTAACCAACGCATTGAATCCAACTCAAATATGGACACCACGCTCGATAAATTCCGAGGAGGCTCTCATCCCCTCACCTTCTATAGGGAAGAGTTTCTAGGTGAGGCCTCGAATTCGAGCATGCCACTACTCGTGAGAGCTCGGATGTCTAACTTTGATGTGCGTCGCATTCTGGTCGACTAAGGAAGTTCGGTGGACATTATGCATACCCAGTTATTCACCACCTTACAGTTGAACGAGATCCACCTGACCCCTTATGTGAGATCTGATCTCTAGCGTTTCAACGGGGCCAGCACGAAACCCTGGTATATGTAAAGTTGATCGTCACATTCGGGAGAGGGGTAATGGCCAGAGCCATCAAGAACCAATTTTTGGTGGTAGATTGCCCGTCTCTCTACCAATGCATCTTCGGGAGACCCACTCTCTCCGAACTCATCGCGGTCCCTTCTACCGTTCATCTCAAGATGAAGTATTACACTGTCGAAGGCTTGGTCGCCACCCTCTATGAGGATATCCAAGCTGCTAAAAGGTGCTTCGAAGCTTCTTCTAAAGGCCTCAGTTCCATCAGCGCCCAACCTCGAATGACCACTGGAGCCACACTGGCCTCTAGTTCCGAAGAGGTCAAGCTGCTGCCGAGGGTTGACATCATTGACCTTGAAATCTGCTTCTTCGTGGAAGACCGTGTTGAGCAAAGGAGGAAGGCGAATGAGCATATGGTCAAAGACAAAGAGTCAACTTCCTCTGCTGATTGCAACGAAATTTCAAGTCATGCACGGCCCATCCCGGATGACAACTTCGAGCTAGTTCCTCTCGGAGAAGACCCCACAAGGGGAGTGAAAATCAGAGCACACCTCCCTGGCCTGGCGAAAAGGAAACTCAAATCTTGCCTAAGGGAAAATGCTGATCTATTCACCTAGAGTGCGGCCGAGATGCCCGGTTTAGACCCTGAGGTCGCATGCCATCACCTGACCATTGATCCTTCCATCAAGGCGGTCACGCAGCCTAGAAGAAATTAGTCGACCGAGAAAGCAAAGGTTGTAGAACCAGACGTAAAAGAACTCATAGAGGCACATTTTATTTCTGAAGCCCAGTACACAACCTGGCTCTCGAATGTAGTCCTTGTTAAAAAATATAATTTAAAATGGTGCATGTGTATTGACTATACTGATCTCAATTGGGCTTGCCCGAAAGATGCTTATCCCCTCCCCAATATTGACAAACTAGTCGACAACTCGGACGGTTTTAAATTGCTATCATTCATGGAAGCATACTCTGGATATAACCAGATCCCCATGGCAAAAACAGACAAAAAATATACCGCTTTCATGACTGAGTCGGGCAATTATTACTACAACGTAATGCCCTTCGGCCTAAAAAATGCGGGTGCTAGTTACCAGCGCATGATGAACAATGTCTTTTGCAACGAAATAGCCGACATGCTCGAAGTCTATATGGAAGACATGATCGTCAATTCCACCGAAGAGCTCGACCATGCCGCCCACTTGAAAAAAGTATTTCAGCAAGCTCAAATATGTTGGATGCGATTCAACCCATAAAAATGCACCTTCGGCGTATAGGCAGGAAGTTCCTCGGATTCTATCTAATGGAACGAGGCATTGAGGAAAACCCCGACAAATGTCAAGCATTTTCCGAATTTCTGACGTCCACCTCGAAAAAATCCATCTAGATCTTGAACGGCATGCTCACTTATCTTTCTCGATTCATGGAAAAGTCCGCCCAGCACACGCTTCCCTTGTTCAAGCTCCTGCGTAAGGAAGCCACCTTCGAGTGGACGCCCGAATGTGAACAAGCCCTCGTTCATTTGAAAAGAGCGTTTTCGCAGTCGTTTGTCCTATCTCGGCCCAAGAAAGACGAGGTCCTATACCTTTACCTAGCCATCGCCTCCGAGGCAATAAGTGCGGCGCTGATAAGGGAAACCCCAAAAGGACAAAGGCCAATTTACTTCACGAGCAATGCCCTGCGGCCCGGAAGCAAGATATCAACAAATTGAAAAAGTAGCTCTGGACCTCGTTAATGTGGCGAGGAGACTGAGACACTACTTCCTAGCCCACATCATAGTGGTCCGGACGGATCAACCAATAAAACAACTGCTCGGAAGACCATACATGGCCGGTAGAATGTTGAAATGGTCCTCGGAGCTCTCTGAATTTGATATCCAATACGAAAGCAAGAAAGCCCTTAAGGCTCAGGCCTTGGCCGACTTCGTAGCTGAAATTACCTCACCCATAAACCCCAACGGATTACGTTGTTAGATGATCTTCATCGATGGCGCCTCCAGTTCAACCGGAAGAAGAGCGGGCATCATAATGGAAAACGATGAAGGGACCCTAATCGAAGTCTCCCTCGCCCTATCTTTTCCAGCCTCCAACAATCAGGCCGAATACAAGGCATTCCGTGCGGGTTTACGACTGGTCGAAGATCTGGGAGATGAGGAAGTGAAAATCTTCACCGACTCTCAATTAGTTGCCTCTCAAGTCTGGGGCGAATACCAGGTCAAAAATGACCAACTCGTCGATTATTGGGCCCTGGTCCAGGAGACAAAAAAGAAGTTTAAATCTGTGGATGTACAACATGTTCCCCGCGAGCATAATGCCCGCGCAGATATCTTATTCAACTTGGAGAGCACAAAGAGAAAGAGAGGAAATAAATTTATGATACAGGAGATTCTCCCTCGACCAAGCACCCAAAGGCCATCTTCCACCATAGAAGTACTCGCCATCGGGGACAACGATTGTTGGATGACCCCCGTACACGACTACCTCAATAAGAGCAAACTCTGTGACGACCCAAAAGAAGCGATCGTTGTCAGGCGGAGAGCTTTCTCGTACGTCTTAGTCGAAGGAAAACTTTATAGAAGAGGATTTTCCATCCCACTTCTCAAGTGTGTCGACCGAAGCGGAGCGGAGCACGTGCTACTCGAAATCCACGAAGGCATCAACGGTCAGCATTTGGGCAGGAGATCCCTCGTGAGGAAAGCCTTACAGGCGGGATAATACTGGCCCACCATGCAGCATTATGGAAAAGAGCCCATGAAGAGATGCGATAAATGTGAACGGCACAGAGACATGCATTTAGCTCCTCCTAACGAGCTTAAATCCCTCTCCTCTCCTTGGCCCTTTTCTTGGTGGGGCCTAGATCTCTTCGGCCCGTTCATGGTCGAAACTAATCAAAACAAATACCTAATCGTAGCGGTCGACTACTTTACCAAATGGATAGAAGCAGAAGCTTTGGCCAAAATCACCGCCAAAAACGTCCTCCGCTTCTACAAAAGGAATATCCTCGCTCGCTTTGGCATCCCACGAGCGATGGTCACCGAAAATGGGACCCAATTCATAGACCACACCTTCCAAGAATTTGTCCCTAAACTGGGCACCACCCAACACTTTGCCTCCGTCGAGCATCCCCATACGAACAACCAAGTTGAGTCTGCGAATAGGCTTACCCAGGCCCGACCACGCGTGCATGCCTAGGCACGAGCATAGCACCCAAAATATTCAGAAGGGGAGAGGCTCTGCTCTGTTGCCGAGACAAACACACCTTCAACCCGACGTGGATAACTCGACCGAGCTCCATAGTCCTTGTGCCATAACAGTAGAACGCCCGAATCACGATGAGAAGTTTACACCACCGAACTCTGGTCCCTCGAAACGAGGCCTGAGTTCCAGCCCTCGCCCGATGTTCACCCGGGTTGTTTGATTAGTTTCCCCACACTGATGAACATACAAAACCAGCAAATCCCCGATATAACTCTTAACGAAATAAAAAATGTCCTGAACAGGCTAGTTTATCAACAAACATGTAGAAAACACAAGTTAAATATTAAGAGCAAATGACCAATGGACGGAATTTAAATAAAAGTACGTCCATTTGGGCCGATAATATGTGAATATTACATAAACGGGCAAAAGCCCAGAAAAACAAATACAACAAATGTGGCATGCAAGCCGAAATAAACATAAAATCATCCTTCCGCTTCCCCTTCGACAATGGGCGACAGTTGGGCAGGATCTTCGGTCGGTTGGGTGACAATATCTCTGAGATAATCAGGGACCAGAATCTGGCCGCCAGCCACATAAAAGTTGACCCCATACTCGAGGTGTTGAGCTCGACTCCAAGGTTCAACACACGCATTTGATTCACGGCATTCTCGAAGCTCCACTCGGAAGCGGCCTGAGCGTCATCCATATCCAATTAGAAACAAGTAACCAATTATGCCTGAGACTTCAGGTCCTTATTATCCTACGGCTCATCCTCAACGGGCATGATCTCAGCATTTAGGGCCGCTACCTTCCCCTTAAGACCCTCTCTCTCGAGTAATAGAACCCTGTGTTCCTCGGAGAGCTTGCCCAATTATTCCTCGGAAAACTTCAGGGTTTTGTCCTTCTCAACCAAGGCCTTCTCGCTCACAGCCATCTTAGCCTGGAGATTCTTCATTTCTTCCTCCTGGGATAAACTCCCTCGGTGTAAGCAACCACCATCTCCAGGATCCGCATCAAGCCGCCCGCGTCCTGCGCTAGCATCGCCCTCTTCTCTGGATGGCCCATTCCCTCTGGAGGAGAGATTCGGCCCGGGGAAGATGGAGAGCGGCGCCCTTAAAAAAGGACTTCTCCAGCCAGCAAGGAGGCAGGTCGTACGTGCCTTTCCCTCTTTCCTCGGTCAGGTCGACACTCCCATCAGCTCGCGGTCTCTTCGCCTTTGAAGAAATGGAAGCATGAGAGAGAGCGACTGTGGCTGGAACTGAGGATGAGCCGCCCGACCCCAAGGCAGGAGCTGGCCCCGCACCAATATGCGCATCCTTCAAATCCCTCCTTGCTCGAGCAGCAAGAGTCTTTGCCAAATTCTCTTGGGCAGGATTCATGCTCTCTGCAAAACAAACAAAAAAGAGCAGTCAGTAAAACGACGAGTCAAACAAACGACGATCACTTACTAATATTAGAAATATATATACCCAAATATCTAACGGGATCCTCGCTTACGAGGAGCTCATTGACGTTTATAAGGCCCAAGTCGTATACGGGCTCCCTGTTCTTATCTAACACAGACCTACCTCCCCGACCAACTCGTTGAACCCGAGGGATTTGAGCCATGAACACGGTCAGAGTAGTAAAACTCTCCAGATCCTCGTCTCCGAGCTCCCCCTCTCTCCAAACATAGCAGCCCAATTCCCTGTCAAAATGTTTCCTCATCCATTGGAACAGGAATTTATAAATCAGCTTCACAGTAGGCTCCCCCAGTTCATTTAGATGGGTAGTCCCATCCTCGTCGAGCGAAGGCGCGGTCCTAAAAACGTTCAACATCGCCTTTGTCGAGGAGGGTTGCACCAAGATTTAATTGTTTTTAAAGTATGGACAAACTCCAAATAGGCCTTGAATAACTTTCCATTGCCTTGCTTGAGGGAGACCCATCCCCACTTTTCGTCGACCTTACTCCTTTGGATGTGAAAGCAGTAGAAAAACAATGGAAATGGTGGGCACTATCTTCAGATGGTCGTAGACTATCTCGAGCGCTCGCATGAATCTGATACCGTTTGCATGCATTTGAGAAGGAGCCACACGCAAATGCCAGAAAATGACCACCTCTAAGTCAGAGAAGGGGAGGCGAAGACCCATCTCTTGAAAGACAGTGTCATACATCGGGATCTGCCTCCTGTCATACTTCAAGAAGATCCCGCTCTCCTTCCCAGGAATATATAACAATAATTCCTCCTGACCCCCCTCCTTATGAGTATATACGTCCGTAAAGACATCCTCCTCGTGCTCGTAAAAATATGACTGCCAATCCCAGGGGTCGTTCGCGACCCAATCCCGAGGATCCTCTTCGTCTCTAGGAGGAAACAAGCTGGCATGGTCCATGAAGGTCGGCCCTATGTCAGGCTCCCCCATTCACTATCCCATCTGGTTCTGCATATCCCCGAAGATTTATAGGATGCTTAATGAGCTACTTGTCTCATCCGAGGAACTTCCGGAAGACTGTGTAGGTTCGCTCAAAATAACGACCTAAGCATTATCAGCCATGGCACCTAAAAAGCAGAAGGAAAAGCTGATTTTGACATCAATGCCAGAACCATTCTTCCACCACTAAACAAGCGAAAGGGCGCTGGGAAATGATGATCACCTCCCCGACCAGAACCCTCACTGAGGCAAACTAACGGGCATGAATTATAGGAAAAAAACCTAAACCCTCATTGAGGCACACTAACAGGCATGAATTTTAGAAAAACCCCTAAGCCCTAACGGAACCCTAAATCCTAACCGCATGTATCTTGTAGCAGTAGAAATGTTTAAGACAAAGCCATTGGATTGACTAGACTTATACAGATCAAAATAAAAGTCGCCACCGCGCTTTATTATTTCCAAAGGAATGGGAAAAGAGGGAATAACCCAAAAAGAGGGGGAAAGATTCAAGGTAAGGGGGTTGTTTATGAAAAGGAAAGGTATTATCACCCTAAACATCTACGGTACTCCGCAGGAACCTCTTTGAAATTTTTTTATATTTTGGCTATAAAATGTTGTATATAAAAAAATAGATGGTGGACGTGAGAAAAGAAGTATATATCCTTTTTAATGATTTTTGCACCCGCCGCGGTTGTGAACCTTTAGTGCCTATGTACCACCTTTCGTGTAATAGGAGATCAGGGTACACGTAGTTCACCTTTTAAAAAATTTAAAACACAAGTGTGTTGGTTAATTTTATGAGATAAGACATCATTGTCATTGTCCGTTTGGAAAACATACTTACTACCCACAATTATAAGAAATGAGAATTTGCATCATCTCAAAGTGGAGGATATGGCTTGGATTTTAAAATCAACAATGCCTCACTCAACACCCAAGTGGAAAATATCTCACTTCACTATATATTGTAGAAGCATAGTTGTTTGCATCACTACAAGGATTGACAAGAGTCTAATCTTTTGAGAAAAATTTTAAAATAAAAAATCTAAAGTGTCAAAATGATTTGAAATGAGATTGATTGACTTTTAGTCTTCTCACAAAAAATGTCAAGGTATTATTAAGTTGAATGAAGACAATGATAAGAAGAGTTTTTAAAAGACAATGACATAATGCCAAGGATAGTAACCAAATAGTCCAAGTATCATTAATGTTTTTTATGGTTTATGTTGATTATTAGGTATCTTCAACAAGAAAATAAAAGTTCAAGTGAGCAAAATAAAAATGACAAGAATATAAAGGGGCTCAAGTGAGCAAAGATGAAAAATAGCATGAAATGTAAATGCTAAAGTAAATGGTGCGTAGAATAAAAGAGCATAAAATAAAGTCAATTATTAGTAATTAGTGGTTAGTTGGATGACCATCTTAAAACTTGCATTTGGAACTCATTAGAGGATTGGTAGAACCAAATCCTCCACACAACAAGTTGTATTTGCTTTTTATCAAGTATATCATCCATTTTGGAATCCTCAAAAGTAATATTTAATGATCAACGATGTTTAAGTGATCCGCATTGACCAAAAGTGTTGAAGATCCATTAGAGGATTGGTAGAACCAAAGCCTCCACACAATGAATCTCAAGGTTATTGGATCAAAGAGATCAAATTAACATACTTGAGTTTGCAAATATAGGTTTTTGTCACGAATGATCATTTATTTGAATCAGGACAAAATTTAGCGCTATGTTAAGCAATCGTAAGTGGACTTATATAGAAGTCACACCTATTTTGAGGCCGATCAATAACAATCTATGCACCATTTGTTTTGAGACATCATATAGAGATAATGCTCCAATAACACTCAGTGCAATAAAAAAGGGATGAGATGAAGAAGGGTGGGAAAGAATATACAAACCACTTTTGAATTAAAATTTAATCAAACTATTATTAAAATCATTCATCCATTTTTAGGGAGTTAGACTCAACACCATGGATCCAATGATGTTAATAAAGTTCATGATCAAAAATCCAACCCAAGATCAGCCAGAAAATAATCACAAAATAATATTATGTGTAATATATATATATATATATATATATATATATATATATATATATATATATATATATATATATATATATATATATATATATATATATATATATATATATATATATATATATATATATATATATATATATATATATATATATATATATATATATATATATATATATATATATATATATATATATATATATATATATATATATATATATATATATATATATATATATATTAAAAAGGGTTTTAAAATGTTTTAAAATAGAAATAAGAGAGAAAAATATCAACTATGTTCAAATTGATTCACAAAAAAGAAATAAGGTCATAGAAAAATCAGAAATAGACTCAAATATTTTTATAAAATTTTTGGTAATTTTTTAAAGTCAGAAATAATTTTTAAAATTAAAAGAAATGAGTAAAATAAACCAAAAATGATAAAAAATAACAAAGTCAGAAATAAAAAATAAATGAGGTCACCAATATTTGTCACAATATCATTGGATCATTCCATATTTTTTTTAGAATTTAAAAATGCATAAAAGTATTTTTAAACATTTAAAACAATTCAAATAAAGTGAACATTTATAAAAATATATCAAAACATAAAATAAAATTGTAAATAAATAAAAACCAGAAATAGAAAAATAAAAATAAAAATCATAATTTTTTCAGATTTTTTGGACTAAAAATGAATTTTCTATGATTTTTTGAAGTTTAAAACAATTTAAATATAAAAATCAGAAAATAAAATAAAGTCAAAAAAATGTGGACCAATGGATGAGAGTCAAAACGCGTTAGTAATCAAATCCAAGGGATCTGACGCGTTGTACATATCATGGTCATTACTGAATAAAGCACTGAATCACATATAAAATCAAATTTTCAAAAAATAAAAATGGCACGCCATCATTGGTTGGAAGATGACACGTTGGTCATCTTTAACCTCCAGCCAACGTGAAACACAGGTCCCTCAAACTGTAAAATTAGAAGCTCAGACTTATGTCATTCGCTTCGTCTCATCAAGACGAAGACAACCACACCTTCGCAAAAAATTTATATAAACTGTAGCTCAAGCAATTTGGAAGGAAAGTTTTGAAAAGGAATTTAAAAATTCATGGCCAAAATGTGTTTCCAGTTAAAAGAAAGTGTTGCGACTAGAACCAGGGCAATGAGAGCTTCACAATGATATCAAAGTTTGAGAGAATTGGTGAAGGAACATACCTATTAAAGTTAAGTTGCAGAGCTCTGAAACTAGACTTATATGGATCAATATAGGTCACGATTCTTGAAAGTAATTGTATGGTTAGCTTCAGGGAAGATCAAGGAAGGTGAATTGATAGAAAAAATGGATTGAAAAAAGCTTGAACAATGATTTTGAAGTTGCAGAAAAGTGAGTTATGGAGTGAGTTTGGCAAGGTAATTTTGGTTGTTCAACCTTGAGAAAATGAATGAGGGATGACCCTCTATTTATAGAAGAATGAATGGGATCCTTAAGTGTGTGAAATGATGAAGTTTGGAGGGAAATCATGGAGGGTCTGCAACATGAACAAAGTGTGACTTGTTTAGCATCATAACTCATCCAAATCGTGTGTTTCATGATGCTAAACGCCTTTGGAAAGTTGATAAACATGATTAGAAGCAAAAACGCGTGAAAAACTTATGATTAGAAGCCAAAACAAAGATTTCAAAATCTGACTTGTGATGAAACTTCAGTTTTAAGTTACCAAATTCAAATCAATGGCATTCTGAACTCAAGGGGTCTTAAGGCATTGTTCTTGATGCTTTAGAAAGATGAGTTACAAGCTTTGCAATGGGAAAAGAATGGAATCAAATGGATGTTTGATCTGAAATTTGCAATGAGTCAAAGTTGGGAAAAAGAAGTTGACTTTCCATACTTAGAAATATTTCAAGTTTTTCTTCAAAAGTGACCTATAATGTTTTGCATCCAAACATGGCCTTCCACTTGGAATTTGTTCTTGACCAAAATAGATGGCATGAAGTAGATATCTTGAATGTCATTTTGAGACTTGAACCATTCGAAATCTCTAAAAATTGAGAGAGTTGTGACTTGTTGAAGTTGGAAAAAAATTCATGAAATGACATATAATCTTTTGTATCTTTAAGGCATCCTTCATCCATTTTCTCACTTTGCACATAAAAGAAGTGTGATCGGTGGGAATGAGAACTGACTGTTTTGGAATGTTGGTTCGTGTTTGTGTTTGTTTTCGCAAAGTGTCGCGGTAAGCAAGAGTCGCCACTGTCTTTTATTTTATCCAACAAGGAAAGGACAAAAGCACGGAAAAATTCCTTTTCGAGATGTTTCTCGGGTTCGGGAGGTAGATTATAGAAAGGGAAGGTATTAGCACCCTTTCTATCCGTGGTTATCCATGGGCTCTTAGGTACTTGCTCACTATGTTTTCAAAAGTTTGCTTTTCTTTGTGTTTGTGGGTTTTGAAAAGAGTTTTGTTTTTGAAGAGAGTGTAAGTGCGAAAAGTTTTGTTTTGTTTTTAAAGGAGCAAGTACTTAAGAACCTCTACCTACTCAAAAAGGAATTAAATTGTGCAACTGTCCTTTAGACAGTGCTATCCCACTATTGAGGAGTAGGTAGCACCGTCGTTGGAGTTTTCGGGTCAATTCGGTTTAAGGGATGTATGGTCACTAAAGCAATGTTAGGATGCTTTAGCGGTAACCCTAACGTCTTAGATCATTTTTATCGAGGCAACCATTTCGAGGCAACTTTGATCTTTGGACAGGAGGGCGACCTCTAAAACATCCTATACTCAATGACCACGTTCGAGGCAACCAAGTGAGGTGTACCCTAGGAGTGGCATGTGCAAGTGTGTTGTTTTTTTAGTTTATATTATCTTTGTACATGTTATGGTGAGCTACTGTTGATTTTAAGTTAAGAGTTAATCTTGTCATGCATAGCCTAGTTAGCATACATCTAAACAGTTAATATATGTACAGGAATTTAAAGTGCGGGAATTGTAAATCCTACGCTATTACAAGGCTTCGGGAAGGGGGATTATTTACATGTCCAAAAATTGGGGGAATAAAAAAACAATAAAGTGTAAATGTCTTAGCTAAGTTATTACAAACCAGTAGCCAGTTATAATAAAATAAATGTGCACGAATCTGAAAATAAACTCTAAAAATTCTAAGAATAAAATCTTTTTGTTGTTTTATTTTATTTTTGGGAAAATGATCTAAATCTATTTAATTTTAGTTTTGAGAAAATGTTAAGATAATTAAGAGATTAATTAACAAAGTTAATTTTAATAGAAAAAACTAGCCTAATATTTTTTGTGGTTTTTTTTTATTTTAATGTTAATTAAAAAGATAAAAAGATGTCAATGAAAACAAAAATAAAATACAAGGGGGATCCTTCGATCCAGGGAAAAAAAGGAGTTTCGACCCAGGGAGGGAAAGGAAGCTTCGATCCAGAGAGGGTCATGGTCCTTTCGATTGGGCCAGACAATAAGGCGTGAGTAGCCTTCGATCCAGGGAAGAGGATTGTATTTTGATCATGGAGGTCATGGATTTCGATCCAGGAATGAGATGCCTCCTTCGATCCAGCATGCTAATGAGTTCGATCTAGAGAAGGTGTCTCCTTCGATCTGGGATGTTATACCTGCAAAAGTATGTTAGCGAAATAAAATGAAGGGCCTGGGTATTGAATCCCAGGCCCTTCGATCCTGCGCTTGCTGGGTCTCTTCAGGCTATGTCTGCAGCAAATGTTAGCAAACGAAAAACATGACCTGGGTGTCAAACCCAGGCCTTTCGATCCTGTCTAGGATGGAAAATCAAAGGCAACAACAAGTAATAATGTGTTATGTAAATATGAGGTTGGATAGTTTACCCTTTCTTACCAGCAGATTGGACTTTTTAATTTGGGCGCTTCCTGGATGTAGGCACCTTCGATCTGGGCACTTCCTGGATGTAGGCACTTTTGATTTGGGGCTTATGGGCGTGGATGCTTTTGTTGAAGGGTTGCTTTGGCCTGGATTAAAATGAAAATGCTGATGACTTTTGGCAGCGTAACTCCAATGTTTTTTGTTCTCCTGTTGTGTGGTTTTTCGTGTGTTTCGTTGTATAATTTTCGTTTGTTGGATATGTATGCTGGCCTCTGTATTTATAGGGGTGTGAGGGTGCAGTAATGGCAAGAGACAGCCATTAAACAGGCCATTAAATACCATGAGACAAGAAACGGACACATTAAAAGTTTTCCTTTTTTGAAACATTTGTGTCTCTTGAATGAACCTGGACAGGTTGATTTGAGTGCCCTCTTGATGACCTCCTTCGAATGGCCCTTGTCCAAAGATCAATCAAAGGGTACTTATTAAAATTCCAATCGAAAGGCTTTGTTAACAGGCCAATCAAAAGGTGATGTTTCATGCTAATCAAAGTGCTCCTTTAGAATACCAATCGAAGGGCCTTTCAGAAGGCCAATCGAAGTGCTCCTTCAGAATACCAATCGAAGGGTCTTTCAGAATGCCAATCAAAATGCTCCTTCAGAATGCCAATCGAAGGGCCTTTCAGAATGCCAATCGAAATGCTTGTCCATGATGCCAATCGAAATGCTCCTTCAGAATGCAAATCGAAGGGACTTTCAGAATGCCAATCGAAATGCTTGTCCATAATGCCAATCGAAATGCTCCTTCAGAATGCCAATCGAAGGGCCTTTCATAATGCAAATCGAAAGGTACTTAATGCACCACTCCAAAATTTTCTTTTTCCTTAGGCAAGGGTTTCTGGTCAACCATGCTGGGGGAAGACTTTGGAAAACATGAGAGGGAAAATTTTGGGGTACAACAGTTTCCCCTGTTCAATTTTCTTAAACCTGAGGATATAGATTAGCTTTCGAGCCTTTCGTGATCCGAAGGTGGAAGATAATTGAACACTAGAGTGCCCAGAAATTTGCACTCGTATGGTGTGGTATCAGCATTGTGATGTCGGGAATGGGCTTACATATGCCATTTGGAGATTGTTGGTAGGAGGATGGGCTTAAAGATGCCATCTTCAAGATTGATGGATAGTCATTGGAGATGGGCTTAAAGATGCCATCCAGGGGCGATTGCTGGACTGTATTTGAATGAGTGACAGAATTACATCCGAATCTGGATCGTATTTGGACTGTTATTTGAAGGTCTCTGATTGCCTGTCATTAACTGGAAGAAATAAATCTAACCATATGAGGTCTTTTTTGATAATGACGTGTGATGAAGGAATCTGGGAGGATTGCTACTCCAAACCGATGATGAAGGAATCTTGGACGATTACTACCTCAGCAGGACGATGAAGGAATCTTGGACGATTACTACCTTAGCAGGATGATGAAGGAATCTTGGATGACTTCTACCTCAGCAGGATGATGAAGGAATCTTGGATGACTTCTACCTCAGCAGGATGATGAAGGAATCTTGGACGATTACTACCTCAGCGGGATGATGGAGGAACCTTGGACGATTACTACCTCAGCAGGACGGTGAAGGAATCTTGGACGATTACTACCTCAGCGGGATGATGAAGGAATCTTGGATGATTACTACCTCAGCAGGATGATGAAGGAATCTTGGACGATTACTACCTCAGCAGGATGATGAAGGAATCTTGGATGACTTCTACCTCAGCAGGATGATGAAGGAATCTTGGATGACTTCTACCTCAGCAGGATGATGAAGGAATCTTGGACGACTGCTACTCCAGCAGGACGGTGAAGGAATCTTGGACGATTACTACCTCAGCAGGATGATGAAGGAATCTTGGACGATTACTACCTCAGCAGGATGGTGAAGGAATCTTGGACGATTACTACCTCAGCAGGATGATGAAGGAATCTTGGATGACTTCTACCTCAACAGGATGATGAAGGAATCTTGGACGATTACTACCTCAGCAGGATGATGAAGGAATCTTGGATGATTACTACCTCAGCAGGATGATGAAGGAATTTTGGATGACTTCTACCTCAGCAGGATGATGAAGGAATCTTGGATGACTTCTACCTCAGCAGGATGATGAAGGAATCTTGGACGACTGCTACTCCAGCAGGACGATGAAGGAATCTTGGACGATTACTACCTCAGCAGGATGATGAAGGAATCTTGGACGATTACTACCTCAGTAGGATGGTGAAGGAATCTTGGACGATTACTACCTCAGCGGGATGATGAAGGAATCTTTGACGACTGCTACTTCAAAAGGTAATGATTTTTATCTGTTGATCGATCTTTCCTGAAAAGGTAAAGAGTTAGTTGTATGCAATGTCATGATGTATGCATTGTGTAATGATGTTCTCAAAATAAATGAGATTTATGTTATATGCATTTTGTATGCACATGTTATGAATGTTATTGAAATGTAATTTTGTCTTGGAGAATAAATTCTTGACAAGTGTTAGGGAGTTATTAAATCCTGGACTGTTGTTGAAGAGTAGGTATGTCTTCAAACTTTGCTTAGAATGTTTCCACTGAGGATCCTTGTTTTGTTGAGGAGAACTCCTTTGGGGAAAGTTGTGAACTCTGTGGAGAGTGTTGATTCATTCTTGGGGAACAAGTTCAGGAGTCTCGATTGTCCGTTGCTCTACTGGGGAGTCAAAGTTAAACTGACATCTGGCCGGGTCCAGGTTTCACAGTAACTTGTTGGAGATTGTAGAGTAGTCTACTGGGGAAGAGGAGTTGTGGTCCTTTAATTTGCAGTAGTTGGAGAGGCAAACTCAAGCTGGGGAATCCTGGTGTTGTTGGGGAAATAAGCCCTGTCGTCAGTCCGCTAGAGAGGTGACATCTTCGTTGGGGGAAGTCCTCGAGGATTCTTGAGGTTGATTCAGCTGGGGAAAGGTTTTCAGAGATTAAACCCTTGCTGGGAGTCATCCTATGAGAAGGATTTTGGGGATATTTGTCATTGCCCCTAGTAGCAAGTGTTTGTGACATTGCCAGAAAAATGTTTAATTGTACGTAACCCTTCACTGAGATTGATGTTCAATGCCCTAAGTGACGGAGATGGAGACTTGCCCCTGGTTACTCTGCACTTCTTTGAGAGATTTCCTGGAATCTTGATTGGACTGCCCCAGGTGATGGACAATGATCATGCCATGCCCCTTGATTGGAAGTGTCATCCTTTTTGAAGTGATTTTGTTCACTGAGAGGGCTTTCGTTCATCGGATATTCGTTGTGTGAATTTCTCCGCTGTCAAACAAATAGCCAAATGCAAACAGTGATATTCAAATAATGCAAAGTTTATGCTTGTCTCGAAGTTTTGAAAAATGCGTTTTTTAGCAGAAAACTCTTTATAAGACAAATTCAACACAAGATTTAGGGCAAAGCCTTACAGGAGTCAGGATACCTTTTGTAACAGTATGCTTTCGAACTAACCCATGCTTTAGTTAGGACTTTTGAAGGGTTGTAATGTGGCTTGGTTCACGGTTTAAGAAACAAAGAATAAAGGCTCAAAGTATATTTGTATCCACCCGCTCTTCGTGATGTTCTTCAATCCTAAACTCAGTTAATTATGCGTCGAACTCTATTCGAATTTGGAACGACGTTTTGGTGATGGTTCACACAAGTTGGATTTTTGAAGGCAGTCATTTTCGCAACATTTTTCATGTTGTTGAGGATTTTTAATGACCTCATTCTTTTGATTTGTTATCCCTAACTTTTGCCTGACTGTTCCTGTTTTCGAGATTACAGTCAGCGGGATGCCCCAGCTTTCTTAAGCCTCCTTTATAGGTTTTGGCTCAGAGGGCTTTTCTCTTTTGAGGGATTGACTGCCTACGAGATAAGGAACCACCACTGTCTTTTGATTCCAGAGGAATACTTTTGATGTCGTTCGTTGTATTATGAACTGAGAGTTTTGCGACTTCAATGCGCGTCTTTTGAATTAACTGAGAGACTACCCTGCCCCAGGTTTTAAATTAAAGGTTTCAATTTGTGTTTAAAACAGAAAACTCCTACTTCTTTGACTCGAAGGGGTTGACTAGGGATTATCTTCCTTATAACTCCAGTGTTTAGGATTTGAAAGAAATGCTTGTACATCGTCAGCAAGGTCTGCCCAAAAGCATACTGTATGAGATTATGACATTGTTTCGTCATCCTCCCTCTAAAGGCTTGTAACTTTTAGCAAGAGTTGAATGTCATAAAGAGAGTAAAAAGCATAGTTTAAATGTAATGAAAATGATTGGATTAAATCAATACAAACATGTGAAATGCATTAATGAAACAAAGTTTGACATTAATAGATAATTATTTGAATAACAAAGAGATTACAACTTGAAAATTCAAATGAAACAAAGACATTCTCAATGACTTGGCGTAGGATCAGTGATCAAACTTGATCTCCTTGGCATCAATCAAGTCTTGGATCTTGTTCTTCAAAGTCCAACAGTCGTCGGTGTCATGTCCAGGACTGTCAGAATGGTAGGCACATCTCACACTCGGATTGTACTTAGAAGAGGAAGTATCAGGATTTTGAGGAGGATCCTTTAGCGTGATTAGCTTCAACTTCAGCAAATGTTGTAACGCTTAAGACAAAGGCATGTTGATATTAGTATACTTCCTTTATTGATATCTTACCCTACGCCTATTGCTCTGTCTTTGTTGAACAGGCGTGGGATCAGAGATCAGGGTTGCCCCTACCTGTTGAGCATGACGACTCTTTTGACCAGTCACTGCATTGGACTCTTTCTTCCCATTGTAGGGATTTTTCTGAGCATCAGAAGGTGTAGCTTCTTGAATCTTCCCACTTTTGATGCCAGCTTCGACCCTTTCGCCGGTCAGAATCAGTTCGGTGAAACCCATTGATGAGCTGGCGATCAAGTGTTTGAAATAGGGACCGGACAAAGTCCCAAGAAACATGTCCACCAACTCCCTATCAGACAGAGGGGGTTGGGCTCTTCCAGCAAGATCTCTCTACTTCTGAGCATAGTCCTTAAAGCCTTCACCTATACCCATAGACATACCCTGGAGCTGAGTACGCGTGGGAGCAAGGTCGGAATTATACTGGTATTGCTTGTAAAAAGCAGCAACAAGGTCCTCCCAGTTGTGGATGTTAGCTCCTTCCAATTGACACAACCATTCAAGCTGAGTCCCTCAGAGACTGTCTTGAAAGAAATGGATCCACAAGTTCTTATCAGCCGTGTAAGGTTGGATCTTCCTCACATATGACTGGAGGTGCAGCTTTGGACAGGAAGCTCCGTCATACTTGGCAAAGGCAGGTGCCTTGAATTTATGGGGAATCACCACCCCAGATGATAGACCTAGATCTCCGAAGTCCAGACCGGGCACCTTCTGTATTTCCATAGCGTTCAAACGGTCTTCCAGTTGTTTGTACTTATCCTCAGCAGGAGGATACTGTTCTTCATCATAGTCCGTCTCGTTGTCGGAGACCAAAGGGCTAGGAGCCCTCCTTTCTTGTGGACTGTCCTTCCCCTCAGATGGGGTGGTCAGATCAACTTCACTCTGCAGCCCGTTTCCAAACCTGCGTCTGGTGTTGAACAGGATGGTCCTCTTTTTCTTCTTCTTTTTCTCTTTCAGAATCAGGGTCTTCGGGTCCTGTTGACCCTTAGCTAGGCTCATGACCAACTCTTGAAATTGGGCATTCTAGGCCTGGAGGGCCTTGATAGCTTGCTCAGTGGAAGGTTCAGCAGACATGATGATTGCTGAAATAAACAGCGAAGAAGATAAGAGACCTGTACTGGGGGACCTGTTATGCAATGATATGTATGATATATGTATTCAATGTTTTCAAGGATCTCGCGGGGTAAACAAGAAACTGTTAGAATCTGAATCTGGTAGCTTGATTGAAGGAACTTCATGTTGCTGAGAGTCCTTCTTCAAGAGTCAGACTCACCATATCGAGTGGGTCATAGCCCCTGACTCAAGTTATCATGTTTTGATCTCTAGATGGCATTGGCTAGAGGAAAATAAATCCCCTTTGCCCCTTGCTAGACTTTTGATTTACCATAACCTGCATCACAGACCCTTGAGATCCTTGAAATGGTTAAGGAAATGTTAAGGTATGATGTTATGATGTGTATGCTATGCGTTTAAGCAAAAGTGTGAGGTGATGTAAGTAAGCCCTGCAATAAGTCCAGATTATTGGATAAGGACTGTAAACAAAACCTGCAAGGAACCCATGTTGTCAGATAACAAGTATGCGCAAGTAGTTCAAGTTTGAAGGCACACAAGTCACACATATAGCCTTAAGTTTAGGCTGGCATAGAGTTTAGGCATTACCCTCTTTTAGTTCAGTTGGTTAAGACCTGTCCTAAAAAATAGTAACCGAGTTCTAGAGGATCTCAATATCACTGACTACCCTCAATCGGTCATAATTCCAGTTTGGCAACCTTTTCTTACGGTCGGAATCATCGCGAGAGTTTAGTCTCAATGAGTGTAGCATACTGCTACTGTTCTATGGCCAAGTTGGTCCATTTAAGGTTCTAAGGTCAGTTGGTGCTTAATGACTCCTTAGAAGACCCATATTCTCCTCGTTCCAACATAAGGGATATCGGTACAGACTAAGGTGCCACACCAACGTAGCTACTGCTTCATCCGTGTCGGTCTACGCCGGACAGATCCCTCACAGTTTAATGCTACTTACGTAAAGGGTGTCCCCAGATTCGGGTTAGGATCTATAGAACTCTGATACAAGCCCACAAAATTTAAAGCATACAAAGCATATAATTGAAAACACAAGTGATCTAATCCTAAGGTACACCTCACTTATAATTTGTCCCCAGCAGAGTCGCCAGTTCTGTGATCGGTGGGAATGAGAACTGACTGTTTTGGAATGTTGGTTCGCGTTTGCGTTTGTTTTTGCAAAGTGTCACGGTAAGCAAGAGTCGCCACCATCTTTTATTTTATCCAACAAGGAAAGGACAAAAGCACAGAAAAATTCCTTTTCGAGGTGTTTCTCGGGTTCGGGAGGTAGATTATAGAAAGGGAAGGTATTAGCACCCTTTCTATCCGTGGTTATCCATGGGCTCTTAGGTACTTGCTCACTATGTTTTCAAAAGTTTGCTTTTCTTTGTGTTTGTGGGTTTTGAAAAGAGTTTTGTTTTTGAAGAGAGTGTAAGTGCGAAAAGTTTTGTTTTGTTTTTAAAGGAGCAAGTACTTAAGAACCTCTACCTACTCAAAAAGGAATTAAATTGTGCAACTGTCCTTTAGACAGTGTTATCCCACTATTGAGGAGTAGGTAGCACCGTCGTTGGAGTTTTTGGGTCAATTCGGTTTAAGGGACGTGTGGTCACTAAAGCAATGTTAGGATGCTTTAGCGGAAACCCTAATGTCTTAGATCATTTTTATCGAGGCAACCATTTCGAGGCAACTTTGATCTTTGGACAGGAGGGCGACCTCTAAAACATCCTATACTCAATGACCACGTTCGAGGCAACCAAGTGAGGTGTACCCTAGGAGTGGCATGTGCAAGTGTGTTATTTTTTTTAGTTTATATTATCTTTGTACATGTTATGGTGAGCTATTGTTGATTTTAAGTTAAGAGTTAATCTTGTCATGTATAGCCTAGTTATCATACATCTAAACAGTTAATATATGTACAGGAATTTAAAGTGCGGGAATTGTAAATCCTACGCTATTACAAGGCTTCGGGGAGGGGGAATATTTACATGTCCAAAAATTGGGGGAATAAAAAAACAATAAAGTGTAAATGTCTTAGCTAAGTTATTACAAACCAGTAGGCAGTTATAATAAAATAAATGCGCGTGAATCTGAAAATAAACTCTAAAAATTCTAAGAATAAAATCTTTTTGTTGTTTTATTTTATTTTTGGGAAAATGATCTAAATCTATTTAATTTTAGCTTTGAGAAAATTTTAAGATAATTAAGAGATTAATTAACAAAGTTAATTTTAATAGAAAAAACTAGCCTAATATTTTTTGTGGTTTTTTTTTATTTTAATGTTAATTAAAAAGATAAAAAGATGTCAATGAAAACAAAAATAAAATACAAGGGGGTTCCTTTGATCCAGGGAAAAAAAGGAGTTTCGACCCAGGGAGGGAACGGAAGCTTCGATCCAGAGAGGGTCATGGTCCTTTCGATTGGGCCAGACAGTAATGCGTGAGTAGCCTTCGATCCAGGGAAGAGGATTGTCTTTTGATCATGGAGGTCATGGCTTTCGATCCAGGAATGAGATGCCTCCTTCGATCCAGCATGCTAATGGGTTCGATCTAGAGAAGGTGTCTCCTTTGATCTGGGATGTTATACCTGCAAAAGTATGTTAGCGAAATAAAATGAAGGGCCTGGGTATTGAACCCCAGGCCCTGCGATCCTGCGCTTGCTGGGTCTCTTCAGGCTATGTCTGTAGCAAATGTTAGCAAACGAAAAACATGACCTGGGTGTCAAACCCAGGCCTTTCGATCCTGTCTAGGATGGCAAATCAAAGACAACAACAAGTAATAATGTGTTATGTAAATATGAGGTTGGATAGTTTACCCTTTCTTACCAGCAGATTGGACTTTTTAATTTGGGCGCTTCCTGGATGTAGGCACCTTCGATCTGGGCACTTCCTGGATGTAGGCACTTTTGATTTGGGGCTTATGGGCGTGGATGCTTTTATTGAAGGGTTGCTTTGGCCTGGATTAAAATGAAAATGCTGATGACTTTTGGCAGCGTAACTCCAATGTTTTTTGTTCTCCTGTTGTGTGGTTTTTCGTGTGTTTCGTTGTATAATTTTTGTCTGTTGGATATGTATGCTGGACTCTGTATTTATAGGGGTGTGAGGGTGTAGTAATGGCAAGAGACAGCCATTAAACAGGCCATTAAATGCCATGAGACAAGAAACGGACACATTAAAAGTTTTCCTTTTTTGAAACATTTGTGTCTCTTGAATGAACCTGGACAGGTTGATTTGAGTGCCCTCTTGATGACCTCCTTCGAATGGCCCTTGTCCAAAGATCAATCGAAGGGTACTTATTAAAATTCCAATCGAAAGGCTTTGTTAACAGGCCAATCGAAAGGTGTTGTTTCATGCTAATCGAAGTGCTCCTTTAGAATACCAATCGAATGGCCTTTCAGAATGCCAATCGAAGTGCTCCTTCAGAATACCAATCGAAGGGTCTTTCAGAATGCCAATCGAAATGCTCCTTCAGAATGCCAATCGAAGGGCCTTTCAGAATGCCAATCGAAATGCTTGTCCATGATGCCAATCGAAATGCTCCTTCAGAATGCAAATCGAAGGGCCTTTCAGAATGCCAATTGAAATGCTTGTCCATAATGCCAATCGAAATGCTCCTTCAGAATGCCAATCGAAGGGCCTTTCATAATGCAAATCGAAAGGTACTTAAAGCACCACTCCAAAATTTTATTTTTCCTTAGGCAAGGGTTTCTGGTCAACCATGCTGGGGGAAGACTTTGGAAAACATGAGAGGGCAAATTTGGGGGTACAACAAGAAGGAATAAATTTCACATCCTCAAGATAATTTTGGAAAATGATTGGGCTCAAGGTGATAAAAATTGATCAAGTTATGATCATTTGAAGTCACACATGGGAAATTGGGGGTTCATCTGGAGGACTTGTAATCTTTCTTTATCATCAAATTTCTTCCACATGAAAACTCCTTGAAACTTTTGAAGTGCTTTGTTAATAACCTTTTAAATAGAAGGATGTTTTTGGAATCACTCAAAAATACCAAAAGATGAGCAAGATATACTTCTTTGAAGTTCAAAACCCTAGCTCTTAGATCAAGAAAATGCTTTGAGGAACTTTGACAATTTTAAACAACCTTCTTGTACCAACACTTTTGCTTTGTAGATAGAAGTTGTTGAGGATGATAATGAGAACTCATAGCAACCAAAACCACTTCCATATCTTGAGAATTGAGAGAAATATGCACTTGTGACCAATGGGAACAAGGCCTTGTCCAACCATGACAACTTCTTCAATCAACCCCTTGTACTTTTGAATCAATCTTGATACCTTTGAAATATGGTGAAGCAAAATAAACCTTGCCATGCCATTTCTTCTAAAACAACTTCAATGGTGAGGTTTGAATTTCTCAAGCTCTATTGACTAGGGCATGGAAATAAACTCATGAACACATGGATCAACTTGCTAAGCCACGTTCCCTTTACCTACATTATTAACAAGTAAGACAAACCAACATTGCATTTTATTAATTAAAAGGAAAGGCAAAACAAAACATGCATGATCACAAAAGAAAAACAAGTCAAGGTGCTTGGTGATTCCTCAAAGAGCAAAGCTAAAGATAGGGAGAAGAACCAAAATCCCTAATATAATCTTGTTGTGATTGAATCAATATGGTATGATGAAGGGATCTTAGGGGCCAAAATTGGGGTACAACACATCTCTAGAAGGGAAAAGGCGAAATTACTGAAGCAAACAATGATGGAGGATCAAAAACTTACTAGTAATAGAAGAAAAGATGAAAGTTAGCAGCTGCGAGCAAATAAAATCAACGAACAACGGTGGTCTACTGTCGAGCTAATACGAGCAGTTGAGAGAGAATGCGAAAAATACTAAATGTTGTGTTCCTCTCGTATTTATAACTGAGATAATCCGTGCATGCAAGACACGCCCCTAGGAACCCTAGGTTTGTCATCATTACCCCCTAGCCCTAGGCCATCATTGTGCTGCTTTGTCAGCACACTTCCCAAAACACGTTACCTCTCCAGATTCAAAAGTCCTAACGACCAACTCCTCGTCTCCCCGCAAGCAAGGCGTAACGGGAAACACTCGCTTCCCCATTGGGCACGCCCCGTCCCGCGAACAGATGTTAAAGTCATCACTCCTGCACCCATAAGCAGCGACTTGGGGGGCTACTGTTCTGGACTGTCCCAACAACTAGAATGAGCCTAATCTAAGACATTTCCTTTGGTATGGCCCGCACGACCATGACCCGGATTGCCCGCTACTGTTTGCTCTCTTGAACCAGCACTGACCCAGGATGATCGACGAACATCCTCTTAGCCTGCCCGACATCAACGTCGTACAAGCCACCAGGAATCGACCAGAGAGACGCCCTTAACTAACCCTCTCCTCGGGACCAACGACTAGTTACAAGCACATCTTCCCGGTTTGACCAAGTCCTGGCAGTTACCTGATTTTACAGACCCACATATTCAGGCGTGAAATCAAGAACCAATGGCTACGCGTCAGGGGCATTATATATACCCTCACACATGTGAGGACCAGGTATCCAATATTCACCACTAACTACCTAATACTTTACTTGTACCTTCTTGTTCCAGCTCTTACTTGATCGTCGGAGTGCCTTGCAGGTACAACCCTCTTTTTTCTCCTCGACTTCACAGCCCGACTACAGATCATCTTCCAGCCACTTCTCAGATTCTGATCAATGGGTAAGATCAACTAGATTTCCTATTCATTGAACTGCCTATATCTTAGACATCTTATGTGTTTAGTTATCTATCTTCAAGAATGCATATCTCTTAAACTGTGAATCTTATTAGGGTCTGAGTGACATGTTTTCCAACACGTTAGACCTTGGCTAGAATCGAAACATTATCCAAGACTTCCTCTATTTTAATATTAGATAATAGTTAAATAAATTGAGATATAATAAATAAATATATTAATGAATAAGATTAATGTAACGTGGTGGGAGAACTGACTTGGTTGTTTTGCGTTTGATCGCAAATGTTGCGGTTAGCAAGAGTCGCCACCGAATTTTCTTTTATCCAAAAGGAAAGGCTGAAAAGAACATGAAAGACCTTTGAGATATTTTTTTTAGTTCGGGGGGTAGATTATGAAAAGGGAAGGTATTAGCACCCTTTTAATCCATGGTTTTCCATGGGCTCTTAGTCACTTGCTAGATCACTTGCTTTTGTTTGAATGTGTGCTTGTGGTGTGGGTTTTGAAAGTATTTTGAAAATATCTTTGTAATGGTTCTCGTTTCTATAAGAACGCATACAAAGTGTTATTTCGAAAATAGTTCAAAGAAGTGTTTGTGGAATGTGTTTTTGAAAGTGATTTTGAAAAGGTGTCTTCTTTGTAATGGCTCTCGTTTCTATAAGAACGCATACAAAGTGTTTGTCTTTTGAAAATATTTCAAATGAGTGTGTTGGTGTATAAAATGTTTTTGTTGTGAGCAAGCGAGTAACTAGGAGCAAATCTACCTACTTAAAAGGTCTTAAGTGTTCTTTTCCTCCTTCATTAGATGTTGTTATCTTACCATTGACTTGGTAAGAAGCCCCATCGTTGGATGTGAAGGGACAGGCGTGGGACGTTTGTATAGTCATAGAAGGCAACCTATGAGACATTTTAGCAATGTCGTTTTAGGGACTAGATCGTTTACCGAAGGCAACATCGAGGGTCAGCGAGGGACTACGATCTTTTATCGAGGGTCTTTACTAAAACGCCCATATTCGAGGGACATGACTAATTTCCGATAGGAAACAAGTGGGATTACCCTAAGGGTGCTAGTGTGCAAGTGTGTTTTATTTACATGCATTTAGTCTTGATTAGGGTTATCTATTTGTTGATTTCATATCTTTCCATACACACCCTAATTACTAGTATTTATATTTGAAAAGCGATAAATTGCGGAAATATAAAGTCCTACGCTATTACATCATTTAGGGATGGGGTACAAATTTACAAATGGGGGGTTGCAAGAATTTAAATCCTAATTAACTATTACAACCATATTGAAATGTACAATGCAAGAAAGAAAAATGACTTGTTTAGAAAATGGTTTTTTTTTGTCTTAATGAATTAATAAAAAGAAAATATTTTTATGTCTTTTTTATATTAATAAAAAAAAGGTATTAATATTGAAAATGATAAAAGGGGAAAATAATGAGAGATAGGATTAGCCTGCTACTGAAAGCAAAATAAAGGGGATCAGAAGTTCTGATGTCGGGCGTGCTGTGGTTCAGAAGGAGCGTCAGAAGTTCTGGATTGATACACTTTGAGGTCCTGCAAGAAACGTTAGGGAGAAAACACAAGTTTTGGGTTGTTGTGTGTTGAACTTATGAGTGTTAGAATAGTGAGAAAGTCTTAGAAGTTTTATGTATTAAAACAGTGAAGAGAACTCAGAAGTTTAGTATGTGCTAAGATAGTGAGTGAACATCAGAAGTTCAGTGTGTGTTAACACCGAGTGAACATCATAAGTTCAATGTGTTTAAATAGTGAGAAAATCATAGAACTTATGTGTGTTAAAACAATAAGGAGAACTCAGAAGTTTTGTGTTACATTTCAACTCTTTCCTCATATTAATCATCATATCAGTAATTTATTCAGTTCTTAACAGCAAATTAGAAGGATAAAAGCACAACAGTTTATAGAAATTCTAATTCTAATTCTGAGCCTAGCTTTATTCAAGAAGTTATGATCCATAGTTTCTTCTACTCATGCAATGATAAGGCCAGCATCAATACTATGATATTTACATATTTAAGGATGTTCTAAATGAAAATATGCAAAGTCAGAAAGACTTGCCTTGAATCTAAAGCATGTGCTTGGAATTTGAGTTGCTGCCTTCAGATGTTCTGGAGTCAGTGAAAGCAACAGAATAGTGGTTATGTTCTTTGATTCAAAGAGAAGAACAAAGGTTTTGTTTAGGATTTGTGAAGGTTTTTGTTGTTTCCTTTTCTCTCTTTTATAATTCTCTCTCTCTCTCTCTCTCTCTCTCTCTCTCTCTAAAATCCAGCCCCTTGAAAGTGTGATGGAGCAACTTATTTATAGACGGGTTTGTTGTGGTTTTGGGGCGAAAACAAATGGGATTTTAAAAACCTTTTGGTATACAGTTCCATTTCTTTTTAAACACGGTTTTCGTATGCTAGTTTGGTGCAAATATGGAATTTGTTAAAATGCAGGTGTGGACTGGATTAGTTGTTGGCTATAGGACTATGTTGTAGCAGTGCAGTAGGTTGTTTAAACTAGGTTTTGGGATTTGGTAATGTTCTGACCGAAGCGTTGAACATAGTCTTCATATGCTAGGGTGATGCCTTGTTCTTAAAGCAAGTAAGGTGGTTAGCAGCTTTTAGTCATGCCTAAGCTGGATTTGTAAGCATGAATTAAGGAAAAGTACCCTCAGAGGAAAAAGTAAAGCATGGGCCTAGCATAACCTTGTACAAAAGTTTTTTTTTCAAGGACAACAATGGTACTTCTATCTCACACGTGGGAAAATCCTTTGGATAAAAACTCAAAAGTGGTTGTGACCATTAAAAGATGATGAGATTTATCAAACCAGAAATCCTGAGCTATGAGATTGTGCTCATAGCTTAATTCTGGGTCAGAAGTTCAGCATCAGTGCAACTTAGGACAAACATCCAACTTCTGATCCCTGAATCCCTTTGCTCCAGCATGTTCTGAGCGAGTTCTCAGACTTTCCAGAAAGCTTATGACACGTTTTGTAAGCTTTCTTTGAATTACTCTTGTAACTTCTGACTGGACCTACGTGAAAACTGGCCCAGAAGTTATAGACAACTTCTGATTTGAAAATGCTCAGAATTTGATAAATACCTAAGCTTCAGAGACGTGCCTTTGAGGATGTATAACTTGAAATCCCATCATTTCTAAAAGAAGTTATGTTCTGCAATGTTTTAGATCTCATTGAAATCTATAACTTTTATGTCAGAAGTTCTTCCAGAATCAGCTTGCATCATGGTGATAATCTGATCAGAAGTTCTGAGCTTGTCATATTTCTTAAACAACTTAGAAAAATTCTAAGTATTTAGAAATTTGGCTTTTCCAAAGTAATTTTGACTTTTGAATTTCTTAATGAAACAAACTTCATATTTCAACATGTCTTGATTAAATATGATTCTTGAAACTTGATTTTGATCCAAAAGTCAAAGTTTGACTGTTTAGTATGCAAATGACCATTTTGCCCTTGTGAATGACTTTCTTGGAAAATTTGTAATTCAATGCTTGAAATTGGATGCAAACGAACCTGAGGGTCCAGTATGATCCTTTGAGAAATGAGAGGGAAAATTTTGGGGTACAACAGTTGCCCTTGTTCAATCCTCTTAAACTTGAGGAGTTAGATTGGAGGATATGTCATTCGTGACTTGAAGGTGGAAGATGATTGAACACTAGAGCGCCCAGAAATTTGCACTCGGAGATGAATTATGAATGGGCTTATAGATGCCATTTGGAGGAAATGAGGGATAGTTATCGGAGATGGGTTTATAGATGTTATCCAGAAATGATTGGGAACCGTCGGAGATGGGCTTATAGATGCCATCCAAAGGTGATTGTTAACAGAAATTGGATTAAATCTTAACTTTGACTTCAAATGGAAAAGAATCAGAATAAACCTTTGGTTGATTTAAATTGAAACAGCAGGTGTATGGAGAAGAAAACAAAACAAATATTAGAGCGGTCTATCTGAACCAGAAACGTTTCTTTTGGGAAGTATCAGGATAAACTGTTGAGAGATTTAAACTGAACCAAAAGAGGTCTTGAATATTCTTCAATTTATGATGGGCCCGTGTAGGGCTGCTTTATGATGAGTCTGTGTAAAACTGTATCTGGGAGAGAGAAGGAACTTGTGTAGGGTTGCTTGATGATGAGCTCGTGTAAATCTGCATCTGGGAAAGAGAAGGAACTTGTGTAGGGTTGCTTGATGATGAGCCGGTGTAAAGTTTCATCTGGTCATGTAGGTAGTTACTCTGTCTTGCTTCAGAAACTAATCTTGGACCTATTTAAAATTGTTGATGATAGCCATCTGTTGATTGACCCTTTCCTGAAAAAGGTAAAACGTTAGTTGTATGCAATTTCATGATGTATGAAATGCATGGTGTCATGATGTTCTTAGAAATAAACGAGATTGTGTCTAATGCACTTATCTTGTGTGAAATGTTAATGAATGTAGTTTTGTCTGGGAAAATAAATCCTTGACAAATGCTAGGGGAGTCAATAAATCCTGGACTGCTATTGAAGAGTATGTGCATCTTCAAATTTTGCTTAGAATGTTTCCACCGGGGATTCATGTTTTGTCGTTTGAGGAAGTGAACTACTATCTAGTCGAATCCCAGGCTTCGCAACACCTTATACTGTTATCTGGTCAAAATACAGGCTTCACAGTGTTTTTTTGAAGAAGTGAACTACTATCTGGTCGAAATCCAGGCTTCGCAGCACCTTATACTATTATCTGGTCGAAATCCAGGCTTCCTAGTGTTTTTTGGAGAAGTGAACTACTATCTAGTCGAAATCCAGGCTTCGCAACACCTCATACTATTATTTGGTCGAAATCCAGGCTTCATAGTATTTTTTAAAGAAGTGCACTACTATCTAGTCGAAATCTAGGCTTCACAACACCTCATACTGTTATCTGGTCGAAATCCAGGCTTCACAATGTTTTTTGAAGAAGTGAACTACTATCTGGTAGAAATCCAGGCTTCGCAGCACCTCATACTGTTATCTGGTCGAAATCCAGGCATCACTGTGTTTTTTGAAGAAGTGAACTACTATCTGGTCGAAATCCAGGCTTCATAGCACCTCATACTGTTATCTGGTCGAAATCCAGGCTTCACAGTGTTTTTTGAAGAAGTGAACTACTATCTGGTCGAAATCCAGGCTTCACGGCACCTTATACTGTTATCTGGTCAAAATCCAGGCTTCAGTGTTTTGTTGGGGATTTTTAGAGTAATCTATTGGGGAAGAGGAGTTGTGGTCCTCTGATTTGTAGTAGTCGGAGAGGAAAACTCAAACTTGGGAATCTGTAGTTTGTTGGGGAAATAAACCCTGTTGTCAGTCTGTTGGAGAGGCGGCGACTTCACTGGCAGAAATCCTCGAGGATTCTTGAAGTCAACTCAGTTTGGAGGAGGTTTTCAGAGATTGAAAATCTGGCTGGGGAATCATCTTATGAGAAGGATTTTGGGGAGATTTTGTCACTGCCCCTAGTAGTCGGTGTTGGTGGTACTGCCAGGAAATGTTTGACTGTACGTAACCCTTTGCTAAGATTGGCGTTCAATTCCCCAAGTAATGGAGATGGAGACCTACCCCTGGTTATTCTGCACTTCTTAAGAGATTTCTTGGAATCTTGATTGGACTGCCCCAGGTGTGCTGGATAGTGACATGTCATGCCCCCTTGTTGATAGGAGATTTGTCATTCGGAAGTGTCATCCCATTTGAAGTGATTTTGTTCACTGAGAGAGTTTTCGTTCACTGGATATTCGTTTATGTGAATTTTTCCGTTGTCAAACAAATAGCCATATGCAAACAGCGATATTCAAATAATACAAAGTTTATGTTTGTCTTAAAATTTTGAAAATGCATTTTAGCAAGTAAAGAAGTTTTGTAAGAAAATTCAAACTCAAGATTTAGAATAAAACCTTACAGGAGTCAGGATACCTTTTGTAACAGTGTGCTTTTGAACTAACCCATGCTTCAATTAGGACTTTTGAAGGGTTGTAGCGTGGCTTGGTTCATGGTTTAAGAAACAAAGGATAAAGGCTCAAAGTGTATTTGCACCCACCCTCTCTTCGTGATGTTCTTCAATCCTAAACTTAGTTGATTGTGCGTTCAAACTCCAATTGAGTCTGGAATGACGTTTTGGTGATGGTTTAGACAAGTTAAGTTTATCGGAAGATAGTCATTTCTTGCAACATTTTATGTGTTGTCGAGGATTTGTAGTGACCTCTTTTTTTTAATTTGTCATCCCTGATTTTTTCCTGACTGTTCTTGTTTTGAGATTACGTCAGTGGGATGCCCCAGTTTTTATTCTTAAGTCTCCTTTGTAGGTTTTGACTTAGTGGGCTTTTCTCTTGAGAGATAATGACTTCCTATGTGATAGAGAACCATCATTGTCTTTTGATTCCAGAGGAATGTTTTTGATATCATTCGTTGTATTACAAGATGAGAGTTTGCGGCTAAACGCGTGTTTGAATTAACTGAGAGACTACCCTGCCCCGGGTTTTAAAGGTTTATTTTGTGTAAAAAAGGAAACTCCTGCTTCTTTGGCTCGACGGGGTTGACTAGGGATTATCTTCCTTATAACTCCAATGTTTAGGATTTGAAAGAACGCATGTACATCATCAGTAAGGTCTGCCCAAAAGCATATCGTATGAGATTATGGCATTATTTTTGTCATCCTCCCTCTAAAGGCTTGTAACTTTTAGCAAGAGTTGAGGCTAAAAAGCATAGTTTAAATATAGAGAAAACGAATGGATGAATTCAAGACAAACATATGCAATGCATTAATGAACCAAAGTTTGACATTAATAGATAATTTGTTTGAATAACAAAAGAGATTACAATTGAAAATTCAAATGAACAGAAAATTTCCTCGCCTAGATCGTTGCTTCATGTGGATGTCCTTAAGGGGTGATAGAAGAGTTCCAATTGATCGTATTGTGTAAACTCCAACACTCCTTCGTCAATTAGGTCTTGAATCCTGTTCTTTAGAGCCCAACAATTGTTTGTGTCATGCCCGGGACCGTCGGAATGGTAAGCACACCTCTCTTTGGGACGGTAACTAGCAGCAGTAGTGTTAGGATTCCTGGGAGGAGCCTTTAATGTAATTAGCTCTGTCTTCAATAGGTGTTATAGCACCTGAGCTAGTGACATGCCAATCCTGGTAAATTGTCTCTTAGGTGCGACCTCCCTGCGCTGATTCTTTTGTTGTTGTTGGCGAGGTTGTTGTTGGACCCGTGAGGTAGTAGCAAATTGGGAAGGTCTTTCGGCTTCTTGTCTCATGGGAGACTGAGCGGTGACTTGATTACCAATCCTCGTTATTTGCCCCATACGGTTGCAACCGTCTTGACGAAGTCGGTTGACGAGAACTTTCAACTCTTCTTGTCCTTGAGCCAGATTTTGGATAAGAGCCATCTGGCCCACCAGTTATCCCATCATTTGGACCTTCATTATGGCTATCTTGATTTGTAGCCGCTCCAGCTGGTTATCCTTGTTGTCCTCCGGATTTCCTATGATTATTCCCCTAGTGAGGAGCGCCTTGACCTCTTCTTGTCCCTTGGACAGATTCAAGAACATCTCATGAAGTTGGGCATTTTGAGCCTGGATGTCTTTCACCTTTTGTTCCATATCCATCTTACTGAAATAAACAGTAGGGAGATAAGGAGGCCTGTATGGGAGAAACCTATCATGATATGATGTGTGATATGTGGATGCATGTGCAATGATTTCAAGGAAATTAGAGATTTAAATTTTCTTTAGACAAAAAAGGAACACACGTCATATTAATAAATCAAAGTTTGAGCACATCATACCTCTTTTTGGCTTAAAAATAAATACAAAAACTCTAAGATAAAAAAGTTGTACGCATCCTCTTTGGTGCGATGTAGGCATTCAGACTCCGTTCCTCATGAAGCTGCCTGGTGAGTTCCAAAACCTTCTTCTCGCTGGCGTAGAATTGGGCCTCGAAAGTGTCTCGCTCCCCTTTAAGCTGTATCCAATCCTTTCGCAATTTTTCGAGAGAGGTTGGCATGTTGGGATGAAGGATAGTGTATGGGACATCTCCTTCCACAACAGGCTCTATGACAACCGGGAGAATGGAGGGGTAAGGCATCATAAGACTTTGAGCACGAGTTCGTACCCATTTGAGGTAAGGCTCAAGAGGGATGGAATTCTTGTGCCCCGGTGTCTTGCTATTAACTCTATGTACCATGCCCCAAGCTCATATGAACCTTTTGCAGTAATCCTGAGTATCATTCTCATAGTCGAAAATGATTCCTTGAATAAGTGCATCATGAGGACCACCCCTTCTTGCATATCCAAACTGTCATAGTGCCAAACAAGGATTGTAAGTGACTCCTCCCCTAATGCCTAAGAGTGGGACATTATGGAATTTTCCACATCGATCAATGATGGTAACATTCTCCGAGAATCTAGGACACCAATGAATGTCTGAATATGTAAGAGTCATCAGCCTTTGAGACCATCTTAAGCCCTGTTCATTCTTCAAGATGGATAGGGGTAGGTGTGAAATAAACCACCTAGCCAAAAGAGGTGTGCAACATAGAAGGGTTCCTCTTCTTTTTATAGTGCGAGTATGCAATGAATGTAGGATATCTCCAAGCAGAGTAGGTACTGGGTTACGTGAGAGGAAAATCTTAACCACATTTACATCTATGAGCTGGTCTGGATTAGGAAACCGTACCAAACTATAGATGAGAAGGGCTAATACCTTTCCAAAAGCCTGTAAGTCTAAGGTATCCCAGAAATGATGAGCTTTCTCGAACAAGAACTTAGCCAAAAAACCTTTGACACCTCTCCTGGTTTCCCAATTCGCTACTACGTCAGTGATCGCACTAAATCGCACTATGTTTCTGACTCAACTATCACATGTTTTCCTTAGTTTTTATTATCATTTTCTCGTATTATGTTCCTTTTTCCTTTGTTTTCAGGATTCTTGTCATTTCAGAGCCTTCTGTGAAGAAACGAGCCAAAACGCCAAGAAATTAGGGTTTTTCAAGACATTCTGCACTTATGGCGTTCAGCGTCGCGCCGGCTACAGGGAACGCGATGACGTGGCCCACTTTCACCCAGAGACCAACTGCCACGTTCCCACGATCTGGCAGTTCCAGCCACCACGCCCGCGGCCACTGCCACCGCGCCCGCGGCCTTCACAAAAGTTTCCCGCTCAGAAGAAGTTGAGGGGCATGCTGGTCTTTACGCATCTCAAGGATCCTCTATAAATAGTTTTCGATTTTCTTTTTTTAGTTTCATCCAAGCTTAGTACAATCTTAAGCCATATACTATCAGTTTCTGTAAAGTAATAATCTCTTCACATCGGGGAGTTATTGCGGTGTAGATTGAGTTGTAATCGAGTCTTGGAGCACTTTGGTTGAAGTTCATCATACCAGCCTTACCATTCCGCAGATTTGTATCAGATTCAAGTCTCCGACTGGAGCAAGGTTCTATTTTATTGCATTTCTTTACTTATAATTGCTCTTACCATAGTCTACACGTTTTATAGACTCTAAATGCTCTTACCATAGTCTACACGTTTTATAGACTCTAATTGCTCTTACCATAGTCTACACGTTTTATAGACTCTAAATGCTCTTACCATAGTCTACACGTTTTATAGACTCTAAATGCTCTTACCATAGTCTACACGTTTTATAGACTCGCACTCTTTTACTTACTCGCTCTTATCATAGTCTACACGTTTTATAGACTCGCACTTATTATGTCTGGCTAAACTATAAAGGTTTGGATGTAATGATTGTCATCATGGTCGTGTCCCAATTATCATGCTAGTGAAAATACTCTGGGGATGTTTTGCTTTTAACTTAAGTCAATTATGTTTAAATGTTTATTGGGTAAGATCGAAAGCCGTCCAAACTAATGATACGACTTGATTATTATTTAACCAAACAAAAAGAGCGAAAGCCGTTGATTGGTTAAATAGGAATCATTGACCTTTTTAGAAAACGATTTTGAAACTATTTTCGGACGCGTTTGTAGGTTTGAAATCTGACTCTTGGTCAAAAGCCAAAAGTCTCTTTAAGTTAATCTTTCCAAGTAAAATTACTTTTCTGTTAAGTCAAAACTATCAATTTCTTAAAAATAGGTTTACCTCTTTAACGCGGAAGGCACCCTTTATATGTGACAATAAAGGAATTTAATTTAAAGAGTAAATTCGGTTCTTAGTAGTCAAAAGCTACAAGTTCCCGTTAAATTGATTCTTTGCTATCAATAGAAAATACTGCCCCATAAGTAGTTTCATCTACGCATGACCGGACCAATATCTGATTACATGATTTACATTCCAACCTGTCTTTTAAACTGTTATTTACCTCGCTCATTTACTTTGTTGCACTGCACTCACATCAATATTCTTGTTCACCTTAGATAAGCACCTTAGCAATAGAGTTGATAGATTGACAATTGGTCTCTGTGGTTCAATAATCTTATATATTACTTCGATAGGCTGTGCACTTGCAGTACTATATTTAGGCTATACGTTACAGATCCCCATCAAGTTTTTGGCGCCGTTGCCGGGGACCAACTTCGTCAAATTTCGTACCCTATTGTTATCCCGTTTAGACTAAGGCTATTCTAGCCGGTAGATGCGTAGAAATCATAGCACCGGTAACCTAATAGATCCTTTAGTAGAACCTGAACATTACGCTCGTGCCCGTATTTTTATACGCAAGATAAGAAGAGCTATGGCAGAAGATCGTAACCAAAGACCACTCAAGGAATTCGCCCAACCATCTAACGAGGAACCTAGTTGTAGTATAGTAAACCCTACTATAACTACCAACAACTTTGAACTAAAGCCCTCATTATTACAATTAGTACAACAAAACCAATTCGCTGGTCTCGCTACCGAGAACCCGAATCAACATTTAAAGGTATTTATCTAGTTAGCTGACACCCTTAAGGCAAATGGAGCCACACCCGAAGCCATCAGTTTAAGACTGTTTCCTTTTTCCCTTAGAGGTAAAGCTCACGACTGGTTAGACGCCCTTCCAGCTAACTCAATAACAACTTGGGAAGACCTTATGAGAGCTTTTCTTGCGAGATATTTTCCACCAAGCAAGACCGATGTTCTTAGGAACCTGATCACTTGTTTCACCCAAAACCAAGGCGAATCACTTTTTGATGCTTGGGAGAGATATAAAGAACTTTTAAGAGCTTGTCCGCACCATGGCCTGGAGCAATGGTTAATCATACATACCTTCTATAATGGACTCCATTACAACACAAAGATGTCCATAGACGCTGCCGCTGGCGGAGCGTTGATGAACAAACCTTACCCTGACGCTTGTGCCCTAATAGAGGACATGGCCCAAAACCACGTCCAGTGGGGATTAGAACGAGCGACAGTAGAGAAAAAGGAGAGCCATGGAGGAAAGCATGAGGTAAGTTGCATGGACATGATTAATGCCAAGATGGACGCCCTAGCTTTGAGAGTCGAGAACATGTCTCAAAACCCAACCACAGTAGCAGCAATCCAATCGGAATGCGAACTCTGTGGAACTCAAGGACATCAAACCGTTGACTGTAACCTTTTGAACGAATCTAGCTCAGACCAAGTTAACTATACCCAAGGGAACCCTTTCTCGAATACCTTCAATCCTGGATTGAGGAACCACCCGAATTTCTCTTACAAAAACAATAACCCTATCCAAAATCCCGGACCTTCGAGACCTCAAGGATTCCAAACGCAAAAACAAAACCAACCTATGCAAATAGTGCCCCCAAGACCAAACCTTAAAGAAACCATAGACACCTTTATTCAGACTCAAACTCAGCAAAATAAGGAGTTTATGAACCAACACATTCACACGAACGAACTAGTTACTCAACTGGCAACCAAGTTTGACCAGATGATAACCCACACCAAAATGCTTGAGACTCAGATTTCCCAAGTAGCACAAAACACCTCTGTACAAGTTGCACCTGGAGGACAATTTCCTGGACAAACTCAACCAAATCCAAAAGGCCAAGCAAATTCTATCACCTTAAGAAGTGGAACTGCTTATGAAGGGCCTAGAAATCCTAACTTAAGCACATCAGAAAAACCTATGGAAGATGCTACACCTAAAGACCAGGTAGAGGAACCAGAGAAACCAGAAAAGCAATCAAAACCAGAAGTAGGGAATAACACTCAACAACCTTATAAACCACCTATTCCGTTCCCACAGAGGCTGAAAAACACCAAAGTAGAAAACCAGTACCAAAAGTTTATTAAGGTAATAGAGAAACTCCATGTAGAGATTCCTTTTACTGAAGCTATAACCCAGATACCATCATATGTTAAGTTCTTGAAAGATATTTTGACCAATAAATGGCGACTCGATGATCCCAAGCCTTTAGAATGTCATTCTATATCCGAAAATAAACTCGCCAAGAAAGATAAAGACCCTGGAAGTTTTTCTATCCCTTGCATCCTAGGTAACCATATGATAGACAAAGCATTTTTAGACTTAGGAGCAAGCGTAAGTCTGATGCCTCTGGCCGTCTGTAAGAGGTTAAAATTAGGAGAACTTCAACCTACTAAGATGTCCTTACAACTAGCTGATAGATCTGTCAAATATCCCATGGGTATTTTAGAAGACATACCTGTCAAGATTGGTCTGTTGTACATTCCGACCGACTTCGTCGTAATGGATATTAAAGAAGATGAAGACATCCCAATCCTCTTAGGAAGACCATTCCTATCGACCGCCGGAGCTATAATAGATGTTAAGAAAGGGAAACTGACTTTCGAGGTAGGAGATGAAAAGATTGAGTTCATTTTATCAAAGTTTCTAATGGCACCAGTGATAGGAGATGTGTGTTATGCCATCGACGTCATTGACGAATGTGTAAATGAGCTCGAACAAAACGAATCTTTAATCAAATTACCATCAACCCCTATTTTAGAGGATGACGGATTTAAGAGTATCGAACCGTACATTGACGACAACCTTTTCGAATGCTTAGCTCTTACCCCTGACCTTATGCCGCGTACTGAGAAACCCACTATAGAACTTAAGGAACTACCCAAGAATCTAAGATATGAGTTTTTGGATGAGGAGATGAATAGACCTGTTATAATTAGCGCCGCTCTAAACCAAATAGAAACAAATCAACTCTTAGATACCTTGCGAAAATATCCCTCAGCTTTAGGGTATAAAGTTTCAGATTTAAAAGGTATAAGCCCATCCGTATGCATGCATCGGATTATGCTAGAAGAAGATTCAAAACCCTCAAGAGAACATCAAAGAAGAATAAACCCTATCATGAGTGATGTAGTCAAGAAAGAAGTTCTTAAGTTATTAGAAGCTGGTATCATATACCAAATTTCGGATAGTGAATGGGTAAGCCCAGTCCATGTGGTACCCAAGAAAGGAGGTATCACTGTTATGGAAAATGAGAAAGGTGAGCATGTGGCAAAACGAACAGAAGGAGGATGGCGTATGTGTATAGATTACAGAAAGTTGAATAAGGCAACGAGAAAAGACCATTTCCCTCTCCCATTTATAGATCAGATGCTTGAACGTCTAGCAAGACACTCATATTTCTGCTATCTTGATGGGTATTCGGGGTTTTTCCAAATCCCTATTCACCCAGAGGACCAAGAAAAAATCACATTTGCTTGCCCTTATGGAACATTCGCTTATAGACGAATGCCCTTTGGACTCTGTAATGCACCTGCCACTTTCCAACGTTGTATGATGTCAATTTTCGCAGACTACCTAGATGGAATTATGGAAGTATTTATGGACGATTTTTCAGTGTGTGGGTTTGATTCCAAAAACTGCCTCTCAAACTTAGAGAAAATCTTAAAAAGATGTGTGGAAGTAAACCTTGTGTTGAATTGGGAAAAGTGCCACTTTATGGTAAATGAAGGGATAGTCTTGGGACACATTATTTCTGAAAGAGGTATAGAAGTTGATAAGGCCAAGATAGAAGTTATAGAAAACCTAAACCCATCTAAGACCGTTAGGGAAGTAAGAAGTTTTCTAGGACATGCCGGGTTCTGCCGACGTTTCATCAAGAATTTTTCCGGAATAACAAAACCTTTAACTAACTTATTGATGAAGGATGTCGAGTTTGAATTCGACCAAAAATGTCTTGAGGCCTTTGAAGTTTTAAAGCAAGCTCTTATTTCAGCACCTATCATAAGACCACCTGATTGGACACAACCCTTTGAAATCATGTGCGATGCTAGTGATTTCGCTGTAGGAGCTGTACTAGGGCAAAGAAAGGACAAGAAACTGCATGCTATTTACTACGCTAGTAGAACACTAGACGCTGCCCAGCTAAATTATACAACCACAGAAAAGGAATTGCTAGCCGTAGTTTTTGCTATTGATAAATTTCGATCTTATTTGGTGGGAGCAAAAATAATAGTATACACAGATCATGCAGCAATCCGGTACTTGTTAAGTAAGAAAGATGCTAAGCCTAGATTGCTCAGATGGGTTCTTTTACTCCAAGAATTTGACTTGGATATTAAGGATAAAAAAGGAGCTGAAAACTTAGTAGCTGATCATCTCTCTAGGTTAGAACACCTTAAACCTGAACTTATACCTATAGACGATCACTCTACTTATGAAAGATTAATAGCTGGGATAAACTCAACTGAAGAAGAGACCTATGAGGAAATCTCAACCTTGAACAACATACCATGGTACGCAGATATTGTGAATTATCTGGCCGCTGATATCATACCCCCTGACTTAAGCTACCAACAGAAGAAGAAGTTTTTTAGTGATGTTAAACACTTCTTTTGGGATGAACCCCTCCTATTCAAAAGAGGAATAGATAATATATTCAGACGATGTGTGCCGGAAGAAGAAGTAGGCAACGTCATTAAACATTGTCATGCTGCACCTTATGGTGGACATGCAAGCACATCTAAAACATGCGCCAAAATATTTCAAGCAGGTTTTTATTGGCCTACTGTATGGCGCGATGTCCACACTTACATTACAAAATGTGACTGATGCCAACGCACTGGGAACATCTCAAGACGTGATGAAATGCCTTTAAGTAACATCCAAGAAGTGGAAATATTTGATGTCTGGGGTATAGATTTCATGGGACCTTTTCCTTCCTCAATGGGTAACAAGTATATCCTAGTAGCTGTCGATTATGTCTCAAAATGGATAGAAGTTGTTGCATCACCCACAAACGATACCAAGGTAGTTATCAAACTGTTTAAGAATATTATTTTTCCTAGGTTTGGAACCCCGAGGTTAGTCATAAGTGCTGGAGGATCGCATTTTATATCTAAGATATTTGACAAGCTTCTAAGCAAATACGGAGTAAAACATAGAGTAGCAACACCATATCACCCGCAAACCAGTGGCCAAGTAGAAGTATCGAATAGGGAGATTAAGCAGATCCTAGAGAAAACTGTATCATTATCCAGAAAAGACTGGTCTGGAAAACTTAAAGACGCCTTATGGGCTTATAGAACGGCTTATAAAACCCCTATTGGAACAACTCCTTATCAATTGGTTTATGGAAAGTCCTGTCATTTACCCTTCGAACTAGAACATAAAGCCTATTGGGCCATTAAATCCTTGAATCTAGATTACCTAAAAGCCGGAGAAAAATGTATCCTGAACATTCACAAGCTGGAAGAGCTTCGCTTGAATGCCTATGAGAATGCCATCATATATAAGGAAAGAACCAAGATGTGGCATGATAAAAAAATCATCAAGAAAGATTTCAACATTGGTGACCCTGTTCTCCTATTTAACTCAAGGTTACGACTTTTTCCCGGTAAGCTTCGTTCAAGATGGACAGGTCCATTTGAAGTGTCAAAAGTTCTAAAGTCTGGAGCAGTAGAAATCAAAAACAATTCATGCGCTCCATTTGTGGTAAATGGAAAAAGACTGAAGCTATACAAAGGAGGCGATTTGCCTGTTGACTACTCTAGTCATATTCTTATAGACCCACCAATACCCACATAAAGTAAGATCTAATCGTCAAGCTAAAGACGTTAAACAAGCGCTGCATGGGAGGCAACCCATGGTTTATTCTTAATTTTATTTTATTTTATTAATTTATATATGTTTTATCTGGACTAATTTCTTGTGTTTATATTTTCAGGATGCATTACCCCGATGGTATGGTTGTGATTTTCAGGGATGAAGCACAAAAAGCCTGATTTGCTACCTTATCTGCTAGACCTATGGTACCCACTAGGTACCCCGATCAGAGCTGCATGGAGGCACTCGGGATTGAGCCAAGTATTAAGTATCTGTGCAACCAACTTGGCTGGGATTATTATGCTGATGATGTCCACAAAACCTACAGGAACCTTACTCTGGAGTTTCTTAGCTCTGTGGATTATAACCCATGAGTGGGTGAAGGAGATGAGCGAGGATGCCTAAGTTTCAGATTGTTTAATTTTTAGAATGTTTAATGTTGAATATGACTACTCCACTGACGGTCTAGCTGCCATGTTAGGATGGCCTTATGGGGATGGTGCCGTTTGTGAAGCACCTTTAGACACGGATTGGGCATTTGAAGCATTTTGGGCCAGGATTACTAAACAAAATGCAACATCTTTTGATGGCCTACTTGCTTCTCATATCCACAATCCTGCCCTTCGTGTTTTTTTTTTCTTTTAGCATCCACCATCTTTGCTCGGGAAAACCCAAACAAGGTGAATGCTAAAGAATTAATTATCATGCAGAGCTGCCTCACAGACACCAAAGTTAATCCAGTCCCATTTATGATTGCCCACATGCACCATGTTTTAAGAAAAGGTGGGCCGATTTCCTTTGGTGGACTGATTACTACTATTGCCCGTGCCATAGGATTGGATACAGAACTTGCCACCCTTGAGCCACTTCCTCCTCGTATTGCAAATCTTAAATTTTTAAAGGATATGCGTTTATGCAAGACGAGGAGGGAAGGTGGTTACTTCCTCATGGTTGGAGGTGCCGCTGTACCCAGTGTTGTTATTCCTTGCACCCGTCGTACTGATATCAGATTTGAGCGTAACTGGACCTACGATCTCAACGCTCCTGCTTTTATTGGTCCGTTGCCCCCAAATCTACCTTTAAATGAGGGTAACAACACTGATGATGAGTACGATTTCCGTACGGAAGAACCACCCCACTTTTCACCACCACACACGACACCATCTACTTCTAACCCACATGCAGGTACAGCTCCTAGTTTCCATGTCACTGAGGACATGTGGCGTGAGCATATGGCCCGAGAGGCCCAGAGGGACACCCTCCTTGCTACTTTGCAGCAACAGGCGACCGATAACATGGCCTTCATGCAAGCATCCCAACAGCAAAATGCTAGCTCTCTGCGCACTATTATGGAAAGTCAGCTGGCTTTCCAGAGAGAACAACACCTTAACCAGACCACATACGCTCGTCACTTCCAATTGATGGAGGCAACCCAAGGCACCCTCATTGGTAGGACCCAAGAGCTACAAGCGGCAAATGCCGCCTTGACAGAGAGAATGGAGCAGCTAGTTTTGGACCGAGAGAGCCGCCGTCGCAGCCGTAGCCGCCGTTCCGGTCGTACCAACCAGGATGGTGAAGGTCCTAGTGGCCCCCACTAGCGTTTTCAGGTACCTCCTCCTACCTTATTTTGGAACATTGAGGACAATGTCCGATTTAAGTGTGGGAGGAGCATTTATCGCTTTTATTTCCCGTTTTTCCTGCTTTTATTTCCCTTCCGCATTTTTCCTTTTAGGTATGTTATATTCGTAGTTAATAAAATGCATGTGATAGGCGAGTCTTTCTGCGTAGTGTACCCTTTCATTTCCCCCACTTTTTAGCCTTACAAAATTTTTACAAAATTTTTTTCAAAGAATTGTGGTTGTTTTTAAGGATTTGGGCTATGAGACAGGTCCTAGATAGGGTCTATTTCTTGGGCACTCACTTTTTGAAAAATTTGTTATTGTTTTAACACCGTAAGCCTTTTTGAACATTTAGATTAGATCCTTTCTTCCCAATATGCTATGATTTTGAATAAAACTGTACAAATAGGTCTTCAAGTAGTTTATCTTAGCAGTCAGCTCCGGCCTAAGCATGCTCTAAGTGTAGGATCGATGAATATAAGTGGATGATCTCTATTTTGCCTTAAAAGTTTATAAAATAAAGTATGAATACGACTACGAGTTGGGTGATCCTCACAAAGATTACTCAACTCAAGAAAGTTGTAAGCACTAATAAAAACAAAGAAAATATATATATATATATATATATATAAGGCACATCCGTTGTAGTTGGTCCAGAGGTATCTGGTGCTGGACTTGGTAGGGTGGACTACGGTCCGATCCCCCGCAACTGCAAATGGGTAAAATAAAAAGGGGTTAAACCAACTCTTGTACCAGAATCCCATCACTTGAGATCAGAGTCACTAACCGGTCACTACACCATGAGTATGTACGGATAACGGGCTTAATGTGATTGCGCCTGAATGAAAAAGGACCTCGTACAAAAAGAAGTCTTAGCATAGTAAGGATATTAGGATCGATCTGTATACTTATGAGGTTTATGTCCGCATTTCTGCGAGTAGTGTAATTACGATACCCTTGGTTCAGATAGTTAGTGCCTGACAACACACCCTTACTCGAACTTAGAAGCCCTCTTTGCCCAAAACTTGTATACACCATAATTTTCTTTCATCTACTTCTAAGAGTTGTTGCTTGAGGACAAGCAAAGGTCTAAGCGTGGGAGGATTTGATCGCACTAAATCGCACTATGTTTCTGACTCAACTATCACATGTTTTCCTTAGTTTTTATTATCATTTTCTCGTATTATGTTCCTTTTTCCTTTGTTTTCAGGATTCTTGTCATTTCAGAGCCTTCTGTGAAGAAACGAGCCAAAACGCCAAGAAATTAGGGTTTTTCAAGACATTCTGCACTTATGGCGTTCAGCGCCGCGCCGGCTACAGGGAACGCGATGACGTGGCCCACTTTCACCCAGAGACCAACTGCCACGTTCCCACGATCTGGCAGTTCCAGCCACCGCGCCCGCGGCCACTGCCACCGCGCCCGCGGCCTTCACAAAAGTTTCCCGCTCAGAAGAAGTTGAGGGGCATGCTGGTCTTTACGCATCTCAAGGATCCTCTATAAATAGTTTTCGATTTTCTTTTTTTAGTTTCATCCAAGCTTAGTACAATCTTAAGCCATATACTATCAGTTTCTGTAAAGTAATAATCTCTTCACATCAGGGAGTTATTGCGGTGTAGATTGAGTTGTAATCGAGTCTTGGAGCACTTTGGTTGAAGTTCATCATACCAGCCTTACCATTCCGCAGATTTGTATCAGATTCAAGTCTCCGACTGGAGCAAGGTTCTATTTTATTGCATTTCTTTACTTATAATTGCTCTTACCATAGTCTACACGTTTTATAGACTCTAAATGCTCTTACCATAGTCTACACGTTTTATAGACTCTAATTTCTCTTACCATAGTCTACACGTTTTATAGACTCTAAATGCTCTTACCATAGTCTACACGTTTTATAGACTCTAAATGCTCTTACCATAGTCTACACGTTTTATAGACTCACACTCTTTTACTTACTCGCTCTTATCATAGTCTACACGTTTTATAGACTCGCACTTATTATGTCTGGCTAAACTATAAAGGTTTGGATGTAATGATTGTCATCATGGTCGTGTCCCAATTATCATGCTAGTGAAAATACTCTGGGGATGTTTTGCTTTTAACTTAAGTCAATTATGTTTAAATGTTTATTGGGTAAGATCGAAAGCCGTCCAAACTAATGATACGACTTGATTATTATTTAACCAAACAAAAAGAGCGAAAGCCGTTGATTGGTTAAATAGGAATCATTGACCTTTTTAGAAAACGATTTTGAAACTATTTTCGGACGCGTTTGTAGGTTTGAAATCTGACTCTTGGTCAAAAGCCAAAAGTCTCTTTAAGTTAATCTTTCCAAGTAAAATTACTTTTCTGTTAAGTCAAAACTATCAATTTCTTAAAAATAGGTTTACCTCTTTAACGCGGAAGGCACCCTTTATATGTGACAATAAAGGAATTTAATTTAAAGAGTAAATTCGGTTCTTAGTAGTCAAAAGCTACAAGTTCCCGTTAAATTGATTCTTTGCTATCAATAGAAAATATTGCCCCATAAGTAGTTTCATCTACGCATGACCGGACCAATATCTGATTACATGATTTACATTCCAACCTGTCTTTTAAACTGTTATTTACCTCGCTCATTTACTTTGTTGCATTGCACTCACATCAATATTCTTGTTCACCTTAGATAAGCACCTTAGCAATAGAGTTGATAGATTGACAATTGGTCTCTGTGGTTCGATAATCTTATATATTACTTCGATAGGCTGTGCACTTGTAGTACTATATTTAGGCTATACGTTACAGATCCCCATCAGTCAGACCGTTGTAAGGACAGATTTTTGGAAATATCTTTAGGTTTCGGTTCCCTTTCCATACCATTGAAAGGTACCTCATTAAGGATAGGCACCCCCAACAGCAGAGAAAACTCCTCCATAGTAGGCACTAACTGGTAATCCGGAAAGGTGAAACAGTGATGCAGAGGGTCAAAGAACTGAAAGAGTGCTTTTAACATTTCTTCATCAGGGTTTGAAGTGACCAAGCTGAGAAGTCTACCATGTCTTTCAGTGAATGGAGAGCTTTCGGGAACCCTCAATACCAAATCCTTAAGCTGAGGAGGTACTTTTACTAGACTGACTTGGATAGTGAATATGCGGGCGAGGCCATGTCCTACAAAACAAGACAAAAATAAACCCTAAGAATCCTTCAAATGGTTAGTATGACATGCTATGTTATGATGTCATGATTATACTCAGATATAGCAGATATAGCAAGCACAATCAAATCACACAGAGACCTTAGGTTTAAGGCTTGCATGGATTTTAAGGTGATACCCTCTTGAAGTTGGGTTGGTTCAACCTGTCCTAAATATAGTAATCGGGTTCTAAGGGATCTCAATATCAGCGTTCTTTCCCCCAAATCTCGTTCTGATAGACAATTGACTTGCCACCAAACAAAACTCAAGGGTCAAACCTCAATGAGTGTAGCATCGAGTATCAACCGACTTTGGGTTTACACCAAAGACGGCTATCTCACCATGTTCTAAAAGCTGAGTTTGTCAATTAAGGTTCTAAGGTCAGTTAGTGCTTCATGACGCTGCTCAGCGGCCCCATATTCTCCTCGTTTCAACACTAGGGATACCGGTACCAACAAATGCGTCACACTAACGTAGCTACTATTTCAACCGTGTCGGTATACCTCGCAAAGTTCCCTCACAGTTTATTGCTACGTACCTAAAAAGGTGCCCCAAATTTGGGTGTAGGATTAAAGCAAGCCCAAGCAAGGAACCATAATGTAAAGCATGCAAGTCAAACAAGTAAAGCAAGTAAATATGATCTAGCCCTAAGGTAACCCCACTTTAATAATTATCCCCAGCAGAGTCTCCATTTCTGTAACGCGGTGGAAAAAATGACTTGGTTGTTTTGCGTTTTATCGTAAATGTTATGGTTAGCAAGACTCGCCACCGACTTTTCTTTTATCCAAAAGGAAAGGCTGAAAAGAACGGGAAAGACCTTTGAGATGTTTTCTTGAGTTCGGGGGGTAGATTATGAAAAGGGAAGGTATTAGCATCCTTTTCATCCTTGGTTTTCCACGGGCTCTTAGTTACTTGCTAGATCACTTGCTTTTGTTTGAATGTGTGCTTGTGGTGTGGGTTTTGAAACTATTTTGAAAATATCTTTGTAATGGTTCTCGTTTCTATAATAACGCATACAAAGTGTTGTTTTGAAAATAGTTCAAAGAGGTGTTTGTGGAATGTGTTTTTGAAAGTGATTTTGAAAAGGTGTCTTCTTTGTAGAGGCTCTTGTTTCTATAAGAATGCATACAAATTGTTTGTCTTTTGAAAATATTTCAAATGAGTGTGTTTGGTATATAAAATGTTTTGTTGTGAGCAAGCGAGTAACTAGGAGCGAATCTACCTACTCAAAAGGTCTTAAGTGTTCTTTTCCTCCTCCTTTAGATGTTGTTATCTTACCATTGATTTGGTAAGAAGTCTCGTCGTTGGATGTGAAGGGACGGGCGTGGGACGTTTGTATAGTCATAGAAGGCAACCTATGGGACGTTTAGCAATGTCGTTTTAGGGACTAGATCGTTTACCAAAGGCAACATTGAGGGTCAGCGAGGGACTACGATCTTTTATCGAGGGTCTTTACTAAAACGCCCATATTCGAGGGACATGACTAATTTCCGATAGGCAACAAGTGGTATTACCCTAAGGGTGCTAGTGTGAAAGTATGTTTTATTTACATGCATTTAGTCTTGATTAGGGTTATCTATTTGTCGATTTCATATCTTGCCATACACACCCTAATTACTAGTATTTATATTTGAAAAGCGATAAATTACGGAAATATAAAGTCCTACGCTATTACATCATTTAGGGATGGGGGTACAAATTTACAAATGGGGGGTTGCAAGAATTTAAATCCTAATTACTATTACAACCATATTGAAATGTACAATGCAAGAAAGAAAAAGGACTTGTTTAGAAAATGGTTTTGTCTTAATGAATTAATAAAAGGGAAATAATGAGAGATAGGATTAGCCTGATGCTGAAAGCAAAACAAAGGGGATCAGAAGTTCTGATGTCGGGCGCGTTGTGGTTCAGAAGGAGCGTCAGAAGTTCTGGATTGATACATTCTGAGGTCCTACAAGAAACTTTAGGGGGAAAACACAGAAGTTATGGGTTGTTGTATGCTGAACTTCTGAGTGTTAGAACAGTGAGAAAGTCTTAAAAGTTTTGTGTATTAAAACAGTGAAGAGAACTCAGAAGTTCAGTATGTGCTAAGACAGTGAGTGAACATCAGAAGTTCAGTGTGTGTTAACAGCGAGTGAACATCAGAAGTTCAATGTGTTTAAACAGTGAGAAAATCATTGAAGTTCTGTGTGTTAAAATAATAAGGAGAACTCAGAAGTTCTGTGTTACATTTCAACTCTTTCCTCATATTAATCAGCATATCAGCAATTTATTTAGTTCTTAACAACAAATCAGAAGGATAAAAGCACAACAGTTTATAGAAGTTTTAATTCTAATTCTAAGCCTAGATTTATTCAAGAAGTTCTTATCCATAGTTTCTCTACTCATGCAATGATATGGCCAGCATCAATACTATGATATTTACATATTTAGGATGTTCTAAATGAAAATATGCAAAGTCAGAAAGACTTGCCTTGAATCTGAAGCGTGTGCTTGGAACTTGAGTTGCATCCTTCAGATGTTCTGGAGTTTGTGAGAGCAACGAAATAGTGGTTATGTTCTTCGATTTAAAGAGAATAACAAAGGTTTTGTTTAGGATTTGCGAAGGTTTTTGCTGTTTCCTTTTCTCTCTTTTATAATTCTCTCTCTCTCTCTCTCTCTCTCTCTCTCTCTCTCTCTCTCTCTCTCTCTCTCTCTCTCTCTCTCTCCTCTCTCTCATCTCTCTCTCTCTCTCTCTCTCTCTCTCTCTCTCTCTCTCTAAAAGCCTTCCTCTTGAAAGTGTGATGGAGCAACTTATTCATAGACGGGTTTGTTGTGGTTTTAGGGGGAAAACAAATGGGATTTTCAAAACCTTTTGGCATACTGTTCCATTTCTTTTTAAACACAGTTTTTGTATGCTAGTTTGGTGCAAATATGGGATTTGGGAAAATGCAGGCGTGGACTGGATTAGCTGTTGGCTATAGGACTGTGCGGTAGCAGTGCAATAGGTTGTTTAAACGAGGTTTAGGGATTTGGTGATGTTCTGACCGAAGCGTCAACATAGTCTTCATATGCTAGGTTGATGCCTTGTTCTTGAAGCAAGTAGGTGGTTAGCAGCTTTTAGCCGTGCCTAAGCTGGATTTGTAAGCATGAATTAAGGAAAAGTACCCTCAGAGGCAAAATCAAAGCATGGGCCTAGCATAACCTTGTACAAAAGTTTATTTTTCAAGGACATCAATGATACTTCTATCTCACACGTGGGAAAATCCTTTGGAAAAAAACTCAAAAGTGGTTGTGAGCATTAAATGATGATGAGATTTATCAAACCAGAAATCCTGAGCTATGAGATTGTGCTCATAGCTTAATTATGGGTCAGAAGTTCAGCATCAGCGCAACTTAGAACAAACATCCAACTACTGATCTCTGAATCCCTTTGCTCCAGCATGTTCTGAGCGAGTTCTCAGACTTTCCAGAAAGCTTGTGACATGCTTTGTAGGCTTTCTTTGAATTACCCTTGCAACTTCTGACTGGACCTACGTGAAAACTGGCCCAGAAGTTGTAGATAACTTCTGACTTGAAAATGCTCAGAATTTGCTAAATGCCTAAGCTTCAGAGACGTGCCTTTGAGGATGTATAACTTGAAATCCCAGCATTTCTAAAAGAAGTTATGTTCTGCAATATTTTAGATCTCATTGAAATCTATAACTTTTATGTCAGAAGTTCTTCCAGAATCAGCTTGTATCATAGTGATAATCTGATCAGAAGTTCTGAGCTTGTCATATTTTTTAAACAATTTAGAAAAATTCTAAGTATTTAGAAATTTGGCTTTTCCAAAGTAATTTTGACTTTTGAATTTCTTGATGAAACAAACTTCATATTTCAACATGTCTTGATTAAATATGATCCTTGAAACTTGATTTTGATCCAAAAGTCAAAGTTTGACTATTTAGTGTGCAAATGACCATTTTGCCCTTGTGAATGACTTTCTTGGAAAATTTGTATTTCAATGCTTGAAATTGGATGGAAGCGAACCTGAGGGTCCAGTATGATCCTTTGAGAATGAGAGGGCAAATTTTGGGGTATAACAATTAACAATATAAAAAAAGTATTAAATGAATGAATATTTTTGTTTTGTTAAATCAATTCAGTTGATAATTATATATGAACATCAAATATAGAAGTATTGATTCGAGCACACGATATCTCACTTATATATCTTGAAATGGTAAATTTCAACCATTAAAATACTTGATAAAAAATATTCTAAAAGTGAAAATTAATAATATGAAACAGGATGTTGGCGGAGTAGTAATCCACCGACACTTCTTTTTTGATGTGTAATTAGAGATATTTGCGAGTCGGTTTAATTCGGTTATAAGAGAATTCGATGCTTAAACCGATAAAAAAATATATATATTGAATTTACACATTTTTGCGATAAAGCTCAAATCGAATCAAACCGAAAAAAGAACGAATTAGTTTGAATTTGATTGATTAATACATTAAAAACAAATATGCAATAATATTTTAATAAATATTTAAGTTACATCAATTAACTTTGTATGACAATATAAAATTCCAAATTTTTTCATTTCTCTATATATATGTTATGAATGTCAAAAATGATGTTTAATATTTTTCTTTTTCAAGTGAAATATTTTATAGGAATTATTATTATAATAACAATATATATTTTAATGAATTAATATGATTGATTCAGATAAATAAATTATATTAATTGATTAAATAAATTAGTGAATAGAATTGTGAAAATCTATTATCCAAATTAAATAAATCTTAATTTTATTGGTTTGATTCACTTTTGTTCAAATTAAAAAAATATCTGATTCAAACTCTATGATCTAATTTGAATTTTGATTTGGTTGGGATTTACCGAATCAATTACACCCTATATGCAACTCTCCACAACGATGCCTTAAAATACTACTATAGAGCAAAAAAAATCATCATTTAACTTCAAGTTCTATGTAATAATATAGTTAATATAATATATAAGTAAAATACAAATGAACAATACGACGTGTAATACTTTCCAGTGTAATCGCACGAATTTCCTAGATCCAGTGTGAGTAACATGTTGAAACCTGAATAATGAATCCATATTTTTTATTCATACATTTGAAAATAAAGTTTTGTAGTTCAATAACATAAAATAAAATTAATACAATTAATACATTAAATCATGATAAATAGTTGGGTATAGGTAATTTTAGTACAAATTATATTAAAAATTTTAATTTATTCTAAAAGTAAATAAAATAAAAAAATGATATGACATTAAATTATAATATTTGATTGGTTGAGTATACAATTTATTTTATAACTTCTTAAAATACACACTAGGTTGATTCAAAACACCAAATATCAACATTCCTACAATAAAATCCCTCAACAATCCTATCAAAAGACATAACCTCATTTTCAGTAGCAAGTAATAAAAGCAGTTGAGCAATAAAGAACCATAAGATATCAAAGAAAGCACCATTGCAAATTCCCAAAACAGTAAATTCTATTGATGTAACAACCAGTGTACAAATCCGATGCAAGATCCTTCTCATACATTGAAATTGTATGAAAAATTGAAATATGTACAATGTACTGAAACAGAATCTACAATGCAGGAAAATCATCAAAGAATGATGTAAAGAGAAAAACAAACTGTATCTACCTATAATCTTCAAGCCGAAGATAACAAAATAACGCAAACGGGGAATTCTACCAAATCCTCCGCAGAAACAATTGATCGAAAACCGATATATCATCAGAAGATGATTTCGCATAAATTTTCCTCTTCGAAAACTGCCTCTAACTTCAGATCAAAACTATTTTCCGCAATTCAATTCACCTCATAGACATCAATGTGCGAACTCTTTTCTCTCTTTCGGCTTTCTTTGCACTCGGTGTTCGTTTCAGTTTCATCAATTCTTGTTTCACTTCCATCTCAACTTGATCGATAGATTTCAGAAGCTTCTTCTCAGGAGTAAGAAACTCCGAATCACTGTCTTCTTGAGGAAGCTTCATAACATCAATCAGAATCTTCGATACTTTGCTACCATGAGGTGTTTTCAGTTTAACATATGAATTTGGAGAATTCTTGGAGGCACGTGAACCAGAAGCGGAAAATGAAGATGGATCGGAGAAAACCATCAACGGAGTCACGGAAAACGGTGTCGTTCCAGTTTGCTGAAATTCCTCATTTCCGATTCTACCCATCCTTCTCTCAATCGCCTAAACAGATTAAATTAATTAAAATCATTTTTCAAAATAAATTAAACATTCACAATATTCAGCATCAATTAACAACTGCACTAAACAACAGAATATCATAAAAGTAAAATTAATTCAAATTGAAATTAAATCAAGTTCAAATAAAAAAATAAAAGAACGTTCTAGACTAAACATGAAACTGTTATAGAGAGAGAAAGAAAGAAGAATCGAGAGAGAGAGAGAGAGAGAGAGAGAGAGAGAGAGAGAGAGAGAGAGAGAGAGAGAGAGAGAGAGAGAGAGAGAGAGAGAGAGAGAGAGAGGAGAGAGAGAGAGAGAGAGAGAGAGAGAGGAGAGAGAGGAGAGAGAGAGAGAGAGAGAGAGAGAGAGAGAGAGAGAGAGAGAGAGAGAGAGAGAGAGAGAGAGGTTTACTCGAACAACGGCGGTGATATCGCGAAGCGGAGTTCTCGGATACCAAGACGGAAGAATGCTACGCGACGGACTACCACGAGTTCTCACACGGTGATTGGTGACTGGTGGAGTGTTCTGGATGCCCGGAGCGTGGCGAGGACGCGGACGAGCAACTCCGCGGTTGATTGGAGTTCGTTGAGCAACGAACAGATCTGGTCTTGCTGTGAGCGACGGAGCAGCTGGGAGGGTGAGCGGGTTGGAGTCTTGGAAGATGGAGGATCCGGAGGGAGTGAAAATGTCAGCCACGTCGAGCGGCGTGACGCGGCGGTCACGTGCTTCCGGCATGGTTGTTTGCTGCGAGAGAGAGAGGGAGGAGGGTGGAGGAACGGAATCGGGTTTGGAGAATTTCAAGAGGGTTTGAAATGAATGTTTTGGTTTGTATTTGTAGTGAGGTTTGTTACGATTGGTTAGGGTTTTGGGTTCGTTGGATTGGGATGAAGAAGATCCATATGGTAATTTTTTTTCAAAAATATAGAATGGCGCTTTTATATAATTGAAGAGAGTCTAGTCTTTTTCTCCGAATAAAATGGCTTAATTTGAATTTTAAGTTTATTGTTTTTCAACTTTTGACACGTGTGTAGAGTCATTCTTATCCGTGCCGAGAAAGTTAAAACGGTCTATTTGAATTTCAAATTCTCCTCTGGGCGGGATTTTACTTCTGTGTCAGTTTAAATACTATATTTTTTTATTTATTATTTTTTTATTTATTTAAGGCATGTTTGGGCTTTTTATTAATTGCACAATGGCAATTATTTTATGTGTGGCTCAATTTTTATTTTTAGGATTCTTCTTCTTAATTTTGTTACTAGTATAAATATAAATGTAATTCATTTCATTAATTAAAGTAGTTATTAAGATGGATTATCTAATTATAAATCAGATCGGATAAATCTCGTTTTAGCAAGTTAAGATAAGTTGAACTAATATACTATCATAATATGAATTCAAAATATATTATTTGAATTTAGTCCTAAATTGATTGTGGGCAATTTAATTTCAATTAAGTTATTTTATATATTTTTTATAAAAGAATTAAAAATTATATAATATTTATTATAAATACAATTTATAAAATATGTTTTTCTTAAATATAATACATTTTTAACCACTAAATTATTTTTAAAAACAATAATATGTTTTTAAATACAATATAAGTCTAATGTTGTTCAAAATAAATAATAAAATATGATAAAGTTATAAAATAATTAAATATAAATTTGATTAAATTAATATATAATATTTAAAATAGAAATATTGAATGTAATGAAGAGTAAAAATTTAAAGAAAAATAAGTCATTTCAATATGTTTTTTTTAATGTATAACAACATAAATATTAGTATAATTTTAGAATTTATAGCTATGTAAATCAAATGATCGACTCTCGTAACTTATATGATTTAGTCAAAATAGGTAGGAGACTTTTCAAAGTCGACCTAATAAAGTCCTAATAAATTTTGAACTTTAATTTTAAAGTCTAAAACTTGACATGTTGGTTTATATAGACAAAATCATTTTGAGTGCTCTAAGCTAAAGTATTACAAATATAAATAAGAAAAAAATTGGTGAGATGTTTAAGAATTAACCATTCCAATATGTGTATGAACAATCAAATTCAACTATTTTTTTGTATGAACTATGCATAAATTTTGTATAGATATACCGTATATAGTATTACTAATGATTGGTCCAAAATTTAATGTGTATATGAGAGAGCTTTGAATGACATCAACTATAATCTTTGAATAGTTTTTAAATATAACATTCAAAAAATTTTTTTTGTTGAACCCATTCCATAGATGTGAAAAGGCTTAAAATCCCACACACTCTAATTGAGACGAGATTGGGTGTCCAACCAGACAATCATGTGGGAGGAGGTTTAGACTAGTAATATCTTATTCTAGATGGATTATATCTTTCACCAATAGTTGATATGGTTGCTCAAGATTAAGATTTTAAACAATGTTGTTTTTATTCTTTCAAAACTTTTGTGTCAGCGTAAAGAATTGTTAAACATATCATTAAATTTTTGTGTTTATTATTCTTATTATTCAGATTGTTTATTATCAAGAAATCGTATCTTTGACATTTTGTGTCTCTCTAATAACATGATCAGTGTCTTGCAATAAACTCGTCTTATATTGCACTATCTAACTAAAGTCATAGTATACCACAAAGTGAATGTCATCCTTTTTCATACTCGCATAAAGGGCAATCCTAAAGACATTGAATTGGGTGCAATTGATATTTCTTTCTAATTGGGAGATAGCCCCAAAAAAATTTCCAAATTAAGTTGCGCACTTTTGGAGGGACTCTTATACTCCATAATCTCTTCCATAAACTTATAACATACATATGACTTTATTTTGAGAGCTTCTCTAGATAGAACTTGTATCCAAATTAAATGGTGTAAGAACCTTGTGGATCACCATCCCATATGAGCGTATCTCTCATAAAAAAGTGGTAGAAAGGTGTTTGAAGTATCCTATCATCCACATTCGTCATAAATATAGTAGTGAAAGCATTAATGTTCCATATCCTCACACTCTGATAGATCAAGATGTCAACATGAATATAATAGTTGTATCCAAAACAATATTACTAGTAGGTAATCGACAAGTATGAAAAAACTGGATCCGGGATATGAAGCCTACCCGAGGTCGAGGTGTGGATTCGGGAGAAACCAGGGGTATGCCTAATCGAGTGGCTGAGGTGCCAAATCAAGATAACAATTACGATTGTCTAAAAGCCGCATGAATTTTATAAACCAAACATCAATGTAGGGCATTATGCCTCTTGATCGTAGTGACAGAAGTTAAACCTCATCATTAATAAAGGGATCTGAGAGGTTATCTCTTAATGAAAGCAGGTCACAAGGGTAAGAGAATAAAAGGGAACCTCCCTTGGAGGGAAATAAAAAGGGGGAAAGCACAAATAGCAATATAAGAACCACGAAAATACAGAAACATGTGCAGTCTTGCCTGATTAACTCTGGAGAGGCTATCCAAAAGTGTTTGTCAGGAACTATAATGATGAATTGATTTAATAACATTTAATTATACAATATATGCTTTATACATGATTTCAATCATACTTTAGATGCATTTTAGAATAAACAAATGAGCATGTATATAATTATAAAATCTATGACATGTTAGTCTATAAGAAATGGGCTTGTAGAAATAGTTATGTCCATAATGATAAGTCTTTCAATACTGATCTAAAATGCAAAATTGTAGGTGTGAGTGACTGACACTTGTTAACTTGTGGTTCTACCTCAACTAATATTCCTAGTGTCTTGAACACTCTTTGAATGAGAAAAATAAATAATTTACTTATGTAAGATATATTGGAGACTATAGCCTATATATAATGTGTTGGTCAATTAAGAGTCTCGTTATTTTGAAATACATCATCTAACATTCACTCGTATAGAACTCATATCAATTAACTAAATATATAATTAATTATTCAATTTAAAATTTTAATTAGCCATTAACTAAAAAAATATATATGCTCAATAATTATGAAATATAATATTTAATGAAATATTCAATAAAATATTCAACAAGTAGATGTATTTAGGTTATGGAGAGGAAATCGAGGTGATGACATTAAATCAAAGTCAATGTGCATTCATTACAATAATATAATACTCCCTCTGGTCATTATTATAAGGAAAATTTATCTTTTTGGGTTCATTAAATAATTCATGTATCTGGTCTACATAGAGATTATATATATCACTTACTTAATGAATCTAAAAAGAGAGTATTTATTTATAATAGTGACCGGATGGAGTATGAGTTAGGATCCTCTTCATTTCTCAAAATAAATACAAAGCTCAATTATTAAAGTTTTTTATATATAAATTCTTGGAATTTGTGATATGTATTTATATAATTTAACTTTTATATAGCTTTTTTTACACAAAAAAAAAACTTAACTTATATCATTAATCAGCGATTGATAAATAGAATGAGGAATCAAATGAAAAACATCACACCTAGTCTAAGAATTTGTCACTTTAGCTAACAAATGTGTAATCATATTCGTTTGGAATTTGACAAACTTCATCTTGAAGTTGGAATTACATGCTAATAAGTTCTTAATACAAGAAATAATCAAAATAAATTCAGAATTATCATCTCTATTTGCATGGATTTCTTGGACCACCATTTGTGAATCACTCTCAAATATGATATGTTCCATTTGCATATGAGTGACTGCATGTATAACTTCTTTCAAGGCTATTGCTTCAGCTTCTGTGATAGAACAAGTACCAAAATCCCAAGCTTCACCTGTATTGATAAACCTTCCATTGATTTCTCGAAAACACCACTCCATGTTCATTGTTCTCTTTAGGTTATTAAATTCAAAATCCACGTTACATTTCACCCACTATTCGCGAGGTAGTTCCCAAGATTGTTGTTGGTGGTCATTCTCGGTACCCTCCTGGATGTTTTGTGCTAGAAATAAGTTTTTCCAACTATAGACGCTTGCAAGACTAATTGATTTGCATCCATTTTCTCATTAGTCCAAATTCAATTGTTCCTATTGTTCTAAACCACCCATAACATTATGGCCACTCTACCCGCGATATTTCAATCTCCTTACTACATATATCATTGTTGTGAAAATGACGCCTCAGAAACAAAGTATAAACTGTTTCTTTATGATCAAGAAACACACAAGGGTAAAAAAGATCGAATAACATGAAGAACAACAAGGATTGGTTATAACTGATATTCTTTACTTTCTCTTTCAAACAAGATTACAAGTATACAAGAATAACAAATAACCCTTTTACCCTAAATTAGTATTTTTTGTATGCAATGATGAGAGACTAGTATGCTATTTATAATAAAATTAATATACTAAACTAATGGGTTTTTACACAAATACCCATTACAAGATAACTTAAACAATTGGACATGACAAACATGCCCAATTTGACATGCTAACAACCCTAACATTGTCGACAACTACATGCTTGACCATACTTCGACTACAACATACACTACTTCGACACTAGCATGTGAGTGACCTTCGAATACGTGATAACCTCTGTTAAACTTGTTGAACCACGAAGCTACCCTTCGACCCAATAGAGTTTGATCTAATATCTCATAAATCTCCACCTTGGATCAAACTCTATACCATCAAAGAATAAACTAGCCTTCTTCATGCAGCTTTATCAACTGCATATAGGGGGAAAACTTGAAACTTGGCAATGTCTTGGTGATCATATCAGAAGCATTATGATCTGTTGAAACCTTCAGTACTTAGATCTCCATATTTGATTACCTCTCTAACAGAATGCAGACTCACATAAATGTGCTTAGTTCAATCATGATAGGCTAAGTTCTTCGACAGGTGTATTGCACTTTGACTATCACATTTAATAGTGATAATTCGACCTTGAATTTTTAACTCTTTAGCAAAACCTTCAAGCCACAATGCTTATTTCACAACTTCAATAAGAGTGATATATTTCCCTTCAATGGTTGATAAGGCTACAACCTTCTAAAGTGTCGCTTTCCATCTAATTGTTATGCCAAACATAGTGAAAACATATCCAGAAATATATTTTCTGGAATCCATATAACCTGCATAATCATAGTCGATATATCCTTCTATTACTGCTTTACTATCTTTACCCAAGGCTCCACCGTAAATTAGGACTTTATTGAGAGACCCATTTATGTACCTTAGAATCTAATTCAATACTTTCCAGTGGGCCTTCCCAGGATTCGTCGTGTACATGCTTACAAGACTTACTGCATATGCTATGTCGAGTCTAGTACATATCATATCATACATCAAAGAACCTATTATATTATCATATGGGATGTTATTCACATAAGCTCTTTCAACATTAGTACTGGGACATTGATTTATACTCAGCTTAAATTAAGGGTTTATCAGAGTCACAACATGCTTTGAATTTGACATACCAAACTTGTCGAGAATCTTCCATAGGTATTCCTTTGAGATAAGCATAATTTCAACTGCTTTCTATTTCTTCAGATGTCAATCCCAAGAATCCTGGATGCAACTCCTAGATCCTTCATGTCAAACTCCTTATTGAGTCAGGCCTTCACCCTTATTACATCTTCGACATTGTTGCTTGCTATGAGAATATCATCCACATAAAGAAACAAAATAACAAATGAATTACCAAGTCGATATCAGAAGTAAACACAGTGGTTGAACTGACTTCTAATAAAACTTATGCGTACCATGAACTTGTCGAATCTCTGATTCCACTGTCGAGGAGATTGTTTCAGTAAATATAAATATCTCTTCAGCTTGCACACATGATCTTCCTTCCCCTTTTCGACATACCCTTCAGGTTGCATTGTCATGATTGTTTCATCTAGATCACCATACAAGAACATAGTCTTCACATCCATTTGTTCCAGTTCAAGGTCGAACTGTTCCACCATGGCAAGCAATATTTGAATGGACGTGTTCTTCACAACATGAGAGAACACATCATTGAATTCGACACCTTCTTTCTAAGTGAAACCCCTTGCGACCAACCTTGCCTTGTATCTTTTCGATGCCACTCCTTCGATTCCTTCCTTAACTTTGAAAATTCACTTACAGCTGACTAACCTGGATTCAACAGGTTTCTTGATTAGTTCCCAAGTTTGGTTGTCATGAAGAGATTTCATCTTGTCATCCATGGCCTTCAGCTACTCAATCTTATTTCGACTCCTCATAACTTCCTTATTGTCTCTAGGTTCTTCATCTAGAACGTCACTTGCAGAGGTTAAGGCATAAGTTATAGGATCTGCATACCCAAGTCTCTGAGGTGAATTGATGACTCTTATTGGCCTATCTCTTGTCAACAGGTAGTCATTGACACTTTCCTCAACTTCCTCAGTATCTTCAGCATCTTGTGTTTCTTCTTCGACTTATTCTTGGGTACGCAATTCAGCATCAACATGCTCCACCTCAACAGGAATTTCTCCCTGTTCCAACTTTTCGTTAGATATTTCTGCACTTTGACCAACATCATCAGTTTTCTTGAAATCCATCTCAGCTTCATTGAAAACTATATCTCAACTAGTGATACACCTTCTGTGACCTGGCTCTAGGCACCATATCCTATAAGCTTTGACTCCTTCAAGGTATCCCATGAACATGCATTTCAGAGCTCTAGGTTTGAACTTGTCTTGCCTAATATGAGCATAGGCTACACAGCCAAATACTCTCAGTTTGTCGAGATATGGTTTATGTCCCGACCAAACTTCTTCAATTGTCTTCATATCTAATGCAGTCGAAGGACATTTGTTTATCAGATATGTAGTTATCAAAACAACCTCAACCCAAAACACCTTCTTTAACCTAACACTAGTCAACATGCATCTAACTCTTTCCTAAATGGTTAGATTAAACCTTTTAGTCAAACAATTTTGTTGGGGAGTACCTGTAGTAGTTTTGTGCTTTGCAATACCAGAGGCTGCATAAAAATTGTCAAATGCCTCATTGCAAAACTCAAGGCCGCTGTCAGTTCTCAACCTCATGACCTTTCTGCCAGTTTGATTTTTGACCAGAGTCTTCCAACTTTTGAAATTCTCAAAATTTTCATCCTTAGTCTTCTGGATGGATATCCATAAATTTCTACTATAATCATCTACTATGGATAGAAAATACCTTGCTTCTGAATGTAATGGACATCTTGCAGGCCCCTAAAGATCGGCATGGATGTAATCAAGGGATCCATGTGTTCTTTGTTTTCCTTTGTTCAAATTCACTTTCCAAGATTTTCCAAGTACGCATGGTTCGCAAAACTTCAGCTTTTCGACTTTGTCTCCACCAAGCAAATTTTTTCCCCAATTTGACCAGACCCCTTTCACTGACATGGCCCAATCTTATGTGCCAAATTTTTGTCTTCGATAAAGGTTTTGTGGATTCAACATTTATCGAACCACTTATAACTTCAGCCTCAAGGGTATACAAGCCTTGTTTCTTCACGCCTCTTAAGACTTCCTTCGACCCCTTCATGACTCTTAGGATACTTTTCTCTCATTGATATCCTTTCTTGTTGAATTCACCAAGTGAAATCAAATTTCTCTTCAAATCAAGTACATACCTGACTTCAGTCAACAAATTTATTGACTCCTCATGTAGCTTGAATCTCATAAATCCAACACCTACAATCTTGCAAGCTTTATTGTTTTCCAGCCATACATATCCACCATCTTGATCACATAATTCCTCAAACAAGTCTTTATTTGGAGTCATGTGCCAGGTGCAACCTGAATCCACAATCCACTCTTTTCTTGAGTCGCTACTTGAAACCACAAGAACATTAGATGAGTCAAAATCATCTTGAACAATAGTTGCGTTTCCATTATCCTTACCTCCATGATCTTTTAGGCATTCAGGTGTTCAGCTTGCTGAACATATCCAACTACTCAGTCAATACTTTGTCTTCAATCATCTTGAATGAACATAAAGTTTGCTTCAGGTATAGTCGATTTACCAGTGATTTGGTCATGTACAGACTTTAGAGTTTTACCTATAACATAACCCTGATGTCATTGTCTCTTTGATACCTGACAAATAACCTTATCACCAAGGCTCAACAAGATTACACTATGGTCTTTCTCTATCATGTCTATCTTTTCTTTTTCCGTTAACGCAACATCCATGTTCGTCGCTCCCTTCAACGCTTCTAGACAACCCTGTTGAACCTTTATGGATTTCATCTTCAAGCGCCACATACCAAAATCATTCACTATGATGAACTTTTCAATCTCATACTTTGTTGACGGCATCTTCTCCATGCTCACCGCACCAATTTGTTGTGAAAATGATGCCTTAGAAACAAAGTATAAATTGTTTCTTTTATGATCAAGAAACACACAATGGTAGAAAAGATGGAATAACACGAAGAACAACAAGGATTGGTTATAACTTCTATTATTTACTTTCTCTTTCAAACAAGATTACAAGTATACAAGAATAAATAATAACCCTTTCACCCTAAATTAGGATTTGTTGTATGCAATGATGAGAGACTAATATGTTATTTATTATAAATCTAACATACTAAACTAATGGGCTTTTTCACAAATAACCATTACAAGCTAACTTAGGGTACAAGCTAACTTAAACAGTTTGACATAACAAACAGGCCCAATTTGGCATGCTAACAACCCTAGCATTTTCGACAACTGCATGCTTGACCATACTTTTACTACGACATACAACACTTTAACACTAGCATTTTAGCAACCTTTGACTGCATGTTAACCTCTGTTGAACTGTCGAACCACGAAGCTATCCTTCGACCTAATAGAGTTCGATCCAATATCTCACAGTCATGAATTAATGTTTTTGGTTCATTGAAACACTAGTTCGACCTCTCAATTTTTATGGAAAATGGAAGGAATCTCTATTTGATATTATAGGAATCACCTATTTTCTAAATATGTTAAAATAAAAGGATGTTCCTATTGATGATCATATCTAATCCACGAATAACTAGAGTTGTTACCTAATTTAGAATTTAGGAAAAATCTATCATATAAGAAAATAAGGTGTTCTTGAAATACCTAAACTCCCCTACTTGCTCAAAAACAAGCCACGTGGATTCCTTACTTAACGAGCTCATTTTATGCTTTGAAAACAAATCATAATTTCATTTTCCTAGGCGTGATATTATTGTTATTTCTTCTTTAATGTTACAACTTCCAATGCTTGCTCAGAGCCTACAAAGGTTTCTTCTTCAACTTCCTTTCTTCTTCCAACAAAAGGTTACTTTTTCAAATTCCTTTCTTATTCCAACTCCCAACCAAACTTACTCTTCCTCTTCTATAACCTTTTCGTTACAACTTTAATCTTTCTTCTTCCAACTTCCACTGAAACTTCCTCCGCCTCTTCTACATGGCTAGACCTTTGGCTCTTAGATCTAAGAAACACCAGTGGTTATGTTGTTGATGATTTTTTTATTGTTATTGTAGGTTTCGATAAAATTCAGATCTCCTCTTCCCTTTTGATTTCAGTTATGTTCTCCTTCTTTCTTTTGCTTCCGTTTCGTTTGTATGGTGTTATTTGTTGTTGTAATATTTTTTTATCTGTTACAATGTGTGTTGTACCCCAAAATTTTCCCTCTCATTTATCAAGACTTTTCTCACAAGATTTCTTTGACTCAAGACTGGATTAGGGTTTGTTCAGCTCAAGACATCTCATCTTGCACTGATAACCCAAAATTAGGGTTTGAGTTTGCACAAGTATTTTTGGACTATCAATGCTTCATGTTACTTTCAAACATCATTATGGAACCCCTAGTTTACTCATGTCAAGTTTCAAGCCTTGAATCACACTTTTGCTCAGTCAATCGGACAAGTTGACCTAAAAATAAGCTGTATTGGGGAAAAAGTCAATCATGGCCAATTTACAGTCAAACTTCATAATTTTTTATCCACATCAACATTTCAAACTTATATGTATCATTTGATCAAGTTTGGACCATAATTCCTCAAGAAACTTGATCAAATCACCAAAAGGGCAAATGGTCAAAATTAGGGTTTTGACTGAGGAAGGGCAATTTCTAATTTTTAACCTAGAAAATGACCAATTGAGTTAAGACATGATTTCAAGGATTAAACTACATCATCTTTAATTAATTACATGGCTCAAAATATCTCAAATTCATTGGATTGACAGATGAAATTTGCAGTCAACTGATCAAAAGTCAATTGTACACTGAAAAGTCAAACTTTGACTTTTTGGTCAAAATCAAGTGCCAAGGGTCATAATTCATCAAAACATGTCAAAATGTGAAACTTTTTCATCAATAAATCCAAGTTTGAAGATTAGGGTTTGAATTTGAAATTTTTCTTAACTTAGAAAATTTTCTAAGTATAGAAAATTTCTTATTTTTTCTCAACTTTAGGCCACTTTTTCACCATGATGCATAATGATTCAAGGAAAGTTCCCAACATGAAAGTTGTAGTCCTCAATGAAATCTACAACTTTTCTTCATACACTTTTCCCTAAAGATTCTTGGATCTCAAGATATAAATTTATGAATACATGGTCATGAACTAAGTAACTTAGTGAAATTTTGCCCTAGTTTAAGCAGGTTTTGGACCCAACTTCATGGCAATTTTTCACCTAGTTCCAAGAGGTATCTCAAAATGCATTTCAAAGATGAGTTATAGAGCACATTGCAAGCTTTCCAAAATTTCCAATAACTTCTCAAGATCATTTTTGAGTAGGGATAATCGAAGAGATGAAGTTGGCAATTTCTCACTTTTTGTCCAAGCCATTTCATGAAGAACAAAGTTGCAATCAGTACCTATGCTGCCTAATCCATGCTTTAAAGGTCCAAAACTTGTTCCCCACTCCTTAATTAAATGCTTACTCAGTTGACAAAGCTTTGATCCATTCCTTAGAACCATTATTCAACTTGCAATTCCATAAATGGCATAAAGTGACCATTACCATTTTGGAAAAGCACAACTTTTGCCACTTTCCAATTCTTGAGCATTGGACCTGTCTCCATTGTACACAAAAGTTTCATAGGTCTAAAGCAAATTGTACAAGCTGATACCAACCCTAAGAGAGCAAGTACAAGCATGGCAAGCATTGTCCCTTCACTTTACTTCAAATGCAAGAAAAGTTGCAAAAAGGCTAGAGCTGGTACAGCTGTTAGAGGGTTGACATCAAACCAATTCCATACTAATATACAAACATTATACAACACAATACACGATTAGAAAAGGCCTGAAACACTCCCAAGAAGAAAAACACCAAAAATCTGTCCAAACTTGCAGTTTTGGCATAAGCACACCAATCTCTTATTTGGCTCGTGCGTTTCCATTCTTGATCATTAAAACATCTTACATACTTGATACGTAGTCAATCCAGACCTTCATCCCTATTCTGTAATCACTTTTCCATCATTTGCCATTATTGATTTCAGAGCTTGCAGTTTGACTTGGCCAAGGAGTTTCAGATACTTTTAGAGCAAGGCAAGGGTTGGAATACATTCAGGGAAGCTCAAGGAAGCTCAAGCAAGCATCAGGCCTCCATCAAACTCACTCCAGTCCCATCCACGATTCCAACTGAAGGAGGTAAAATCTCAAACTCTATCTCCTTGTACAGGCAACCATAGGCCACGATTTGTGAATAAAAAGTGTAGTCCTCATCATAACGAAACTGTACATATCTTTATCTTGCATTGATTTTACTTAAGTTGAGAGAATTTGGAACTTGAAATTTCTGAAAATGTTAGGTTAAAATTTAGGGCTGTTAAAATTCTCTTTGATCTTTGATTGATAGTTCACATAACTTATATGGTTGGAATCGTGAGTTCAAGTACTACAACTTTCATGTTATGAGTTTTCATTTTCATGGAAGTATGAGAGAGTTACAGGATGTCTGGCCAAGCTTGAGGAAGAAGATGAAGTACAGGGCAAGGATGTGTTTTGGGTTATATTATTTTTGTTTTCCTTAAGATAATGGATGTACAGCCACCCCAGTGGTAAAGTAGCATGCTGGTGAGACCCATGTCCTGAGTTCGAACCTGGGCGCGCTACTTTTGTTTTTTACATTTTTCTTCTTTTTAGTTTTTGACCTTTTTTTGCAGGTTTGGGCCTCATGTGTGGGCTTTAGTTTTTTTTCTAACTCTCACCACAGTTTTGCTACATCATCCCCTGGCCCAATTTTTTCCATACATTTTTATTTATTCATTTCAGCCAACACATGAGGCCCAAACATCCCCTTGTTTATATATATATATATATATATATATATATATATATATATATATATATATATATAATATTTCTTTAATGCATAAAAATTCCAAAAAATATAAATTTCATAATATTACATTTTATTTTATTTTAGTTTATTTTTCACATAAGAATATATTTTATTTTAATAGATATCATATATTTTCTTAATAAATTTGTAAAATATAGTTAAAACATATTTAGTTTAATTTATTTTTCATTTCATACTTATAAATACTTATTTTTGCATATATAAATTTTTTATATTTTTTATACAATATTATTTATTATTTCAATACAAAAAATACAGTAATAATACATATAAACTTCATTTTCTTTTAAAATAGAAATTAGGGTTAAAACCTCCCTTTTAAAAATTAATTTCTTTCCCTTGTAATTTTAGGTTTAGATTAAAATTTTCTTTTACATGAAAACAAAACAAAAAAATCTTTTCTTACATGTATATTATATTGCATCTTTAAATATTGTATCTTATTTATTCTAATTCGTACAAATTCGATTTGGTTGTAATAATTTATTCAACTTTATATTCTTGCAAAATCCCCATTCAAACTTGTATTCCCCCCTCCCATAAATTGTTGTAATAGCTTAGTAATATTTACATTATGCAATTTATCGCTTTATATGCCATGATTAGTAATTAGGGTTTGTATGACAAGACCAAAACAAAGCAAAATAGAACACCCTAAATCCAAGACAAAATCAAGCATGAAAATGATACACTTGCACACAAGCATCCTTAGGGTTTTTCCACTTGGTTGCCTAAAACAAAATGACCATATTACGCATGCGAAGTATCTTGGAAAAAACAAACAAATATAAAGATCATAGTCCCTCAATGACGCTATTCAAAAGTTGCCTTACAAAATGATCTTGGTCCCTCCAAATGCTAAGATACTTTGCAAACATTGCTAATCATGGTTATACGATGACCCACGTCCGTCCCGTTTACATCCAAAGATAGGGTTGCTTACCAAATCAACGGTAAGACAACAATGTCAAAGAAATAGAAAATGAACAAGAAAGACATTAGAGTAGGTAGATAACTTCTCGATACTTGCTCCATTTCAAACAACTATCCTTTCTATTTTCCAAAACAAATACACACACATTTCAAAACATCTTGCAAACATTGAAAACATTTTCAAAAATACAAACATCTTTATATACATTCTTACGAACGAGAATCATTACAAAGATTGACTAAACGAATGGCCTCTTTTACAAAATACTTTCAAAACCACACCAAACACAATTTCAAACAACAAAAGCAAGTGATCTAAGAAAGTAACTAAGAGCCCATGGAAAACTATGGATGAAAAGGGTGCTAATAACTTCCCTTTTCATAATCTACCCTCCGAACTCAAGAAAATATCTCAAAGGTCTTTCCTGTGCTTTTTCACCTTTCCTTTTGGATAAAAGAAAAGTCGGTGGCGACTCTTGCTAACCGCAACATTTGCGATGAAACACAAAACCTCAAGTCAGTTCTCCCACCGTATCACAGAATTGGAGACTGTGCTGGGGAATTTTATAGAAGTGGGGTTACCTTAAGGTTTAGATCAAATTTATTTGCTTACATTGTTTGACCTGTTTGCTTTATATTATGGTTCTTTGTTTGGGTTTGAATCCTCCACCCGAATTTGGGAAACATTATAGGTAAATAGCAATACATTGTGGAAACTGTGCGGGGTATACCGACATGGTCTAAGAAATAGCTATGTTAGTGTGACATTTTTGTGGGTACCGGTAGCCTTTGAGCCAATCAAAGAGAATACGGGGCCGCTGAGTGATGTCATGAAGCACTAATGAACTTCTAGAACCCTTTATTTGACCAACTTGGCCTTTAGGATGTAGTGAAATGACCGGCTTTGGTGCAGTCCGAAGTTGGTAGATACTCGATACTACACTCATTGAGGGTTGGTTTATTGGGATATTTCGATCTCCATTTAAGAGGCTTGAGCTGAAACAATGACCAAGGAAACAATCCGGTGATATTGAGCTCCTTAGAACCCAGTTACTTTTGTTAGGACAGTGTGATCGGTGGATTTAGAACTGACTGTTTAACGCTGGTTCGCGAAATGTCGCGGAAGCAAGAGTCGCCACCGTCTTTTATTTTCTCCAACATGGACAGGATAAAAGCACAGCAAAATTCCTTATGAGATAATTTTCTCGGTTCGGGAGGTAGATTTATAGAAAGGGAAGGTGTTAGCACCCTTTTTATCCATGGTTATCCATGGGCTCTTAGATACTTGCTCTTATGTTTTCAAAATGTTTGCTTTTCAAAATGTGAGTGGATTTGAAAAAGTTTCATTGAAAGATTTCTGAATAACTCTTGTATCTGTCCTCAAGAGTGTTTGAAAAATTTGTTTTGAAAGATTTTGAAAGTGTCAGTGTGAAAAGGTTTTTGATTTGTTTTTGTTTTTGAAGAGAGCAAGTATCTATGAGTCATCCCACCATTGAGAGATAGGTAGCACCACCGTTGGAGGTGTTCGGGTCAATTCGATTATAGGGACAGTGTGGTCGCCGAAGCAACAGTAGGACACCTTAGAAGCTACCCTTATGTCCTTGATCCTTTTTTAATCCGAGGCAACCATTTCGAGGCAACTGTTTCGAGGCAACTGGATCATGGACATAAGAGCGACCGCTAAAACGTCCTATACTTGACGACCACGTTTCGAAGGCAACGAGTGAGGCGTACCCTAGAAGTGGTGTGTGCATTGTGTGTTGTTTTCAGTTAATATTTGTCTTTGTAATTAGTGAGCTACGAGTTGTTTTTATTTACATACATTCTTTCATGCATTTAACAGTTAGGGGGTGCGGAAAGTAAATTGCGGAAACATAAATCCTACGCTATTACAAGGCACGGGTCTATACATCGCCAAAAATACAAAGACCCGTTTTTGGTAAATAAGTACGGAAAGTAAATAAAAACAGTAAAAATCCTAATTATTATTACATTCGGTGGCAGTTACATAATAATCAAAAATAAGGAATTAAAACTAAAATGCGCACGAAAGAAAGAATCGGGAATGTCTTAAGGGTGTTGACCCTTTTTAGAAAAGAAATTGATTTTTTTTTTGGTTTTTTTTTTGAATTAAATGCAATTAATTAAATAAACCTAATCTAATTAATTAATTTATTAAAGGAAAATATTTTTTGTATTTTTTGTGTTTTTATGAAATATGTTAAAAAGAAATAAAATTAAAAGTTAACTTAATTCTAAATTATTTTAATTGTTAAGAAAAGAAATTGAAATTGCCTAATTTAAACTATTTATTTGTTAATATTTTATTTACAAAATAAAATAATAATAATAATAATGTTAATTCTATTTTTTTTTATTTTTTTTATGAAAATATTAGTTGGTTAATTTAATTGTTAATAATAAATAAATAAAATAAAGCAAGTAAATAAAAAAAGAAATGTCAAAATAAAGGTAAAAGAAGAGCAAAAACCCAAGGGGTGTGGGCTGAAATGGAGGGTGTTGGACTGAGATTCTGGCCCATTTGAGCAAGCCACGTTTGACTTTTCATGGTGGTCTATGCATGCGCTGACTCCAGAGTATGGTGTCCCTCACTTTTTGTCCTTTGGATCTGCGTTGATGACACCTGGCTGCTTGGATCTGTGAGGCTCATGGTGTCCAGCGCTTGGAATGCTGCACAGGAAAGCTTTTGGAAAAATAATATGGAAATTATAAGGGGACCTGGGAATCGAACCCAGGTCCCAACTTTTACCAAACACACTGCCAGCCACTACACCAAACGCATTTAGTTGTAAACTTAATAAGCAGCGAATATTATATAGTACAAACGCATTATATGCTAAAACGCGCGCGTGAATTTGAATGCACCTATGCCTGGCTGCCACGCAGTCATCTTCAAGCTTTTTCTGCAAACACAAAACATATAGCGGGGGTTTTAAACCCCCACAAAATACAGGCATATTGAAAATAGCGATTAGCAATTCATGAAGCATAAATTAGGCGCGAGGTGTCCATCAAAATCGTCTTGAGCTTCTGAGTTTGACCATGCCTGTTTGGGGTTCCAATTTTACAGCACATAAAAAAGCCCAATTCTAAAGCTCTGAAAACCTAGAAATTGCTAATGGTAACTTTCAATCCAGGGCGCCATTCTCAAATTAAATCATGTGGAACGCTTTGTATTGATCCTGTAAACATGATGCTATCAACAAAAAGTGTTAAAAATGCATGAAATGTGATATGTAAATTTGAGAAAAAATGAAAACCGTGTGGGTGGTATGGCGTGATTCCTTGAGGTTCTGCGCTTGATTTTGATTGCCAAAGGTTGCTGGTGATGCAAGGAGTGTATTGGGATCAAAATGGAAGCTTGAATTGTACTGCAACTAGGTTTTCAGTTTGTGATTTTTTCTTTCAAAATTTGGAAATGGCTTATGCTCTCTATGGCTCTCTCGGTCGTGAATCTGTATTGGGAAGCTTGCATATATGTTATGTAATGAGTATCCATCCAAATAATGGTCATTGAAGCCTTGCAATAATGTTTTGGATTATGCCATGAACTCTATTGAAACAACTTTCCATTCTTGTGAAAATTTGAATTTTTGTGCCCATAATAGGCCTTGCACGAATTTGGAAGGTATTTCAAGGTGTATCAAAGCTATTCAACACAAAATATATCCCTCCATTAATTTCTTTGATTTTTATTTGAATTTTAAAGATTTAAAATGAATTAAATCAAATAAAATTAAATAAAAATGAAAAAATTAATTTTAAATCTTGAAATAAATTGTGGGACACGTGGGAAGCATGGCCAAGCTGAATCAAGTGGAAAAAGTGGGCCCCTTTTGTCAAAAATGAAATTTCAAGGATAGTTGACTTTGGCCTTTTCACAAAAATTTCCCAACTTCTCCAATGCATATCTTGCTCAATTTTGAAGCTATGAACATGTTCTTGGACATTTTGGAAAGGTCTTGAAGTCCTCTAACCAATTTATTTTGTCCCATGTCATTTTGATTTACCAATCTCAAGTTATGGTCTTTGACTTAAAGTGCCTTTTTGTTGACTTTTGAAAATGACCTATAATGTTGAAATTGATAACTTTTTGTGAGAGCATTTCTTGGACTTGGAATGTGAAGATGAGTTGTAGGGAATGTCTTCCCCTTCAAGATGAGCATTGGATGGGATTTTTCTGATGAACCATGAAAAAGTTATGCCTTGGTCAAGTTACAATTGACTTTTCAGCTGTCCAAAAATAGAAACTTTTGACACCTTGATGATTTTTGAGCCATTCTTGTGAAATCATGGTCAAGACTTGACCAAATGATGATTGTGGCTTCAAAATAAGATGTTGACCAAATTTTTTGACTTTTGACTGCCAAATGACCATTTTACCCCTACAGTTGACTATTTGAGCAAATGGGACTTTTGACTGTGCAACTTGACCTTGTGAGCCTTGAAACTTGTCATGTAGGTGCTTGACAATGTTTATAGGCATGTGGGACTTGATTGAGCCCTTGAAAACCTCAACTTCCTTGCAAGAACCAAAACCATAATTTTGACTGGCTTTAGGAGAGTGGTTGACTGTGTGACTCCTTGAGTAGACTTTGAACCATTTGAGGTGATGCTTGGCAAAACTTTGGAGATTATGGGAGGGCAAATTTTGGGGTACAACAGTTGCCCCTGTTCAATCTTCGTAGACCTGAGGATGTAGATTGGCTTGTGTGCCTTTCGTGATCCGAAGGTGGAAGATGATTGAACACTAGAGTGCCCAGAAATTTGCACTCACATAGTAGAGTATCAGCAGTGTGATGGCGGGAATGGGCTCACAGATGCCATTTGGAGAGATGATGGATAGGAGGATGGGCTTATAGATGCCATCTGGAAATGTGACAGAACCTTGTCGGGAATGGGCTTATAGATGCCATTTGGAACTGTAATGGGAGGATGGGCTTATAGATGCCATCTAGGTGTCGATCGCGTAAGAGATTCCTTAGCGAGAACTTGCGTACCTGAGAAAGAAAGATAATTACCTGGCCTGTTATAGGGGTCGATCTTCACTCAGTCGCTCACAGACATGCCCTGGCTAGATACAAGTATCGACTCTTCAATCTCTTCAGACGTGCCCTGGCAGGATACAGGAATCAAGTCTGGAATTAGTCGTCAACAGATACGCCCTGGATGGATACAGGAATCAGATTTTCAAACTCTTTAGACGTGCCCTGGCAAGATACAGGAATCGAGTCTGGAAAATAGTCGTCAACAGATACACCCTGGCAGGATACAGGAATCAGATCTTCAAACTCTTCAGACGTGCCCTGGCAGGATACAGGAATCGAGTCCGGAAAATAGTCGTCAATAGATACACCCTGGCAGGATACAAGAATCGGATCTTCAAACTCTTCAGACGTGCCCTGGCGGGATACAGGAATCGAGTCCGGAAAATAGTCGTCAACAGATACACCCTGGCAGGATACAAGAATCGGATCTTCAAACTCTTCAGACGTGCCCTGGCAGGATACAGGAATCGAGTCTGGAAAATAGTCGTCAACAGATACACCCTGGTAGGATACAGGAATCGGATCTTCAAACTCTTCAGATGTGCCCTGGCAGGATACAAGAATCGAGTCCGGAAAATAGTCGTCAATAGATACACCCTGGCAGGATACAGGAATCAGATCTTCAAACTCTTCAAACGTGCCCTGGCGGGATACAGGAATCGAGTCCGGAAAATAGTCGTCAACAGATACACCCTGACAGGATACAGGAATCGGATCTTCAAACTCTTCAGACGTGCCCTGGCAGGATACAGGAATCGAGTCTGGAAAATAGTCGTCAACAGATACACCCTGGTAGGATACAAGAATCGGATCTTCAAACTCTTCAGACGTGCCCTGGCAGGATACAGGAATCGAGTCTGGAAAATAGTCGTCAACAGATACACCCTGGCAGGATACAGGAATCAGATCTTCAAACTCTTCAGACGTGCCCTGGCAGGATACAGGAATCGAGTCCGGAAAATAGTCGTCAACAGATACAACCTGGCAGGATACAGGAATCAGATCTTCAAACTCTTCAGACGTGCCCTGGCAGGATATAGGAATCGAGTCCAGAAAATAGTCGTCAACAGATACACCCTGGCAGGATACAGGAATCGGATCTTCAAACTCTTCAGACGTGCCCTGGCGGGATACAGGAATCGAGTCCGGAAAATAGTCGTCAACAGATACACCCTGGCAGGATACAGGAATCGGATATTCAAACTCTTCAGACGTGCCCTGGCAGGATACAGGAATCGAGTCTAGAAAATAGTCGTCAACAGATACACCCTGGCAGGATACAGGAATCAGATCTTCAAACTCTTCAGACGTGCCCTGGCAGGATACAGGAATCGAGTATGGAAAATAGTCGTCAACAGATACACCCTGGCAGGATACAGGAATCAGATCTTCAAACTCTTCAGATGTGCCCTGGCAGGATACAGGAATCGAGTCTGGAAAATAGTCGTCAACACATACACCCTGGCAGGATACCGGAATCGGATCTTCAAACTCTTCAGACGTGCCCTGGCGGGATACAGGAATCGAGTCCGGAAAATAGTCGTCAACAGATACACCTTGGCAGGATACAGGAATCAGATCTTCAAACTCTTCAGACGTGCTCTGGCAGGATACAGGAATCGAGTCTGGAAAATAGTCGTCAACAGATACACCCTGGCAGGATACAGGAATCAGATCTTCAAACTCTTCAGACGTGCCCTGGCAGGATACATGAATCGAGTCTGGAAAATAGCCGTCAACAGATAGACCCTGGCAGGATACAGGAATCGGATCTTCAAACTCTTCAGACGTGCCCTGGCAGGATACAGGAATCGAGTCTGGAAAATAGTCGTCAACAGATACAACCTGGCAGGATACAGGAATCGGATCTTCAAACTCTTCAGACGTGCCCTGGCAGGATACAGGAATCGAGTCCGGAAAATAGTCGTCAACAGATACACCCTGGCAGGATACAGGAATCGGATCTTCAAACTCTTCAGACGTGCCCTGGCAGGATACATGAATCGAGTCTGGAAAATAATCGCTCACAGATATGCCCTGGCTAGATACAGGTATCGAATCTGGAATTGCGACAGTTGATAGTAATCATCTTTGTATTGATCTTTTTCCTGAAAAGGTAAAACATCAGTTGTATGCAATGTCATGATGTATGATGTCATGATATCCTCAAAAATAGATAAGATTGTGTGATATGATGTGTATGTGCATGCATTGTGTATGAAGATGTGATGTTCTCAAAATAAATGAGATTGTATGTTCATGATGCGTATGTGCATGCTATAATGTATGAAGATGTGATGTTTATGGATGTATTTTTGTCTTAGGAAAATAAATCCTTGACGGATGCCGGGAAGTTGAATCCTGGGCTGATGTTGAAGAGTGAAGTTCTTCATTTCCGCTGGGGATGATGGTTGCAAGAATAAACCGGTAGGAGAAGATGACTTTGTTGGGGAATAAACTTGTTGAAGAGATCACTGTGCGGGGAAATACTCTGTGGGGGGATACTTTGCTGAGCTGTTGATGATAACTCCGCTGGGGATACCATTGATGAGTTATGTTGGGGAATTTGATGAACTCCGCTGGGGATAGGAAGACTTCGCCGGGGACGATCTTTCCGTGGCAATTAGCTGAGGATAACCCAGTTATAAGCTATGGTGAGGAATAACCTTTGAATAAAGTCCGGGGAGACGCGTTCGTGCTCTGCAGGGGTAAGCTTCCAGAATCTACTGGGGATAAGCTTCCTACTGGGGAGATGGATTCAACTCTCCTGGGGAGACTTTTTGAGACTGTACTGGGGGAGTGGCTCCACTGAAGTGTCTGTATTCGCCGGGGAACAATCTTAGATCAAGATTGCCGGGGATGCTTGTTTAGGAACATTTGTATACTCTACTGGGGAATATTGAGATCTGCTGGGGATACCCAACTTCCTTAAGGCTGACTGTAGGCTAACTCTGCTTGGGGAGAGTGTCATTGACTTGCTGGAGATACTGTGCCTTGTAAGGCTGATTGGGAGACCAACTCTGCTCAGGGAGTATTGTTGAATCTTGTTTTACTCTGTGGGGAGTGGAGGTATCTTGGTTATGTCCTTCAGCCGAACCTACCTTGGTACCTTGGTGGACAAGGCAACTAGATTGCTTAGACAATTCAATATTGCCCCTGTTTCTAATGTCACCTGTAATTAATCCTTTGTTTCGCATGCAAATATTTATGAGTTAGCAATTAGTGTCAAATGCATATATAAAAAATTGAACATTGGACGTTCTTTACAAAACAAAACAGAAAAAAGGAAAAACAATTGGCAATTGGTCTGAAAAGTGAATTTGTATTGATTTTTGAATCTGCCTGTAAATAGGCGTTTATGTACAAGAGGCTGACGTCCTAGTAAGAGAACGCCGCCGAACAACAGAGTTTATACAATTTTGTGAAAAAGGAAAACAAAACAGCTATGTGAAATGAATAATCCCACAAGGTTCCAACTCTGCTATCGCCTTTATGTCTTCAAGCGTCTCATCACTTTGCTGTTTTAGTTGAAGATGAAGCTGATTGATCGATGCCGTCTGAACTTGGTAGTTGATACCGGATTCTGGATGCAAAGTGATCCAATGAGACATAGTATTACGCTTATCCCTAACTTTTGCCTGGACCGCCCTTTCGGGTTTTCAGTCCACCGGGATACCCATTTTTGCCCAAGCCGCCTTTTCAGGTTTTCGACTTGCCGGGTGTACAGATTTTTTCATTTCATCCCTTATTTTTGCCCGAACCCTTTTGGTTCGCCGGGAAGCCCTAATTTTTGCCTAGGTATGTCAACCTAGCGGGTCTTTAATTCATGCGTAGTATCTTTTTACTATGTCTGCATTGGCGGGGTGAGGAAGGTCGTCACCATCCATGTTGGTTAGAATCATGGCTCCTCTTGAGAACACATGTTTAACCACAAATGGCCCTTCGTATGTAGGGGTCCATTTGCCCCTGGGATCACTTTGAGGAAGAATGATGTGTTTGATTACCAGGTCCCCAACTTGATACTCTTGTGGTCTGACTTTCTTGTTGAATGCCCTGATCATCCGTTTTTGATACGTTTGACCATGACAAATAGCAGTGAGTCTCTTTTCGTCAATTAAGTTTAACTGATCAAGTCGAGTCTGGATCCAGTCATCTTCGCTCAAGCCTGCATCCTTCATTATCCGGAGAGAGGGTATCTGGACTTCAATAGGCAAGACTGCCTCCATGCCATAGACCAAGGAAAAGGGAGTTGCCCCTGTTGACGTTCTTGCTGAGGTACGGTACCCGTGGAGAGAAAATGGTAACATCTCGTGCCAATCTTTATATGTCACTGTCATCTTCTGCACAATCTTTTTGATATTCTTATTAGCTGCTTCGACAACCCCATTCATCTTCGGCCGATAAGGAGAAGAGTTGTGGTGCTGTATCTTGAATTACTCGCAGAGCTCAGTGATCATCTTATTGTTAAGATTGGTACCATTGTCCGTAATGATCCTTTCTGGGATGCCGTATCGACAGATCAGGTTATGTCGAATGAATCGTGCCACGACGTTCTTGGTTACCGTAGCGTAGGAAGCTGCTTTAACCCACTTTGTAAAGTAATCGATCGCCACCAGGATGAAGTGATTCCTGTTGGATGCCGTAGTTTTAATCTCGCCGATCATATAAATGCCCCACATTGCAAAAGGCCAAGGTGCTGTCAAGACGTTCAGAGGTACTAGAGGAACGTGCACCTTATCAGCATATATCTGGCATTTATGACATGTCCGAGAATGTTGGTAACAGTCAGCTTCCATTGTGGACCAGAAATATCCTGCCCGAAGGATCTTCTTTGCCATGGTATGTCCACTGGAATGTGTTCCGAAGGTACCTTCATGCAGCTCTGCCATGATCTTTTCTGCTTCAGCTTTATCCACACAACGCAGTAAGGTTGAATCATGGTTTTGCTTGTATAAAATGCCGATGCTGAGGAAGAACTTCGCTGCGAACCTTCTCAGAAACTTTTTGTCATTGATGGATGCACCTTCAGGATATTCTTGAGCTTCAAGGTACCTCTTCACTTCATGGTACCAAGGTTTTTCAGTTACTTCTTCAACCTCAAGCTCACAGCAATATGCAGGTTCATCCAGTTTCCAGATAATGATCCGGGGAGCCTCGTTGTCCCATTTGACTTTGAACATGGAAGACATCGTAGCCAGCGCGTCCGCCAACTGATTCTCCTCTCTTGGGAAGTGTTCAAAAGTTATCTCCGTGAAATGGGGGATCAATGTCAACACTAACTCCTTGTAAGGAATAAGGTTTGGGTGTTTCGTATCCCACTCGCCTTTGATCTGATTGATCACGAGAGCGGAATCTCCGAAGACACTCAGAAACTTGATCCTTAAGTCAATTGCAGCTTGAAGACCCATAATGCATGCCTCATACTCTGCCATGTTGTTGGTGCAGTTGAAACATAGCCGGGCAGTGAGTGGAGTATGAGTGCCTTTTGGGGATATGATCACAGCGCCGATGTCATTACCCAAAGCGTTTGAGGCTCCGTCAAAGTGCATAGACCATCGGGATCCTTCCTCAAGTCCTTCATCTGGTCCAGGTACCTCACAATCAGTCACTACCATGATATCCTCGTCTGGAAATTCAAAGTTCATAGATTGGTAGTCGTCCACTGCCTGGTGTGCCAAATGGTCTGCCAATACAATTCCCTTAATTGCCTTCTGAGTCGTGTACTGGATGTCGTATTCTGTCAAGATCATCTGCCATCTTGCTATTCTTCCAGACAGAGCAGGCTTTTCGAATATGTACTTGATTGGATCCATTTTTGAAATCAACAGAGTAGTGTGAGTCAACATATACTGTCTCAGCCGGCGAGCAGCCCATACCAAAGCGCAGCAAGTTTTCTCGAGCAGTGAGTATCGGGTCTCACAGTCGGTAAACTTTTTGCTAAGGTAATAAATAGCATGCTCTTTTCGGCCAGACTCGTCATGCTACCCCAACACACACCCCATTGAGCTGTCAAGTACTGTCAAGTATAGTATTAGAGGTCTCCCTTCAACTGGCGGCATAAGAATGGGTGGTTCTTGGAGATACTCTTTGATTCTGTCGAAAGCAGCCTGACATTCATTGTTCCAACGTACTACCTGATCTTTCTTCAGCAGCTTGAAGATTGGTTCACAGGTAGCAGTTAGATGCGAGATGAACCGGGCAATATAATTTAGACGTCCTAGAAAGCCTCTGACTTCTTTCTCTGTCTTGGGAGCTGGCATCTCTTGTATGGCTTTCACCTTGGCAGGGTCCACTTGAATACCCTTGTCACTTATGACGAAGCCTAGCAGTTTTCTAGATCTCACCCCAAAGGTGCACTTGTTTGGGTTCAACCTCAGCTTGTACAACTTCAGACGGTCAAACAGCTTCTGTAGATGGTCAAGGTGTTCCTCCTCAGTTTGAGACCTTGCAATCATATCATCGACGTATACTTCAATTTCATGGTGGATCATGTCATGAAATAAAGCAACCATGGCACGTTGGTAGGTTGCCCCAACATTTTTCAACCCAAAAGGCATGACCTTGTAGCAGAAGGTGCCCCACTGAGTAACAAAGGTAGTCTTTTACATATCTTCAGGAGCCATCTTGATCTGATTATAACCTGAAAAGCCGTCCATGAAGGAGAACACCTTGTGCTGAGCAGTATTGTCAACCATAACATCGATGTGAGGCAGAGGGAAATCATCCTTGGGGCTGGCCCTGTTCAAATCCTTGTAATCAACACACATTCTGACTTTACCATCTTTCTTCGGCACCGGAACCACGTTGGCAACCCACTGAGGGTAAGAAGTTACTGCAAGAAAACCAGCGTCAAATTGTTTCATAACCTCAGCCTTGATTTTCTCGGACATCTCTGGACACATACGGCGGACCTTCTGTTTTACCGGAGGACAGTCTTCCTTGGTAGGTAGGTGATGAACCACAATGTCGGTGTCTAATCCGAGCATGTCTTCGTAAGACCAGGCAAAGATTTCCATGTAGTCACGCAGCATCTGGATCAACCGTTGTTTCACACTGAGCTCTAGATTAGCACCAATCTTGACTTCCTTTCTGTCTGTCTCAGTACCCAGATTTACCGTTTCCACTGGCTCTTCATGTGGTTGAATGGCCCTCTCTTCCTGGAGTAACAGTCTTGCAAGTTCGCCAGGAACTTCACAATCATCTTCACCTTTGTCTTCGACTAAGTTGATCGGATTTTCGAAGTCATATCTGGCAGTAGCAGAGTCGTTACCAGTGAGATCCAGAGTGGATTGGAACCTGTATGAGTGAGTATGTGTAAATACAGCTGTTTTGCAATATATATAAAGAAAGAAAGGGAGCGCAAGATTTGAAATGTGAAAAACGTCCAATGCTTTTATTCATGATATATGAAAGTGACAAACAAAAGCCCTCACAAATAAAACCACGGTGCCCCGGTTAAGACACCGGGCCATAAAGTTTCAAATTATTGTTTATTACAAATCCAAAACAAAGAAGTCCATTACTGGGTGACAAAAGTAATAGGTTTAAAGTCTTTTGCAGTCCAGTTGCTAGGTCCACCGTTGGTCGTTGGGTAGATCCAGCTGTCAAATTCAGATTCGTCCGCTTCGTCCTCAATAGCATTCACTCCCGGGTTGGTGATGAACACAGGAGGTCTTCCCATCCTTGCCTTGCGCACAGCCTTCTGAGCTTCTGCAGTGAAACCCAGCCCAAACTTGTCAGTCTTTGGAGTAAAATCAGGAAGCCTACCCCAGTTTGCGCACTCACCCTTCTCAATCACATCCCGGGCATCCTTCAAGGAAGCCATCTTCAAAGGAGAGTCTTCTGCAATCACTGTCTCTGCTGCTGCCAATGTTTGAGGCACCTCTTCGAAGTGTTGAAAGGGGGTCTCAATGAACTCCCCATCCATTTCTACGTACCTAAAGGAGTTGAGGTGACTGACCATGTATTCCTCTTCCCCTTGCACTGTTACGATCTTCCCCCTGACCGGGTATTTGAGCTTCTGATGTAAAGTGGAGGTCACAGCTCCAGCCTTGTGGATCCACGGACGACCCAGCAAACAAGAATAGGATGGACGGATGTCCATCACATAGAATTTTGAATCAAAGACTTGTGAACCAACCCTGATTGGGATGTCAACCTCACCATGTACCATCCTTTTGGACCCGTCAAAGGCCCGGACAACAATGTTACTTGGTTTGAGCTCTAAACCCTCACAGTCCAGCCTGTCTAGAGCTTTCTTGGGTAGTACGTTCAGTGAAGAACCAGTGTCAACCAGCACGTGAGCAAGAGTAGTGCCCCTGCATTCAATGGAGACATGCAGGGCATCATTATGGTTCTTCCCCTTGGCCGTCAGATCAGCATCAGAGAAACCCAGACCGTTATCAGCGGTTAAGTTGGCCACACAGTCGGTGAATTGATCAGCAGACGTTTCTTGGGGTATGTGGGCCGTCTTCAGGAAAGCAATCAGGGCCTTGGCATGGGCCTCTGAACACAGCAACAGTGATAGCATGGAGATTTTAGAGGGGTGTTCCCCAACTGTTCCACGACGTTGAAATCACTTTTCTTTATAATTTTGAGGATCTCTTCCATCTCTTGCTTGGAAGCCTCAATAGTGGTCTTTGGTGCCTCCGTCCGGGCAGGCACATCAGTAGCAATCCCCTTGCCCCGAGCGCCAGATGACTCAGCAGCAGGGGTAGAAACTTGATCAGGGGGGAAACAGGCACACTGGCAGGTGTGATGACAAGAGGCCTCTGAATTACTGGAGGTGCAATGTCTGGTGAGAACAGTCTTCCACTACGAGTGACCTTAGCAGGCCCGATGATGTTGGTGACACCGGTACCAGTGTTGAACTCTTGTTTCACTCCCAGAACATAAACATCTGCCCCATAGTGCCATGGGACAACTTTATCAGACTTGTATGGGATGGGCCCCGGAACAGTAATGGTTATAGGAGCAATCTTGTGAACAGGCAAAATTTGGACAGGCTTCTTTGAAGGAGCCTTGGAAGGGTTGTTGAAAATGGTAATAATTGAAACTTCTTCAACAGGGGCAGCAGGAACAGCAGGGATAGCAATCTTCTTGAACAAGATCTCTTTGCTATTTATCAGGTTTTGGACGCCTGATTTCAGCAAAGAACAACTAGCAGGGGAATCAGCACACAAATGGCAACCTTTACTACATCCCAGAAATAAACCGGCTAGCAACAGGTTCCTCTTGACGGTCAGCAGCGGAGTAGCAACATCATCCACAGAAGCTACATACAGATCCTCCTCAACAGCGTTCACTCCATGCTGGGGCATGGGAGCGGTCACAACATTTGGCCTTTCTGGCGCCTCGAACTGTATTTCCTTGGCATCAATAAGGTCCTGAACCTTATTCCTTAGGGCCCAGCAGTCATCAGTATAATTCCCCGGGCTATCAGAGTGATAAGCGCAGCGGGCGTTGGGGTTGTACTTCGGAGATGCTGTGTTTACCACCTTCGGAGCTTCCTTGACGGTTACCAGGATAGTTGACAGCAGTTGCGGTAATATTTGAAAGAGAGTCATGCTGAGCTGAGTATACTGCCGTTTGGGCCTTTCAGCTCTTGGATGGTTGTACTGCTAAGGAGAAGCAGCAGGCTTAGAAATTACTACCGCGTTGACAGCTTGGCGGCGTTCCGGTTTGTTCTGTCTCCTGGGACCGTACACAACACTGGCCTCCTTCTTGAAGGGCTTCTTTTCAGTATTTCAGGAGGCACCCTTCTGTATCTTCCCTGATTTTATAACAGCTTCGATCCTCTCACCAGTCAGGATCAGATCAGTAAACCCAGCAGAGGAATTACCAATGAGATGATTGAAGAATGGACCGGATAGGGTCCCCAAGAACATGTCTACTAGCTCTCGATCCGTCAACGGTGGCTGCACCCTGCCAGCCAGATCTCTCCATTTCTGTGCGTACTCCTTAAAACCTTCACCCGTTCCCAGTGACATACCCTGGAGTTGGGTATGCGTGGGAGCGAGGTCGGAATTATATTGATACTGCTTGTAAAAAGCAGTGGCCAAATCCTCCCAGTTATGAATGTTGGTTCCATCCAGCTGATAGAACCATTCGAGATGAGTCCCTGAAAGACTCTCCTGGAAGAAGTGGATCCATAAGTTCTTGTCTGCTGTGTAAGGTTGGATCTTCCTTACATAAGAACGGAGGTGCAGTTTAGGGCAGGAAGCCCCGTCATACTTCACAAAGGCAGGCGCCTTGAACTTGTGCGGGATCACCACCCCAGAAGATAACCCCAAGTCTCCGAAATCCAACCCAGGCACACGTTGAATCTCTATAGCATTTAACCTGTCCTCCAATTGCTTGTACCGATCCTCAGCAGGAGGGTACTGTTCATCATTGAAGTCTGTCTCGGTGTCAGAGACCACAGGACTAGGGACCTCTCTCCCTTGGTGACTGCCTTCCCCCACAGACGGAGTAGTCCTCTCAGCTTCATTCTACAATGTATTCCCGAGTCTGCGCCCAGTGTTGAATAGCACAATCCTCTTCTTCTTCTTCTTCTTCTTCTTCTTCTTCTTCTTCAGGAGCAAAGCCTTCAGCTCTTGTTGTCCTTGGGCCAAGTTCATGACCATCTCCTGGAATTGGGCGTTTTGGGCCTGGAGGGCCTTGATAGCTTGCTCGGTAGTGAGTTCAGGATTCATGATGCTTGAGTGCTGAAATAAACAGCGAAGAAGATTTAGCAACCTGTAGAAAAAAAAGGGGTACCTGTTATGCACATGATGCATGATATGCTATTTATGCAATGCATTCAAAGGTTCGAAAGTTCAAATTCGTTGTAGCCAAAAAAGAACACACTTTTTATTAGGAAATAAATTGTTCAGTATATCAGGGCCTCATGGGCAAAACATTACAAAATAATTAATCCCAAAAGACACTGCGCATCCTCTTTGGAGCGATGTAAGTGTTGAGAGTCTTTTCCTCGTGCAGTAGACGTGTGAGCTCCAAGACCTTCTTCTCACTGGCATGTAGACTGGATTCAAGAGAATTCCGTTCCTCCTTTAGCTGGATCCAGCTCTTCTGCATTTCTTCCCAGGATGTAGGCATGTCAGGATGTTGAATGGTGTACGGGACTTCTCCTTCCAACACTGGCTCTTTAATCACAGGGAGGACATGAGGATATGGCATCACCAGCTTCTGGGAGCGGGCTCGTACCCATTTGAGATAAGGCTCCAGGGGGATGGAGTTCTTGTGCCCCAGTGTCTTGCTATCTACCCTGTTGGGCATCCTCCAAGCTCTGATAAATCTCTGGCGAAGTCCTTGTGCATCATTGTCGAAGTCAAAAACTATGTCAGGAATTAACATGTCGTGGGGGCCATCCCTCCGGGAATAACCAAACTGTCTCAAAGCCAAGCATGGGTTGTAAGTAACACCTCCTCTGATTCCAAGTAAAGGAACATTAGGAAACTCCCCGCAACGATCAATGATAGTGACGTCTTCTCTGGACCGAGAACACCAATGTATATCAGCATGCGTAAGAGTCATCAATCGTTGTGACCATCTCAAACCCCGCTCGTTCTTCAAAACTGATTGTGGAAGGTGCGAAATAAACCACCTTCCCAGGAGAGGAGTGCAGCACATAAGAACACCTCTTTTTCTCATGGTTCGAGTGTAACATGAGTGAAGGATGTCCCCGAGCAACGTAGGTATAGGATTCCTGGACAGGAAGATCTTGACAGCATTGATATCTATAAGTTGATCTGGCTTAGGGAACAACACCAACCCATAGACAAGGAGGGCTACAACTTCTTCAAAGGCTTGTAGGTCAATGGAGTTCCAACATTCTTGTGCTTTCTCAAACAGAAACTTGGCCAAGAACCCTTTGATACCACTTCTAACTTCCCAATGTCCCTTAATGTCAGATGGTTGTAGGCATAATGCTTTAGCAACCTCTTCAAGTTTTGGCTCCTTTTCTGTACCGTTGTAGGGTAGTTGACTAAGGATGGGAATCTTTAGAAGCTGAGAAAACTCTTCCAAAGTAGGCACCAACTGATAATCCGGGAAAGTAAAACAGTGATGTAGAGGGTCAAAGAACTGGAACAACACTTTCACCATATCCTCTTCAATGTTGGTATTGACCAAGATGATGAGTCTACCATGCCTTTCACTGAATAAAGAGCTCTCGGGAATCCTGGATGTAAGTTCCTTAAGCTGAGGAGGGACCCTTACGAGGTTGACCTGAATTGTCTTTCTGCGGATAGTTTCCATGTCCTACAAAACAAGAACAAAGATGAAGATTCGAACCCCTGAAGTGGTTAGTGGATGCATATGATGCTGTATGATGTTACGATGTTATGATAAGGCACACCACAAGTATTCACAAAAGCAAACATGATAGGGCACACAAGTCACACCATATCCCTTAGAGTTCAGGCCATCATGAAGTTTGGGGTACTACCCTCTTGAAGTTGGTGGGCTAAAAAACCTGTCCTATCAAAAAGTAACCGGGTTCTAAGGAGCTCAATATCATTGGATTGTTTTCTGTGTTCATCGTTTCGATTTAGCCACTGAACTGGTGATCAAAATATTCCAAGAAAACAACCCTCAATGAGTGTAGTATCGAGTATCAACCAACTTCAGACTGCACCAAAGTCAGTTATCTCACTACCTCTAAAGAGGCCAGGATGGTTCAATTAAGGTTCCTAAGGTCAGTTGATGCTTCACGACACCACGCGGCGGCCCCGTACTCTCCTTGACTTGACTCAAGGGTTACCGGTACTCACCAAAGTGCCACATCAACATAGCAGACTGCTTCAACCGTGTCGGTATACCCCGCACAGTTCCCTCACAGTCTTGTTGCTACTTTCTAAGAAGGTATCCCCCAGATCCGGGTTAGGATCTATAGAACTCCCAAGACAGGCCCAATAATATTAAAGCACACAAATCAGGTAATTGAAAACATAAGTATGATCTATCCTAAGGTACACCTCACTTATTAATCATCCCCAGCAGAGTCGCCATTTCTGTGATCGGTGGATTTTGAACTGACTGTTTAACGCTGGTTCGCGAAATGTCGCGGAAGCAAGAGTCGCCACCGTCTTTTATTTTCTCCAACATGGACAGGACAAAAGCACAGCAAAATTCCTTATGATATAATTTTCTCGGTTCAGGAGGTAGATTTATAGAAAGGGGAGGTGTTAGCACCCTTTCTATCCATGGTTATCCATGGGCTCTTAGATACTTGCTCTTATGTTTTCAAAATGTTTGCTTTTCAAAATGTGAGTGGGTTTGAAAAAGTTTCATTGAAAGATTTCTGAATAACTCTTGTATCTGTCCTCAAGAGTGTTTGAAAAATTTGTTTTGAAAGATTTTGAAAGTGTCAGTGTGAAAAGGTTTTTGATTTGTTTTTGTTTTTGAAGAGAGCAAGTATCTATGAGTCATCTACCTACCCTAGGGAATTAGGCTGTGTATAAGTCCTTAAGGTAGTGCCATCCCACCATTGAGAGGTAGGTAGCACCACCGTTGGGGGTGTTCGGGTCAATTCTATTGTAGGGACAGTGTGGTCACCGAAGCAACAGTAGGACACCTTAGAAGCTATCCTTATGTCCTTGATCCTTTTTTAATCCGAGGCAACCATTTCGAGGCAACTGTTTCGAGGCAACTGTTTCGAGGCAACTGTTTCGAGGCAACTGTTTCGAGGCAACTGGATCATAGACATAAGAGCGACCGCTAAAACGTCCTATACTTGACGACCACGTTTCGAAGGCAACGAGTGAGGCGTACCCTAGAAGTGGTGTGTGCATTGTATGTTGTTTTTAGTTAATGTTTGTCTTTGTAATTAGTGAGCTACGAGTTGTTTTTATTTACATACATTCTTTCATGCATTTAACAGTTAGGGGGTGCGGAAAGTAAATTGCGGAAACATAAATCCTACGCTATTACAAGGCGCGGGTCTATACATCGCCAAAAATACAAAGACCCGTTTTTGGTAAATAAGTACGGAAAGTAAATAAAAACAGTAAAAATCCTAATTACTATTACATCCGGAGGCAGTTACATAATAATCAAAAATAAGGAATTAAAACTAAAATGCGCGCGAAAGAAAGAATCGGGAATGTCTTAAGGGTGTTGACCCTTTTTAGAAAAGAAATTGATTTTTTTTTTGTTTTTTTTTTGGAATTAAATGCAATTAATTAAATAAACCTAATCTAATTAATTAATTTATTAAAGGAAAATATTTTTTGTGTTTTTTGTGTTTTTATGAAATATGTTAAAAAGAAATAAAATTAAAAGTTAACTTAATTCTAAATTATTTTAATTGTTAAGAAAAGAAATTGAAATTGCCTAATTTAAACTATTTATTTGTTAATATTTTATTTACAAAATAAAATAATAATAATAATAATAATGTTAATTCTATTTTTTTGATTTTTTTAATGAAAATATTAGTTGGTTAATTTAATTGTTAATAATAAATAAATAAAATAAAGCAAGTAAATAAAAAAAGAAATGTCAAAACAAAGTAAAAAGAAGAGCAAAAACCCAAGGGGTGTGGGCTGAAATGGAGGGTGTTGGACTGAGATTCTGGCCCATTTGAGCAAGCCACGTTTGACTTTTCATGGTGGCCTATGCAGGCGCTGACACCAGAGTATGGTGTCCCTCACTTTTTGTCCTTTGGATATGCGTTGATGACACCTGGCTGCTTGGATCTGTGAGGCTCATGGTGTCCAGCGCTTGGAATGCTGCACATGAAAGCTTTTGGAAAAATAATATGGAAATTATAAGGGGACCTGGGAATCGAACCCAGGTCCCAACGTTTACCAAACACACTGCAAGCCACTACACCAAACGCATTTAGTTGTAAACTTAATAAGCAGCGAATATTATATAGTACAAATGCATTATATGCTAAAACGCGCGCGTGAATTTGAATGCACCTATGCCTGGCTGCCACGCAGTCATCTTCAAGCTTTTTCTGCAAACACAAAACATATAGCGGGGGTTTTAAACCCCCACAAAATACAGGCATATTGAAAATAGCGATTAGCAATTCATGAAGCATAAATTAGGCGCGAGGTGTCCATCAAAATCGTCTTGAGCTTCTGAGTTTGACCATGCCTGTTTGGGGTTCCAATTTTACAGCACATAAAAAAGCCCAATTCTAAAGCTCTGAAAACCTAGAAATTGCTAATGGTAACTTTCAATCCAGGGCGCCATTCTCAAATTAAATCATGTGGAACGCTTTGTATTGATCCTGTAAACATGATGCTATCAACAAAAAGTGTTAAAAATGCATGAAATGTGATATGTAAATTTGAGAAAAAATGAAAACCGTGTGGGTGGTATGGCGTGATTCCTTGAGGTTCTGCGCTTGATTTTGATTGCCAAAGGTTGCTGGTGATGCAAGGAGTGTATTGGAATCAAAATGGAAGCTTGAATTGTACTGCAACTAGGTTTTCAGTTTGTGATTTTTTCTTTCAAAATTTGGAAATGGCTTATGCTCTCTATGGCTCTCTCGGTCGTAAATCTGTATTGGGAAGCTTGCATATATGTTATGTAATGAGTATCCATCCAAATAATGGTCATTGAAGCCTTGCAATAATGTTTTGGATTATGCCATGAACTCCATTGAAACAACTTTCCATTCTTGTGAAAATTTGAATTTTTGTGCCCATAATAGGCCTTGAACGAATTTGGAAGGTATTTCAAGGTGTATCAAAGCTATTCAACACAAAATATATCCCTCCATTAATTTCTTTGATTTTTATTTGAATTTTAAAGATTTAAAATGAATTAAATCAAATAAAATTAAATAAAAATGAAAAAATTAATTTTAAATCTTGAAATAAATTGTGGGACACGTGGGAAGCATGGCCAAGCTGAATCAAGTGGAAAAAGTGGGCCCCTTTTGTCAAAAATGAAATTTCAAGGATAGTTGACTTTGGCCTTTTCACAAAAATTTCCCAACTTCTCCAATGCATATCTTGCTCAATTTTGAAGATATGAACATGTTCTTGGACATTTTGGAAAGGTCTTGAAGTCCTATAACCAATTTATTTTGTCCCATGTCATTTTGATTTACCAATCTCAAGTTATGGTCTTTGACTTAAAGTGCCTTTTTGTTGACTTTTGAAAATGACCTATAATGTTGAAATTGATAACTTTTTGTGAGAGCATTTCTTGGACTTGGAATGTGAAGATGAGTTGTAGGGAATGTCTTCCCCTTCAAGATGAGCATTGGATGGGATTTTTCTGATGAACCATGAAAAAGTTATGCCTTGGTCAAGTTACAATTGACTTTTCAGCTATCCAAAAATAGAAACTTTTGACACCTTGATGATTTTTGAGCCATTCTTGGGAAATCATGGTCAAGACTTGACCAAATGATGATTGTCGCTTCAAAATAAGATGTTGACCAAAAATTTTGACTTTTGACTGCCAAATGACCATTTTACCCCTACAGTTAACTGTTTGAGCAAATGGGACTTTTGACTGTGCAACTTGACCTTGTGAGCCTTGAAACTTGTCATGTAGGTGCTTGACAATGTTTATAGGCATTTGGGACTTGATTGAGCCCTGGAAAACCTCAACTTCCTTGCAAGAACCAAAACCATAATTTTGACTGGCTTTAGGAGAGTGGTTGACTGTGTGACTCCTTGAGTAGACTTTGAACCATTTGAGGTGATGCTTGGCAAAACTTTGGAGATTATGGGAGGGCAAATTTTGGGGTACAACAGTTGCCCCTGTTCAATCTTCGTAGACCTGAGGATGTAGATTGGCTTGTGTGCCTTTCGTGATCCGAAGGTGGAAGATGATTGAACACTAGAGTGCCCAGAAATTTGCACTCACATAGTAGAGTATCAGCAGTGTGATGGCGGGAATGGGCTCACAGATGCCATTTGGAGAGATGATGGATAGGAGGATGGGCTTATAGATGCCATCTGGAAATGTGACAGAACCTTGTCGGGAATGGGCTTATAGATGCCATTTGGAACTGTAATGGGAGGATGGGCTTATAGATGCCATCTAGGTGTCTATCGCATAAGAGATTCCTTAGCGAGAACTTGCAAACCTGAGAAAGAAAGATAATTACCTGGCCTGTTACATGGGTCGATCTTCACTCAGTCGCTCACAGACATGCCCTGGCTAGATACAAGTATCGACTCTTCAATCTCTTCAGACGTGCCCTGGCAGGATACAGGAATCGAGTCTGGAATTAGTCATCAACAGATACGCCCTGGATGGATACAAGAATCAGATCTTCAAACTCTTCAGACGTGCCCTGGCAAGATACATGAATCGAGTCTGGAAAATAGTCGTCAACAGATACACCCTAGCAGGATACAGGAATCGGATCTTCAAACTCTTCAGACGTGCCCTGGCAGGATATAGGAATCGAGTCCGGAAAATAGTCGTCAACAGATACACCCTGGCAGGATACAGGAATCGGATCTTCAAACTCTTCAGACGTGCCCTGGCGGGATACAGGAATCGAGTCCGGAAAATAGTCGTCAACAGATACACCCTGGCAGGATACATGAATCGGATCTTCAAACTCTTCAGACGTGCCCTGGCAGGATACAGGAATAGAGTCTGGAAAATAGTCGTCAACAGATACACCCTGGTAGGATACAGGAATCGGATCTTCAAACTCTTCAGACGTGCCCTGGCAGGATACAGGAATCGAGTCTGGAAAATAGTCGTCAACAGATACACCCTGGCAGGATACAGGAATCGGATCTTCAAACTCTTCAGACGTGCCCTGGCGGGATACAAGAATCGAGTCCGGAAAATAGTCGTCAACAGATACACCCTGGCAGGATACAGGAATCGGATCTTCAAACTCTTCAAACGTACCCTGGCAAGATACAGGAATCGAGTCCGGAAAATAGTCGTCAACAGGTACACCCTGGTAGGATACAGGAATCGGATCTTCAAACTCTTCAGACGTGCCCTGGCAGGATATAGGAATCGAGTCCGAAAAATAGTCGTCAACAGATACACCCTGGCAGGATACAGGAATCGGATCTTCAAACTCTTCAGACGTGCCCTGGCGGGATACAAGAATCGAGTCCGGAAAATAGTCGTCAACAGATACACCCTGGCAGGATACAGGAATCGGATCTTCAAACTCTTCAGACGTGCCCTGGCAGGATACAGGAATCGAGTCTGGAAAATAGTCGTCAACAGATACACTCTGGCAGGATACATGAATCAGATCTTCAAACTCTTCAGACGTGCCCTGGCAGGATACAGGAATCGAGTCTGGAAAATAGTCGTCAACAGATACACCCTGGCAGGATACATGAATCAGATCTTCAAACTCTTCAGATGTGCCCTGGCAGGATACAGGAATCGAGTCTGGAAAATAGTCGTCAACAGATACACCCTGGCAGGATACAGGAATCGGATCTTCAAACTCTTCAGACGTGCCCTGGCGGGATACAGGAATCGAGTCCGGAAAATAGTCGTCAACAGATACACCTTGGCAGGATACAGGAATCGGATCTTCAAACTCTTCAGACGTGCCCTGGCAGGATACAGGAATCGAGTCTGGAAAATAGTCATAAACAGATACACCCTGGAAGGATACAGGAATCAGATCTTCAAACTCTTCAGACGTGCCCTGGCAGGATACATGAATCGAGTCTGGAAAATAGTCGTCAACAGATACACCCTGGCAGGATACAGGAATCGGATCTTCAAACTCTTCAGACGTGCCCTGGCAGGATACAGGAATCGAGTCTGGAAAATAGTCGTCAACAGATACAACTTGGCAGGATACAGGAATCGGATCTTCAAACTCTTCAGACGTGCCCTGGCAGGATACAGGAATCGAGTCCGGAAAATAGTCGTCAACAGATACACCCTGGCAGGATACAGGAATCGGATCTTCAAACTCTTCAGACGTGCCCTGGCAGGATACAGGAATCGAGTCTGGAAAATAATCGCTGACAGATATGCCCTGGCTAGATACAGGTATCAAATCTGGAATTGCGACAGTTGATAGTAATCATCTTTGTATTGATCTTTTTCCTGAAAAGGTAAAACATTAGTTGTATGCAATGTCATGATGTATGATGTCATGATATCCTCAAAAATAGATAAGATTGTGTGATATGATGCGTATGTGCATGCATTGTGTATGAAGATGTGATGTTCTCAAAATAAATGAGATTGTATGTTCATGATGCGTATGTGCATGCTATAATGTATGAAGATGTGATGTTTATGGTTGTATTTTTGTCTTAGGAAAATAAATCCTTGACGGATGCCGGGAAGTTGAATCCTGGGCTGATGTTGAAGAGTGAAGTTCTTCATTTTCGCTGGGGATGATGGTTGCAAGAATAAACCGGTAGGAGAAGATGACTCGGTTGGGGAATAAACTTGTTGAAGAGATCACTCTGCGGGGAAATACTCTGTGGGGGGATACTTTGCTGAGCTGTTGATGATAACTCCGCTGGGGATACCATTGATGAGTTATGTTGGGGAATTTGATGAACTCCGCTGGGGATAGGAAGACTTCGCCGGGGACGATCTTTCCGTGGCAATTAGCTGAGGATAACCCAGTTATAAGCTCTGGTGAGGAATAACCTTTGAATAAAGTTCGGGGAGACGCGTTCGTGATCTGCAGGGGTAAGCTTCCAGAATCTACTGGGGATAAGCTTCCTACTGGGGAGATGGATTCAACACTCCTGGGGAGACTTTTTGAGACTGTACTGGGGGAGTGGCTCCACTGAAGTGTCTGTATTCGCCGGGGAACAATCTTAGATCAAGATTGCTGGGGATGCTTGTTTAGGAACATTTGTATACTCTACTGGGGAATATTGAGATCTGCTGGGGATACCCAACTTCCTTAAGGCTGACTGTAGGCTAACTCTGCTTGGGGAGAGTGTCGTTGACTTGCTGGAGATACTGTGCCTTGTAAGGCTGATTGGGAGACCAACTCTGCTCAGGGAGTATTGTTGAATCTTGTTTTACTCTGTGGGGAGTGGAGGTATCTTGGTTACGTCCTTCAGCCGAACCTACCTTGGTACCTTGGTGGACAAGGCAACTAGATCGCTTAGACAATTCAATATTGCCCCTGTTTCTAATGTCACCTGTAATTAATCCTTTGTTTCGCATGCAAATATTTATGAGTTAGCAATTAGTGTCAAATGCATATATAAAAAATTGAACATTAGACGTTCTTTACAAAACAAAACAGAAAAAAGGAAAAACAATTGGCAATTGGTCTGAAAGTGAATTTGTATTGATTTTTGAATCTGCCTGTAAATAGGCGTTTATGTACAAGAGGCTGACGTCCTAGTAAGAGAACACCGCCGAACAACAGAGTTTATACAATTTTGTGAAAAAGGAAAACAAAACAGCTATGTAAAATGAATTATCCCACAAGGTTCCAACTCTGCTATCGCCTTTATGTCTTCAAGCGTCTCATCACTTTGCTGTTTTAGTTGAAGATGAAGCTGATTGATCGATGCCGTCTGAACTTGGTAGTTAATACCGGATTCTGGATGCAAAGTGATCCAATGAGACATAGTATTACGCTTATCCCTAACTTTTGCCTGGACCGCCCTTTCGGGTTTTCAGTCCACCGGGATACCCATTTTTTCCCAAGCCGCCTTTTCAGGTTTTCGACTTGCCGGGTGTACAGATTTTTTCATTTCATCCCTTATTTTTGCCCGAACCCTTTTGGTTCGCCGGGAAGCCCTAATTTTTGCCTAGGTATGTCAACCTAGCGGGTCTTTAATTCATGCGTAGTATCTTTTTACTATGTCTGCATTGGCGGGGTGAGGAAGGTCGTCACCATCCATGTTGGTTAGAATCATGGCTCCTCCTGAGAACACATGTTTAACCATAAATGGCCCTTCGTATGTAGGGGTCCATTTGCCCCTGGGATCACTTTGAGGAAGAATGATGTGTTTGATTACCAGGTCCCCAACTTGATACTCTTGTGGTCTGACTTTCTTGTTGAATGCCCTGATCATCCGTTTTTGATACGTTTGACCATGACAAATAGCAGTGAGCCTCTTTTCGTCAATTAAGTTTAACTGATCAAGTCGAGTCTGGATCCAGTCATCTTCGCTCAAGCCTGCATCCTTCATTATCCGGAGAGAGGGTATCTGGACTTCAATAGGCAAGACTGCCTCCATGCCATAGACCAAGGAAAAGGGAGTTGCCCCTGTTGACGTTCTTGCTGAGGTACGGTACGCGTGGAGAGAAAATGGTAACATCTCGTGCCAATCTTTATATGTCACTGTCATCTTCTGCACAATCTTTTTGATATTCTTATTAGCTGCTTCGACAACCCCATTCATCTTCGGCCGATAAGGAGAAGAGTTGTGGTGATGTATCTTGAATTGCTCGCAGAGCTCAGTGATCATCTTATTGTTAAGATTGGTACCATTGTCCGTAATGATCCTTTCTAGGATGCCATATCGACAGATCAGGTTATGTCGAATGAATCGTGCCACGACATTCTTGGTTACCGTAGCGTAGGAAGCTGCTTCAACCCACTTTGTAAAGTAATCGATCGCCACCAGGATGAAGCGATTCCTGTTGGATGCCGTAGTTTTAATCTCGCCGATCATATCAATGCCCCACATTGCAAAAGGCCAAGGTGCTGTCAAGACGTTCAGAGGTACTGGAGGAACGTGCACCTTATCAGCATATATCTGGCATTTATGACATGTCCGAGAATGTTGGTAACAGTCAGCTTCCATTGTGGACCAGAAATATCCTGCACGAAGGATCTTCTTTGCCATGGTATGTCCACTGGAATGTGTTCCGAAGGTACCTTCATGCAGCTCTGCCATGATCTTTTCTGCTTCAGCTTTATCCACACAACGCAGTAAGGTTGAATCATGGTTTCGCTTGTATAGAATGCCGATGCTGAGGAAGAACTTCGCTGCGAACCTTCTCAGAAACTTTTTGTCATTGATGGATGCACCTTCAGGATATTCTTGAGCTTTAAGGTACCTCTTCACTTCATGGTACCAAGGTTTTTCAGTTACTTCTTCAACCTCAAGCTCACAGCAATATGCAGGTTCATCCAGTTTCCAGATAATGATCCGGGGAGCCTCGTTGTCCCATTTAACTTTGAACATGGAAGACATCGTAGCCAGCGCGTCCGCCAACTGATTCTCCTCTCTTGGGAAGTGTTCAAAAGTTATCTCTGTGAAATGGGGGATCAATGTCAACACTAACTCCTTGTAAGAAATAAGGTTTGGGTGTTTCGTATCCCACTCGCCTTTGATCTGATTGATCACGAGAGCGGAATCTCCGAAGACACTCAGAAACTTGATCCTTAAGTCAATTGCAGCTTGAAGACCCATAATGCATGCCTCATACTCTGCCATGTTGTTGGTGCAGTTGAAACATAACCGGGCAGTGAGTCGAGTATGAGTGCCTTTTGGGGATATGATCACAGCGCCGATGCCATTACCTAAAGCGTTTGAGGCTCCGTCAAAGTGCATAGACCATCGGGATCCTTCCTCAAGTCTTTCATCCGGTCCAGGTACCTCACAATCAGTCACTACCATGATATCCTCGTCTGGAAATTCAAAGTTCATAGATTGGTAGTCGTCCACTGCCTGGTGTGCCAAATGGTCTGCCAATACACTTCCCTTAATTGCCTTCTGAGTCGTGTACTGGATGTCGTATTCTGTCAAGATCATCTGCCATCTTGCTATTCTTCTAGACAGAGCAGGCTTTTCGAATATGTACTTGATTGGATCCATTTTTGAAATCAACAGAGTAGTGTGAGTCAACATATACTGTCTCAGCCGGCGAGCAGCCCATACCAAAGCGCAGCAAGTTTTCTCGAGCAGTGAGTATCGGGTCTCACAGTCGGTAAACTTTTTGCTAAGGTAATAAATAGCATGCTCTTTTCGGCCAGACTCGTCATGCTGCCCCAACACACACCCCATTGAGCTGTCAAGTACTGTCAAGTATAGTATTAGAGGTCTCCCTTCAACTGGCGGCATAAGAATGGGTGGTTCTTGGAGATACTCTTTGATTTTGTCGAAAGCAGCCTGACATTCATCGTTCCAACGTACTACCTGATCTTTCTTCAGCAGCTTGAAGATTGGTTCACAGGTAGCAATTATATGCGAGATGAACCGGGCAATATAATTTAGACGTCCTAGAAAGCCTCTGACTTCTTTCTCTGTCTTGGGAGCTGGCATCTCTTGTATGGCTTTCACCTTGGCAGGGTCCACTTGAATACCCTTGTCACTTATGACGAAGCCTAGCAGTTTTCCAGATCTCACCCCAAAGGTGCACTTGTTTGGGTTCAACCTCAGCTTGTACAACTTCAGACGGTCAAACAGCTTCTGTAGATGGTCAAGGTGTTCCTCCTCAGTTTGAGACCTTGCAATCATATCATCGACGTATACTTCAATTTCATGGTGGATCATGTCATGAAATAAAGCAACCATGGCACGTTGGTAGGTTGCCCCAGCATTTTTCAACCCAAAAGGCATGACCTTGTAGCAGAAGGTGCCCCACTGAGTAACAAAGGTAGTCTTTTACATATCTTCAGGAGCCATCTTGATCTGATTATAACCTGAAAAGCCATCCATGAAGGAGAACACCTTGTGCTGAGCAGTATTGTCAACCAGAACGTCGATGTGAGGCAGAGGGAAATCATCCTTGGGGCTGGCCCTGTTCAAATCCTTGTAATCAACACACATTCTGACTTTACCATCTTTCTTCGGCACCGGAACCACGTTGGCAACCCACTGAGGGTAAGAAGTTACTGCAAGAAAACCAGCATCAAATTGTTTCATAACCTCAGCCTTGATTTTCTCAGACATCTCTGGACACATACGGCGGACCTTCTGTTTTACCGGAGGACAGTCTTCCTTGGTAGGCAGGTGATGAACCACAATGTCGGTGTCTAATCCGAGCATGTCTTCGTAAGACCAGGCAAAGATTTCCATGTAGTCACGCAACATCTGGATCAACCGTTGTTTCACACTGAGCTCTAGATTAGCACCAATCTTGACTTCCTTTCTGTCTGTCTCAGTACCCAGATTTACCGTTTCCACTGGCTCTTCATGTGGTTGAATGGCCCTCTCTTCCTGGAGTAACAGTCTTGCAAGTTCGCCAGGAACTTCGCAATCATCTTCACCTTCGTCTTCGGCTAAGTTGATCGGATTTTCGAAGTCATAACTGGCAGTAGCAGAGTCGTTACCAGTGAGATCCAGAGTGGATTGGAACCTGTATGAGTGTGTGTGTGTAAATATAGCTGTTTTGCAATATATATAAAGAAAGAAAGGGAGCGCAAGATTTGAAATGTGAAAAACGTCCAATGCTTTTATTCATGATATATGAAAGTGACAAACAAAAGCCCTCACAAATAAAACCACGGTGCCCCGGGTAAGACACCGGGCCATAAAGTTTCAAATTATTGTTTATTACAAATCCAAAACAAAGAAGTTCATTACTGGGTGACAAAAGTAATAGGTTTAAAGTCTTTTGCAGTCCAGTTGCTAGGTCCACCGTTGGTCGTTGGGTAGATCCAGCTGTCAAATTCAGATTCGTCCGCTTCGTCCTCAATAGCATTCACTCTCGGGTTGGTAATGAACACAGGAGGTCTTCCCATCCTTGCCTTGCGCACAGCCTTCTGAGCTTCTGCAGTGAAACCCAGCCCAAACTTGTCAGTCTTTGGAGTAAAATCAGGAAGCCTACCCCAGTTTGCGCACTCACCCTTCTCAATCACAGCCCGAGCATCCTTCAAGGAAGCCATCTTCAAAGGAGAGTCTTCTGCAGTCACTGTCTCTGCTGCTGCCAATGTTTGAGGCACCTCTTCGAAGTGTTGAAAGGGGGTCTCAATGAACTCCCCATCCATTTCTACGTACCTGAAGGAGTTGAGGTGACTGACCATGTATTCCTCTTCCCCTTGCACTGTTACGATCTTCCCCCTGACCGGGTATTTGAGCTTCTGATGTAAAGTGGAGGTCACAGCTCCAGCCTTGTGGATCCACGGACGACCCAGCAAACAAGAATAGGATGGACGGATGTCCATCACATAGAATTTTGAATCAAAGACTTGTGAACCAACCCTGATTGGGATGTCAACCTCACCATGTACCATCCTTTTGGACCCGTCAAAGGCCCGGACAACAATGTTACTTGGTTTGAGCTCTAAACCCTCACAGTCCAGCCTGTCTAGAGCTTTCTTGGGTAGTACGTTCAGTGAAGAACCAGTGTCAACCAGCACGTGAGCAAGAGTAGTGCCCCTGCATTCAATGGAGACATGCAGGGCATCATTATGGTTCTTCCCCTTGGCCGTCAGATCAGCATCAAAGAAACCCAGACCGTTATCAGCGGTTAAGTTGGCCACACAGTCGGTGAATTGATCAGCAGACGTTTCTTGGGGTATGTGGGCCGTCTTCAGGAAAGCAATCAGGGCCTTGGCATGGGCCTTTGAACACAGCAACAGTGATAGCATGGAGATTTTAGAGGGGGTGTGCCCCAACTGTTCCACGACGTTGAAATCACTTTTCTTTATAATTTTGAGGATCTCTTCCATCTCTTGCTTGGAAGCCTCAACAGTGGTCTTTGGTGCCTCCGTTCGGGCAGGCACATCAGTAGCAATCCCCTTGCCCCGAGCGCCAGATGACTCAGCAGCATGGGTAGAAACTTGATCAGGGGGGGAAACAGGCACACTGGCAGGTGTGATGACAAGAGGCCTCTAAATTACTGGAGGTGCAATGTCTGGTGAGAACAATCTTCCACTACGAGTGACCTTAGCAGGCCCGGTGATGTTGGTGACACCGGTACCAGTGTTGAACTCTTGTTTCACTTCCAGAACATAAACATCTGCCCCATAGTGCCATGGGACAGCTTTATCAGACTTGTATGGGATGGGCCCCGAAACAGTAATGGTTATAGGAGCAATCTTGTGAACAGGCAAAATTTGGACAGGCTTCTTTGAAGGAGCCTTGGAAGGGTTGTTGAAAATGGTAACAATTGAAACTTCTTCAATAGGGGCAGCAGGAACAGCAAGGATAGCAATCTTCTTGAACAAGATCTCTTTGCTATCTATGAGGTTTTGGACGCCTGATTTCAGCAAAGAACAACTAGCAGGGGAATCAGCACACAGATGGCAACCTTTACTACATCCCGGAAATAAACCGGCTAGCAACAGGTTCCTCTTGACGGTCAGCAGCGGAGTAGCAACATCATCCACAGAAGCTACATACAGATCCTCCTCAACAGCGTTCACTCCATGCTGGGGCATGGGAGCGGTCACAACATTTGGCCTTTCTAGTGCCTCGAACTGTATTTCCTTGGCATCAATAAGGTCCTGAACCTTATTCCTTAGGGCCCAGCAGTCATCAGTAGAATGCCCCGGGCTATCAGAGTGATAAGCGCAGCGGGCGTTGGGGTTGTACTTCGGAGATGCTGTATTTACCACCTTCGGAGCTTCCTTAACGGTTACCAGGATAGTTGACAGCAGTTGCGGTGATATTTGAAAGAGAGTCATGCTGAGCCGAGTATACTGCCGTTTGGGCCTTTCAGCTCTTGGCTGGTTGTACTGCTGAGGAGAAGCAGCAGGCTTAGAAATTACTACCGCGTTGACAGCTTGGCGGCGTTCCGGTTTGTTCTGTCTCCTGGGACCGTACACAACACTGGCCTCCTTCTTGAAGGGCTTCTTTTTAGTATTTGAGGAGGCACCCTTCTGTATCTTCCCTGATTTTATAACAGCTTCGATCCTCTCACCAGTCAGGATCAGATCAGTAAACCCAGCAGAGGAATTACCAATGAGATGATTGAATAATGGACCGGATAGGGTCACCAAGAACATGTCCACTAGCTCTCGATCCGTCAACGGTGGCTGCACCCTGCCAGCCAGATCTCTCCATTTCTGTGCGTACTCCTTAAAACCTTCACCCGTTCCCAGTGACATACCCTGGAGTTGGGTATGCGTGGGAGCGAGGTCGGAATTATATTGATACTGCTTGTAAAAAGCAGTGGCCAAATCCTCCCAGTTACGAATGTTGGTTCCATCCAGCTGATAGAACCATTCGAGATGAGTGCCTGAAAGACTCTCCTGGAAGAAGTGGATCCATAAGTTCTTGTCTGCTGTGTAAGTTTGGATCTTCCTTACATAAGAACGGAGGTGCAGTTTAGGGCAGGAAGCCCCGTCATACTTCACAAAGGCAGGCGCCTTGAACTTGTGCGGGATCACCACCCCAGAAGATAACCCCAAGTCTCCGAAATCCAACCCAGGCACACGTTGAATCTCCATAGCATTTAACCTGTCCTCCAATTGCTTGTACCGGTCCTCAGCAGGAGGGTACTGTTCATCATTGAAGTCTGTCTCGGTGTCAGAGACCACAGGACTAGGGACCTCTCTCCCTTGGTGACTGCCTTCCCCCACAGACGGAGTAGTCCTCTCAGCTTCATTCTGCAATGTATTCCCGAGTCTGCGCCCAGTGTTGAATAGCACAATCCTCTTCTTCTTCTTCTTCTTCTTCTTCAGGAGCAAAGCCTTCAGCTCTTGTTGTCCTTGGGCCAAGTTCATGACCATCTCCTGGAATTGGGCGTTTTGGGCCTGGAGGGCCTTGATAGCTTGCTCGGTAGTGAGTTCAGGATTCATGATGCTTGAGTGCTGAAATAAACAGCGAAGAAGATTAAGCAACCTGTAGAAAAAAAGGGGTACCTGTTATGCACATGATGATGATATGCTATTTATGCAATGCATTCAAAGGTTCGAAAGTTCAAATTCGTTGTAGCCAAAAAAGAACACACTTTTTATTAGGAAATAAATTGTTCAGTACATCAGGGCCTCATGGGCAAAACATTACAAAATAATTAATCCCAAAAGACACTGCGCATCCTCTTTGGAGCGATGTAAGTGTTGAGAGTCTTTTCCTCGTGCAGTAGACGCGTGAGCTCCAAGACCTTCTTCTCACTGGCATGTAGACTGGATTCAAGAGAATTCCGTTCCTCCTTTAGCTGGATCCAGCTCTTCTGCATTTCTTCCCAGGATGTAGGCATGTCAGGATGTTGAATGGTGTACGTGACTTCTCCTTCCAACACTGGCTCTTTAATCACAGGGAGGACAAGAGGATATGGCATCACCAGCTTCTGGGAGCGGGCTCGTACCCACTTGAGATAAGGCTCCAGGGGGATGGAGTTCTTGTGCCCCAGTGTCTTGCTATCTACCCTGTTGGGCATCCTCTAAGCTCTGATAAATCTCTGGCAAAGTCCTTGTGCATCATTGTCGAAGTCAAAAACTATGTCAGGAATTAACATGTCGTGGGGGCCATCCCTCCGGGCATAACCAAACTGTCTCAAAGCCAAGCATGGGTTGTAAGTAATACCTCCTCTGATTCCAAGTAAAGGAACATTAGGAAACTCCCCGCAACGATCAATGATAGTGACGTCTTCTCTGGACCGAGAACACCAATGTATATCAGCATGCGTAAGAGTCATCAATCGTTGTGACCATCTTAAACCCCGCTCGTTCTTTAAAACTGATTGTGGAAGGTGAGAAATAAACCACCTTCCCAGGAGAGGAGTGCAGCACATAAGAACACCTCTTTTTCTCATGGTTCGAGTGTAACATGAGTGAAGGATGTCCCCGAGCAACGTAGGTATAGGATTCCTGGACATGAAGATCTTGACAGCATTGATATCTATAAGCTGATCTGGCTTAGGGAACAACACCAACCCATAGACAAGGAGGGCTACAACTTCTTCAAAAGCTTGTAGGTCAAGGGAGTTCCAACATTCTTGTGCTTTCTCAAACAGAAACTTGGCCAAGAACCCTTTGATACCACTTCTAACTTCCCAATGTCCCTTAATGTCAGATGGTTGTAGGCATAATGCTTTAGCAACCTCTTCAAGTTTTGGCTCCTTTTCTGTACCGTTGTAGGGTAGTTGACTAAGGATGGGAATCTTCAGAAGTTGAGAAAACTCTTCCAAAGTAGGCACCAACTGATAATCCGGGAAAGTAAAACAGTGATGTAGAGGGTCAAAGAACTGGAACGACACTTTAACCATATCCTCTTCAATGTTGGTATTGACCAAGATGATGAGTCTACCATGCCTTTCACTAAATCAAGAGCTCTCGGGAATCCTGGATGTAAGTTCCTTAAGCTGAGGAGGGACCCTTACGAGGTTGACCTGGATTATCTTTCTGCGGATAGTTTCCATGTCCTACAAAACAAGAACAAAGATGAAGATTCGAACCCCTGAAGTGGTTAGTGGATGCATATGATGATGTATGATGTTATGATGTTATGATAAGGCACACCACAAGTATTCACAAAAGCAAACATGATAGGGCACACAAGTCACACCACAACCCTTAGAGTTCAGGCCAGCATGAAGTTTGGGGTACTACCCTCTTGAAGTTGGTGGGCTCAAAAACCTGTCCTATAAAAAAGTAACCGGGTTCTAAGGAGCTCAATATCATTGGATTGTTTTCTGTGTTCATCGTTTCGATTTAGCCACTGAACTGGTGATCAAAATATTCCAAGAAAACAACCCTCAATGAGTGTAGTATCGAGTATCAACCAATTTCGGACTGCACCAAAGTCAGTTATCTCACTACCCCTAAAGAGGCCAGGATGGTTCAATTAAGGTTCCTAAGGTCAGTTGATGCTTCACGACACCACGCGGCGTCCCCGTACTCTCCTTGACTTGACTCAAGGGTTACCGGTACTCACCAAAGTGCCACATCAACGTAGCAGACTGCTTCAACCGTGTCGGTATACCCCGCACAGTTCCCTCACAGTCTTGTTGCTACTTTCTAAGAAGGTATCCCCCAGATCCGGGTTAGGATCTATAGAACTCCCAAGACAGGCCCAATAATATTAAAGCACACAAATCAGGCAATTGAAAACATAAGTATGATCTATCCTAAGGTACACCTCACTTATTAATCATCCCCAGCAGAGTCGCCATTTCTGTGATCGGTGGATTTAGAACTGACTGTTTAACGCTGGTTCGCGAAATGTCGCGGAAGCAAGAGTCGCCACCGTCTTTTATTTTCTCCAACATGGACAGGACAAAAGCACAGCAAAATTCCTTATGAGATAATTTTCTCGGTTCGGGAGGTAGATTTATAGAAAGGGGAGGTGTTAGCACCCTTTCTATCCATGGTTATCCATGGGCTCTTAGATACTTGCTCTTATGTTTTAAAAATGTTTGCTTTTCAAAATGTGAGTGGGTTTGAAAAAGTTTCATTGAAAGATTTATGAATAACTCTTGTATCTGTCCTCAAGAGTGTTTGAAAAATTTGTTTTGAAAGATTTTGAAAGTGTCAGTGTGAGAAGGTTTTTGATTTGTTTTTGTTTTTGAAGAGAGAAAGTATCTATGAGTCATCTACCTACCCTAGGGAATTAGGCTGTGTATAAGTCCTTAAGGTAGTGCCATCCCACCATTGAGAGGTAGGTAGCACCACCGTTGGAGGTGTTCGGGTCAATTCTATTGTAGGGACAGTGTGGTCACCGAAGCAACAGTAGGACACCTTAGAAGCTATCCTTATGTCCTTGATCCTTTTTTAATCCGAGGCAACCATTTCGAGGCAACTGTTTCGAGGCAACTGGATCATGGACATAAGAGCGACCGCTAAAACGTCCTATACTTGACGACTACGTTTCGAAGGCAACGAGTGAGGCGTACCCTAGAAGTGGTGTGTGCATTGTGTGTTGTTTTCAGTTAATGTTTGTCTTTGTAATTAGTGAGCTACGAGTTGTTTTTATTTACATACATTCTTTCATGCATTTAACAGTTAGGGGGTGTGGAAAGTAAATTGCGGAAACATAAATCCTACGCTATTACAAGGCGCGGGTCTATACATCGCCAAAAATACAAAGACCCGTTTTTGGTAAATAAGTACGGAAAGTAAATAAAAACAGTAAAAATCCTAATTACTATTACATCCGGAGGCAGTTACATAATAATCAAAAATAAGGAATTAAAACTAAAATGCGCGCGAAAGAAAGAATCGGGAATGTCTTAAGGGTGTTGACCCTTTTTAGAAAAGAAATTGATTTTTTTTTGGAATTAAATGCAATTAATTAAATAAACCTAATCTAATTAATTAATTTATTAAAGGAAAATATTTTTTGTGTTTTTTGTGTTTTTATGAAATATGTTAAAAAGAAATAAAATTAAAAGTTAACTTAATTCTAAATTATTTTAATTGTTAAGAAAAGAAATTGAAATTGCCTAATTTAAACTATTTATTTGTTAATATTTTATTTACAAAATAAAATAATAATAATAATAATGTTAATTCTATTTTTTTTGATTTTTTTAATGAAAATATTAGTTGGTTAATTTAATTGTTAATAATAAATAAATAAAATAAAGCAAGTAAATAAAAAAAGAAATGTCAAAACAAAGTAAAAAGAAGAGCAAAAACCCAAGGGGTGTGGGCTGAAATGGAGGGTGTTGGACTGAGATTCTGGCCCATTTGAGCAAGCCACGTTTGACTTTTCATGGTGGCCTATGCATGCGCTGACTCCAGAGTATGGTGTCCCTCACTTTTTGTCCTTTGGATATGCGTTGATGACACCTGGCTGCTTGGATCTGTGAGGCTCATGGTGTCCAGCGCTTGGAATGCTGCACAGGAAAGCTTTTGGAAAAATAATATGGAAATTATAAGGGGACCTGGGAATCGAACCCAGGTCCCAACGTTTACCAAACACACTGCCAGCCACTACACCAAACGCATTTAGTTGTAAACTTAATAAGCAGCGCATATTATATAGTACAAACGCATTATATGCTAAAACGCGCGCGTGAATTTGAATGCACCTATGCCTGGCTGCCACACAGTCATCTTCAAGCTTTTTCTGCAAACACAAAACATATAGCGGGGGTTTTAAACCCCCACAAAATACAGGCATATTGAAAATAGCGATTAGCAATTCATGAAGCATAAATTAGGCGCGAGGTGTCCATCAAAATCGTCTTGAGCTTCTGAGTTTGACCATGCCTGTTTGGGGTTCCAATTGTTAGAACAAAGTTTGAATCTACTACCCTATGTTTAAGTTTTGATGATAACAAAGTGAAAAGATATATTATTTATATGGTTCATGTATGAACTATCTGCTGCCTAAATTATTACGTTCTGATTTGTAGATACTCTGATTGGTATAAGCAAGATCACACCTAATCAGCATCAGAATTTTGGTTCCTGACATCAGCATCAGAAGTTGCCATATCAGAATGTCAGAAGCAGAAGATTAACTCACGTATATGCTGAAGTCTGATGAACAGAACTGCGCTCAACACTCTGATAAAGAAACACAACAATTCATCAGCAGCTAAGCAGAGTCAGAATGAGCCAAGCCAGAACTTGCATTAAGTCAGCAACGGTACTGTGCATTGAAAGCAAATTAATACCAACGGCCTCATTCCAGACAAGATCTGCTCGATAAGGAAAGTTTGTTAATAGCATTGAATCAAGAATATTGCTCCAACGTTCAACATCTCAGTGCTATATAAACAAGACTTTGAAGATTGAATTGGCTAATGCTCTCCAAATCTTTACACGCATAAAAGCTGATCAAAATCTTCCTTCTCTCAGTTTGCTAAACACCACACATTCTCATATTCAATCATTGTTTAGCAATCTAGTTTCTAAGCTTTAAGTTGTGTATACATCACAGTTGTGATACAGTTTTGTAGAAAACATTCACACACTTAGATTTATCTTCTTTGTAAGAAAGTGTTTCCTTGACAAACCGGGTTGTGGTTTGCATCAAGAAGGCTTTAGCAGTTGTTAAAGCAGTCTGTAATATTCAGTTGAATATAGTGGATTAAGACCTCGTTGGAGAGAGGCGAAATCACCTTGACGGGTGGACTGGAGTAGTTTGAGATCAAACGAACCAGGATAAAAATATCTTGTTCATTGCATTGATTTTCAGTTTTACAATTCAACCCCCCCTTCTTGTGTTTTTCACTACTTCAATTGGCATCAGAGCTCCTGGTTCTGAGCTAAAACACTTAACCGTGTCAGTACAAGATCCAGCGTCAGAAAAACACAATGGCAGGAAACGTTTCTCACACCAGCAATGACAACAATGAGGACAGAGACAGATTCAACGGCAAACCTCCAATCTTTGATGGAGAAAACTTTGATTACTGGAAAGAAAGAATTGAAAGCTTCTTTCTGGCACATGATGCTGATCTGTGGGATATGGTGACAGATGGATACACGCATCCTGTGAATGCAAGCGGTCAGAAGATTGATAGAAAAACAATGTCTGACCAACAAAAGCGTGACTTCAAGAATCACCACAAGGCCAGAACCATCCTCCTCAGCACCATCTCCTATACTGAATATGAAAAGATCTCCAACAGAGACACAACAAAGAATATTTTTGACTCACTCAGAATGACGCATGAGGGCAACGTTCAGGTCAAAGAAACTAAAGCTCTGGCGCTCATTCAGAAGTATGAGGCGTTCAAAATGGAAGAATCTGAATCCATTGAAACAATGTTCTCAAGATTCCAGATTCTGGTAGCTGGTCTCAAGGTTCTGGACAAAGGATACTCTACTGCTGACCATGTCAAGAAAATCATCAGAAGTTAACCCAAGCAATGGAGACCAATGGTTACAGCTCTGAAGCTAGCTAAAGATCTCAACAAAATCACTCTGGAAGAACTTATCAGCTCCCTCAGAAGTCATGAGATAGAGCTAGAAGCTGACGAGCCTCAGAAGCAAGGTAAGCCTTTAGCATTAAAATCTAACAAAAAATTTGAGTCTAAAGTTTTGCAGGCAGTTGAAGAAACATCTGATGGATCCTCATCAGAAGAAGACGAACTCTCCCTCCTCTCCAGAAGATTAAATCAACTATGGAAGCAAAGACAAAGGAAGTTCAGGAATCCCAGAAGATCTGATCAGAACGAGTCTTCCTCCAGATATAGAAGAACAGATTCTTCCTCTGGATACAGAAGATCTGAAGGCTCCTCCAGTAGCAAAAAGCCAAACACCAAGGACATCATCTGCTATGAGTGCAATGAGCAAGGACACTATAAGAGTGACTGCCCAAAGCTTCAGAGGGAAAAGCCCAAAAAGAAGTTTGGAAGAGAGAAGAAGAAAAGTCTCATGGCTACATGGGATGACTCTGACTCGTCTGAAGCTGACTCAGAATCATATGATGAGAGGGCAAACATAGCTCTCATGGCTAACATCTCAGAAGATAGTGAAGCTTCTGAATCAGACTCAGAATCAGATACTGAAGAGGTATTTCCTAACTTTGCTGTTAACTTTACCAAGGCTGAACTTGCTGAAAGCCTTAATGAGATTCTGGAACGGTATCAGCAAATTAGAGTTAAATTCAGAGACCTGAAAAGGAATCTTGAATCTGACTCTAATAAGACTGAGAGTCTCAAATTGGAGAATTCTGAGCTGAGAAATAAGATTTCAAAATTAGAAAACACTTTACAAAACTCTCAGAAGGAACCAATTTCTGAAACTCCCAGCAACGCTGATGAGATCATCAAGGAGTATGATCACAGTTTCCAGAAGTTCCTCGCTAAAAGCATAGATAGAAGCAAAATGGATTCAATGATCTATGGAGTTAGCAGAAACGGCAGGAAAGGAATAGGATACCAAGGTAAGGTTCCTACACCAAAGAATGTCATGGACTTAACCATTAAACACACACCTCTGAATTCACATTTTGTGTATGGTCACACACATGATATTAAATACACTAGCAGTAAGCACTCTGTGAAACCAAAATTCAACCAGAGTTTTGGTAAAACTAATAAATCAGGACCCAAGAAAATCTGGGTACCTAAGGATAAAATAATACATGTTGCAGATATCTTTAGCAGCAAGTCAGAAACACCAATCATGGTACCTGGACTCTGGCTGCTCGCGACACATGACGGGAAGAAGGCATATGTTCCAAAGCCTGGAACTTAAGCCTGGAGGCCACGTTGGCTTTGGAGGCAATCAGAGGGGAAAGATAATTGGCTCTGGAACTGTAGGTAATGGAAATCTTCCCTCTATTAATAATGTTCTGCTAGTAGATGGATTGATGCATAATCTGTTATCCATAAGTCAATTAAGTGATAACGGTTATGATATAATCTTTAATCAAAAATCATGTAAAGCTGTTAGTCAGAAAGATGGGACTATCCTATTTAATGGTAAGAGGAAAAACAACATTTACAAAATCAAACTTTCTGAACTAAAGAGTCAGAATGTAAAATGCCTTCTGTCTGTTAACAACGAGCAGTGGATCTGGCACAGAAGATTGGGGCATGTTAGTATGAGAAGAATATCTCAGATTAACAAACTCAATCTGGTCAGAGGACTTCCTAATTTGAAGTTCAATTCAGATGCTCTGTGTGAAGCATGTCAGAAAGGCAAGTTTGCAAAACCTTCTTTTAAATCCAAAAATGTTGTTTCTACCTCTAAGCCATTAGAACTTCTGCACATTGACTTATTTGGACCAGTTAAAACTGCTTCAGTCAGTGGCAAGAAGTATGGGTTAGTAATCGTAGATGACTATAGCAGATGGACATGGGTAAAGTTCTTAAGACACAAGGACGAGTCACACTCTGTGTTTGTTACCTTCTGTAACCAAGTTCAGAATGAAAAGGATCTTAGAATCGTTAAAGTCAGAAGTGATCATGGTGGAGAATTTGAAAACAAAGATTTTGAGTCATTCTTTAATGACAGAGGCATTCTGCATGATTTCTCTTGTCCTAGAACTCCCCAACAAAATGGAGTTGTAGAACGAAAGAACAGAACATTGCAAGAAATGGCCAGAACCATGATCAATGAGACAAACGTTGCTAAGACCTTCTGGGCAGAGGCAATAAACACAGCGTGCTACATTCAGAATAGAATCTCAATAAGACCTATTCTGGAAAAGACTCCATATGAATTGTGGAAGAACAGAAAGCCCAACATTTCATATTTTCATCCATTTGGATGTACTTGCTTTATATTAAATACAAAGAATTATTTGAACAAGTTTGACTCTAAAGCACAGAAGTGTATTATGTTAGGATACTCTGAACGCTCAAGAGGGTACAGAGTATACAATACAGAAACACAGATTGTGGAAGAATCAATCAGTGTTCGTTTTGATGATAAGCTTGACTCTGAAAAGTCAAAGCAGAATGAAGTTTTTGCAGGTATGGAAATTGAATTTACAGGTTCTGAAGACAAGTCATCAGAAGCTCTCAACACAGACACTCCTTCAACGTCTGAAAGGAGCACTGCTAGCAATCCTACAACAGCTGCTGGTCAACCTCAGAAGAGATTACCCAGAAGCAGCTTGGATCACCCAGAAGAGACTATCTTAGGAAGAAAGGAAGATCCAATCAGAACAAGAGCAAGCTTCAGAAACTCTGAAGAAACTCTCATGGGACTTGTGTCTCTGATTGAACCTTCTTCTATTGATGAAGCACTTCTGGATAATGACTGGATTCTGGCAATGCAAGAAGAGTTGAATCAATTCACCAGAAACGACGTATGGGATCTCGTTCCCAGACCAAAAGGATTCAACGTCATTGGAACAAGATGGGTGTTCAGAAACAAGCTAAATGAACAAGGTGAAGTCATCAGAAACAAGGCACGACTGGTTGCACAAGGTTATAGTCAGCAAGAGGGGATAGACTATACAGAAACCTTTGCCCCAGTCGCCAGGTTAGAATCTATCAGACTTTTAATTTCATTTGCTGTTAATAGAGGCATCACTCTGTATCAGATGGATGTCAAAAGTGCATTCTTAAATGGTTATATAGAAGAAGAAGTCTATGTACACCAACCCCCTGGTTTTGAAAATACAAAACATCCAGAACATGTTTTCAAACTAAAGAAGTCACTATATGGTCTGAAACAAGCTCCCAGAGCTTGGTATGAAAGGCTAAGTAACTTTCTATTAGAAAATGAATTCACCAGAGGGAAAGTGGACACTACTCTATTCTATAAATCAGTTAAGAATGACATCTTAGTTTGTCAAATTTATGTTGATGATATTATTTTTGGTTCTACTAATCCTTCTCTTGGAAGAAAATTTGCTAAGTGTATGCAGGCAAAATTTGAGATGAGCCTCATGGGGGAACTGGAATTCTTTCTAGGAATTTAGATCAATCAAACTCCAGAGGGAACTTACATTCATCAGAGCAAATACATCAGAGATCTTCTGAAGAAATTTGACCTCTCAGAATGTAAGCCATCAAAGATTCCAATGCATCCCACATGCATTCTGGAAAGAGAAGAGGTAAGCAAAAATATAGAACAGAAAGTCTACAGAGGTATGATTGGTTCTCTCCTCTATCTGACTGCTTCAAGACCTGACATATTATTCAGTGTTTGTATCTGTGCTAGATTCCAATCAGATCCTAGAGAATCTCACTTAACAGCTGTTAAGCGAATTTTCAAGTATCTGAAAGGTACTACTAATCTGGGTTTGTTTTATAGAAAATCTAGTGATTACAACTTAGTAGGCTACTGCAATGCTGATTTTGCTGGAGACAGAGTGGAACGTAAAAGTACTTCTTGAAGCTGCCAGTTTCTGGGAGAAAATCTGATCTCTTGGTCCAGCAAAAGGCAATCAACAATTGCGCTATCAACAGCAGAAGCTGAGTACATAGCAGCAGCAGGATGTAGCACACAAATGCTCTGGATGAAAAGTCAGCTTGAAGACTTCCAGATTTTTGAGAGTAACATTCCTATACTCTGTGATAATACTTCTGCTATTTGCTTAAGTAAGAATCCCATTTTACATTCTAGAGCTAAGCATATAGAAATAAAACATCACTTCATTAGGGACTATATTCAAAAAGGAATTTTGAACTTAAAATTGATAGATACAGACCATCAATGGGCTGATATCTTTACTAAACCCCTTTCAGAAGATAGGTTTAATTTCATTCTGAAACATCTCAGCATGAAAGTCTGTCCAGAGTGAAAATGTTTTAATTCCATATATTTACCTTCAAAATGTTATTGTTTTACTGTGAACTTCTGATCAATCTTCTTTCAGAAAGATAGAACATGCAGATTGTATCAGATGCAAGTCTAAAGATCTGAGAGTCTAAGCTCAAAGACAGACGTGCTGATCACTACATCAAACAAGTGTCATCCAATCATCAGCAAATCTCTGAAGCAGAACGCGTGCACGCTTCTGAGAAGGCAAAGCGCTGATTGGGTGCATTGAGACACATGTCTGGTAACCGTTTTTAAGTATCTTTCTCAAATCCCCCAAAATCAGCAAGCATTTAATAAAAGTAATCATGCTTTTAAAACGCAATCATGATTTTTCTCTTTCTTAAAAACGTTTATTTTTTCAAAATATTCTGAAACTCTATTTAAACACATAAACCACTCATTCTAATTCTTTACAGTTTCTCACTAATACTCAAGCATTCTCTGCATTTTTCTGTGTTCATCTCTTGCAAAACCTCTTTTTCTCAGTTTCTTCTCAAAATCTTTTAGTGTGAACATGGCAACCTCCAGCAGTGCTTCTGCAGGTCCTCAGAAGAAAGCATCATCTGAACAGTATCAAGTGCCATTCAGAACACTCCTCACTCATGTGAAAAATCTTGAAGTGTTATCTGAATTGATCATTGATTTTGGAAGCTTGAAGGAGAACGGTTTTGACCTAACAGAAGAAGTTAGGGCACAGAAATGGGAAAGGTATTTTGACAGGTTGGTTGGACCAACATTCCCTATGTTAGTCAAGGAATTCTGGATTCATGCGAAGGCTTCAACGCATCTAGTCACCTCCTTCGTTATGGGGAAGAAGATTGTGATCACTGAGGATCACATAGCTAGGTTAATCGGTTACAGTGGCGGTGGCGTTCGCTGTGTTGATATGTGTTGCACCCCAAAATTTGCCCTCCCATATTCTCCAAGAAGTTGCCAAGACAGGTCACAAAATTCCCCAAGGGTTATGCAGTTCAACTGTCTCCTACACAGTCAAAACTAGGGTTTGTGTTCTGATCAAGAAAATGAAGTTTTCAAAGGCCCAGTCAAGTCTCATAGGCTTACAAAGATGGTCAAGTATCTTCATATCAAGTTTCAAGGCATTCAGCTCAAAATTGCACAGTCAAAACCCTAAATTGCACTACAGTCAACTGTAGGGGCAAAATGGTCATTTGACAGTCAAAAGTTCAAATTTTTGGTCAACATATCATTTTGAAGCCACAAACATCATTTGATCAATGCTTGATCATGATTCTCAAAATTTGGCTCAGAAATCATCAAAGATGCAAAAGTTACTATATTTGGACAGCTGAAAAAGTCAACTGAAATTGACCAGGGCATAACTTTCACATGGATTATCAGAAAAATTCCATCCAAAGCTCATTTTGAAGAGAAAGACATTTCCTACAACTCATCTTCATATTTCAAGTCCAAGAAATGCTCTCACAAAAAGTTATCAATTTCAACATTATAGGTCATTTTCAAAAGTCAACAAAACGGGACTTTAAGTCAAAGGCCATAACTTGATATTGGTAAATCAAAATGACATGGGACCAAAGGCATTGGTTAAAGGACTCAAAGACCTTTCCAAAATGTCCAAGAACATGTGAAAAGCTTAAAAATTGAGCAAGTTATGCCTTGTGGAAGTTGGGAAATTTTTGGGAATTTTGAAAAGTCAACAATGGTTCAAATGACCTAAAAATGCAAATGGGCCCATTTTTCTTCCATGATCCATCATTCCAAGCCTATGCACGACCATTTGGCCCAAAGGGAAGTATTTTCTCAATTTTTAATTATTTATTTGAATTTATATTAATATTAATTCATTTAAATTATTTAAATATGTGAAAAATATAAACTTGACCTAAAAAAATCTTTTTGTACACATTCTACTCTCAAGATTTCGTGTACAATTAAATATGGCAAGTTTTGGTGTGATTGGAGCATGATTGAACCAAATTACATGTGAAAAAGATTCAAAAAAGATTTTACAAAATCAAATATTGGAATCCTTGAATGCAAGAGATTTTGGCTAGTTTTGTTGACCTAAATTATTCACTACATATGCTTGAATAAAAACCTAAAGCAATTAGACTGAAAGCTGCGCTGAGAAGCCCTACACAAACTTGAAAAATTGCTTAGAAACTCAAATTCTGAAATCAACCTTAGAGGTCGATTCAAGCCTTGATTTCCATCCCAAAAGCTCCCTTGGCAATTCCTGGACATATTTCAATCACAAACAACAACTCAAACACAAAGAATCGGTAAAACGGATTCCAATTGAACCAAGAAAAATCCATGATCGTGCTTTGATTTCTAGGCATCCTTACTGCATTCTAATTATACATTCATGTTCCTTGTCAAGTTTTGAAACTAACCATATGATCTAATTGCATTTTCGTGCTATATATATGAGATTATGCCATGTTCGTTCCTTAGGGTTTTGCAGGGTACAAAATTGGGGCTTTAGCGATAAGGAAAAATTAGCCCATGAAAGTCACACCATTACGCTCAGCTCATCAAGACGAAGAAAAGGCACTAGTCGCGATCAATTTATGATCACCATAGCGCTAGTCGCTATTTTCTTGTAGCTAGCCTAAGACCACGCTTCCAAAACCGCTGCCATACGTGCTTGATTCAGAAAAAAATAAAAAAACAATGGGGAAGATGATGTGTTGGCGAAGCGTGATTCGCTAGTTTGAATTGCGCGCGTTTTTTAACCATTACGCGTGGGTTTTACTTTTTGTTATTTATTTAATATAATATGTTAAAAGTAACTCAAGTGCTTCAGTGGCAGGTGGATTCCTTTGCATTGTCCAAGACCTGGGTTCGAGTCCCAGGTCTGTGTAAATCTCATACTATTTTTCAATACTAATTCCTATGCAGCACTTCCATTGCAAGATTTTCATGCACGCCCAGAAATCACCATCCACGCGTCCAATGCATCCAGATCAAGGGTTACAGATTCAAAGAGCACGCTATGCTCTAGTCAATGCATCATACAGGATTCAAAAAGTCCAACGAACTTCAGGCTTAATGGGCCAATATTCTTGGATCAACACCTCACTATTTGGGATTTCCACCCCCCTGGTTTGCCTTCACTATTTTTGTTTATTATTTTTTATTCTTGTTTTAATTGTTATGTTTATTTTAATTATTGTTTATTTAATTAATTATTTTTTAACAAAATACAAAAACATCATAAAATCAGAAAAAGGCAAAAAATATAATATTTATTTATTTTAATTATAATTATGAATAAATGCATGTAAATAAATTTAGTTTAATTAGGATTTTGCAATTTTAATTCCTTTCATATTAAATATAAAAATTAGAATTAGGTTTAATTAACAATTTTCATTCCTTTTTAGTTTTTCCTTTTATCATAATATTATTATTTATTTATTTTTTATAATTAAATTTTGCATGTAAATTAACTTAGACTTAAATTAGGTTAAAAATTCAATCTTTTTCACAATAAACTTAAAAAACATTAGAATTAGGGTTTGACGCTTCCTTTTTAATTTTAATTAATTTCTCCTTCTAAATCTTAAAAAATACAAAAATACCAAAAACATGCTCTTTTAATCTTTAATTCTAATTAATTCATCAACTTTAGTTTTTTTGCAAAAAGGGTCCAACGCCCACATTATTAGTTATTTAATTTGCGCATTTATTTTATGTCATCTATTATAATTTTGTACCTCTCCCAAAGCATTGTAATTTAAATTTCTCGCACTTTTATTTATTGCTTTATTTATTTTCCGCTAAATCGGGTCCGGTTTAATTTTGGCGATGTGGACCCGCGCCATTTGTAATAGTTGTAGATTTATTTTCCCGCAAACTTTATAACTGTTAAAAGGCATGAAAGAATGTATGGACTTAAATAAAATCAAGCGTAGAACACGACAAACATGACAAGACAAATAACTGAAACATGACACACAATTCGCACACACCACCCCTAGGGTACGCCTCACTGTTGCCTTTCGAAAGGTGATCGTCGAGTAAAGGATGTCTTAGTAAGTCCTCATGATCCGGGAACCTGGCATGAGGGTAGCTTCTAAGGTGTCTTCCCATTGCTCTGGTGATCACCATGTCCCGAACCTCGAATTGACCCGAACACCTCCAACGGTGGTGCTACCTACCTCTCAATGGTGGGATGGCACTACTTTAAAGGACATCTACATAGACGAATTCCTTAGGGTAGGTAGGTTCTCAAGGATACTTGCTCTAATTTCAAACAAACAAAAATCTTTTCACACCAACACATTTTCAGAAGCTTTCAAAACAAACTTTTCAAACACTCTGACGTACGAGTCGAACTGAAATTTTTTCAAAGAAACTTTTTTAAAACCCACATTGAAAAGCAAACAAGAAATTTTGAAAACACATTGAGCAAGTATCTAAGAGCCCATGGATAACCATGGATAGAAAGGGTGCTAACACCTTCCCTTTCTATAACCTACCTCCCGAACCGAGAGCAATCTCTTTAAGGAATTTTTCTGTGCTTTTGTCCTTTCCATTTGGAGAAAATAAAAGACGGTGGCGACTCTTGCTTCCGCGACATTTCGCGAACCAGCGTTAAACAGTCAGTTCCAGATCCACCGATCACAGAACTGGCGACTCTGCTGGGGACCCTTTAAAAGTGAGGTGTACCTTAGGGCTAGGTCATAACTGTGTTTTCACTTGTATTGTTTTGCTTGATTTACTATTGTGGGTTGTATCGGAGTTACATAGATCCTAACCCGGATCTGGGGATACCCTGTTTAGGTAGCATAAGCTGTGAGGGACCTGTCCGGCGTATACCGACATGGGTGAAGCAGTGGCTACGTTGGTGTGGCACCTTGGTCTGTACCGATATCCCTCGTGTTAAAACGGGGAGAATATAGGTCTTCCAAGGGGTCATTAAGCACCAACAGACCTTAGAACCTTAAATGACACAACTTGGCCATTAGAACAGTAGCAGTATGCTACGCCCATTGAGGCTAAACTCTCGTGATGGTTCTGGCCGCAAGAAAAGATTGCGATGCTGGAGTTATGACCGATTGAGGTTAGTCAATGATATTGGGATCCTCTAAGAACCCGGTTACTTTGATAGGACAGGTATGAACCAACCAACTGAAAGAGGGTAATACCTAGACCTCATGCTGGCCTAAACTCTAAGGGCTTCTCTTGTGTGACTTGTGTGCCTTCGTACTTGACTACTTGCATGCTTGTTATCTGACACATGAACTACTCGCAGGTTTTGTTTATAGTCCTTAATGGGGACTCATAACAGGATTACTAAGTCCTACAGGTTTTGTTTATAGTCCTTAACTAGGACTCATGACAAGGTTTACCAAATTTCTTGCAGGTTTTGGTTATAGTCCTTAACTGGGACTCATAACAGGGTTTACTAGATCTCTTGCAGGTTTTGTTTATAGTCCTTAATTGAGACTCATAACAAAGTATATTGAATTTCTTGCAGGGTTTGTTTATAGTCCTTAATTGGGACTCATAACATGGTTTACCTACATCACCCCATGCATAGCATGACATCATACCATTGCATACATCCTAACCCATTTCAAGGATCTCAAGGGCTTGTGATGCAGGTCATGATGAATCAAACATCTAGCAAGGGGCAAAGAGGATTTACTTTCCTCTAGCCAAGGTTGTCAGGGGCTATGACCCACTGGATATGGTTAGCCTTTGACCCTTGAAGAAGGACTCTCTACAATAGGAAGTTCCTTCAATCAAGTTGCCAGTTTCCAACTCTAACAAGTTTCTCTGTTTACCCTGCGAGATCCTTGAAAACATTGCATGCATATCATACATATCATTGCATTACAGATACCCATTCTTTGCAGGTCACTCACCCTTCTCGCTGTTTATTTCAGCAATGGCTTGCCCACGAGACAACCAGGACTTTCTTACTCAAGAGACTCGGTTCGGGGAAATCCTCCTGAATCTATCCAAGGGGCAAGAGGAGCTAAGGATACTTCTCACGGAGACCTTCGTCAGGGGCAATGCTGAGGATGAAAAGTTGGAACACCTACAAGCTGAGATGGATGCTATGAAAGCCCAGATGCTGGGACAGAGGAATGTCATTCAAGGCCTAGTTCAAAGACAAGAGGAGCTCTGGTTTCTCTTCAACCAACTGCTTCAGGGTAACCTACTGGGGCAAACAGCTAAGGGTAAAAAGCCATTCATCATCCAATCATCCTCAAGACAAGAGGATAAGGGGAAAGCTCCTCAAATGACTCCAGTGTCACAAATTCAGCACCAACCTCGCAAAGTTCAGACAGACAAGCCCAGGAGGCAATTCACCCAGCTCAACATGTCGCTGTTTCAAGCTTTGCAACGCCTATTGAGGTTGAATCTGATCACGTTAAAGGCTCATCCCCGGAACCCCAACACAGCATCTCCTGCCTATGATCCCAATAAGAGGTGTGCCTACCACTCTGCTAGCCCAGGACATGATACCAATGAATGTTGGGATCTGAGGAACAAAATCCAGGACCTGATCGACGAAGGGGCAGTGGAGTTCACACAAGATGGACAGGTTGAATTTTTCTACCATTCCTCCAAGGCTCATCAGTTGAAGTAACAAGCTCCGAGACTAGGAAACTTTTGTTCATTTGAATGTTCAAGTTGTGTTTTTTCTTTTGACCATTTAAACATTTATTCATGTTAAAACATTGTTGTTCCATTAATGCATCGCTTATGTCTATTTTGAATCAATATATTCGCATTTACTATATGCAAATTGTTTCATATTTTTTCTGATGTCAACTCTCGTTAATTCTAAGCCTCTTGAGGGAGGATGACGAAAACGATACCGCGATCATTACAGCATGCTTTTGAACAAACCCCGCTGATGAGGTACAGGCATTGTTTCAACCCCTAAACACTGGAGTTATAAGGATGATAATCCCTCGTCAACCCATCAGAGCCAAAGAAGTAGGAGTTTGTATTTTCGAAAATCAAAACCCTTAATCATAACCTGGGGCAGGGTAGTTCTCTCAGTTGATCCAAGTGCATCTTTACAAAACGAACAAAGACAGTGATGGTTCCGAACAATCAAAAGGACAGGCAGTCGTCATCAAAATTCATAAATGAAAAGCCCAAAAAGTCTAAACCTATGAAAAGAGACTTATGAAACTGGGGCATCCCGCTGACTGTAATTCCAAAAAGGAAACAGTTCAGGCAAAAATAGGGATAGCGAAATCAAAAAAAGAGGTCTCACAAACCCTCAACCAAAGCAAAAATGACTGCCTATTCAAAAGAAATTATCAACATCTGAACCATTATTGGAACATTAAAGCAAAGACTCAAGCAAAGTCTAACGCACGATCAACTGAGTTTAGGTTTGGAGAACATCACGAAGAGCGGGTGGGTACAAATAATTTGAGCCTTTATCCCTTGTTTCTTAAACCATGAACCAGGCCACGTTATAACCCTCAAAAGTCCTAGCTGAAGCATGGGTTAGTTCGAAAGCATACTGTTACGAAAGGTATCCTGACTCCTGAAGGCCTACGGTAAATACGGAGTTGACATCATGTTTTACAAACATTCACTTGTTTTATGAAAAAGAACGCATGTTCAAAATCTTCGAGACAGACATAAGCTTTGCATTTTTAACATAACTTTGTTTGCATATGACTTTTTGTTTGAACAGCAGGGAAATTCGCACGATGAATACCTAGTGAACAAAAGCACTCCCAATCAAGGGGCATGACGTGACTATTGTCCATTATCTGGGGCAGTTAAGTCAAGATTCGGAGAATCTCTCAAAGGCCAAAAAGCCTGGGGCAAGTCTCTGCCTGAGTCACTTGGGGCACTCCAGCAACGAATCTTGCACGATCAGACACCTTCTGGTAACATGGCAACAAAAGCAGCCAGGGGCACCGCCCTACATTCTAAGAGCGTGGACATAGTCGAAAAATACTACGCAAAATCAAAGACCCGCTATGGTTGACACACCTAGGCAAAAATAAGGGCTTCCCGGCGAACCAAAAGGGTTCGGGCAGAAATAAGGGATGAAATGAAAAAATATGTACACCCGGCAAGTCGAAAACCTGAAAGGGCGGCTTGGGCAAAAATGGGTATCCCGGTGGACTGAAAACCCGAAAGGGCGGTCCAGGCAAAAGTTAGGGATTAAGGCGTACGACTAGGTCCTGCCATCTGTCTACCAGAAGAAGGTTTGTCCATCAACAACTGTCAGCACCCCACAAGGGCCTCCCCCATAGAAACAGGGGCAATGAAGAGTGGTTTAAGCAGTCCGATTGTTCTGTCCTCCAAGGTATCAGGGTAAGCTCCGTTGAAGAACATAGCCAACGCAGTCCAAAACTTCCCCAGGAGAGTCCAATCCAGTTCCCCAGGAAGGTTGGAACCTATCTCCCCAAGCAATAAGCGTACCCCCAGTAGATTCTGGAAGCTTATCCCCTAGCAGGGCACGAACGCGCCGTCCGGCTTGATTTAAAGAGTTATTTCCTTAATAGGATATAACTGGGTTATCCTCAGCCAAAAGTCACGGAAAGAGCGTCGTCGACAGAATCTTCTTACCCCCAGCGAAGTCCATTCATACTTCCAATACAACAAGTCACTCTCAGCAATTCAGCAAAAGCATCTCCCCACAGAGTATTTCTTCCCAGCATGGTCGCTAGAATATCTTTTTCTTCCCGCCAAATTATTCATTCGCCAAGTTTATTCCCCAACGGAGTTATCTTCTCCTACCGGTATACTTGCAACTATCATCCCTAACGGAGGCAAAGTCTGTCCTTCAAACATCAGCCCAGGAGTGACTTCCCGGCACCCGTCAAGGATTTATTTTCTTAGACAAAAATACATTCATAAACATCACATCGTCATGCATATGCATCATGCTACACGAATCTCCTTAATTTTGAAAACATACAGTTCATGCATCATGATTTTGCATACAATTATGTTTCGCCTTTTCAGGAAAAAGGTCAATACAAAAATGACTACTATCAACTATCGCAATTCATTCTTGATATAGTTTCAGATATGGTCCAGATATGGTGACGTTCTGATGCTGCTTCCAGATTTCCTTCCAGATATAGTTTCAGATGTAAACCAGATATGGTGACGTTCTGATACTGCTTCCAGAAATCCTTTTTTAGATGTTTCCCTCTCCGACGATGAGTGTGAGGTGATATTCTCCCTATGGTTCCCTCTCCAGCGGTGTGTGAGGTAGTAATCCCTTTTTCAGATGTTTCCCTCTCCGACGATGAGTGTGAGGTGATATTCTCTTATGGTCCCCTCTCCGACGATGAGTGTGAGGTGGTAATTCCTTTTTCAGATGTTTCCCTCTCCGACGATGAGTGTGAGGTGATATTCCCCTATGGTTCCCTCTCCAGCGGTGTGTGAGGTAGTAATTCCTTTTTTAGATGTTTCCCTCTCCGACGATGAGTGTGAGGTGATATTCTCCCTATGGTTCCCTCTCCAGCGGTGTGTGAGGTAGTAATCCCTTTTTTAGATGTTTCCCTCTCCGACGATGAGTGTGAGGTGATATTCTCCCTATGGTTCCCTCTCCAGCGGTGTGTGAGGTAGTAATCTCTTTTTTAGATGGTCCCCTCTCCGACGATGAGTGTGAGGTGATATTCTCTTATGGTCCCCTCTCCGACGATGAGTGTGAGGTGGTAATTCCTTCTTTAAGATGTTTCCCTCTCCGACGATGAGTGTGAGGTGATATTCTCCCTATGGTTCCCTCTCCAGCGGTGTGTGAGGTAGTAATCCCTTTTTCAGATGTTTCCCTCTCCGACGATGAGTGTGAGGTGATATTCTCCCTATGGTCCCCTCTCCGACGATGAGTGTGAGGTGGTAATTCCTTCTTTAAGATGTTTCCCTCTCCGACGATGAGTGTGAGGTGATATTCTCCCTATGGTTCCCTCTCCAGCGGTGTGTGAGGTAGTAATCTCTTTTTTAGATGGTCCCCTCTCCGACGATGAGTGTGAGGTGATATTCTCTTATGGTTCCCTCTCCAGCGGTGTGTGAGGTAGTAATCCCTATTTTAGATGGTCCCCTCTCCGACGATGAGTGTGAGGTGATATTCTCTTATGGTCCCCTCTCCGACGATGAGTGTGAGGTGGTAATTCCTTTTTCAGATGGTTCCCTCTCCGACGGTGTGTGAGGTGACAAGTCCTTTTCAGATATTTCCCTCTCCGACGTTGAGTGAGGTGATCATTCCTTTCAGATTATAATTGCCTATGGTTCTCTTCCTGATATTGCAAAGATGGTAATTCCCGCCAAGATTTTTCTCAACGAGCGTTGTTGAAGTTAAAGTCATCCAAGGTTCTCTTACCATTCATGCTAAGGCAGTAACCATCCCTGGTTCATTCATCAGCGTTTGAAGTTCCAGACTCAGCCCCTGTAACCAGTCAGGACATATCCATGCCAAGCATCTAAAATCAGCTCCTGCAACGTGTCAGGTATTCATTTTTTTCTTTTTGCAGGTATGCAGGTTCTCGCCAAGGAATCTCTTACGCAATCAACATCCAGATGGCATCTATAAGCCCATTCCCCCATCACTGTTACTATGTGAGCGCAAATTTCTGGGCACTCTAGTGTTCAATCATCTTCTACCCTCGGATTACGAAAGGCACGTCCGCCAATCTACATCCTCAGGTCTAAGAAGATTGAACAGGGGCAACTGTTGCACCCCAAAATTTTCCCTCCCATATTCTCCAAGAAGTTGCCAAGACAGGTCACAAAATTCCCCAAGGGTTATGCAGTTCAACTGTCTCCTACACAGTCAAAACTAGGGTTTGTGTTCTGATCAAGAAAATGAAGTTTTCAAAGGCCCAGTCAAGTCTCATAGGCTTACAAAGATGGTCAAGTATCTTCATATCAAGTTTCAAGGCATTCAGCTCAAAATTGCACAGTCAAAACCCTAAATTGCACTACAGTCAACTGTAGGGGCAAAATGGTCATTTGACAGTCAAAAGTTCAAATTTTTGGTCAACATATCATTTTGAAGCCACAAACATCATTTGATCAATGCTTGATCATGATTCTCAAAATTTGGCTCAGAAATCATCAAAGATGCAAAAGTTACTATATTTGGACAGCTGAAAAAGTCAACTGAAATTGACCAGGGCATAACTTTCACATGGATTATCAGAAAAATTCCATCCAAAGCTCATTTTGAAGAGAAAGACATTTCCTACAACTCATCTTCATATTTCAAGTCCAAGAAATGCTCTCACAAAAAGTTATCAATTTCAACATTATAGGTCATTTTCAAAAGTCAACAAAAAGGGACTTTAAGTCAAAGGCCATAACTTGATATTGGTAAATCAAAATGACATGGGACCAAAGGCATTGGTTAAAGTACTCAAAGACCTTTCCAAAATGTCCAAGAACATGTGAAAAGCTTAAAAATTGAGCAAGTTATGCCTTGTGGAAGTTGGGAAATTTTTGGGAATTTTGAAAAGTCAACAATGGTTCAAATGACCTAAAAATGCAAATGGGCCCATTTTTCTTCCATGATCCATCATTCCAAGCCTATGCACGACCATTTGGCCCAAAGGGAAGTATTTTCTCAATTTTTAATTATTTATTTGAATTTATATTAATATTAATTCATTTAAATTATTTAAATATGTGAAAAATATAAACTTGACCTAAAAAAATCTTTTTGTACACATTCTACTCTCAAGATTTCGTGTACAATTAAATATGGCAAGTTTTGGTGTGATTGGAGCATGATTGAACCAAATTACATGTGAAAAAGATTCAAAAAAGATTTTACAAAATCAAATATTGGAATCCTTGAATGCAAGAGATTTTGGCTAGTTTTGTTGACCTAAATTATTCACTACATATGCTTGAATAAAAACCTAAAGCAATTAGACTGAAAGCTGCGCTGAGAAGCCCTACACAAACTTGAAAAATTGCTTAGAAACTCAAATTCTGAAATCAACCTTAGAGGTCGATTCAAGCCTTGATTTCCATCCCAAAAGCTCCCTTGGCAATTCCTGGACATATTTCAATCACAAACAACAACTCAAACACAAAGAATCGGTAAAACGGATTCCAACTGAACCAAGAAAAATCCATGATCGTGCTTTGATTTCTAGGCATCCTTACTGCATTCTAATTATACATTCATGTTCCTTGTCAAGTTTTGAAACTAACCATATGATCTAATTGCATTTTCGTGCTATATATGAGATTATGCCATGTTCGTTCCTTAGGGTTTTGCAGGGTACAAAATTGGGGCTTTAGCGATAAGGAAAAATTAGCCCATGAAAGTCACACCATTACGCTCAGCTCATCAAGACGAAGAAAAGGCACTAGTCGCGATCAATTTATGATCACCATAGCGCTAGTCGCTATTTTCTTGTAGCTAGCCTAAGACCACGCTTCCAAAACCGCTGCCATACGTGCTTGATTCAGAAAAAAATAAAAAAACAATGGGGAAGATGATGTGTTGGCGAAGCGTGATTCGCTAGTTTGAATTGCGCGCGTTTTTTAACCATTACGCGTGGGTTTTACTTTTTGTTATTTATTTAATATAATATGTTAAAAGTAACTCAAGTGCTTCAGTGGCAGGTGGATTCCTTTGCATTGTCCAAGACCTGGGTTCGAGTCCCAGGTCTGTGTAAATCTCATACTATTTTTCAATACTAATTCCTATGCAGCACTTCCATTGCAAGATTTTCATGCACGCCCAGAAATCACCATCCACGCGTCCAAAGCATCCAGATCAAGGGTTACAGATTCAAAGAGCACGCTATGCTCTAGTCAATGCATCATACAGGATTCAAAAAGTCCAACGAACTTCAGGCTTAATGGGCCAATATTCTTGGATCAACACCTCACTATTTGGGATTTCCACCCCCCTGGTTTGCCTTCACTATTTTTGTTTATTATTTTTTATTCTTGTTTTAATTGTTATGTTTATTTTAATTATTGTTTATTTAATTAATTATTTTTTAACAAAATACAAAAACATCATAAAATCAGAAAAAGGCAAAAAATATAATATTTATTTATTTTAATTATAATTATGAATAAATGCATGTAAATAAATTTAGTTTAATTAGGATTTTGCAATTTTAATTCCTTTCATATTAAATATAAAAATTAGAATTAGGTTTAATTAACAATTTTCATTCCTTTTTAGTTTTTCCTTTTATCATAATATTATTATTTATTTATTTTTTATAATTAAATTTTGCATGTAAATTAACTTAGACTTAAATTAGGTTAAAAATTCAATCTTTTTCACAATAAACTTAAAAAACATTAGAATTAGGGTTTGACGCTTCCTTTTTAATTTTAATTAATTTCTCCTTCTAAATCTTAAAAAATACAAAAATACCAAAAACATGCTCTTTTAATCTTTAATTCTAATTAATTCATCAACTTTAGTGTTTTTGCAAAAAGGGTCCAACGCCCACATTATTAGTTATTTAATTTGCGCATTTATTTTATGTCATCTATTATAATTTTGTACCTCTCCCAAAGCATTGTAATTTAAATTTCTCGCACTTTTATTTATTGCTTTATTTATTTTCCGCTAAATCGGGTCCGGTTTAATTTTGGCGATGTGGACCCGTGCCATTTGTAATAGTTGTAGATTTATTTTCCCGCAAACTTTATAACTGTTAAAAGGCATGAAAGAATGTATGGACTTAAATAAAATCAAGCGTAGAACACGACAAACATGACAAGACAAATAACTGAAACATGACACACAATTCGCACACACCACCCCTAGGGTACGCCTCACTGTTGCCTTTCGAAAGGTGATCGTCGAGTAGAGGATGTCTTAGTAAGTCCTCATGATCCGGGAACCTGGCATGAGGGTAGCTTCTAAGGTGTCTTCCCATTGCTCTGGTGATCACCATGTCCCGAACCTCGAATTGACCCGAACACCTCCAACGGTGGTGCTACCTACCTCTCAATGGTGGGATGGCACTACTTTAAAGGACATCTACACAGACGAATTCCTTAGGGTAGGTAGGTTCTCAAGGATACTTGCTCTAATTTCAAACAAACAAAAATCTTTTCACACCAACACATTTTCAGAAGCTTTCAAAACAAACTTTTCAAACACTCTGACGTACGAGTCGAACTGAAATTTTTTCAAAGAAACTTTTTTAAAACCCACATTGAAAAGCAAACAAGAAATTTTGAAAACACATTGAGCAAGTATCTAAGAGCCCATGGATAACCATGGATAGAAAGGGTGCTAACACCTTCCCTTTCTATAACCTACCTCCCGAACCGAGAGCAATCTCTTTAAGGAATTTTTCTGTGCTTTTGTCCTTTCCATTTGGAGAAAATAAAAGACGGTGGCGACTCTTGCTTCCGCGACATTTCGCGAACCAGCGTTAAACAGTCAGTTCCAGATCCACCGATCACAATATGGCTGAGAGATGTGCTGATGTGGGCGTGATAGCTGCAAGGATTTTCACCCATGGGGTGCCCAGCAGCAAGATCAAAGATCTGAAGGATCATCACAGAGTTTGGGCTAAGATACTTTTGGGGTGCTTCAACCATAGGAAGCCAACCAGTTCACCTGATTACATAAATGTGGATCAGCAGTTTCTGATCTACTTTATTGATCAGAAGGTAAAAATCAACTTGGCTCATCTTCTGTTCAACCACCTCAGAACAAGTGTGAAGGAAACCAGGGAAGAAGAAAGAACAAAGAGGGATTGGATACCCTTTGGAAGGTTGATATCAGATATTCTGACAGAGAATAGGCTGATAGAGCATCTGATAGAAGCTCAAGAGTTAAGCACCATTAAACCAACAGTTGGGAAGCCTCTGAACGCGAAGAACTTAAAGAAAATGAAGTTGATAGAGAATATCAAAAAGGAACCCAGAGCTACTCCTATTGCTGATATCACCAGCAGAAGAGTTCCACTGAGTGACTTTCCCTTATTTTCTGAGATAGAATCTAAACCAGAGGTGGTTCTCAGATACTTAGATGCATGCAAGGCAGATGGTACAGATCCAAATCTGATTATCAAAGCTCTGCATCAACCTCAACAAGAAGTGACTCTGAAGAAGACGAAGAATAGGAAGGCACCTTCAGAAGGATCATCCCAGCAGACACCCAAGAAAAGAGGTAATTTATCTGCTGCTTCTGTTTTAAATTCTTCTACTATTCCAGCATCTATTCCTCCTCCAACCTCTCATAAAATCTCAATCCCCATCCCAACAATAGATGAAACTGAACCAGAAGATGACCCTTCTGAGGCATTAAAACTCAGAAGACCCAGAACCAAACATCCCAAACCAATCTCAACAACATCAGCAATTGACAAAGTGCTGTCTGACATTGATCAACACACTTCTGATCACTCCGCCAATCCAAACTCTGAACCACAAATTGTCCCTCCCCCACAACCAGAACAACAACAATCTGCTGAAGAACCAGAACAACAATAACCTCTCTCATCAATTCCAGAAGAACCCCTTATCCCTGAACAACCAGAAATTCCAACAACTTCTCCTCAACCAGCAATTCCGTCTCCCTCTCCTCAACCAGAAATTCATCCACCATCACCTCAACCTGAGTTTCATCACTCTGAAACTCCTTCTCCTCAACCATCTGAACCTCATTCACCACAACCATCACCTCTGGTAATCCAGCTGCCAGGTGGAACAACAATCACCTTGGCACAGTTGCCATCCTCACCAGAATCTACACCACCAAATACTCCCAAAACACCAACCAGTCCAATCATAATTTCTGATTCTCCCACTCCATCTCCAAAACAAACAGCTGCCAAGCAAACCACCAAAAACCCCAGCAGGACCTTCATAGACTTAACCAGTCTTGACCGTCTTGCTGATATGAAACATAAAATAGCCATCCCTAAACCAAAACAACCAGATGTTGGCTCTGGTATTATGAATTTTGAAACAGGTGTGCAGCAATGGATTGCTTCTTTGAAGCAAGTCTGTCCTGGAATGATTGACCCAGCTGCTTCTGATCAGCTCTGGTCACAATTCAGACTTTGGGTACGTGCTGAAGCCCTCAAGTTGCAGGATATCAACTATGAGCAGGCACAACAGAACTTCAGCAAGCTGCTGAAGGAAGTTGACAGTCTGCTGCCTCAGGAAGCTGTGCTCCCTCTGGATAGTGAACCTTGGTCTGAGAAACAGCTAGCGTCAAAGGTGCAACCAGAAGAAGACAAGACCATTCAAGCTGAAGCAAGTCAAGCAGAAGATGTTGCAGAAAGCTCTCAGAAGCTTCCTGCTTCTGATGCTTCTCAAGCTGCCTTGGACAGGAAGACTCTGGAAGAACTGAAGCTGAATGACATGCGTCTGCAGCAGAGGATGGATGAAAACGACCAGAAGATGAAAGAAAGAATGGATGTGCAGGATAGCAAGATTGACACTGTTGTCAGCATGGTGCACAAGCAGAATGAGACTGCTGATCAGATCAAAGCCATGCTGGAGAACCTGTTCACACGCTTTCCTCCCCAACCTTAGTTTTTTCATTCATGTCTTTTTCATGTTTTCTTTGATTTTCTGATGTACTATTTGAATATGTTTTGTTTGATTCTGAACCTTTTAATATGATAAGTTTTTCTGATCTTAATTGTTTTAGCACTCACCTACACTTTTTGATTGCTTACAAAAAGGGGAGAACAAGGATGATATTTTAAACAATAACGGTTTACTAAGACAAAAATTCTCGAACATTCTAACTCTATTATACTTGAAAATGTTTTCTGTTTTGCTTAAAGTCTACAGGTACAAGGAAGCTCCTGGACACTCTGAAGACTAAAAGCTATGAAGCTCTGATCCGCTCTGATACTCTGATCCAAAGCAAAGCTCTGACAAGAAAAGCTCTGATACGCTGATCTGAAGCTCTGCTCTGATATGATGATCCAAAGCTTCTGATAGTCAAAGACTCTGATACTCTGATGTTCAAAGAAAGGCAAAAAGATCTGATCCTGAAGAACACGTGTAATCAAAAAGGGAAGTAATAAACTCAGGGGGAGTATCTCTCAACTCTGATATCTTTTTATCCCTTACCTTTAATAACCTCTTACTCTGATGCATCTCTCTGATACCTTTTCACGTTATTTTCATTTAAAAATATCTAGTTTTTGTCATCATCAAAAAGGGGGAGATTGTTAGAACAAAGTTTGAATCTACTACCCTATGTTTAAGTTTTGATGATAACAAAGTGAAAAGATATATTATTTATATGGTTCATGTATGAACTATCTGCTGCCTAAATTATTACGTTCTGATTTGCAGATACTCTGATTAGTATAAGCAAGATCACACCTAATCAGCATCCGAATTTTGGTTCTTGACATCAGCATCAGAAGTTGCCATATCAGAATGTCAGAAGCAGAAGATTAACTCACGTATATGCTGAAGTCTGATGAACAGAACTGCGCTTAACACTCTGATAAAGAAACACAATAGTTCATCAGCAGCTAAGCAGAGTCAGAATGAGCCAAGCCAGAACTTGCATTAAGTAAGCAACGGTACTGTGCATTGAAAGCAAATTAATACCAACGGCCTCATTCCAGACAAGATCTGCTCGATAAGGAAAGTTTGTTAATAGCATTGAATCAAGAATATTGCTCCAACGTTCAACATCTCAGTGCTATATAAACAAGACTTTGAAGATTGAATTGGCTAATGCTCTCCAAATCTTTACACGCATAAAAGCTGATCAAAATCTTCCTTCTCTCAGTTTGCTAAACACTACACATTCTCATATTCAATCATTGTTTAGCAATCTAGTTTCTAAGCTTTAAGTTGTGTATACATCACAGTTGTGATACAGTTTTGTAGAAAACATTCACACAATTAGATTTATCTTCTTTGTAAGAAAGTGTTTCCTTGACAAACCGGGTTGTGGTTTGCATCAAGAAGGCTTTAGCAGTTGTTAAAGCAGTCTGTAATATTCAGTTGAATATAGTGGATTAAGACCTCGTTGGAGAGAGGCGAAATCACCTTGACGGGTGGACTGGAGTAGTTTGAGATCAAACGAACCAGGATAAAAATATCTTGTTCATTGCATTGATTTTCAGTTTTACAATTCAACCCCCCCTTCTTGTGTTTTTCACTACTTCACCAATTTTACAGCATATAAAAAAGCCCAATTCTAAAGCTCTGAAAACCTAGAAATTGCTAATGGTAACTTTAAATCCAGGGCGCCATTCTCAAATTAAATCATGTGGAACGCTTTGTATTGATCCTGTAAACATGATGCTATCAACAAAAAGTGTTAAAAATGCATGAAATGTGATATGTAAATTTGAGAAAAAATGAAAACCGTGTGGGTGGTATGGCGTGATTCCTTGAGGTTCTGAGCTTGATTTTGATTGCCAAAGGTTGCTAGTGATGCAAGGAGTGTATTGGAATCAAAATGGAAGCTTGAATTGTACTGCAACTAGGTTTTCAGTTTGTGATTTTTTCTTTCAAAATTTGGAAATGGCTTATGCTCTCTATGGCTCTCTCGGTCGTGAATCTGTATTGGGAAGCTTGCATATATGTTATGTAATGAGTATCCATCCAAATAATGGTCATTGAAGCCTTGCAATAATGTTTTGGATTATGCCATGAACTCCATTGAAACAACTTTCCATTCTTGTGAAAATTTGAATTTTTGTGCCCATAATAGGCCTTGCACGAATTTGGAAGGTATTTCAAGGTGTATCAAAGCTATTCAACATAAAATATATCCCTCCATTAATTTCTTTGATTTTTATTTGAATTTTAAAGATTTAAAATGAATTAAATCAAATAAAATTAAATAAAAATGAAAAAAATTAATTTTAAATCTTGAAATAAATTGTGGGACACGTGGGAAGCATGGCCAAGCTGAATCAAGTGGAAAAAGTGGGCCCCTTTTGTCAAAAATGAAATTCCAAGGATAGTTGACTTTGGCCTTTTCACAAAAATTTCCCAACTTCTCCAATGCATATCTTGCTCAATTTTGAAGCTATGAACATGTTCTTTGACATTTTGGAAAGGTCTTGAAGTCCTCTAACCAATGTCTTTGGTCCCATTTCATTTTGATTTACCAATCTCAAGTTATGGTCTTTAACTTAAAGTGCCTCTTTGTTGACTTTTGAAAATGACCTATAATGTTGAAATTGATAACTTTTTGTGAGAGCATTTCTTGGACTTGGAATGTGAATATGAGTTGTAGGGAATGTCTTTCCCTTCAAGATGAGCATTGGATGGGATTTTTCTGATGAACCATGAAAAAGTTATGCCTTGGTCAAGTTACGGTTGACTTTTCAGCTGTCCAAAAATAGAAACTTTTGACACCTTGATGATTTTTGAGCCATTCTTGTGAAATCATGGTCAAGACTTGACCAAATGATGATTGTGGCTTCAAAATAAGATGTTGACCAAAAATTTTGACTTTTGACTGCCAAATGACCATTTTACCCCTACAGTTGACTGTTTGAGCAAATGGGACTTTTGACTGTGCAACTTGACCTTGTGAGCCTTGAAACTTGTCATGTAGGTGCTTGACAATGTTTATAGGCATGTGGGACTTGATTGAGCCCTTGAAAACCTCAACTTCCTTGCAAGAACCAAAACCCTAATTTTGACTGGCTTTAGGAGAGTGGTTGACTGTGTGACTCCTTGAGTAGACTTTGAACCATTTGAGGTGATGCTTAGCAAAACTTTGGAGATTATGGGAGGGCAAATTTTGGGGTACAACAGACAGGTTGAGCCAACTAAACTTCAAGAGGGTACTTACCTATAAAACCCCATGCAAGCCTAAACTAAGAAATTGTTTGATTTGCTTGTATATGCATACTTGTACATTACATCATGGACATCATGAACATCATATGCATCCACTAACCATTTCAAGGATTTTGGGAGATTCATCTTTGTTCTTGTTTTGTAGGATATGGATTCACTTCGCAGGAAAACTATCCAAGTCAACCTTGTGAGAATTCCTCCACAACTCAAGGAGCTAGCTTCAAGGATCTCTGATAACTCTCCATTCACCGAGAGACATGGTCGTCTAATCAACTTGGTCACCTCCAACACAGAGGAGGATATGATGAAGGTACTCTTCCAGTTCTTTGATCCTTTGCATCATTGCTTCACATTTCCCGACTATCAACTCGTGCCCACTTTGGAAGAATTATCTCAACTCTTGAGGATTCCCGTTCTTAATCAACTACCTTTCAACGGTATGGAAAGAGATCCAAAGCCAGAAGAGATTGCTCAAGCTCTCCACTTGCACTCATCTGATGTCACAACTCATTGGGAAACTAGAAGTGGTGTCAAAGGTTTCTTAGCAAAGTTTCTGTTTGAGAAGGCCCAAAGCTGTTGGAATTCCTTAGACTTGCAAGCATTTGAGGAAATTGTGGCTCTTATTATCTATGGATGGTATTGTTCCCCAATCTTGACCAACTCATAGATGTGAGTGCCGTCAAAATCTTCATGTCACGTAATCCGGTGCCTACATTGCTTGGAGATATCCTACACTCTTTTTTCACTTGTACAATGAGGAAAAGAGGTGTCCTTATGTGTTGCACTCCCATCCTAGCAAGATGGTTTATTTCTCATCTTCCCCAATCAGTATTAAAGAATGAGCAAGGTTTAAGGTGGTCACAAAGGTTAATGACACTCAAACATTCAGATATTCATTGATGCTCTCGATCCAAAGAGAATGTTATCATCGTTGATCGTTGTGGGGAATTCCCTAATGTCCCTCTAGTTGGCATTATGGGAGGCACCACCTACAACCCATTCTTGGCTCTAAGATAGTTTGGTTATGCCCGAAGAGATGGCCCACATGATATGCTGATTCAAGGCTTGGTATTCGACTATGACAACGACGATCAAGGTCTTCGCCAGAGATTCATCTGAGCTTGGAGGATGCTAAACAAGGTGGATAGCAAGACTTTGGGACACAAGAATTCCATCCCTCTTGAGCCTTACCTCAAGTGGGTATGAACCCGCGCTCAAAGTCTTATGATGCCTTATCCTTCCATTCTCCCGGTGATTATTGAGCCTGTTAAGGAAGGAGAAGGTCCATACACTATCCTACATCCTGACATGCCCACATCTCTCTAGGATCTATAAAAGGATTGGATACAACTCAAAGGAGAGCGAGATGCTTTTGAAGCCCAATTCTACGCAAGCAAGAAGAAGGTTTTGGAACTCACTAGACTACTTCATGAGGAGAAGACTCTAAACACCTACATAGTACCAAAGAGGATGCGCACTACTTTTTTATCTTAGAGTGTTGTATTATTTTACCCAAGGGGCATTGATGTACTCAAACTCTATCTTATTAATATAACGTGTGTTTATTTTTGTTTAAAACGACCTTGAATCTTTTAAAAATCGTTGAAAACATTACATATGCACATATCATTCATCATAACATAACAGGTCTTTTGCAACGAGTTTCCTTATCTGTCTACTGTTATTTCAGTAAGATGGATCTCGAACAGACTGTCAAAGATCTCCAAACTCATAACATGCAGTTTCAACAGTTACTCATAACCCTGGCCATAGGACAAGAGGAGCTGAAGACTCTGTTGGAAAACGATAAAAAGAAGAAAGAAAAGAAACCAACTGGTGTCGTAATCATGGGGAGAAGGTTTCAAGGACAAACTAGAAGAACCTTGAATTTCGCAGCAACATCTGATTAAGGGAAAGGGAAAGAAACAACAGTCCCATCAGACTCTGAAGAGGAGGAGGAAGAGGAAGACTACTCTGAGGAACAGTACCCTCCGGCTGATGATAAGTACAGACATCTTGAAGAGCGTTTGAGTGCTATGGAAATACAAAGGGTACCAGGTCTAGATTTTGAAGAATTGGGGTTAGTGTCGGGAATTGTGATCCCACCAAAGTTCAAAGTGCTATTGTTTGCAAAATATGATGGGGTGTCATGTCCTAAAATGCACCTCCGATCATATGTGAGAAAGATTTAGCCGCACTCTGCCGATAAAGACCTGTGGGTGCATTTTTTCTAAGATAGTTTATCTGGAACATAACTCGATTGGTTTTACCAATTGGAAAGGGCCGACGCCCACAACTGGGAAGATCTTGCCGCAACTTTCTATAAACAATACAAGTATAATGCAGATTTGGCGCCTACCCGTACTCAACTTCAGAGTATGGCTATGGCTTCAAATGAGGGTTTCAAAGATTACGCGCAGAAATGGAGAGATCTAGCTGGGAGAGTGCAACCCCCTCTGTCTGAAAGGGAGTTGGTAGATATGTTCTTAGGCACTCTATCGGGTCCTTTCTTCAACCATTTGATTGGGAGCTCATCTGCTGGGTTTACTGAGTTAATTTTAACCGGAGAGAGGGTGGAAGCTGGTATAAAAGTGGAAAGATTCCGAAGGATTCGTCTACCTCTGCAGCTGTGAGAAAGCCTTTCACTGGGAAGAAGGAGGTATCTGCTGTTTATCCATAAAGGAACCAAGGGAGAGCTGAACGCCGACCAATGGTAGGGGACGTTATGATCCCAAAGCTTGCATCTAATAAACCAAGGAGTAACCAACCGAGGGTGGAAAGGCCAGTCCGACAATTCACCAGAATTAATATGACTCTAGCCCAAGTTTTACCACATCTTCTGAAATTGAATCTGGCAACCTTAAAGGAGGCCCCAAAGAACCCCAACACTGTGTCCCCTCATTATCACCCAAATTCCAGATGTGCATACCATTCCGAAAGTCTAGGTCACAACACTAACAACTGTTGGGCCCTGAAAAACAAAATTCAAGACCTTATAGATGCAAAAGAAGTTGAGTTTGATGCACCTGAGAAACCAAATGTCATTTCCGCTCCGATGCCTAGGCATGGTCGCAACACCAATGCTATTGAGGAAGATTTATTTGTCACCACAGTGGATGAACTCTTGACTCCGCTCCCAATCATTAAGATAAACTTGTTGAAAGTTGGTGTATTCCCAGGTTGTAAGAAAGACTTCCATCATTGCTTATCCTCACCAACTGTTTGCCCTCTATTGAAGACAAGCATTCAACGCCTGCTAGACAACCAAGAAATTCTGTTTGAAAATGCTCCCATTTTACCTATTCCTGTTGAAGACGTTTCAATCATAACCATCTCCGCCAATCCTTCCAGGGTCCCCAAAAGACCCGTTAGGATTACATCGGTTCCAAAAACTACTCCTCTTAAAATCACAATGCCCGGGCCAGTCCCGTATGAATCAGATAAAACAGTACCGTGGAATTATGGTGGAGAAATCTACTATCATGGTATCAAACAAGATGGACTGACTGCCGAAGAAGTGAGCTCCAAAGAAGAGGACTCCGACATTAGCAATATTTCCGGAACCAGTAAGATTACCCGTAGTGGTAGAATCTTCTCTCCAGAAATTTCCCCTCTAAAGACAGTTTTTGGACCCATGGCTACTCCAAAGGTTACCTCCATACCAATAATCATATCTGTAAGTGCTCCTACCGGCAAAGACGACACAACCCCTTCTGTTATCCCCACCAATACTTCTACTACTGAAATTTAAGGAAAGGGTATTCAAGAAGATCCTGCCCGGACGAAGGCCCAACCACTGACCATCCCCGAAACCTCTAAGAAGGAAATGGAGGAGATCCTGAGAATAATAAAGAAGAGCGACTATGACGTGGTTGAACAGTTGGGGCAAACTCCCTCCAAGATCTCCATGCTAGAATTGCTGTTATGTTCTGAGGCACATGCGAAAGCCCTGGTGAAGTTTCTGAAGACAACCCATGTGCCACAAGAGACATCCACTGACCAATTCCAAGATTGTGTGGCCACGTTGACAGCTGATAATGGCTTAGGCTTCTCTGATGCTGACCTGATACCAAAAGGGAGAAAACACAACGAGGCATTACATGTCTCTGTGGAATGTAGAGGAACAACTCTGGCCCATGTCTTGGTAGACACTGGCTCATCTTTGAAAGTTTTACCAAAGAAAGCTCTCAACAGATTGAATTGTGAAGGAATGACATTGAAACCCAGTAATATAGTCGTGAGAGAATTTGATGGTTCAAAGAGGATGGTCCACGGGGAGGTGGACATCCACATAAAAGTGGGAACTCAGACTTTCAACTCAACTTTCTATGTAATGGACATCCGCCCCTCTTACTCATGTCTGCTAGGACGGCCCTGGATCCATAATGCTGGTGTTGTCACCTCTACACTACACCTGATGCTGAAATACCCGGTCCATGTAAAGATTATCACTGTCCATGGAGAGGAAGAGTACATGATTAGCCACCTATATTCTTTCCGGTATGTGGAATTGGATGGCGAGTTCATTGAAACCCCTTTTCAACATTTCGAAGAAGTCTCTCAAGAGGTAGCAGTAACCAAAACGATATCCTCAATCCCCAAGATCACAAGACCTCCACTTCGGATGTCATCTCTAAAGGACGCCAAGGCAGTAGCAGAGGAGGGTGGATGCACCATCTGGGGGCAGCTTACAGACATTCTGTATAAATCTGACAGATTTGGCTTAGGGTTTACTTCAAGTGCTCAGAAGGTTGTACGCCGTGCCCATACTGGAGGGCCACCTTTGAAGATTAGAAACCAAGAGGTCAACACAGTGGAAGATAGTGAAGAAGATGGCAGCTTGGAGGATTGGATATTTCCTACTGTCAACGGAGGACTTCGCAATTGGGAAGCCAGAGACTTTGTCCCAATAACTTTCATCTCTCAGTAATTTATCTTTTACATTTCTGTTGAACTTGTAATATCAACAAACAATTCGTACATTTTTAACCTTGTGTCTTACCCGATGCACAATGGTCCATTTGTAAGGGTTTTTATTTCATCTTCATATGACATTCAATGAATCATGGACGTTTTGTCACATACAAACTTTTTGTGCTCATTGTCTTTCTTTTACATTTTATTGTTTAAAGATGGCTATACTCTTACACATACCCACACTTACAAATGCAGGTACCCCTCCATTCCGGATCCCATGGGTAACGATACTGCTTTGGCCTTTAGTGACTCTGAAGATATAATCTACCAAGCCGAAGACGAAGGTGAGGGAGATTGTGAAGTACCAGGGGAATTGGCTAGACTACTACAACAAGAGGAAAGAGCTATTCAGCCTCATGAGGAACCGTTGGATACAATCAACTTGGGTACCGAGGAAGATAGAAAGGAAATCAAGATGGGTGCCAATCTAGAGCCGAGTGTCAAGGAGCGTCTAATCCAGCTATTGCATGATTATGTTGAGATCTTTGCCTGGTCATACGAAGACATTCCAGGACTTGATACAGACATCGTGGTACATCGTCTACCCACAAGAGAAGATTGTCCACCAGTGAAACAAAAAGTCTGCCGCATGAGACCTGACATGTCAGAGAAGATCAAAGCAGAAGTTATGAAACAGTTCAATGCTGGGTTCTTGGCTGTCACTTCCTATCCTCAATGGGTTACCAACATTGTCCCCGTGCCTAAAAAGGACGGCAAAGTACAAATGTGCATGGATTATAGAGATTTAAACAGGGCCAGCCCTAAAGATGATTTTCCACTACCCCACATCGATATCCTGGTTGACAATACAACCCAGCACAAAGTTTTTTCCTTCATGGACGAATTCTCAAGTTATAACCAAATCAAAATGGAACCCGAGGACATGGAGAAAACTACATTTGTCACACAGTGGGGCACATTCTGCTACAAAGTGATGCCTTTCAGACTGAAGAATGTTGGGGTAACCTATCAAAGCGCCATGGTAGCTTTATTTCATGATATGATACATCACGAGATAGAGGTCTATGTAGATGATATGATAGCCCGATCCCAAACTGAAGAGGAGCACCTTGACCATTTGCAAAAATTGTTTGAGAGGTTGAAGGAGTACAAACTAAGGATGAATCCAAACAAGTGCACATTCAGAGTCCGGTCCGGTAAACTCCTAGGTTTTATTGTTAGCAACAAAGGCATCAAGGTTGATCCCGCCAAAGTTAAAGCAATACAAGAAATGCATGCTCCTCGTACTGAGAAGGAAGTCAGAGGATTCTTGGGACGCCTGAACTATATTGCCAAATTCATTTCTCACCTAACAGCTAGTTGTGAACCAATCTTCAAACTCTTGAAGAAAGATCAAGTAGTCAGATGGAACGAAGAATGCCAGGTTGCTTTTGACAAAATCAAAGAGTATTTACAAGAGCCTCCTGTTTTGATGCCACCAGTCGAAGGAAGACCACTGATCATATATCTGACCGTTTTAGAGAGCTCAATGGGGTGTGTATTGGGGCAGCATGACGAGTCTGGCCGAAAAGAGCATGCTATTTACTACCTGAGCCAAAAGTTTACCGACTGTGAAACCAGATATTCACTACTCGAGAAAACTTGTTGCGCTCTGGCATGGGCTGCTCGCCGGCTAAGACAATATATGTTGACTCATACCACTTTGTTGATATCTAAGATGGATCCGATAAAGTACATCTTTGAAAAGCCTGCTCTGTCTGGGAGGATAGCTAGATGGAAGATGATACTAACAGAATATGACATACAGTACACTACCCAGAAAGCTATAAAGGGCAGCGTGCTAGCTGATCATCTTGCTCATCAAGCTGTATAAGATTATCAGTCCATGAAGTTTGAATTCCCGAATGAAGACATCATGACATTAGACAACTGTGAAGAAATCAGACCATATGACGAACCTGAGCAAGGATCCCGATGGACCCTATTCTTTGATGGAGCATCCAATGCACTCGGTAATGGTATCTGTGCTGTACTCATATCTCTAGAAGGGTGTCATACTCCCTTTACTGCCAGACTTTGCTTCAACTGTACAAACAACATGGCAGAATACGAAGCATGCATCTTTGGTCTCAAGGCTGCCATAGACTTGGGAATCAAATCTTTAGATGTGTTTGGAGATTCAGCTTTGGTCATCAGTCAGATCAAAGGAGAGTGGGACACTAAGCACCCAAACCTTATCCCATACAAAGAACATGTTTTTACATTGCTACCACATTTTGAGCAGATTACCTTCGAGCATTTCCCGCGAGAAGAAAATCAGCTAGCAGATGCTCTAGCCACAATGTCATCCATATTTAAACTTAATTGGGATAATGAGGCTCCCCAGATCACCATTGAATGAATGGAAGAACCATCACATTGTCACGAGATTAATACTGAAGAGGTAATGGACCAGCCATGGTTTCATGAAATCAAGAGGTATCTCGAGACTCAAGAATATCCAGAAAGAGCTTCAATCAATGATAAAAAGTTCCTAAGGAGATTCTCTGCTAAATTCTTCCTGAGTAATGGCATCCTGTACAAACGCAATCATGACTCCATTCTCCTCCGATGTATGGATAAGATTGAGGCTGAAAAGATCATGGCTGAATTACATGAAGGTACTTTTGGAACTCACTCCAGTGGGCATATAATGGTGAAGAAAATCCTACGGGTAGGATATTATTGGTCTACCATGGAAGCAGATTGCTATCAATACTCTCGGACCTGTCACAAATGTCAAATTTATACTGACAAGGTGCACGTACCTCCGGTTCCGCTGAATGTCTTGACGGCTCCTTGGCCCTTTGCTATGTGGGGAATTGACATGATTGGAGAGATCAAGACTACAGCCTCCAATGGACATCGCTTCATTCTAGTGGCCATTGACTATTTTACAAAATGGGTCGAAGCAGCTTCCTTCGCATCCGTTACTAAGAATGTTGTTGCCCGCTTCATCAAGCACAATCTCATTTGCCAGTATGGTATCCCAGAAAGGATCATCACTGATAATGGTACCAACCTTAACAATATTATGATCACCGCCTTGTGCAAGCAGTTCAAGATTCAGCATCACAATTCATCCCCCTATCGGCCAAAGATGAATGGTGTTGTCGAAGCTGCAAATAAAAACATTAAAAAGATCATACAAAAAATGACAGTCACCTACAAGGACTGGCATGAGATGCTACCATTTGCTCTCTACGGGTATCGTACCACATCTCGCACGTCAACTGGGGCAACACCATATTCTTTGGTTTATGGCATGGAGGCTGTCTTGCCTATTGAGGTTCAGATCCCCTCTTTGAGAATTATGAAGGATGCAAGTTTGAATGAGGATGATTGGATCCAGACTCGACTTGATCATCTAAACTTAATTGATGAAAAGAGACTTACTGCTGTTTTCCATGGTCAGATGTATCAAAAACGAATGATCAAGGCTTTCAACAGGAAAGTCAGACGCTAGGTATATCAAGTTGGAGATCTAGTGATCAAGCGCATCATCTTGCCACAAAGTGATCCCAGGGGAAAATAGACTCCTATCTATGAAGGACCATTTGTAATCAAGAACATCTTCTCCGGTGGGGCAATGATCTTAACCACCATGGACGGAGACGACCTGCCACACCCTGCGAACACGTATATAGTCAAAAGATATTATGAATAAGAGACCCTCTAGGTTGACACACCTAGGCAAAACAAGGGCATCCCGGCGAACCAAAAGGTTCGGGCAAAAATTAGGGATAAAACAAAAAAGATTTGTACACCCGGAAAGTTGAAAACCCGAAAGGGCGACTTGGGCAAAAAAGGGTTTCCCGGTGGACTGAAAACCCGAAAGGGCAGTCCAGGCAAAAGTTAGGGAATGAAAGCGTATGACTATGTCCTGTCGGATCACTTTGAGGACAACCTCTTAACTTCCACTGGCAAACTCAGAGTTTCTGATCAATTCAATCATCTTCGGACGAAGCAACAAATAGACAAGATATTCGGAGATACAGAGGCTATAGCAGGATGGGAACCCCATGGGATTATCACACATAGCTATCTTTCTTTGTATAAATTTTTCTTACTTTTATGGCACCATCCTCTTACTAGGATTTCTGTCTCCTTTGTACCAAATACTTATTCAAAGTAAATACAAAGATATCTATTTAAAGTACAGAAAATTATTTGTCCTTTTTCTTTACACTTGTGTTTTATTTGCAAAAACGTCCAATGATTCGTTAATGAACATATGCATTTGAACATAATTACTGTTTACAAATAAACAAAATGAGAAAGATAAATTACTGATAGGTTGAAAGGATAGGAAAACGTCTCTAGGCTATTCCATAAGCAATCCCTACAATACATTATTTAAATTCCCACCAGAACTGAAACTTCAAACTATTAATTCCCGGTGGAAACCGTCCAATTTCTCCGAATTCCCCATCAAGTTGTTTTGAAGACCGAAATCCAACCAGATAACAGCTGATTTCTGATACTCCCCAACAAAACAAAGACTCCCATTTATTAATCCCCAGTAGAAGTCATCAAAATTCTCTTGATTCCCCAAGCAGATTCCTCAAGAAGTATATGACATTGCTCTCACAATAGGATTTTGTCGATACTTCAATTTCTAGATATGAAGAATCCACATATCCTCAGCAGCAGTCAAGGATTTATTTTCCTCAATCAGACAGCAATACAGCAAATCAGCTTATATGCGCATACATTACATCCATATGTCATAAACATTGACAAAGACAAATGCATTGCATCATACATTTCATGCAACATAGCTATGTGTTTCAGCTAACATTTCACCCCTTGCAGGATAAGATTGACAACTACCATTAACAATATGCAATCAGATACAATACTGATATGCTCTAGGCACGGATGCCATTCTGATACTCATTCAGATTTCAAGTTCAGATACAGTTCAGATATGCTCCAAACACGGATTCCATTCTGACACTCATTCAGAGTCAACTTTCAGATACAATACTAATACGCTCCAAGCACAGATGCCATTCTGATACTCATTCAGATTTCAAGGTCAGATACAGTTCATATATTCTCCAAACACATATGCCATTCTGATACTCATTCAGATTTCAATCTACTTGATACAATTCAGATACGCTCCAAACACGGATGCCATTCTAATACTCATTCAGATTTCAAGGTCAGATATAGTTCAGATATGCTCCAAACACGGATGCCATTCTGATGCTCATTCAGATTTCAATCTACTTGATACAGTTCAGATACGCTCCAGACACGGATGCCATTCTAATACTCATTCAAATTGAAATTCAGATACAGTTCAGATACGCTCTAAACACGGATGCCATTCTGATACTCATTCTTTCAGCTTGCAACTCATGATTCAACAAACATTCTTGGATGGCATCTACAAGCCCATCTCCAACAAGATTTTATCACTTCTCCAAATTGCATCTTTAAGCCCATTCCCTCAACCACGCATCGTCGAGTGCAAATTTATGGGCACTCTAGTGTCCAATCATCTTTCACCTTCGAGTCACGAACGGAAAAACTCGCCAATCTAACTCTTAAGGTTTAAGAAGATTGAACAGGGGCAGCTGTTGTACCCCAAAATTTTCCCTCTCATTTATCAAGATTTTTTCACAAGGTTTCTTTGACTCAAGACTGGATTAGGGTTTGGTCAGCTCAAGACATCTCATCTTGCACTGATAACCCAAAATTAGGGTTTGAATTTTCACAAGGGTTTCTGGACTATCAATTCTTCATGTGACTTTCAAACATCATTATGGACCCCTAAGATCACTCGTGACAAGTTTCAAGACTTGGACCACATTTTTGATCAGTCAATTGGATAGTTGACCTAAAAACCAACTGTATTGGGGAAAAAGTCAACCATGGCCAATTTACAGTCAAACTTCATTATTCTTGATCCACATCAACATTTGAAACTTATATGTATCATTTGGTCAAGTTTGGATCACAATTCCTCAAGAAATTTGATCAAATCACCAAAAGGGCAAAATGGTCGAAATTAGGGTTTTTGACTGAGGAATGGCAATTTCTGGTTTTTGACCTAGAAAATGACCAATTGAGTTAAATCATGATTTCAAGGATTAAATTACATCATCTTGACCTTATTACATGGCTCAAAACATTTCAATTTCATTGGATTGACAGATGAAATTTGCAGTCAACTGATCAAAAGTCAACTGTACACTGAAAAGTCAAACTTTGACTTTTTGGTCAAAATCAAGTGCCAAGGGTCATAATTCATCAAAACATGTCAAAATGTGAAACTTGTTCATCAAGAAATCCAAGTTTGAAGATTAGGGTTTGAATTTGAAATTTTTCTTAACTTAGAAAATTTTCTAAGTATAGAAAATTTCTTATTTCTTCTCAACTTTAGGCCACTTTTTCACCATGATGCATAATGATTCAAAGAAAGTTCCCAACATGAAAGTTGTAGACCTCCATGAAATATACAACTTTTCTTCACACACGTTTCCCTAAAGATGCTTGGATCTCAAGATATAAATTTGTGAATACATGGTCATGAACTAAATAACTTAGTGAAATTTTGCCCTAGTTTAGGCAGGTTTTGGACCCAACTTCATGGCAATTTTTCACATAGTTCAAAGAGGTATCTCAAAATGAATTTCGAAGATAAGTTATAGATCACATTGCAAGCTTTCCAAAAAGTCCAAGAACTCATTGAGATCATTCTTGAGCTGAGAGGATCGAAGAGATGAAGTTAGGGTTTCATTCTTGAATTACAAAGCAGAATTTGTGATGAACACTTGACTAAAATTCCAACCAAAGCTACAAAGATCTCTCTTTTAAGGCTATGTTCTCTCAAAATATATGCATAATCAAGCAATTACACAAACCCTAAGTGTATTACACAAGCATTTGAAGCTTTGTCCAAGTCTTGATATCATTTATGGTTAGAAATGCAAAAGCAACATTTCCATTTGCATAAAGCTTCACTTTTCCAACCACTCTCTTCTTTCAAAGCTTGAAATCTGTTCCAAAGATGACAGAAAAATATCTCAACATCAGAAGCAATCCACAAGACCTGCAAAGCATGGATAAATTCTTTAATTCACTCCTTTCTTCATCACGAAGCAACTTGTCTTTATGAATTTGAAAAAAGGTATAACATGTGATTTTTTTGAAAAAAGTCTGAGTTTCTCAAGTCTCAAACCTTATCTATAAATAGAAGAAGCATTTGCAAGACAAAAAGGTTAGAAAAGGAGGTTAGAAAAAATATAGAGAACATCCAGAAGTTTTATTGATAAACCCTTAAAATCTCATATTCACAAAAAGCCATAACAGTCTATAAAACCTCCACTCTTGAGTTTAAAAGTCTAAACCTTTAAACCTCTCACACTTTGTATATTCCATCTAAAAACCATCCAAACATTTCATACCACACAGAGGTTGTTTAGTAACCTTCAACAAAAAGGAAAGTCTAGCAGCCTGTTGGAGCTTCCTTAAGGTTCATACAACATCTTGAAGGGTATTTGGATTCAGAACCTAAAGTGAAGTTTTAAGGTAAGTCATCTTTACCTTGCCTTTTCCATACATCAACTTTTCTGTTTATAGGATGTAGCAATCACTATTTTTGAAGTTAATCATTTATTTGTTGTTCATTTTATTCATTTATATGTTAAAAACTAACTGACGTATGCAAAGAATGGTGTTTAAGGCAGAAAAAGGCAGTATGTATCGACACATATCCACATGTATCGACCCATCTTAGTGAAAATACAGGGTATGAGTCGACACATAACCCTCATGCATCGACCCATACTGAGTTCAGGTCGCTAAACAAAAGCTGGAAAGGCCTATGAGTCGATACATACGCGTTTTGCGTTGATGCAAAAGGCGTATGAATCGATACATCCCATTATGGTTCGACTCATGCATAACATATTTCCCTTTACAGGAGCAAGGAGAAGCTATGTGTCGATGCATAGACGCATGGGTCGACACATGGCAGTTCAAAAATGCATTTTTCCTTTATTTTACACTGTTTTCATATTCTTTTCATTATCATTCGATATGGTTGTAATATTTTAGTTTTACTTCACCCCCATTGTTAAATTGTACCCCCATCCCCCTAAAGTGATGTAATAACTTAGATTTTACTTTCCGGTTTTTACTTGCTTTTCATATATTTCTAGTAAATAAGATGTATGGAAAGATAAAAACAATCAAATAGAAAACCCTAAATACAAGATAAAACCAAAGCATGAAAATGATACACTTGCATACAAGAATACTTAAGGTTTCTCCACTTGGTTGCCTTATACAAAAAATAGCCATATTACGCATGCGAAGTATCTTGGCAAAACAAACAAATGTAAAGATCATAGCTCCTCGATGACGCTATTCAAAAGATGCCTTACAAAATGATCTTGGTCCCTCAAAATGCTAAGGTACTTTACAAACATTGCTAATCATGGTTATACGATGAACCATGCCCGTCCCGTTACATCCAAAGATAAGGTTGTTTACCAAGTCAATGGTAAGACAACAATGTCAAAGGAATAGAAAATGTACAAGAAAGACATTTGAGTAGGTAGTTTTCTCTTAATTACTTGCTTTATTTCAAACAACTATCCTTGCTATTTTTCAAAACAGACACACACATTTCAAAACATCTTACAAACATTGAAAACATTTTCAAAAAGACAAACATCTTTGTATACATTCTTATGAACAAGAATCATTACAAAGATTGTCTAAACGAATGGCCTCTTTTACAAAATACTTTCAAAACCACACCAAACACAAATTCAAACAAACAAAAGCAAGTGATCTAAGCAAGTAACTAAGATCCCATGGAAAACCATGGATGAAAAGGGTGATAATACCTTCCCTTTTCATAATCTACCCCCAGAACTCAAGAAAACATCTCAAAGGTCTTTCCTGTGCTTTTTCACCTTTCCTTTTGGATAAAAGAAAAGTCGGTGGCAACTCTTGCTGACCGTAACATTTGCGATAAAATGCAAAAACCTCAAGTCAGTTCTCCCACCGTATCACACTCCCCAATGGAACAAAGACTCCCATTTATTAAAGTTATCAAAATTCTCTGGGTTCCCCAAGTAGATTCCTCAAACAGTATATGGCATTGCTCTCACAATAGAATTTTGTCAGTACTTCAAATTTCAAGACATGAAAATTCAACATATCCTCAGCAGCATTCAAGGATTTATTTTCCTTAATCAAACAGCAATACAGCAAATCAGCTTACATGCGCATACATTACATCCACATATCATAAACTTTGATAAAACACATATATTGCATCATACATTTCATGCAACATAATTTTGTGTTCAAGCTAACATTTTACCCTTTTCAGGATGAGATTAAAAGCTACCATTAACAATATGCAATCATGATACAATTCAGATACGCTCCAGATACAGATGTCATTTTGTTACTCATTCAAATTTCAAGTTCAGATACGCTCCAGATACGGATGCCACCTGATACTGATTTAAATTCAGCTTTCAGATACAGTTCAGATACGCTCCAGATACGGACGCCATTCTGTTACTCATTCAGATTTAAAGTTCAGATACAATTCAGATATGCTCCAGACACGAACGCCATTCTGTTACTCATTCAGATTTCAAGTTCAGATACAGTTCAAATACGTCCAGATACGGATGCCATTCTGATACTCATTTAGATTTCAAGTTCAGATACAACTCAGATACGTTCCAGACGCGGACACCATTCTGATACTCATTCTTTCAGCTTACAATTTACAATCCAACAAACATTCTTGGATGGAATCTACAATCCCATCTCCAACAAGACTCTGTCACTTCTCCAAATGTCATCTTTAAGCCCATTCCCTCAACTACACATTGTCGAGTGCAAATTTATGAGCACTCTAGTGTCCAATCATCTTTCACCTTCGAGTCACGAACGGTAAAACTCGCCAATCTAACTCTTCAGGTTTAAGAAGATTGAACATGGGAAACTGTTGTACCCCAAAATTTGCCCTCTCATTTATCAAGACTTTTCTCACAAGATTCCTTTGACTCAAGACTGGATTAGGGTTTGTTCAACTAAAGACATCTCATCTTGCACTGATAACCCAAAATTAGGGTTTGAGTTTGCACAAGTATTTTTGGACTATCAATGATTCATGTGACTTTCAAACATCATTATGGAACCCCAAGTTTACTCATGTCAAGTTTCAAGCCTTGGATCACACTTTTGCTCAGTCAATTGGACAAGTTGACCTAAAAATCAACTGTATTGGGGAAAAAGTCAACCATGGCCAATTTACAGTCAAACTTCATAATTTTTTATCCACATCATCATTTCAAACTTATATGTATCATTTGATCAAGTTTGGACCATAATTCCTCAAGAAACTTGATCAAATCACCAAAAGGGCAAAATGGTCGAAATTATGGTTTTTGACTGAGGAATGGCAATTTCTGGTTTTTGACCTAGAAAATGACCAATTGAGTTAAATCATGATTTCAAGGATTAAATTACATCATCTTGACCTTATTACATGGCTCAAAACATTTCAATTTCATTGGATTGACAGATGAAATTTGTTGTCAACTGATCAAAAGTCAACTGTACACTGAAAAGTCAAACTTTGACTTTTTGGTCAAAATCAAGTGCCAAGGGTCATAATTCATCAAAACATGTCAAAATGTGAAACTTGTTCATCAAGAAATCCAAGTTTGAAGATTAGGGTTTGAATTTGAAATTTTTCTTAACTTAGAAAATTTTCTAAGTATAGAAAATTTCATATTTTTTCTCAAATTTAGGCCACTTTTTCACCATGATGCATAATGATTCAAGGAAAGTTCCCAACATGAAAGTTGTAGACCTCCATGAAATATACAACTTTTCTTCATACACTTTTCCCTAAAGATGCTTGGATCTCAAGATATAAATTTATGAATACATGGTCATGAACTAAGTAACTTAGTGAAATTTTGCCCTAAGGTTTTGGACCCAACTTCATGGCAATGTTTCACCTAGTTCCAAGAGGTATCTCAAAATGCATTTCAAATATGAGTTATAGAGAACATTGCAAGCTATCCAAAATGTCCAAGAACTCCTCAAGATCATTTTTGAGTAGCGGGAATCGAAGAGATGAAGTTGGCAATTTCTCACTTTTTGTCCAAGCCATTTCATGAAGAACAAAGTTGCAATCAGTACCTATGCTGCCTAATCCATGCTTTATAGGTCCCAAAATTGTTCCTCACTCCTTAATTAAATGCTTACTCAGTTGACAAAGCTTTGATCCATGCCTTAGAACCATTATCCAACTTGCAATTCCATAAATGGCATAAAGTGACCATTGCCATTTTGGAAAAGCACAACTTTTGCCACTTTCCAATTCTTGAGCATTGGACCTGTATCCATTGTACACACAAGTTTCACAAGTCTAAAGCAAATTGTAAAAGCTGATACCAACCCTAACAGAGCAAGTACAAGCATGGCAAGCATTGTCCCTTCACTTTACTTCAAATGCAAGAAAAGTTGCAAAAAGGCTAGAGCTGGAACAACTGTTAGAGGGTTGACATCAAACCAATTCCATACTAATATACAAACATTATACAACACAAGACACAATTAGCAATGGCCTGAAACATTCCCAAGCAGAAAAACACCAAAAATCTTTCCAAACATTCAGTTTTGGCATAAGCACACCAATCTCTCATTTGGCTCGTGCGTTTCCATTCTTGATCATCAAAACATCTTACATACTTGATACCTAGCAAATCCAGACCTTCATCCCTGTTCTGTAATCACTTTTCCATCATCTGCCATTGTTGATTTCAGAGCTTGCAGTTTGACTTGGCCAAGGAGTTTCAGATACTTTCAGAGCAAGGCAAGGGTTGGAATACATTCAGGGAAGCTCAAGAAAGCTCAAGCAAGCATCAGGCCTCCATCAAACTCACTCCAGTCCCATCCACGATTCCAACTGAAGGAGGTAAAATCTTAAACTCTATCTCCTTGTACAGGCAACCATAGGCCACGATTTGTGAATAAAAAGTGTAGTCCTCATCATAACGAAACTGTACATATCTTTATCTTGCATTGATTTTACTTGAGTTGAGAGAATTTGGAACTTGAAATTTCTGAAAATGTTAGATTAAAATTTAGAGCTATTAAAATTCTCTTTGATCTTTGATTGATAGTTCACATAATTTATATGGTTGGAATCGTGAGTTCAAGTACTACAACTTTCATGTTATGAGTTTTCATTTTCATGGAAGTATGAGAGAGTAACAGGATGTCTGGCCAAGTTTGAGGAAGAAGATGAAGTACAGGGCAAGGACGTGTTTTGGGTTATATTATTTTTGTTTTCCTTAAGACAATGGATGTACAGCCACCCCAGTGGTAAAGTAGCGCGCTGGTGAGACCCATGTCCTGGGTTCGAACCTGGGCGCGCTACTTTTGTTTTTTACATTTTTCTTCTTTTCAGTTTTTGACCTTTTTTTTGCAGGTTTGGGCCTCATGTGTGGGCTTTAGTTTTTTTTCTAACTCTCACCACAGTTTTGCTACATCACCCCCTGGCCCAATTTTTTCCATACATTTTTATTTGTTCATTTTTGTTTATATATATAAAATATTTCTTTAATGCAAAAAAATCCCAAAAAATGTAAATTTCATAATATTACATTTTATTTTATTTTAGTTTATTTTTCACATAAGAATATATTTTATTTTAATAGATATCATATATTTTCTTAATAAATTTGTAAAATATAGTTAAAATATATTTAGTTTAATTTATTTTTCATTTCATACTTATAAATACTTATTTTTGCATATATAAATTTTTTATATTTTTTATACAATATTATTTATTATTTCAATACAAAAAATACAATAATAATACATATGAACTTCATTTTCTTTTAAAATAGAAATTAGGGTTAAAACCTCCCTTTTAAAAATTAATTTATTTCCCTTGTAATTTTAGGTTTAGATTAAAATTTTCTTTTACATAAAAACAAAACAAAAAAATCTTTTCTTACATGTATATTATATTGCATCTTTAAATATTGTATCTTATTTATTCTAATTCGTACAAATTCGATTTGGTTGTAATAATTTATTCAGCTTTATATTCTTGCAAAATCCCCATTCAAACTTGTATTCCCCCCTCCCATAAATTATTGTAATAGCTTAGTAATATTTACATTACGCAATTTATCGCTTTATATGCCATGATTAGTAATTAGGGTTTGTATGACAAGACCAAAACAAAGCAAAATAGAACACCCTAAATCCAAGACAAAATCAAGAATGAAAATGATACACTTGCACACAAGCATCCTTAGGGTTTCTCCACTTGGTTGTCTAAAACAAAATGAACATATTACGCATGCGAAGTATCTTGGCAAAAACAAACAAATATAAAGATCATAGTCCCTCGATGACGCTATTCAAAAGTTACCTTACAAAATGATCTTGGTCCCTCCAAATGCTAAGATACTTTGCAAACATTGCTAATCATGGTTATACGATGATCCACGCCCGTCCCGTTTACATCCAAAGATAGGGTTGCTTACCAAATCAATGGTAAGACAACAATGTCAAAGGAATAGAAAATGAACAAGAAAGACATTTGAGTAGGTAGATAACTTCTAGTTACTTGCTCTATTTCAAACAACTATCTTTGCTATTTTCCAAAACAAATACACACACATTTCAAAACATCTTGCAAACATTGAAAACATTTTCAAAAAGACAAACATCATTGTATACATTCTTACGAATGAGAATCATTACAAAGATTGCCTAAACGAATGGCCTCTTTTACAAAATACTTTCAAAACCACACCAAACACAATTTCAAACAACAAAAGCAAGTGATCTAAGCAAGTAACTAAGAGCCCATGGAAAACCATGGATGAAAAGGGTGATAATACCTTCCCTTTTCATAATCTACCCCCCGAACTCAAGAAAACATCTCAAAGGTCTTTCCTGTGCTTTTTCACCTTTCCTTTTGGATAAAAGAAAAGTCGGTGGCGACTCTTGCTAACCGCAATATTTGCGATAAAATGCAAAATCTCAAGTCAGTTCTCCCATCGTATCACAATGTGCTTTAAAAATATAGAGCTTTACACCTTGCCTGCAAAATGTTCATTGAAAGTTCCAAATCGATTTTTTTCTTATTTTTCTGTTTTAGATTTGTGGTTTTTGATGTTTGAATTTTACAGTTGGAATCTTGCTTTTTTCTTCTTCAAGAAGGAACAAGAATAAAACTGGAAGAATGAAGAAGAGGAAGACTGGCAAGAAGGAAAAAGAAGAGAGTTTTTATTTATTTTATATTTTGGTTACAATGTTGATGGGTGTGATACGGTGGGAGAACTGACTTTAGGTTTTGCGTTTGTGTTTGCAAATGTTTTGGTTTAATAAGAGTCGCCGCCGACTTTTTATTTTATCCAAAGGAAAGGTCAAAAAGCACAGGAAAGACCTTTGAGATGTTTTCTTGGGTTCGGGGGGTAGATTATGAAAAGGGAAGGTGCTAGCACCCTTTTCATCCATGGTTTTCCATGGGCTCTTAGTTACTTGTTTAGATCACTTGCTTTGATTTTTTCAATTGTTTGAAATGGTGCTTTGTATGGTTTTGAAAGTATTTTGAAAAGAGGCCATCGTTTTGGCAATCTTTGTAATGATTCTTGTTTGAAGAATGTATACAGAGATGTTTGTCTTTTGAAAAATGTTTCAATGTTTGAAAGTTTGTTTGGAAACTGTTTTGAAAGTGTGTGTGTGTTTTTGAAATTAGCAAGGATGTTTGCAAATTGATCAAGTAACTAGGAGTTGTCTACCCTACTCAAAGATCTTTCCTACACATTTTTAACCCTTTGACATTGTTGTTTTACCATTGTATTTGGTAAACAACCTTGTACTTGGATGTTAAACAGGACGGGCGTGGGTCATCATGTGACCATGATAACAATGTTGCCAAGTATCTTTAGCAAGTTTTTGAGGGACTAGATCATTTTTGTTTAGGCAACCAAGATAGCGTCATCGAGGGACTATGATCTTTTTGTTTTTGATTGATTTTGCCAAGATACCTAGCATGCATACCATGGCCATATTTTAAGGCAACAAATTGGATGAAACCCTAGGGGTGCTTGTGTGCATTGTGTTGTCATTTTTCATGCATTTTTGTCTTGTGTTTAGTCATGCTATTTGTTTTGATTTTTGGTCTTTTGCATACAAACCCTAGTTTTACTATCATGCATAATGAAAGCAATAAATGCGTAAAAGTAAATCTAAGACTATTACAATATTATTATTGGAAGGGGGGGTACAAGTTTTGAATAGGGGGATATTGCTCAAAAATAAAACCCTAAAACTATTACAACCAAATTGAATTTATTTGTACAAATAAATAAATAACCAAATATTAAATATGCAAATAAATGTAAATATGCAAAAAAATGTTTTTGTATTATTTTTATGTATGTAAAAATAAGTTTATTTATGGTCCTAAAAATAAGAAAATAAAATGATTATTTTTGGAAAGGGTGAAAACCCTAATTTTTGGTTTTAAAAGAAAATATATTTCTATTATTTATTTATTCATTTTTATGTTTAAGAAAATAAAAATAATATGTACAAAAATGTTAAAAAATAAAATATTGTATGAAAATATTATTTTAAGTGTACAAATGATAAAAATAAAAATATATAATATTTTTATATTATTTACAAATTTTATTTAGAAAAATAAAAGTATTTAACCTAATAAACTATTTCTTTGTCATAAAAAATAATAAAAATAATAAAATAAAAATGTAAAAATTAAGAAATTTTTTTTGGTGATTTTTAATATTTAGAAAAAATAAATAAAGTCAGAAAATATGAAATAAATGAGAAAATATAAACAAATAAGAGAAATGGGCCAAGGGGGGTGCAGAAAACAAAATGGAGGGTGTCAATAGAACCACGCCCAAGCGCCTTGGCCCAGAATCACATCATCCCTGGCCTTGAGACACTTCCTGCGCGTGCCATGTACAAACTTGTAACTCCTGCATTCGTGCTCAAAAACAAAATCTTGCAACATGAAAGTTATAGCTCATGATCACACGATTCTAACCATGTAAAAAACTTGATCTAAGTCTAAGAAACCAGGGAGAATTTCAGTGCCCCTAATTTATGACCTAATTTTTTCAGCAACTTCAACATCCAAATTCTCCTAGCTCAGATAATATAAATGGAAGCTATGCATATGTACAACTCAAGCAACTTAGAGACTACATTTTTTCTTCACAAACCTAAGCTTAATGATGCCTAAATAAAGAGATAGAAGTCTAAAAAAATACCTGTTTTAGTCAAGTTCGAATATGGCAATGTAGGGGTTGTGAGTGAGGCCTGAGGTACTTGTGAGCTTGCTTGAAGTTCCTTTGAGCTTTCCCAATGCTTAGCTTGCTTTGAACTTGCCTGAATCTCCCTATAGAACTCAACCTGCAAACTCAGAAATTTAAAATGGTGAAGCTTGAAAATGGAGTTACAGTTGCTTGAGAAGGGCTTGGATAGTTTAGGTGGAACGTATTGAATGTGTTTGAAGTGGTTTAAAAAAAAACGCACAAGGAAAATTTGTTTTGGAAGTGGATCTGCAGAACTTGCCCTATTTTTGCAAGAACTTGTGATTTTTGTGCTTAAGGGTGTTTGAGATGCTAAGGGCTCATGTTTTTGACTTGGTATATTGTGCTGAACTTGTTTGAAATGAGCACAAGACTTGCTCTTATCAGATTTTCAAGTTGTGGAGTTTTTGCACACTTGCTTGTTTTTGAAGTAAAAGGTGAGAAGTGACAATGCCAAGGTTGTACAAGTTAGCTCAAGGTTTGCACATAGTTGGTAACAATTTCCTGATATTCATGGACTTTGTTTGTTGTAAAAGATTGGTTCCAATGCTCAAGAGAAACAAAATTGCCAAAAGCTAACTTTATCAAAGTAGCAATGTTAACTTTTTGCCATTTTTGGAATAACTCTTTGTGTAGTGCTCCATAACTCAGAACAATGCCTTTGTCCAATGTATTTGCATTTAATTAAGGAGCGTGGAAAGGATTAATACCTGTAAAACAAGTACAAGCATGATCCAAACTGATTTACAAGTTGTAACATGGTGCAAAATGCCTTGGCCAAAAGTGATAATTTTCCATTTTCAAACTTTCGATTCTCCCTAACCATAAATGATCTTGGAGAGTTCTTGGACATTTTGGAAAGCTTGTAACATGCTCTACAATCCATATTTGAAATGCATTTTGAGATTCAACTTGGAACTATGTGAAAGTTTGCCATGAAGATAGGTCAAAATCCTGCCTAAACTAGGGCAAAATTTAACAAAGTTAAAAGTTTCATGAACCCTTATTCACAAAATCATAAATTGAGATCCAAGCATCTTTTGGGAAAACTTTATGAATCAAAGTTGTAGATTTTGTGGAGGAATACAACTTTCATGTTGGAAGTTTTCTTTGAATCCAATTGCATCATGGTGAAAAAGTTGGGAAAAGTTGGGAAGAAATAAGAAATTTTCATAACTTAGAAAATTTCTAAGTTATGAAAAATTTCCATTTTAAACCCTAATTTTCAAAATTAGGTTTCTTGGTCAACAAGTTTCATGTTTTGACACATCTTGATGGAAAATGACCCTTGGAACTTGATTTTGACCAAAAAGTCAAAGTTTGACTTTTCAGTATACAGTTGATTGGAAAATTCATTTGTCAATCCAATGCATTTGAGATCTTTTGAACCTTGTGATTAGTTCAAGATGATGCCATTGAGTCCTTGAAACCATGCTTGAACCCAATTTGCCATTGGCTAGGTGAAAAATCAGAAATTGCCCTTCTACAGTCAAAACCCTAAAAATGACCATTTTGCCCTTTTGATGATCTGATCAAATTTCTTGAGGAGTTGTGGTCCAAACTTGATCAAATGGTTCATATGAGCCTATAATGTTGATGTGGATAAAAAATTATGAGGTTTGACTGTAAATTGGCCACAGTTGACTTTTTCCCCAATACTGTTGATTTTTAGGTCAACTGTCCAATTGACTGGGCAAAAATTTGATTCAAGGCTTGAAACTTGGTATGAGCAATCTTAGGAGTCCAATATGAAGTATGAAAGTCATATTGAGCATTTAAAGTCCAAAAATCCCTGTGCAAACTCAAACCCTAATTTAAGGTCATCAGTGCAAGGAGATGTCTTGAGCTGAGCAAACCATAATCTGGTCTTGAATCTAAAGAGTCTTGTGAGGAAAATCTTGATAAAATGAGAGGGAAAATTTTGGGGTACAACAATGGGTTTTTTTGCTTATGTTGAGGGTTTGATGATGTTAACATTGTTTATATTTTCTATGTTACTGGTTTTAATGTTGCTGGCTATTTACAAATTTAATAAATTATTTTGAACCAAAACCCAAAAATGAAAACCTACAAACACACAAAATGGGCATCAAAGATCTTCTCAAATTCACGAAACCTTATGTTGAACCCATTCAAATAAAAAACTACACCAGAAAACGTGTAAGAATCAACTCTGTTTCATTCAAAGTTTTCATTTTTCCTCAAAATTTCATTTGGGTTGTGTTCAAATTTTCAATCCCATACCTCATTCTCACTCACATTGCAATATTTGCATGTGGATATTTATGCATATTCATGGCTTCATAAAGGGGGTGAGTAAAAATCTAATCTTGATTCAGTTTTGAAATTCACTCATTATATTGATTTTTTGATTTGTTTTTGGTTTATTTTTAGCTTATTCATGTAGTATGGAACTTTGTCTTGATTTTGATAGTGAAAGGAAATTGCGTTACATTTAATACTTTATGCATATAGTGAATATGCTTTGGTACTATAAAGAAACAACGTTTGTTGTTTTTTATGGTGGCAAAATTTCCTTGCAAAGTAGCAACTAAGAAAGAGAGGAATAAGTATTTTTTTTATTTCTATTTTTTATTTTTTCGTTTGAAGTTTTAGGATTTGAATCAATTTTTTAATGTTTGTGTGATTTGGTTTGTTTTAAAAAAATTAATGCTTATCATGATTTGGCAATGGATAAGCTCAAAGAAGGGAATGTTAATGTTGCTTCAAAGCTATTTCAGGTTAGAAGCATTTTCAAATTTAAAACGATGTATGAAGCACAAACACATAAAACACGATACCAACACTAACACTATCGCATCGACATTGATATCGACACTGATACACATTTTTTCAAGCTTTCACTAACAGTCACAGAAGTGCTTATATTGTTAGATAAGATGACAAAAGTTTATTGGATCTTTTATTTCACATGATATTGCTTATGAAGCAAAACAATTGAAGTATTTTTCATGCTTTTGTGTGTAGAGAGAAATGAACATTACTCCCCTTATGGAACATAAGCTAATTTAGGTATGCTGTAAACATGTGATTATTTTGCTGAATACTAATGCTACTTTTTGAAGGGTGAGAAAAATACAAGAAATGGGGGGTTTGAATTGGGTTTTCTAACAAGCTTTTTGTTTTTAAAAATATTTTGCAAACTAACTAGAAAGAATAAAACTAAGAAAAAAATAAAATGACTTTTTTGGTTTATACAAGTTCACCTTCAATAAGGCTACTCTTGTCCACCTGCCACAGTGATTTTTGCCTTCAACAAGGACTTAATCAACTAATCTCAATAGATTACAGATGCATGGGCTACCTGTCGGTGACTCACAACAAGCGTCTAAGAGTCTCAAAAGACACATTAGCCTTCTCAAGTCAACATACTAATAACCTAGTCCCTTGAGGCAATAATCAATTCTAGGTAGAATTACAATCAACTGTGTTTACAATGTTGTCTTCTAAAAAGTAGATTAACACAACAATGAAAAGCAAAGTCTCTAATAGAAATAATGAGCAACAACTGTTTGTATTGAGAACCCTAAGATAAACACAAATAATGAGCAAAAACTATTTGTGTTTAATCCCTAATATCTTAACACAATAATGAGCAACACTTGTGTTCTTGATATTTCTCTAGAAGAATATTTATGGATGAATATTTGAATAGTGTTTCTTCTTTTCTCTTGACGTTTTTTAGTATTTCAGCAATTTGATTCAAGCTTGACAATGTTGAGTAATTCGTTGTTCTTCAAATGTTGTTGAGGTCTCTTTATATAGACTTTGAAAAATAGACCGTTGGTAGTATAAAACGTCGTTTTCACTTTCCAACTACAGTAACAGTAGCATTTCATCGTGGGAGACAAAATAGTATAATATCTAAGCATGTAGTATAATTTGAAGTGTATTGTCTGTACTATACTCTTTGTGGATAAGTTTCTTAGAACCTTATCTTCAGATGTTTTACTTCTGGCTTAAAGTAGTAAGCTTGGAAGATATATTTTTTTTGATCTTTGTCCCTTTTCTATTTGTTGGATTGATTCTAATATGATGAATGAAAGTGATCCAAAAGATGCTTATTTTTTATAGAGTCAGAGTCTTTCAGATATTTAAACATTGTATTCAGATATACAAGCAACATCTGATCTGAGGAACAACTTCTTTGTTTGTGAATGAAAGCTTTTCTGATCCACTATGTCTTGATCTATTCTTAATTTCTGATAATCAGCTTTTCTGAGTTGTATATCTGATGTCTGTTTCTGAGGCAACAACTTATATCAGTACATATGATTTTGATGTTGAATTCTTTCTTTCTGATCTCTTGAACTCACATATTTGGATTGAGCTGGAAGCAACAACTTATGTCAGCTACATCTCGGTTTCTGATCTTGAATTCTTTCCTTTCTAATATCTGAGATCTTCGTTTTTGATATCTTGAAATCTTCAATTTTAAGCTCTGATTTCTTATATCTTTGTTTCTGAGCATCTTCATTCTTGATATTGAGCTGTAAGCAAAAGCTTTTATCAGCTGCTTCTTTTATTTCTGATATTTTGACTTCATAGCTCTTGATTATGATCTTGATTATGATGCTGAGTTGATGTAACACCCTTCTAAACCCCAAAGAATATTCACAATTATTTTAACAAATAAACCAGAGTATATCATCAACAAGGATGTTACATCTTCATATAAAACATCATAATAATACATCATACTCTATAACACGGGTTTTCAAAAATGTTTAATAAGATACTTCAACATTTAATTCTTCAAACCTATGCAGCGGAAATCATAGTTCAACTTCTCATAATAACACTTCATAAAAATTTAGGCATACTTAATAACTCATCATCATAGTCAAAACAACTCGAGTACCACGCAAGGTGACTCAACATCTTAAAACAAAACAAAGGATATAAGTTACAATCATTCAATCCCAACCCCGATGTTACATATCAGAGAAAGATTCCAATTATTAAACAAAAGCAAATAAACACACTCTGAAGCTATCCTCTAGTACTTCTACGGACTATTCTCAATTACCTGCGCGTTACCCACATGGAGGCAACATTCAAACAGAAAGGGTGAGTAAATCATAATCATTACAAAAGACATAAGGAACAAACATAGCATAATATGCACATAGGAAAGATATCACACACCATGTTACATCATACCTTTACAACTTCATCAATACACGAACACATATCATTACCCACAAGACATCATCAAACATCACAAATAAATCACTATTCTATGTCACATAGAATGTAATGCAACATCATAGACTCATGCATGTGGTACCAAAACTTCATTGATGACTTAGTCATTATTATCTCCAAAGATCCCCACCAATAAGATCGATTCCCATTTGGAACCAGAGTACTTCACTGTTGCACCGAATCCATACTATGGGATTGTTGCCTTCACCTGGCAATCTCCCTATCATATTCACTAGACCGATGCCCTAACATCACTGGACTGAAGTCCTAACATCACTGTGTAGCGGTAGAAATGTTCAAGACTAAGCCATTGGATTGACTAGACTTTATACAAATCAAAACAAAAATCGCCACCGCGCTTTATTGTTTCCAAAGGAATGGGAAAAGAGCGAATAACCCAAAAAGAGGTGGAAAGATTCAAGGTAAGGGGGTTAGTTATGCAAAGGGAAGATATTAGCATCCTAAACATCTACGGTACTCCGCAGGAGCCTCTTTGTAAAATCTGTATATTTTGGCTATAAAAAATGTTGTATATAAAAAATGGATGGTGGAGGTGAGGAAAGAAGCGTATTTATTTTATAATTTTTGCACCCACCGCGGTTGTGAACCTTTAGTGCCTACGTACCACCTTTCATGCAATAGGGGATCAGGGTACACGTAGTTCCTCATTTAATTTTTTTTAACACAAATGCGTTGGTTGATTTTATGAGATAAAACATCATCATCATTGTCCGTGTGGAAAACATACCTCTACCCACAACCATGAGAAAGGAGAATTTGCATCATCTCAAAGTGGAGGATATGGCTTGGATTTTAAAATCAACAATGCCTCACTCAACACCTAAGTGGAAAATATCTCTCTTCACTACATGTTGTAGAAGTATAGTTGTTTGCATCACTACAAGTATTGACAAGAGTCTAATCTTTTGAGAAAATTTTAAAGATAAAAAGCCAAAACGGCAAGATGGTTTGGAATGAGATTGATTGACTTTTAGTCTTCTCACAAAAAATGTCAAGGTATCATTAAGTTGATTGGGGGCTTATTTATGAAAATGTTTTGAAAATACATGGACCTAAGTCCAAGTTTATTATGAAAATAGTTCAAGTTTCAAAACAAGAAGAGTTTTCAAAAGAAGGAAGAAGATTTTGAAATTAAAGAAGATGGGAGGAGAAGAAGAGACTATCCTAAAGCATAAGGTAAAAGCTAGGGATAAGAACCATCTAACCAACAAGAAGCCAATACTTGACATTATGAGCCAAGATAGAATTCCCATTCTTTGGATTGAAACCAAGCAAGCAAAGATACTAGACCTCTTGTGAGAACCAAACTTCAAGTGTATTAAGTCTTCACAAAAATTGGGCAGAGTAACAGCTATATACGGGTGAATTCCAGATTACAAACAGAGGGTGTAATCACAAATACATGCACACAAACACAAACAAGCAACCCAATGTCTTGAGGTGAAACTCAAGAACTCCAGACAAAATAATCAGATAAGGTCATAAAGTCTCCAAGATAAGCCAAGGTTTCTGATTCCAAGTCAAAGAAAAGTCACATGCTCCATAATGCCAAGTGTTGTACCCCAAAATTTGCCCTCTCAATTCTCAAGGCCTTTCTTACAAGGATTTTCAAGGTTCAAGCTTGAACAAGTGCATTTGGATGTTCCAAATACCAAAATTAAAAGGAAACTGTCAAAAATGGAAACAAACAGATAAAAATATTATTTTGACAAAAATTGGAGAAATACAAGTGTTCTTCGTTTCAGCTCTTTCGATTGGCCTTTAGGCATCTTTGGATCAGAATCCTTCGATTTACTCTTGGCCTCCTTCGATTGCTCAAAATGGATGCTAGCGTGCCTCTTTCGCCTGGGCATGTGACTTCTTATTGCAGGCTTCGTTTGTGACTTTTGCTGCCTACATTACTTGCCTTGAAAACCATGTTTGCTGGCCACAAGTGCCCCCTGCAAGGCAGGCCCTTCGATTCACCAAGCATGTTGCCTGCATGCTTGCTTTGAAAACCTATTTTAGCTGCCTGTAAGCCTGTTTCGATTTGGACAAGTTCACTGCCTACAAGCCTGCTTCGATTGGACATATGCTGCTTGCAAGTCTGCTTCGATTGGGCAATATGCTTCCTTCGAGCATGAGCTTTCGATTTGGCAATATGTTTTCTTTGATACAAGTTTCGTCTGGGCAATGTGAATTCAAATAGGTCTCCTTCGATTCAGAAGGAAATGATCTCCATACAGGTTTCGATTGAGTTTTTGGTTCCCTTTGAAACAGCGTCCTTCGACTCAGGAATGTCCTTCGATCCAGGAATACCCTTCAATTGGCATTTCAAAAGGTCCCTGGACTGGAACTTCAGAGTGTCCTTCAACTAGAACTTCAGAGTTTCCCTTAATAAGAACATCAGAACGAAATGACCTTCGAATGGCATTTCAGTGCAGAGTTTCTCTTAATCTAAGATGCTCTGATGAAGGAAGTTCTGAACACTTCGAATCAGAACTTAGACTCATCACAAGGCCAAGGGCTGGTCGAAGTTGTCTAATAGGGAATGTTCTAAATAGATTTGAATTGGACTTTGAAGCTGGCAAAGAAGGCCCATTCGAAGGGCCATTCGAAGAACACACAGTTGGTCCATTCGAAGGACACACAGCTGGTGAAAACAAATGCTGTTTTGTTCCAGTCTGGTTGAAAGGTGTAGAAAGATGGAGGATTCGACTCAAAAGATCAAGCTGGACATTCAGACCCATAGGCTAGGCCACGTGTCTTCCCTTTTTAGGCCTGTACCCATCTGTTGTGTAAGACCACTTGCACAGTACTACCTTTTAGGAAAGTTTGTCTTGAGCCTTGCACCTATTTTTCCTTCAGCATGAAGCAACCCTATCTGAACCATTCATCTTGCTTTTGTGGCACAAGTGGACATTTACTTTCCAGCTGGGCTTTATTTTATTATTATTATCTGCACCCCAACTGCCAAGAGGCCTCCACATGTACTATTTTATCATTTATTTGCAAGGCTGACTTTGGACAACATGTCCATTCTTTCTCTATAAATAGAGGAACGTTTGCAACAACAAAGGGGGTAGAGGAGAGAGGAGAACGTATCTTCAAAATTCTCACACACCACAAAATTCTCAAACACTTAAACACTTAAACACTTAAACACTCAAACACATACCCAGAATCCAAACAACAAATCCAGAACTGCATCCTCCTGCCTAACACCAAAACATCAAACCTGTGTTACAAACAACCAGCCTTGAGGCCTGCATAACCTCAAAACCTGCCTTCTTTACCAAAGCCAGAAAACTCAAGCCAGTCCAACTGCAACTGCAAACAAACCTGCCTAAAGCCAGTCCAACTGCAACTGCAAGCAAGCCTGTATCAAAACTAATAAAAACTCAGACCTGCCTATATCAAACCAAAGAGCAAACACTTATCCCCTTAGAATCTGAAACATCCCTATACCTTGTTACCCTTTGAATCCAGTAGGAAGAATGTAACACCCTCTAAAACCCCGCATAAAATTTCGCAAATAATTAAAATCATATTTTCAGAGTACATGTACTAACGAGGATGCTACAATTCTCTTTTAATAAAACAAATTCCTGTCATGCATAACGTAGTAGTAACTCATACATGTTTACACAGCGGAATACTTTAATTAATAAAATCAATGTTATTAATATTTTCGAAATCATCAGGGATTAACACCTGGAAAATGTCAACATCATATTATAACAAAACATGAGGAATTAAACGAGTCTGACTAAAACAGCTCGACAAACAAGCGTTCCCGGAGTTACAACTATCAGAGCATGACCCGGACAATACTAAAACGAAAATAAACTAGAACGACAAGCCTTCGCCAAGCACCTGAACGAAGCTCCTCAATCTGAAATATTCAACAGTAAGGGTGAGCATCTCAATTATACATTTGATTATACGTTCATAACAATCAATTCAGGAAATCATAAGCATCACCCAATAATTAGCATATTTCATAGTTTACAAAAACCTTTACAATTCATATACCCATGATATATGGCTTTTCATATTTGCAAATAATCATCAAACATCGTCAACCATTTAGCAATCATACGTGCATACAAACAATCAAATACAACATTGGAAAAATCATCCATTCATGTTATATTCAAGGTAATGCAACACACCCATGCATGTGGTACCACTTCACCGCCCCATTAAATCTCGGGTCACGGATAACTCACCGTTCCATTATATCGCGGACACGGCTACCACCTCAACGTTCCATTAAATCGAGGACACGTATATTGGCCACCATGTTAATTCCACACAATGGGAATTAACAAATGCAACATGATATGTAAAGTATGTAACACTCAGCATACTATGAACATCAATCAACATATCATGCAACATCAACAACATCAAATCATAACAAGATATGGATAGCATGTAATCACTCAGCATACTATTTAAACATCAATCATATCAAGTCATATCATAATTCATGCTCGATAACATTATCCAAAAGCATGGCAATAAAATCCACAATCAAGCACTGAAAACAAAGATCAGAAAATCAACACAGTAGCATCAACACGGGTTCCCGTGTTGTGCAACACGGCCCGTGTTGTAACATATCCAGAAAAAAAAACACATTATCCTTATCAATACAGGGGGATCAACACGGGTGCCCGTGTTGTGCAACACGGCCCGTGTTGTAATGTGTCCAGAAAACACATTACTTTTACCAACACAGAAGAGCAACACGGGTGCCCGTGTTGTGCAACACGGCCCGTGTTGCTGAGCGCGTACAGAGTTTTCCTGTACCTGCAGCAGCTCAGAAACAGCAGCCAAACGCGGGAAATTGCCAGCCAAAACGCGCATTTCGGTACCTAACGACATCGAGTTTGTATAACTCAAAACAAAACATCAATTTCCTAATTACCAACAATCATCATAGTCACCTTAACCGGGATTAATCGTCCTTTTTGGGGAAATCTACTAACATTGAGGTTATCCCTATAACTTCTAAGGTAAATTCACGATCATGCAGATATACTTCCAATCCACCATTAGGAACCTAAAATCGTTAATTGATTTCATAAAATTGGGAACCTAAACCTCCTTTAACAAAGTTCAATCCTAAGGGTATCGATCCCTAATAACATCTAACAATTGGGGTTTTTCCCTACGATTACCCAAATCAACCGTACATAAACCCATAAACAAAGGTAAATCGAGTAATAGCCCCCCTTACCTTATCAATTAGCAGCTTTGAACTTTTTGAGCGATGGTCTTCGTTCTTCGTACCTTCAGAGCTCTGCTTCCCAAAATCCCAAATTCTGTGTTATCGTGAATAATGAGAAAAATAACTTGAGTTCCAAAACATAACTTTACTTCTTTTGCACCCCCACTCTTTACTAACAACATCCAAGCCCAATAACCTAAAAACTCAGCATTTTCTTATTTCTTTTATTTTCCTCCATATTTCAAAATAAATAATCCCTTTTTATTTTATTAATTCTAATAAAATAATTTCCCAAATTTAAATAAATCAAATAATTGAAACTGGGGTGTTACAACTCTTCCCCACTAAAAGAGTTTTCGTCCTCGAAAACATACCTTAGACGAACAGTTCTGGATAAGCCTCTTTCATCTGGCTCTCCAGCTCCCAAGTGATATTTCCATCCGCTGGACCTCCCCAAGCAACCTTCACTAATGCTATCTCTTTACCTCTTAACTGTTTCACTTCCCGATCTTCTATCCTCATAGGCAATGTTTCTACTGTCAGGTTATCTCTCACCTGTACATCATCTATTTGGATTACATGAGATGGGTCTGGAATGTATCTCCTCAGCTGAGAAACATGAAAAACATCGTGCAAATTCGCAAGTCTCGGAGGTAAAGCAATGCGATAAGCAACTTCCCCAACTCTTTCTGTAATCTGAAACAGACCAATAAAACGCGGAGTCAACTTCTTAGATTTCAACGCTCGACCAATACCCGTCATCGGAGTAACTCTCATAAACACATGATCTCCAGCACTGAATTCTAAATTCTTTCTCCTCTTATCATGATAACTTTTCTGACGACTCTGAGAAGCTCTCATCTTCTCTTGAATCAATTTGATCTTTTCGGTAGTCTGCTGAACAATCTCTGGCCCAATTACCAAACTCTCTCCAGATTCATACCAACACAAAGGCGTTATACACCGTCTACCATACAATGCCTCAAACGGAGCCATACCAATACTCGAATGGTAACTATTGTTATAAGTAAATTCAATCAATGGCAAATAGCTATCCCAAGCTCCACCCTTCTCTAAAACACAAGCACGCAATAAATCTTCTAACGATTGAATCGTCCTCTCCGTCTGTCCATCAGTCTGAGGATGGTAAGCTGAACTCAACCTCAATTTAGTACCCAAAGCCTTCTGCAATCCTTCCCAAAATTTCGAAGTGAATCTCGGATCTCTATCTGACACAATACTAGAAGGAACTCCATGCAAACTCACTATTTTCTCAATATATAACTGTGCCAATCTCTCCATTGAGTAATCCATTCGCACCGGTATAAAATGAGCAGACTTAGTCAACCTATCCACAACGACCCATATTGCTTCACAATTCATAGGAGTCCTCGGCAACCCAGATACGAAATCCATAGAAATACTATCCCACTTCCATTCTGGAATAAACATTGGTTGCATAAATCCAGACGGCTTCTGATGTTCAATCTTCGATTTCTGACAGATTAAACATGCATACACAAATTCGGCTATTTCCTTTTTCATTCCCGGCCACCAAAACAATTTCTTCAAATCATGATACATTTTCGTGGCACCCGGATGAATACTCATCCCACTGCGATGTCCTTCCTCTAATATACTCTGCTTGATTTCTGCGACATCAGGAACACAAACTCTATCGCCAAATCTCATAACATCATTTTCATCAATTCTAAACTCACCACCTTGACCTTGGTTGATCAATGTCAATTTATTAACCAAATTAACATCAGATTTCTGCCCGATCCTGATCTCTTCTAGAATACCACTAGTAAGTTTCAACATACCCAAACGAACACACTTCGGAGTACTTTCATAAATTAAACTCAAATCTCGGAACTGTTCAATTAAATCCAATTCACGAACCATCATCATAGACATATGCAAGGATTTCCTGCTCAAAGCGTCTGCAACCACATTTGCCTTACCAGGATGGTAATTCAAACCAAAATCATAATCTTTGAGAAATTCCAACCACCTTCTTTGCCTCATATTGAGCTCTTTCTGATCGAAAAGATACTTCAAACTCTTATGATCACTATACACTTCAAATCTCGAACCATACAGATAATGTCTCCACAATTTCAAGACAAACACAACTGCTGCCAACTCTAAGTCATGAGTAGGATAGTTCCTTTCATGAACCTTCAACTGTCTCGAAGCATACGCAACTACCTGTTGATTCTGCATTAAAACACCACCTAATCCCATCAGAGATGCATCACAATAAACCACAAAAGATTCCACCGAATTCGGAAAAATCAGAATAGGAGCACTAGTCAATCTCCGCTTAAATTCTTGGAAACCTTTCTCACAATCAGAATCCCAAATAAACGCTTGTCCTTTACGAGTCAATTTCGTCAACGGCAATGCTAACTTTGAGAATCCTTCGATAAACTTTCTGTAATAACCTGCAAGACCAAGAAAACTTCTGATTTCAGAAACAGTCTTCGGCGCTCCCCAATGAGATACTGCTTCTACTTTTGTAGGATCCACTGCAATACCATTCTTAGAAATCACATGTCCAAGAAAACTAACTTCATTCAGCCAGAACTCACATTTGGACAACTTAGCATACAACTTCTTATCTTTCAACAACTCTAACACAATTCTGAGATGTTCCGCATGTTCTTCGTCATTCTTGGAATAAATCAGAATGTCATCGATAAAAACCACAACAAACTTATCCAGATACGGATGAAAAATCCTGTTCATATATTCCATGAAAACACCAGGTGCATTAGTAACCCCGAACGGCATAACAGAATATTCATAATGCCCATACCTCGTTCGAAAAGCAGTCTTTTGAACATCATCTGCTTTCACACGAATCTGATGATATCCAGATCTCAAGTCAATCTTACTGAATACACTGGCTCCAATTAGCTGATCCATTAAATCATCAATCCTCGGTAATGGATACCGATTCTTAATGGTTACCTTGTTCAATTGCCTGTAATCAACACACAGTCTCATAGAACCTTCTTTCTTCTTAACCAACAATACCGGAGCACCCCAAGGTGAAACACTTGGACGAATAAACTTCTTCTCCAGTAAATCTTCCAACTGACTCTTCAATTCAGCCAACTCAGACGCAGACATACGATATGGCGCCATCGACACCGGTCTCGTACCAGGAATCAAATCTATAGAAAATTCCACCTCTCTCTCAAGAGGTAACTCACCAACATCATCAGGAAAGACTTCTGGAAAATCACACACCACTGGCAATTCACCACTCCTGACCTTTCCTGTTGCATCTAACGAAGCAAGTAACATAAACACATTAGCACCGTCTTCCATTGCTTCTTGTACCTGCCTAGCAGTCATAGTCAAATTCTCGACACCAACTGCTTCTGGAAAAATCACCGTCTTAGCAAAGCAGTTCAGATGAACCCGGTTGAATTCCAACCAGTTCATCCCAAGGATAATATCAATTTGTTCAAGCGGTAGGCACACTAAATCCATACCGAAACCTCTACCAAAAATCTCAATAGGACAATTCCTACATACAAGTGAAGTTGTCACTGAACCCGATGCAGGAGTATCAACAACCATGCTACCTCGCATACCAGATATGTCCAGTTTCAACCTCTCAGCACAATCCAAAGAAATGAAAGAATGAGTTGCACCAGTATCAATAATTGCAACTAAAGGTGTGCCATGAATAAAACACGTACCTTTAATCAATCGATCCTCTGGAGTAGTCTCAGATCCAGACAGAGCGAACACTTTTCCACCTGACTGATCCTTCCTAGGCTTAGGACACTGCGGACGAATGTGACCTTCTTCGCCACAATTGTAACAAGTAACAGACTTCCCTTTGCAATCAATAGACAAATGACCAGCCTTTCCACATTTATAGCACTTCTTCTCATCACTCTTGCAATCTCGAATGTGATGACCAGACTTACCACACCTGTAGCATCTGATAGGAGCCTTAGAATCTCCCCCACTAGGCCTTTTCCAACCACCTGATTTCTGGTTATCTCTACCATATGGCTTGCCACGGTCCATATGTTGCTTTCCTCTTTTATCCACAACCCCACGAGAGTGAGACGACCTATTCTTGGTAATATCTTCTTCCAAGATTCTGCTACAATCCACCAGATCAGAAAATCTACGAATACGCTGGTACCTGATTCCCTGCTTAATCTCATCTCGGAGACCATTCTCAAATTTGATACACTTAGAGAATTCTCCAGCCTCATCATTGTTGTAGTGTGCATAATACTTTGCCAGCTCAGTGAACTTAGTAGCATACTCACTAACAGTCAGATTGCCCTGCTTAAGCTCCAAAAACTCAATTTCCTTTCTTCCCCGAACATCTTCAGGAAAGTACCTCCTCAGAAAAGCCCTTCTGAAGTTAGCCCAAGTCAGTGCCTCTCCATCCTGAACCATTTCAGTCCTTGTGGCAACCCACCAGTCATCGGCTTCTTCTGCCAACATATGCGTACCATATCTGACTCTCAGATCTTCAGCACAATCAATCACACGGAAAATCCTTTCGATTTCCTTCAGCCACTTCTGAGCACCTTCAGGGTCATGTGTACCTTTGAACAACGGAGGATTGTTCCTTTGGAAATTTCCCAATTGCCTATCAGCACCAATCACGCCTCCAGTTGGGTTTCCAGCAAGTACACCAGCTAACATCCCCAAAGCCTCAGCTAGTGCAGCATCATTTCGTCCGTTACCTCTTCCAGCCATATTCCTGAGAATCAAAACATACTCTTCATTAGAATACATTATCGACATTGTTACCTTACACTAATCGCATACAAAAGGGATGACTGATTCAAGACTCTGGTCGCAACGACCGACTATGCTCTGATACCACTATTGTAACACCCTCTAAAACCCCGCATAAAATTTCGCAAATAATTAAAATCATATTTTCAGAGTACATGTACTAACGAGGATGCTACAATTCTCTTTTAATAAAACAAATTCCTGTCATGCATAACGTAGTAGTAACTCATACATGTTTACACAGCAGAGTACTTTAATTAATAAAATCAATGTTATTAATATTTTCGAAATCATCAGGGATTAACACCTGGAAAATGTCAACATCATATTATAACAAAACATGAGGAATTAAACGAGTCTGACTAAAACATCTCGACAAACAAGCGTTCCCGGAGTTACAACTATCAGAGCATGACCTGGACAATACTAAAACGAAAATAAACTAGAACGACAAGCCTTCGCCAAGCACCTGAACGAAGCTCCTCAATCTGAAATATTCAACAGTAAGGGTGAGCATCTCAATTATACATTTGATTATACGTTCATAACAATCAATTCAGGAAATCATAAGCATCACCCAATAATTAGCATATTTCATAGTTTACAAAAACCTTTACAATTCATATACCCATGATATATGGCTTTTCATATTTGCAAATAATCATCAAACATCGTCAACCATTTAGCAATCATACATGCATACAAACAATCAAATACAACATTGGAAAAATCATCCATTCATGTTATATTCAAGGTAATGCAACACACCCATGCATGTGGTACCACTTCACCGCCCCATTAAATCTCGGGTCACGGATAACTCACTGTTCCATTATATCGCGGACACGGCTACCACCTCAACGTTCCATTAAATCGCGGACACGTATATTGGCCACCATGTTAATTCCACACAATGGGAATTAACAAATGCAACATGATATGTAAAGTATGTAACACTCAGCATACTATGAACATCAATCAACATATCATGCAACATCAACAACATCAAATCATAACAAGATATGGATAGCATGTAATCACTCAGCATCCTATTTAAACATCAATCATATCAAGTCATATCATAATTCATGCTCGATAACATTATCCAAAAGCATGGCAATAAAATCCACAATCAAGCACTGAAAACAAAGTTCAGAAAATCAACATAGTAGCATCAACACGGGTGCCCGTGTTGTGCAACACGGCCCGTGTTGTAACATATCCAGAAAAAAAACACATTATCCTTATCAATACAGGGGGATCAACACGGGTGCCCGTGTTGTGCAACACGGCCCGTGTTGTAATGTGTCCAGAAAACACATTACTTTTACCAACACAGAAGAGCAACACGGGTGCCCATGTTGTGCAACACGGCCCGTGTTGCTGAGCACGTACAGAGTTTTCCTGTACCTGCAGCAGCTCAGAAACAGCAGCCAAACGCGGGAAATTGCCAGCCAAAACGCGCATTTCGGTACCTAACGACATCGAGTTTGTATAACTCAAAACAAAACATCAATTTCCTAATTACCAACAATCATCATAGTCACCTTAACCGGGATTAATCGTCCTTTTTGGGGAAATCTACTAACATTGAGGTTATCCCTATAACTTCTAAGGTAAATTCACGATCATGCAGATATACTTCCAATCCACCATTAGGAACCTAAAATCGTTAATTGATTTCATAAAATTGGGAACCTAAACCTCCTTTAACAAAGTTCAATCCTAAGGGTATCAATCCCTAATAACATCTAACAATTGGGGTTTTTCCCTACGATTACCCAAATCAACCGTACATAAACCCATAAACAAAGGTAAATCGAGTAATAGCCCCCCTTACCTTATCAATTAGCAGCTTTGAACTTTTTGAGCGATGGTCTTCGTTCTTCGTACCTTCAGAGCTCTGCTTCCCAAAATCCCAAATTCTGTGTTATCGTGAATAATGAGAAAAATAACTTGAGTTCCAAAACATAACTTTACTTCTTTTGCACCCCCACTCTTTACTAACAACATCCAAGCCCAATAACCTAAAAACTCAACATTTTCTTATTTCTTTTATTTTCCTCCATATTTCAAAATAAATAATCCCTTTTTATTTTATTAATTCTAATAAAATAATTTCCCAAATTTAAATAAATCAAATAATTGAAACTGGGGTGTTACAAAGAACCTCACACTTATCCAGTATCAAGGACATAACTCCTGGTTCCTTCCTTTGAATCCAGAAACATTCAAGGAAACCACTTAAAGAACCAGCACACGTTCCAGCCTCAAGCAAGCTAAGTCATTCTTAACCTTGAACCCTTCATTTCTGGCATAACATGTAAGTAAGTTTCCTTTTCGTTTCACACATATACACAGTATTTGTTACCTTTTCGTTTCCACTCTTTTAGTTTGTTTTTATTGTCTCTCCTTTTGGTTTTGTTCTTTGGTTTGTTACAAATGCTCTAAGAACTAATCTGGCCCTGAGGTAATGACAGCATGGCCTTGGGCCATGTTGCTATTTAATATCTCAAACGAAATAAACAAAAGACAGGAGTATGAAATGAAGCCCCAGGCTTCCTCACTGACTCCAGACCCAATCGAAGGAGACAGAAAGGCAGATTGCATCTTGCACAGATTCTAGGCCCAATCGAAGAAGGCAACAAGGCAGGAAGGCCCAGCCAGAGGCACACTTACACTAAGTCCAGACTCAGACGAAAGACACTTCATGCTGGTGCCGGCCTCCAAATGAAGTACATGACCTGACTGGTGCCAAAGCCCAATCGAAGGCCATGACCTCACTGGCGCGAATTCCCAATTGAAGGACAGGACCTCACTGATGCCAGCCCCTAATCGAAGGAGGCCAATAGAATGCAAATCGAAGGGTGCTACTGTCTGGGTCGAAATACACTCATTTTTCTTACTTTTATCTTATTTTTTTCATATTTTTCTTGCACTCCAATATGGTTGTAATAGTGTAGGATATTTATCTTTCTGCATTTTATTTACTTTGTATAAATGCTAGTAAATAGGTGTGTATGGCAAGATAAAATCCACAGTAAACAACTCAAAAAAATCAAAGACAAAATGCATGTAATCAAACACACTTGCACACATGCACCCTTGGGGTAATTCCACTTGTTGCCTTACAAAAATGGCCATGTTATGCACATGGGATGTCTTAGCACAAACGAATTGAAAAAAGATCACAGTCCCTCGATGACGCTATCAAAGTTGCCTTTCAAAATGATCTTGGTCCCTACAGAAAAGTGCTAAGTCATTTCACAACATTGCTATCTGGTCATACAATGACCCTCGCCTTTCCCGTTAACATCCTAACACAAGGTTGTTCACCAAATACAATGGTGAAACAACACTGTTAAAAGGGTTAAAAACATAAGAAAGATCTTTGAGTAAAATAGGGTAGACAACTCTTAGTTACTTGATCAAAAATCTTGCAAAACATCCTTGCTATTTTTCAAAACACACTCCACAACACAATTTCAAAACAACTTTCAAAACATTGAAAACCTTTCAAAAAGACATACACCTTTGTATACATTCAAACAAGAATCATTACAAAGGTTGCCACAACGATGGCCTCTTTTCAAAACATCTTTAAAAATCACACACAAAGCACCATTTCAAACAATTGAAAAGCAAAAGCAAGTGATCTAAGCAAGTAACTAAGAGCCCATGGATAACCATGGATAGAAAGGGTGCTAATACCTTCCCTTTCTATAATCTACTCCCTGAACCCAAGAAAACATCTCAAAGGTCTTTCCTGTGCTTTTTGACCTTTCCTTAGGATAAAATAAAAAGTCGGTGGCGACTCTTGCTAAACCGAACATTTGCGAACACAAACGCAAAACCTCAAGTCAGTTCTCCCACCGTATCACAGAACTGGCGACTCTGCTGGGGATTTTTCTAAAAGTGGGGTTACCTTAGGGTTTTAGATCACCTTTACATACTTGCTTTGATTGCTTTACTTTTTGGGTTCCTTGTTTGGGTTTTTTAATCCTACACCCGGATTTGGGGGCACCTTTTTAGGTAAATAGCAATAAACTGTGAGGGAACTGTGCGGGGTATACCGACATGGTTGAAGTAGTAGCTATGTTAGTGTGACATATTTGTGGGTACCGGTAGCCCTTGAGTAGTCAAGGAGAATACGGGGCCGCTGAGCAATGTCATGAAACACTAACGAACTCTTAGAACCTTACTTGACCATCTTGGCCTTTTTAGGGGTAGTGAGATGACCAACTTTGGTGCAATCCGAAGTTGGTAGATACTCGATACTACGCTCATTGAGGATTGTTTTCTTGGGATATTTTGGTCTCCAGTTAAGTGGCTAAACTAAAACAATGAACATAGAAAATAATCCAGTGATATTGAGCTCCTTAGAACCCGGTTTCTATTTTAGGACAGGTTGAGCCAACTAACTTCAAGAGGGTACTTACCTACAAACCCCATGCAAGCCTAAGCCTAAGGACTTGTCTGCTTTGTGTGAATATGATTACTTGTATATACACTTGCTTACTTTTTCATACATGTACATAACATCATAACATCATACAATAGCATTTTCAATAACCATTTCAAGGATCTCGAGGGTCTTTTGATGCAGGGTCACGTTGAACCAGACGTCTACCAAGGGGCAAGAGGGTTCTCCTCTAAACAAACGCCATCAAAGATCAAGTGCAACAACTTAAATCAGGGGCTATGACCCACTTGACATGGTGAGCTTGATTCTCGGGGAAAGACATCCATCGATACAAAGTTCTCCAATCAAGGATGTTCAATTTCTAACCTTTTCTTGTGTTTACCCCGCGAGGTCCTTGAAAACATGCATCCAAATATCATGCATCATATCATGACAGGTTTCTCCCTTACAGGTCTCCTTATCTTCCTGCTGTTTATTTCAATAAGATGGATATGGAACAAGCGGTGAAAGATCTCCAAGCTCAAAACGCTCAATTCCAACAAATGCTCCTGGCTAAGGGTAAAGGGCAAGAGGATCTGAAAGCTCTCCTTCTCAAAGACAAGAAGAAGAAGTCCAAGAAGGTAGTGGGCATCCTGAACTTGGGAAGAAGACCTAAAACCCTAGATCTTTCAACTCCACCCAACATAGGGGATAGTCTTGAAGAAGACCACAATTTGGAGATTGATGAAGTTGAAGCTGACTACTCCGAAGAACAATATCCTCCCGCTGATGACAAGTATAAACAGTTGGAGGATCGCCTCAGTGCTATGGAGATTCAACAAATACATGGCTTGCGTTTAGGAGACATGGGTTTAGTTTTTGGATTGATCATCCCGCCAAAGTTCAAAGTCCCTATCTTTGCCCGGTACGATGGAGTCTCTTGCCCTAAGATGCACTTAAAGTCTTATGTCCGCAAGATTCAACCATACACAACTGATCCAAAGCTTTGGATCCATTTATTCCAAGAAAGCCTGGTAGGGACTCAACTCGAGTGGTTTTATCAATTAGAGAGTTCCCGCATCCACACCTGGGAGGATCTAGCTGCTGCTTTTTACAAACAGTATCAGTACAATGCTGATCTTGCACCAACTCGTGTGCAATTGCAGAACATGACCATGGGTTCCAACGAGAGCTTCAAAGGATACGCCCAAAAGTGGAGAGATCTGGCTGGTAGGGTGCAACCCCCTTTAACTAACAGGGAGCTGATTGACATCTTCATGGGAACTTTGACAGGGACTTTCTTCAAACACTTGATCGGAAGCTCTTCAGCCGGGTTCACCGAGCTAATACTGACCGGCGAAAGGGTCGAAGCTGGCATCAAAAGTGGGAAGATTCAAGAAGCTACACCTTCTGATGCTCAGAAAAAGCCCTACAATGGGAAGAAAGAGTCCAATGCTGTGAACAGTCAAAAAAGTCACCACGACCGACACGTAGGGGCAGTCCTGGTCTCTGGTTCTACGTCTCACCGACAACTGCAAAAGGGAAATCAACGAAGGCCAGACGAGCCTAAAAGACAGTTCACCAACATCAACATGCTGCTGTCTCAAGCGCTGTAACACTTGTTGAGGATGAATCTGATTACATTGATAGGACCTCATCCAAACCCCAAGACTTCTTCTCCTAACTACAATCCTAATGCAACATGCGCTTATCATTCTGACAGTCCCCGACATGATACTAATGATTGTTGGGCATTGAAGTACAAGATTCAGAATTTGATTGATGCCAAGGAGATTGAGTTTGGTCCTCCAGAGACTCCAGCATAATCAATGCTCCTTTGGCAAATCATTGAGAGCGTCTTTGTTTCATTTGAATTTTCAAATTGTAATCTCTTTTGTTATTCAAACAATTATCTATTAATGTCAAACTTTGTTTCATTAATGCATTACATATGTTTGTCTTGAATTCATCCACACGTTTTCACTATTCTTATACTGTCTTTATGATATTCAACTCTTGCTAAAAGTTACAAGCCTTTAGAGGGAGGATGACGAAACAATGCCATAATCTTATACAATATGCTTTTGAACAGACCTTGCTGACGATGTACAGGCGTTCTTTCAAATCCTAAACACCAGAGCTATAAGGAAGATAATCCCTAGTCAACCCCTTCGGGCCAAAGAAGTAGAAGTTTCCTTTTTACACAAATTGAAACCTTTTGTGATCGGTGGAAATATAACTGACTGTTTTGGAATGCTAGTTCGCGTTTGTGTTTGTTTTTGCAAAATGTCGCGGTAAGCAAGAGTCACCACCGTCTTTTATTTTATCCAACAAGGAAAGGACAAAAGCACAGAAAAATTCCTTTTCGAGATGTTTCTCGGGTTCGGGAGGTAGATTATAGAAAGGGAAGGTGTTAGCCCCCTTTCTATCCGTGGTTATCCACGGGCTCTTAGGTACTTGCTCAAAGTGTTTTCGTAAGGTTTGATTTTCTTGTGTTTGTGGGTTTTGAAAAGATTTTTGTTTGAAAAACTTCGATTTAACTCTTGTTTCTGTCCTCAAGAGTGTATGAAGTGTTGTTGAAAACTTTGTTTGAAAAGTGTAAGTGCGAACAATTTGTTTTGTTTTTAAAGAGCAAGTACCTAAGAACCTCTACCTACTCAAAAGGAATTAAACTGTGTAAATGTCCCTTTAGACAATGCTATCCCACTATGAAGGAGTAGGTAGCATCGTCGTTGGAGTTTTCGGGTCAATTCGATTAAGGGACATGTGGTCACTAAAGCAATGTTAGGACGCCTTAGCGGTAACCCTAATGTCATAGATAATTTTATCCGAGGCAACCGTTTCGAGGCAACTTATGATCTTTGGACAAGAGGGCGACCTCTAAAACTTCCTATACTCAATGACCACGTTCGAGGCAACCAAGTGAGGCGTACCCTAGGAGTGGCATGTGCAAATGTGTCCATTTTCAGTTATGTTATCTTTGTACATGTTATGGTGAGCTACGGTTGATTTTAAGTTAAGATAGATCTTGTCATGCAAAGCCTATTATTCATACATCTAGCAGTTAATGGTTGCGGAAAATAAAACTAAGCTATTACAAGGCGTCAGGTATTTACATCGCCAAAAACAAACCCTTGAAAAAGTAAACGCGAAAAGGTAAATAAAAGCGATAAATAATCCTAAGTTTAAAGCTATTACATCCTCGGAGCAATTACAATTATATGGAATATGAATCAAAAATAATACGCGCGAGAAAAATTGAATCGGAGAGTTTTTTAGGGTTTTGACCCTTTTTTGGGAAAGAAAGAGATTTTTTGTTATTTTGGACTAAATGAAATTAAACCTAAGTTAATTAATTAATTAAATAAAAAGGATGTTTTTTTGGATTTTTGAATGTTTAAAAAAATAAAATGATTAAATTGTTAAAAACCTAATATTCTAATTAATTTTTATTTATTTCAAAAATGTTATCATTAAACCTAATTTAAAACTAAATTAATTGGTTAATTTTTATTTACAAAAATAAATAATGAAATTAATAAATATTATTTTTGGGGTTTTCTGTTTTTATTATGGAAAAAATATTAATTTGTTAGTGATATAAATAATAATTATAAAAATAATTAAATGAAAGAAAAATAAAAAAAGGGAAAAGAAATAAACTCATAAGGGGGTGCTGGGCCCAACTTTATGGTGTAATTTGCAATTCCCAGGCCCATTAGCGCCTAACCTGTTTGACCCTTGTGATTCCCTGCATGCTCGTTGACCAGGGAGTATGGTGGATGCTTCAATCTGGCCTTTAGATCTTGGCCTGAAGCCACTTGGCGTATTGAGATTTGAATCACATGGTGAGCCATCCTTTGAGAGTTGCATAGGAATATCTGTAGGAAAAAAATCAAATAGGGTGTTTTGGGGGACCTGGGATTCGAACCCAGGTCCCAAGGGGATTTCCACTAGCGCCTCCACCACTGGACCATTGTGCTGCTTTTGTAATACTAATAAACAACAAATAATATATGGACAATCATTAACTATGCCTAGAAAAAAAAACGCGCGATTTCAAATTTACCAATGGGAAGAGGACGCGTAGTCGTCTTCTTCACAAACTCTGGTTATATTACCTGCGGATTTTTATCCGCAGGAAGATTCGTGGCTTGCTTCCAAAATCCGTCTTAGGCCATGGAAACGAGTTCTAAGAACGTCATCATGATCGTCTCCTTCCACTGATTTCGTCCATGCCCATGATTCGTTCTAATTTTCCCTGAAATCAAAACGCCTAAAAACAAAGAACCAAAACCCTAGCTTCGGGCATGGCTGTACAGGCTATAAAAATGCAATTCGATTATGCCAAAAGTTTCAGAATGCAACAAAAAGCATGAATATACAAATAATTAGGCAAAAAGATACAAGAATCCAGAGTTGTGAGATCGTGCAAAGAGCTATGTTCTTGAATACTTACAACGCGATTCTGATGATTTCTGGACGTGCTTTTGATTGCTTTAGCTTCAGTGAATGGCTAGCAAGAGAGTTATGTGAAGATTTCTGATTGAATCGTCCCTTAACCAAGATTTTGATCTCCACTTTTTCCAAGCTTTTTCAGTTTTTGGTTTGGCCGCTTTAGTAGTTCTTAGGTCATGTATTAGGTTTGTGTGGCTTGTGTATGTATATTGGAATGATTTTAGGTTAAGAGTTGGGCCAATACCCTTGCGCATTGAAGATGGAAGATTTGTTTGACCACCATTGTTAACCTTTCCAAAAATAAGCCAAATCTGAGATTTTGTGCTTGAATGAGCCTTGGCACGATTTGATTGAGTGAATAATGATAATTGCAAGCTGTACAAATCACAAAGATCCCTTTACATCAATTTTTGGATTTTATTTGATTTAATATTGATTAATAATGAATTAAATCAATAAAAATGAAATAAAATAGAAAAATAAATGTTTGGTCATGAAATTATGTATGGGACACTCGTGAGGCAAGACAAGACTAAATCAAGTGGAAAAAGTGGGCCCTTTTGTCAAAAATTGGAGTTTTAAGGATAGTTGACTTTTGGCAATTTTGGAAAAATTCCCAACTTCAACAATGCATAACTTCCTCAATTTTGAACTTTTGGAGGTGTTCTTGGACTTTTTAGAAACCTTGAGATGTCCTCTAATCAACCCTTTTGGTCTCATCTCATTTTGATCTTCCATTCTCAAGTTATAAGCTTTGTAAAAAAAGGTGTTTTTGTTGACTTTCAAAAATGACCTATAATGTCCAAATTTGTAACTTCTTGTGAGTGCATTTTCTGATCTTGGGGTATGAATATGAATTGTGGGAAATTGCATCCTCTTAAAAATGAGATTTGGATGGGTCATTTCTCACAAAGTATGAGAAAGTTATGCTTGGTCAAAGTTGAGTTGACTTTTCCTACAAAACCCTAATTTAGCAACTTTTGAATCTTGATGAATTTTGAGCAATCCTTGATGAATCATGATCAAACCTTGATAAAATGATGAATTAGCCTTCAAAATGAGAATGTTGAGAAAAAATATTGAGGTTTGACCCTATTTGGGACACAATTGACTTTTGCCCTAACACAGTCGATTTTTGGGCCTCTTGAGCAGTTGACTGACCAAACTTCCTCTGCAAGGCTTGAAATTTGACATGGATGGACTTAAGAACATATTAAGACATTGGGAAGAACTTGAGGCCATTTGGATGTAAGGACCTTGATGCAACACAAAACCCTAATTTTGAATTGACTGCCTTAGGAGGTGATTTGACTGTACAACCCTTGAGCAATCTTGAACCATTTGAAGATCATTCTTGACAAATCTTGAGGAATATGGGAGGGAAAATTTTGGGGTACAACAGTTGCCCCTGTTCAATTTTCTTAAACCTGAGGATATAGATTGGCTTTCGAGCCTTTCGTGATCCGAAGGTGGAAGATAATTGAACACTAGAGTGCCCAGAAATTTGCACTCGCATAGTGTAGTATCAGCATTGTGACGTCGGGAATGGGCTTACAGATTCCATTTGGAGGTTGTTAGTAGGAAGTTGTTGGAGATGGGCTTAAAGATGCCATCCAAAGGTGATTGTTGAATTGTAATTTTGTAAATTGAAAGAAGGAACCTGTGCATGGTTGCCTGATGATGAGTCCGTGTAAAACTGCATTTTGGAAGGAAGGAACCTGGGTAAGGTTGCTTTGCGAGGAGTTTGGGTAAAAATACGTCGGGAAATTGTAAGGACGAAACTGGGTAAGGTTACTTCGGGATAAGTTCGTGTGAAACTTCTGGAGGAACCTGGGTAAGGTGATAAGTCCGTGTAAAACTTCATCTGAAATTGAGAAGGAACCGATGTAGGGTCGCCTGATGATGAGTCCGTGTAAAACTTCATCTTGGAAGGAAGGAACCTGTGTAGGGTCGCCTGACGATGAGTCAGTGTAAAACTTCATCTGAAATTGAGAAGGAACCGGTGTAGGGTCGCCTGATGATGAGTCCGTGTAAAACTTCATCTTGGAAGGAAGGAACCTATGTAGGGTCACCTGACGATGAGTCCGTGTAAAACTTCATCTTGGAAGGAAGGAACCTGTGTAGGGTTTCCTGACGATGAGTCAGTGTAAAACTTCATCTGAAATTGAGAAGGAACCAGTGTAGGGTTGCTTTATGATGGTCAAGTAGATAATTGTCCTGTCTGGTTTCAGGTATTAACCTACAATCAGTCGTCCACATATAATTTTCTGGCTTGCTACAGGTATTAAACTGGGACTTGAAAAAGGTTGGTCAAGGAGATAGTTGTCCTGGCTGGTTTCAGGTATTGATCTCTGACCGGAGAAAGAAAGTCTTCCTGGCTTGCTACAGGTATTGATCTTCAATCTCTTCAAGTAGATAATTTCTTGGCTGGTTTCAGGTATTAACCTACAATCAGTCGTCCACAGATATTTTCCTGGCTTGCTACAGGCATTAATCTGGAACTTGAAAAGGTGGGCCGGTGAGATAGTTGTCCTGGCTGGTTTCAGGTATTAATCTCTGACCTGAGAAAGAAAGATGGTCTTCCTGGCTTGTTACAGGTATTGATCTTCAATCTCTTCATGTAGATAACTTTCCTGGCTTGTTACAGGTATTGATCTACAATCAGTCGTCCACAGATATTTTCCTAGCTTGTTACAGGTATTAAACTGGGGCTTGAAAAGGTTGATGGTAGCCATCTTTTGATTGACCTTTTCCTGAAAAAGGTAAAACGTTAGCTATATGCAATGTCATGATGTATGAAATGCATGATGTCATGATGTTCTCAAAAATAAATGAGATCGTGTCGTATGCACTTTATCATGTATGTAAATAGGAGGTATGAAGTGTGAAATGTTTATGAATGTATTTTCGTCTAGGAAAATAAATCTCGGAGCTGCTGGAGAATAGAGTTGAGTTCTTCGTTTCCGCTGGGGATGATGAACGAAGATGATTGTGAGAATAAACCTGCAGGAGAAAAGAACTCTGTTGGGGAATAAACTGGTGAAGATATTACTCTGCGGGGAACTACTCTGTGGGCAGAGATGCTTTGCTGAGATTTTAACGATAACTCCGCTGAGGCTTCTGTTGATAAGCTATGTTGGGGATTTTGATGATGAACTTCGCTGGGGATAGAAAGAACTTCGCTGGGGATGATCTTTCAGTTGCAACTTGCTGAGGATAACCCAGTTAGACTCTTGTGGGGATAACCTCCGAATTTGGCTGAGGAGATGCATTTGTATTCTGCAGGGGACAAGCTTCCAGAATCTACTGGGGAAGATGATTCAACTCTCTATTGGGGAAGCCCTCTTTTAGACTGCGCTGGGGAAATGGCTCCACTGGGGGTATCTTGTATTCCGCCGGGGAACATTCTTATATTTCGTTGAGGAATATTAAGACTGCCGGGGATGCTCTTTACGCTTTCTGGGGAATATCCTTATACTCTGTTGGGGAATATTAAGACCTTATGGGAATACCGAGCCTTTTCGGGATTGACGGTAGACTAACTCTGCTTGGGGGAGAGTATTGCTGATTCATCCATGGTTGCAGGTCTCAGTGGGAGAGCTTCCATTACTGTCTTACTCTGCGGGGAGTGAAGGTATCTTGGTCATATTCTTCAACTGAATCTACCTTGTACCTGGAGGACAGAGCAGCTTGTACAGTTCGGACAATTCTTATTGCCCCAGTTTCTGTGGGAGAAGAAGGCCTATGAGGTGCTTGATAACTGCCGATTGACAAATCTTCTTCTGGTAGGCAAGTGACGAGATGACGGGACATAGTCGTACGCTTTGATCCCTAATTTTTGCCTGGACCGCCCTTTCGGGTTTTCAGTCCATCGGGATACCCTTTTTTGCCCAAGCCGCCTTTTCAGGTGTTCGACTTGCCGGGTGTACAAATTTTTCATTTTCATCCCTCATTTTTTCCCGAACCCTTTTGGTTCGCCGGGAAGCCCTTATTTTTGCCTAGGCCAGTCAACCTAGCGGGTCTTTGATTATGCGTAGTATTTTTTTGACTATGTCCATGCTCTCAGGATGTAGGGAGATGTCACTGTCGGAAGTATTGTGTTGCCATACCACCAGAAGATGCAAGATTGTGCAAGATTCGTCGCTGGAATTCATGTCCAATGCCCCAAGTGATTCAGGCGGAGATTTTCCCTGGCTATTTGGCATCTTGAGAGATTCCTTGAATCTTGACTTGACTGCCCCCAATGATGGACAATGGTTATGTCTGCCCCTTGGTTGGGAGTGTTTTTTCCACTTGAGGTGACTCTTTTTATTGAGAAGGTTTTTGTTCACTAGATATTCGTCGTGTAAATTTCTCTGCTGTTTGAACAAATAGCCCTATGCAAACAATGTTATTTTAAGAATGCAAAGCTTATGTCTGTTTTGAAGTTCTTTGAAAATGCAGTTTTCAATAAAACAAGTGAATTTTTTGTAAAATGTGATGTCAACTCAGGATTTTACAGCAAGCCCTGTAGGAGTCAGGATACCTTTTGTAACAGTATGCTTTCGAACTATCCCATGCTTCAGCTAGGACTTTTAAGGGTTATAACGTGGCCTGGTTCACGGTTTAAGAAACAAAGGATAAAGGCTCAAATTTATTTGTACCCACCCGTTCTTCGTGATGTTCTTTAATCCTAAACTCAGCTAATCGTGCATTAGATCTTGTTTAAGTCTTTGCTCTGATATTCCGGTAATGGTTTGTATGATCGGTGGATTTAGAACTGACTGTTTAACGCTGGTTCGCGAAATGTCGCGGAAGCAAGAGTCGCCACCGTATTTTATTTTCTCCAACATGGACAGGACAAAAGCACAGCAAAATTCCTTATGAGATAGTTTCTCGGTTCGGGAGGTAGATTTATAGAAAGGGAAGGTGTTAGCACCCTTTCTATCCATGGTTACCCATGGGCTCTTAGATACTTGCTCACTATGTTTTCAAAATGTTTGCTTTTCAATATGTGAGTGGGTTTGAAAAAAGTTTCTTTGAAAGTTTTCTGAATAACTCTTGTATCAGTCCTCAAGAGTGTTTGAAAAATTGTTTTGAAAGCCTTTTGAAAGTGTCAGTGTGAAAAGGTTTTTGTTTTGTTTAGAAGAGAGCAAGTATCCATGAGTTATCTACCTACCCTAAGGAATTAGGCTGCGTAAATGTCCTTAAGGTAGTGCCATCCCACCATTGAGAGGTAGGTAGCACCACCGTTGGAGGTGTTCGGGTCAATTCGAGTTTAGGGACAGTGTGGTCACCGAAGCAACAATTAGGACACCTTAGAAGCTACCCTTATGTCCTTGATCCTTTTTTTCTATTCCGAGGCAACCGTTTCGAGGCAACTATTCGAGGCAACTGTTTCGAGGCAATTGGATCATGGACATAAGGACTTACTAAAACGTCCTATACTTGACGACCACGTTTCGAAGGCAACAGGTGAGGCGTACCCTAGAAGTGGTGTGTGTATTTGTGTGTTGTTTTCATGTTAAGTTTATCTTTGATCATGGCATTCGTGAGCTACGCTTGTTTTTAATTAACCATACATTCTTTCATGCAATTTAGAATTTAAAAGTGCGGAAAATTAAAAAGAGGAAAGATAAAAGCTACGCTATTACAAGGCGCGGGTCTATACATCGCCAAAATACAAAGACCCGTTTTTGATAAAAATGCGGAAAGTAAATAAATTCCTAATTACTATTACATCCTTGAGCAGTTACATAATATTCAAAAGAAAATAAATGCGCGAAAAGAAATTGAAATTGAATGTCCGGCGGTTTTGACCCTTTGCTTGAAATTAAACGAAATTAAAGTCGATTTAATTATTAAAGAAAAGAAGATGTTTTCTATGTTTTTGGTATTTATGAAATAAAGAAAATTAAAATTAAAAGGAAACCCTAATTCTAAGTTTATTTTAATTATTAAGAAAATACTAAAGTTAACCTAATTTACTAATTGATTAATGTACATGTTTATTTACAAAAATAATAATTAATAATAATAATAAATAATGAGGAAAAATTTAATTAAGAAAAATAAAAAAATGAAATGTCAAAAAACCTAATTCTATGCATTTTTATTTATTAAAAAAAAAGTTAAAATTAAAACCTAAATTAACTAAGTTAATTGTTATTGAAATTTATTTACAAAAATATTTTAATGGTGAAATTAATAAGAATTAAATATTAAACATTTTTTTGGTTTCTGATTTTTTATTATGAAAATTATTTTAGGTGAATTAAATAAAATAATTAAAGAAATAAAAAGAATTAAAAAGAAAAGAAAATTAAAAATAGAATACAAACACAGGGGGTATCAGGCCCAGAATGGAGGTGTGTGCAGCAATTCAGGCCCATCAGAACTAAGCCTTGTTGACTTTCCACGCTTGTGTGTGCCTTGGTTGACTGAGGTACATGATAGACCTCATTTTGTGGCCTTCAGATTGTGGGTCAGGGCCATCTGGCAAGCCAATGCATGAGGACGTATGGTGGGACGTTGAGAGCACGCTGCATGTGAATACTGTTGTACCCCAAAATTTTCTCTCCCATATTCTTCAAGATTTGCAAAGAGCATGCTTCAAAATCTCCCAAGGGTTGCACAGCCCAATTGCCTCCTAACAGTCAAAAGTTAGGGTTTTGGTTCTGCCAAAGAAATTGAAGTTTTCAAGGATCCAAACAAGTCCCACATGCCTATAAACATTGTCAAGCATCCTTATGCCAAGTTTCAAGACTTACACACAAAATTGCACAGTCAAAAACCCTAATTGCTCAACAATCAACTGTAGGGGCAAAATGGTCATTTGACAGTCAAAAGTCAAAATTTTTGGTCAACATCTTATTTTGAAGCCACAAACATCATTTGATCAATTCTTGATCATGATTCTCAAGGCATGGCTCAAAAAGTCTCAAGATGCAAAAGTTTCTATATTTGGACAGTTGAAAAAGTCAACTGCAAATTGACTAAGGCATAACTTCCACATGGTTTATCAGAAAAATTCCATCCAAAGCTCATTTTGAAGAGAATGACATTTCCCACAACTCATCTTCACACTTCAAGTCCAAGAAATGCTCTCACAAAAAGATATCAATCTCAACATTATAGGTCATTTTCAAAAGTCAACGAAAAGGCACTTTAAGTCAAAGACCATAACTTGAGATTGGTAAATCAAAATGACATGGGACTAAAGGCATTGGTTAGAGGACTTCAAGACCTTTCTAAAATGTCCAAGAACATGATCAAAGCTTAAAAATTGAGCAAGATACGCCTTGTGGAAGTTGGGAAATTTTTGGGAATTTTGAAAAGTCAACTTTGCTTCAAATGCCTCAAAATTGCTAATGGGCCTCAATTTCTTCCAAGAATCATCACCCAAAAGCTATGCACGACCCATTGACCCAAAGGGGAGTTATTTTCTTATTTTTAATTAATTAATTGAGTTTTTAATCCTATTAATTCATTTAATTAAAATTAAATCTAAGAAAAATACTAAAACATGTTTTCCAAATCTTTTTGTGCAGCATATTCTCTCATTAAGGCCTAGGGATTTCGTGTACCACATCAAGGGGCAAGATCTTCCAAAATAGGCATGTTTTTCATGATAAAAAGATTGAAAAAGATGCTTGAAAAATCAAATCTCCAAAACATGAATGCAAAGGATTATGGGCTTGAATTGTTGACCTAATTCATTCCACATATATGCAAGAACACAACCCTAATAAGAGAAAGAAGCAAGCTGCGCTGAAACCTCAAGAAAAACTTGCACTTTTTGACAAAATTCTGAAAAATTGTTTTCCTACATAGAGCACGTTTCAAAGCAAAAGAATCAGTCCAATAGACTCCTGACACTATCAGGAAGCTGTTCCAATCAAAATCACACCCCCATACCCAAGGAATCGGTATAACAAAATCAAACTTTTCTTGAAATATTGAATAATCGTGTTTCGATTTCCAGGCCTTGTTCATGCATTTTTATTATTGTTTTACACTAACATGATCATACTGAAGCTAATGGTGCCATTGAATTGAATTAATATCGCCTGTATCCAAAGTTGCCATGGAAATTTTCTAGGGTTTCAGAAGTTCCAAAAGAGGGGTTCATTCATTTGGAAAAATTGGCCATCCTAACCTATACCATTGAAATCAGGATCTCTAGACGAATTCAACCAACCATTCGCGCTCGATTTATGTGGCTTCCTCTTCTAATCGCTATTATTCGTCATGTCACTTAGTGGGGGTTAAAAACCCCCGCTATCTAATTCATGTTGTTGCAGGAAAATGAAGAAGAAGCATAGGTGTCATCCTGTGGTTGGAACATTCAAAAGCTGGCGCGTTTTCGTTTGACTTATACCAATAGTGCTTGTTTCTTTTATATTATTTATTTGCCAATATTATAACAAAAGCGTTTGAGTGGTTCAGTGGTTGGGTGTACGTTTGGTGAGTGCTGGGACCTGGGTTCGATTCCCAGGTCCCCCATACAATTGTTGCTATTTTTTCTAACCCTTTCCCATGCAGTGTATGCTCCAAAGTCCATCATGCATCCCAACGCAGTAGCTTGACAAGTGGATCCCTGACCAATCAAAAGGCTAGAACGTGCAGTCTATCATACACATTCAGTCAACCACATGCATGCAAACGTGGAAAGTCAATGGGGCCAGGTTTCTAATGGGCCAAAACTCTCACAAAAACCTCCAAACTGGGCAGAAACCCCCCATGGTTTGCATATTGTCTTCTTTCTTTTCAAATTTTTTTTATTTGTTTTAATTACTTTAATTAATTCACCAAAATAATTTTTACAAAAGTCAGAAATCATAAATTAAAAAATAGGTTTATTTAATTTTTAAACAGTTTTGTAAATAAATTCCAATAATCGATTAGTTTAATTTTAGGTTAAAACTTAAACATTTTTCTTTAATAAATAAAAACAATTTAGAATTAGGGTTTTATTAAATTTCAGATTTTAATTAATTCTCTTTATTTTCACAAATACCAAAAACCATAAAAAATAACCTTCTTCTTTCTTTAATCATTAATTAATTTTTTTTTAATTTTAATTTAATTTCTTTAAAGGGTCCAACGCCCTCGCACCTTCGATTATAATTCCTTTTCGCGCGTTTGCTTTTATTTTTCTTTTTTAATCTTATGTAATTGCCCCAAAGCCTTGTAATAGATAATTAGGACATTTATTTTCCGCATTTTATTTATTCAAATCGGGTCTTTGTTTAATTTGGCGATGTATAGACCCGCGCCTTGTAATAGCGTAGGACTTTTACTTTCCGCACTTTAAATTCCGCACCTTTAAACTGCTAAGCACATGAAAGAATGTATGCCCAAATAAAATCAACGCGTAGCTCACCTAATGCATGATCAAGATAACATATAACTGAAAATGACACACAATTCACACACCACTCTTAGGGTACGCCTCATTGTTGCCTTGCCCCTCGAAACGTGGTCGTCGAGTAGAGGACGTTTTAGTAAGTCCTCATGTCCATGAACATGGCATGGGGGTAGCTTCTAAGGTGTCCTACTATTGCTCTGGTGACCACACTGTCCCTAACAAACGAATTGACCCGAACACCTCCAACGGTGGTGCTACCTACCTCTCAATGGTGGGATGGCACTACCTTAAGGACATTTACACAGCCTAATTCCTTAGGGTAGGTAGATGACTCGTAGATACTTGCTCTAATTCAAAACAAATCAAAAATTTCTTTTCACATCGACACTTTGCAAAAAGCTTTCAAAAACAACTTTTCAAACACTCTTGAGGACTGATACAAGAGTCGAACTGAAATTTTAAACGAAACTTTTTTCAAACCCACTCACTTTGAAAAGCAAACAAACATTTTGAAAACACAAATGAGCAAGTATCTGAGAGCCCATGGATAACCATGGATAGAAAGGGTGATAACACCTTCCCTTTCTATAAATCTACCTCCCGAACCGAGAACTAATCTCAATAAGGAATTTTTCTGTGCTTTTGTCCTTTCCATGTTGGAGAAAATAAAAGACGGTGGCGACTCTTGCTTCCGCGACATTTCGCGAACCAGCGTTAAACAGTCAGTTCCAGATCCACCGATCACAGAACTGGCGACTCTGCTGGGGACTCTTATAAAGTGAGGTGTACCTTAGGATAGTTCATAACTGTGTTTTCAATTGTTTTGACTTGTTTGCTTTAAATTTTGGGTTGCATCGGAGTTACATAGATCCTAACCTAGATCTGGGGATACCCTGTTTAGGTAGCATAAGCTGTGAGGGACCTGTCCGGCGTAGACCGACATGGGTGAAGCAGTGGCTACATTGGTGTGGCACCTTGGTCTGTACCGATATCCCTTGTGTTGCAACGAGGAGAATATGGGTCTTCTGAGGAGTCATTAAGCACCAACCGACCTTAGAACCTTAAATGACACAACTTGGCCAATAGAACAGTAGCAGTATGCTACGCCCATTGAGGCTAAACTATCGTGATGGTTCTGGCTGTAAGAAAAGATTGCGATGCTGGAGTTATGACCGATTGAGGGTAGTCAGTGATATTGGGATCCTCTAGAACCCGGTTGCTTTTGATAGGACAGGTATGAACCAATAAACTGAAAGAGGGTAATACCTAGACCTCATGCTGGCCTAAACTCTAAGGGCTTGTCTTGTGTGACTTGTGTGCCTTATCATGTTTTCCCTTGTAAACATTTGTGGTGTGTTTTATCATGACATCATGCCATCATAACATTGCATGCATCCTGCATAAGGACTGACCATTTCAAAGACAAGAGGGTTTCACCTTTGCTCTGTTTTGTAGGACATCAAGATGCCTATGCGAAGGAATACTATCCGGTTTAACTTCGTTCACCCACCTGAGTTACTTGAAGAATTGGTTAGCAGAATTCCAAACACCACTTCCTTCACCCAGAGGCATGGTTCTCTTCTCAGTTTAGTCACTGCAAAGCGGGATCAACAGCTGATGAGTGTCCTGACCCAGTTCTATGACCCTCTGTACCAGTGCTTCACCTTTCAAGACTTCCAGCTGGTCCCTACCCTGGAAGAGTTCTCTGATTTGCTTGGCATCCCTATCTTGGATCAGACTCCCTACACTGGTTGGGAAAAGACCCTCAGGCTTGAGGAGGTTGCTGCAGCCCTCCCCTTGACCCATCAAGAAGTAATGGACAACTGGGTGACTAGAAGCGGAGTTAAGGGTTTCTTGGCTAAGTTTCTGATTGGTAAAGCTAACAGTTTCTGGAATGACTTGGACTTTAGGGCATATGAAGACATTTTGGCTCTCTTAATCTATGGTCTAGTCTTGTTTCCTAATCCTGACAACTTCATCAATGTCACTGCCATAAGGATCTTCATGTCTCAGAATCCTGTGCCCACTCTCTTGGGTGACATCCTGCAACAACTTTATGCCCGTACCGCCCGAAGACGAGGAACTCTGTGGTGTTGTATCCCTTTGTTGGTGAGGTGGTTTATTTCGCACCTCCCTAAGTTCGTGCTGAAGAACCAAGAAGGAAGAGGTTGGGCTCATAGGTTAATGTCTCTCACTGATAAGGACATCATTTGGAATTTCAGAGGTTTGGATGAGATAGCTGTTATTGATTGTTACGGAGAATACCCTAATGTTCCTTTGATTGGTACTCAAGGAGGAATCTCTTACAATCCATGTCTAGCGCTCCGTCAGTTTGGAAGGGCCAGAAGAGCAGGGCCTCATGAGACGTTGGTGCCTCTCATCAGTTTTGAGTTTCAGGTGGATAGTGACGAGCTGCGTCGTAGGTTCATCAAGGCTTGGGACAGAGTTCATAAAGCTGACCCACAAGAGTTGGGGCCAAATACTTCTCTACCTATGGAAGCCTACTACAAATGGATTCGCATCCGTGCTCAGAAGTTAGGTATGCCATACGAAGCTGTCAGACCCGTCATTCTTTAATATCCTGATAAAGATGGGGCTCCTCCAACTGTCCTCCCTCCTCAGATACCCACTGATTATGAGACATTAAAGAGGTCTTGGTCGCAACTGCGAGAAGAACGGGATTCGTATCGGGAAAAGTTCAACGAGCAGGAATTGAAGATCTAGAAGCTGACAAAGCAGTTGGAGAATGAGCGAGCTCTGAATGACTACATCCGTACTGAGAAGAGGAGACCCTAGGATCAATGATGAGCTTTGGATGTTCTTTTACAGCTTTAGTTTCCCTTTTCAGTATTTCCATTTCTATGTAACGCCTAAGGGCAACTTGTTGAACAACTTAAATTTCAAAGTTGAATCTAATGAAGTGTGTTCCTTTTTGTTTACAAAGTTGATTCCCGATTGTCTTTGAAAACATAAATCATACGCATTCCATTCATCATGTGCATAGCAGGTACTCTTCTTCTCAGGTTGCTTACTGTTCTTTGCTGTTTATTTCAGCATCATGAACCCTGAATCCTCTACCGAGATGTCTATCAAGGCCCTTCAGGCGCATAATGCACAATTTCAAGAGCTGATCATGGGTTTGGCTCAAGGTCAAGAAGAGCTGAAGGCTTTGCTCCTGAAGAAGGAGAAGAAGAAGAAGAGAACTGTTCTTTTCAACTCGGGCCGGAGATTTGGTAACACACTACAGAATGAGGAAGCTGGTTCTTTTGTAGGCAAAGACAGTCCCTAGGGGGGAAAGGCTCCAAGTCCGGTGGTCTCTGACAACGAGACTGATTTTAATGAGGATCAGTATCCTCCTGCTGAAGACAGATACAAGCAGCTGGAAGACCGTCTGAACGCCATGGAGATCCAACAAGTGCCTGGGCTGGATTTCGGAGACTTGGGCTTATCTACTGGTGTGATCATTCCTCACAAGTTTAGGGCACCATCTTTCACCAAGTATGATGGGGCGTCTTTCCCCAAGCTACACCTAAGATCTTATGTGCGGAAGATTCAACCGTACACAGTGGACAAGAACTTGTGGATCCACTTCTTCCAGGAGAGTCTTTCAGGGACTCATCTCGAATGGTTCTATCAGCTGGATGGAACCAAAGTTCGTAACTGGGAGGAGTTGGCTACTGCTTTTTACAAGCAGTATCAATATAATGCCGACCTTGCTCCTACACGTACCCAACTCCAGGGTATGTCGCTAGGATCGGGCGAAGGTTTTAAAGAGTATGCGCAGAAGTGGAGGGACCTGGCTGGCAGGGTGCAGCCTCCGTTAACGGACCGGGAGTTGGTAGATATGTTCTTGGGAACCCTCTCCGGGCCATTTTTTAATCATCTTATTGGCAATTCATCTGCAGGGTTCACCGATCTTATTCTAACTGGGGAGAGGATAGAGGCTGGAATGAGGTCCGGTAAAATTCAGAAGGGTGCATCTTCAAGTTCTGAGAAGAAGCCTTTTAAGAAGGAGGCCAGTGCTGTGTATGGGCCTAGAAGACAAGATAAACCAGAGCGCCGCCAATCTATCAACGCGGTGGTGATTGCTAAGCCTGCTGCTGCTCCTCGGCAAACTAATCAACAAAGGGCTGAAAGACCCAGAAGAGAGTTTACCCGGCTGAGTATGACCTTGTCACAAATCTTGCCGTAGCTGCTATCAACCAATTTGGTGACTGTCAGGGAGGCCCCGAAGGTTGTGAATACTGCCTCTCCCAAGTATAATCCAAATGCCCGCTGTGTTTATCACTCCGATAGCCCGGGGCATTCTACTGATGACTGCTGGGCCTTAAGGAATAAGGTGCAAGACCTTATTGATGCAAAGGAGATACAATTTGAGGCTCCTGAGAGGCCAAATGTGGTGACTGCTCCTATGCCCCAACATGGAGTAAATGCTGTTGATGAAGACTTGTATGCCGTTTCAGTGAATGATGTAGCTACTCCTCTGTTGACTGTTAAAAGGAACCTGCTTCTGGCCGGTTTATTTCCGGGTTGTAGCGAGGGTTGCCTTTTGTGTGCTGTTTCCCTTACTGGTTGTCCGTTGCTGAAGTTAGGCATCCAAAGCCTGATGGATAGCAAGGAGATTTTGTTCAAGAAGACCGCTGTTCCTTGTGTTCCCGTGGAAGAAGTATCTGTCGTTACAATTTTCAACAATCCAATCAAGGCTCCCCCGAGGAAGCCAGTTAAAATCATGACTGTCGCACCCATTGTTATTACTGTTCCGGGGCCTCTCCCCTATGAATCTGATAAGGCTGTCCCATGGCACTATGGGGCAGATGTATATGTACATGGTATAAAGCAAGAGTTCAACACTGGCACCCGCATCAGCAATATCACTGGTCCAGCCAAAGTTACCCGCAGTGGCAGGCTCTTCTCACCTGACATTGCACCACCAGCTATTCGAAGACCTCTCATTATAACACCTGCAAGTGCACCTGTTTCCACTTCTGATCAAGTTGTTTCCCCTGCTGCTGAGTCATCTAATGCTCGGGGCAAAGGGATTGAAGATGAGCCTTCCCGGATGGAGGCACCAAAATCTGTGAATGTTGAAGCCTCCCAGCAAGAGATGGAGGAAATTCTTAAAATAATCAAGAAGAACGATTTTAATGTTGTTGAACAGCTGGGGCATACCCCCTCCAAGATCTCTATGCTCTCCTTGTTGCTGTGCTCAGAGGCCCATGCTAAGGCCCTGATTTCATTTCTAAAGACGACCCATGTGCCACAGGAGACATCTGCAGACCAGTTTACTGATTGCGTAGCCAATTTGACAGCTGACAATGGTTTAGGTTTCTCGGATGCTGACCTTACTGCTAAGGGAAAGAACCACAATGATGCCCTGCATGTCTCTATAGAATGCAGGGGCACTACTCTCGCTCACGTGTTGGTGGACACCGGTTCTTCCCTGAATGTGCTACCCAAAAAGGCCTTAGACCGGTTGGATTGTGAGGGCCTGGAGTTGAAACCTAGCAACATCATTGTCAGAGCCTTTGACGGTTCTAAGAGGATGGTTCATGGAGAGGTAGACATTCCTATTCGCGTGGGTTCTCAAGTATTCGACTCAACTTTCTATGTGATGGATATTCGTCCATCTTATTCCTGTTTACTGGGTCGACCTTGGATTCACAAAGCTGGGGCAGTGACCTCTACCCTACACCAGAAGCTCAAGTACCCTGTCAGAGGGAAGATTGTCACTGTGCAGTGAGAGGAGGAATATATGGTGAGTCATCTGAATTCCTTCCGGTATATTGAGATGGACGGGGAGTTTATTGAAACCCCCTTTCAACATTTTGAAGAGGTACCTCCAACATTGGCAGCAGCAGAAACAGTGGTTGAAGAGGATTTTCCTCTGAAGATGGCCTCCTTAAAGGACGCCCGGGCTGTAATTGAGAAAGGTGAATGTGCTAACTGGGGTAGGCTCCCTGATTTTACACCAAAAACTGACAAGTTTGGACTGGGTTTCACTACAGAGGCATAGAGGAACGTGCGTAAGGCTAGGATCGGAAGACCTCCTATGCTCATCACCAATCCAGGAGTGAATGCCATTGGGGATGAAGACGAGGTGGAAGAATCAGAGTTCGATAGCTGGATCTACCCGACGATTGATGGTGGATTGACCAATTGGACTGCTAAAGATCATACGCATGTTACTTTCGTTACGCAGTAATGAATTCCTTTGTTTTTGTTATTTGTAATAAACAATGAATTGAAACTCTATGGCCCGGTGTCTTACCCGGGGCACCGTGGCTTCATTTGTGAGGGCATATTAATTGTCATTTCATATATCATGAATAAAGACCTTGGACGTTTTCTCGCACTTCAAATCTTATGCTCCTTTTCTTTCTTTCCTTTCTTTATATATTGCAGAATAGCTGTATTTACACACACTCACCCATACAGGTTTCAATCCACTCTGGATCTCACTGGTAACGACTCTGCTACTGCCAGTTATGACTTCTAAAATCCGATCAACTTAGCCGAAGACGAAGGTGAAGATGATTGCGAAGTGCCTGGCAAGCTTGCAAGACTGTTACTCCAGGAAGAGAGGGCAATTCAACCACATGAAGAGCTGGTGGAAACAATAAATATGGGTACTGATACAGATAAAAAGGAAGTCAAAATTGGTGCCAACCTAGAGCTCAGCGTGAAGCAACGGTTGACTCGGATGTTACATGATTATGTGGAGATCTTTGCCTGGTCCTACGAAGACATGCCCGGGTTGGATACCGACATTGTGGTCCATCATTTGCCTACCAAGGAAGATTGCCCTCCGATTAAGCAGAAGGTCTGCCGTATGCGTCCAGAGATGTCTGAGAAGATCAAAGCTGAGGTTATGAAGCAGTTTGATGCCGGGTTTCTTGCAGTAACTTCTTACCCTCAGTGGGTTGCTAATGTGGTGCCGGTACCAAAGAAAGATGGTAAGGTCAGAATGTGTGTCGACTACAGGGATCTGAACAGGGCCAGCCCCAAGGATGACTTCCCTCTACCTCACATTGATGTCCTTGCTGACAATACTGCTCAGCGTGAGGTGTTTTCCTTCATGGATGGTTTTTCAAGGTATAATCAGATCAAGATGGCTCCTGAAGACATGGAAAAGACTACCTTTGTTACTCAGTGGGGCACCTTCTGCTACAAGGTCATGCCATTCGGGTTGAAGAATGCTGGGGCAACCTACCAACATGCCATGGTTGCTTTATTTCATGACATGATCGATCATGAGATCGAAGTGTATGTCGATGACATGATTGCAAGGTCCCAAACTGAGGAAGAACACCTTGATCATCTGCAGAAATTGTTTGACCGTCTGAAGTTGTACAAGCTGAGGTTGAACCCGAACAAGTGCAGCTTCGGGGTAAGATCTGGGAAATTGCTAGGCTTCGTTTTAAGTGATAAGGGTATTCAAGTGGACCCTGCCAAGGTTAAAGCCATTCAAGAGATGCCAATTCCCAAGACAGAGAAAGAAGTCAGAGGCTTTCTAGGACGTCTGAATTATATTGCCCGATTCATCTCGCATCTAACTGCCACCTGTGAACCAATCTTCAAGCTGCTGAAGAAAGATCAGGTAGTACGTTGGAATGATGAATGTCAGGCCGCTTTTGACAGAATCAAAGAGTATCTCCAAGAACCACCCATCCTTATGCCACCGGTTGAAGGGAGACCTCTGATACTATACCTGACAGTACTTGACAACTCAATGGGGTGTGTGCTGGGGAAGCATGACGAGTCTGGCCGAAAAGAGCACGCCATTTATTACCTCAGCAAAAAGTTTACCGACTATGAGACCCGATACTCACTGCTCGAGAAAACTTGTTGCGCTTTGGTATGGGCTGCTCGCCGGCTGAGACAGTATATGCTGACTTACACTACCTTGTTGATTTCAAAGATGGATCCTATAAAGTACATATTCGAAAAGCCTGCTCTGTCTGGGAGAATAGCAAGATGGCAAATGATCTTGACAGAATACGACATCCAGTACACAACTCAGAAAGCTATCAAAGGAAGTGTATTGGCAGACCACTTGGCACATCAGGCAGTAGACGACTATCAGTCGATGAACTTTGAATTTCCTGACGAAAGCATCATGATAGTGACTGATTGTGAAGTACCTGGACCGGATGAAGGACCCGAGGAAGGATCCCGATGATCTATGCACTTTGACGGAGCCTCCAACGCTTTGGGTAACGGTATCGGCGCTGTAATCATATCCCCTCAAGGCACTCATACTCCACTCACTGCCCGTCTATGTTTCAACTGCACCAACAACATGGCGGAGTATGAGGCATGCATCATGGGTCTCCAAGCTGCGATTGACTTAAGGATCAAGTTTCTGAGTGTCTTTGGAGATTCCGCTCTCGTGATCAATCAGATCAAAAGGGAGTGGGATACAAAAAATCCGAACCTTATTCCTTACAGAGAATGTGTGTTGACATTGATCCCCCACTTCACAGAGATAACCTTTGAACATTTCCAGAGAGAGGAGAATCAGTTGGCGGACGCGTTAGCTACGATGTCTTCCATGTTCATAGTTAAATGGGACAATGAGGCTCCCCGGGTCGTCATCTGGAAACTGGACGAACCGGCATATTGTTGTGATCTTGAGACTGAGTTGGTGACTGAGAAGCCTTGGTACCATGAGGTGAAGAGATATTTGGAAGCTCAGGAATACCCTGAAGGTGCGTCTATCAATGATAAAAAGTTTCTGAGAAGGTTCGCTGCAAAGTTCTTCCTTAACAATGGCATCCTGTACAAGCGAAACCATGATTCGACCTTACTGCGTTGTGTGGATAAGACTGAAGCAGAAAGGATCATGGCAGAGCTACATGAGGGTACCTTCGGAACACATTCCAGTGGACACACTATGGCAAAGAAAATCTTTCGGGCAGGGTATTTCTGGTCCACAATGGAAGCCGACTGTTACCAACATTCTCGGACATGTCATAAATGCCAGATTTATGCAGATAAGGTGCATGTTCCTCCGGTCCCTCTGAATGTCTTGACTGCACCTTGGCCGTTTGCAATGTGGGGCATAGATATGATCGGCGAGATTAAACCTACAGCGTCCAATGGGCATCGCTTCATCTTGGTAGAGATTGACTATTTTACAAAGTGGGTTGAAGCAGCTTCTTACGCCATTGTAACCAAGAACGTTGTGGCACGGTTCATTCGGCATAACCTGATCTGTCGATACGGCGTCCCGGAAAGGATCATTACAGACAACAGTACCAATCTTAATAACAAGATGATCACTGAGCTCTGCGAGCAGTTTAAGATACAGCACCACAACTCTTCTCCTTACTGACCGAAGATGAATGGGGCTGTAGAAGCAGCAAATAAGAACATTAAGAAAATTGTGCAGAAGATGACAATGACTCATAAAGATTGGCACGAGATGTTACCGTTCGCTCTACATGGGTACCGTACCTCAGCCAGGACGTCAACCGGGGAAACTCCTTTTTCCTTGGTCTATGACATGGAGGCAGTCTTACCGATTGAAGTGCAAATACCCTCTCTCCGGATAATGAAGGATGCAGACCTGAATGAAGATGATTGGATCCAGACACGGTTTGATCAATTAAACCTGATTGACGAAAAGAGACTCACTGCTATTTGTTATGGTCAGACGTACCAAAAACGGATGATCAGGGCATTTAACAAGAAAGTCAGACCACAAGAGTATCAAGTTGGGGATCTGGTAATCAAACGCATCATCCTTCCTCAGAGTGATCCCAGGGGCAAATGGACCCCTAAATACGAAGGGCCATTTGTGGTTAAACATGTGTTCTCAGGAGGAGCCATGACCCTAACCACCATGGATGGTGACGACTTTCCTCACCCCGCCAATGCAGACATAGTAAAAATATACTACGCATGAAAAAAGACCCGCTAGGTTGACATACCTAGGCAAAAATTAGGGCTTCCCGGCGAACCAAAAGGGTTCGGGCAAAATGAAGGGATGAAATGAAAAAATCTGTACACCCGGCAAGTCGAAAACCTGAAAAGGCGGCTTGGGAAAAAATGGGTATCCTGGTGGACCGAAAACCCGAAAGGGCGGTCCAGGCAAAAGTTAGGGATAAAGCGTAATACTATGTCTCATTGGATCACCTTGCATCCAGAATCTGGTATCAATATCAAGTTCAAAACGACATCAATCAATCAGCTTCATCTTCAGCTAGGTCATCAAGTGATGAGACGCTCGAGGATATAAAGGCAATAGCAGAATTGAAACCCAGTGGGATTATTCTTCTCTCACAGCTATTTTATTTTCCTTTGTACAAATTTGTATAAACACCTTTTGTTCGGCGGCGTTCTCTCGCTAGGACGTCAGCCTCTTGTACATAAACGCCTATTTACAGGCAATTCAAAAATCAATACAAAAATCACTTTTCAGCTCAAATTGCCATTTGTTTTTCCTTTTCTGTTTTGTTTTGCGAAGGACGTCCAAGGTTCAATTTGTGATATATGCATTTGACACTAATTGCTAACTCATAAATATTTGCATATGAAACAAAGGATTAATTACAGGTAACATTAGAAACAGGGGCAATAATAAATGGTCTAATGGTTCTGTCCATCAAGGTACCAAGGTAAGTTCAGCCGAAGAACATAACCAGTATATCTTAATTCCCCAGAGAGTGAGTCAGCAAGTCAATGCACTCTCCCCAAGCAAAGTTATACAATCAGCCTTAAGGAAGTTGGGTATTCCCCGCAGATCTCAACATTCCCCAGCACAATATACGAATATTCTTAACAAGCATCCCCGGTAGTCTTGATCTAAGATTGTTCCCCGGCGGTCTACCAAATATTCAGCGGAGCCACTTTCCCAGTACATCTCGAAACTTCCCCAGGAGAGTCCAGTATAGTTCAAGATTTCCCCAGGAAAGTTTGAATCCATCTCCCCAGCAGGAACCTTATCCCCAGTAGATTCTGGAAGCTTGCCACCTACAGAGTACGAACGCGTCTCCCGGCTTTATTCAAAGGTTATTTCCCTACCAGGATATAACTGGGTTATCCTCAGCCAAAAGCCACGGAAAGATCGTCCTTGGCGAAGTCTTCCTATCCCCAGCGGAGTCTATTAACACTTCCAACACAACAATGGTATCCCCAGCGAAGTTACCATCAGCATCTCAACAACGTACCTCTCTTCCCACAGAGTATTGTTCCCCAGCAAGATCGCTAGAGTAGTTATTCCCCGCAGAGTAATCTCTTCATCAAGTTTATTCCCCAACGGAGTCATCTTCTCCTAACGGTATTCTTGCAATCTTCATCCCCGGTGGAAACAAAAGCTCTATATCAGCCCAGGATTTAACTTCCCGGCATTCGCCAAGGATATATTTTCCTAGACGAAAATACCTTCAAAAACATCACATACATCATGATACACGCATAAACGCATCATATCGTACAATCTCATTTACGATTGAGAACATCATTGCTTGATCCATATCATGCATTACATATGACTGACCTTTACCTTTCAGGAAAGATCCAGTTAAGTTCTCAGCTATATTCCAAGACTTTAGTCTGGTTCAGTTAAATCGACTCCTAAAGATTTTCCTGATTCTTATCCAGTCAAAGTTAATCCAAGACCTTCTCTGGTTCAGTCAGATCGACCCTAAGATCTCCCTGATTCTTATTCCAGTTGAAGATTCCAAGACCTTGCCTGGTTCAGTTAAATCGACTCCTAAAGATTTTCCTGATTCTTATCCCGTCAAAGGCCTTCTCTGGTTCAGTCAGATCGACCCTAAGATCTCCCTGATTCTTATTCCAGTTGAAGATTCCAAGACCTTGCCTGGTTCAGTTAAATCGACTCCTAAAGATTTTTCTGATTCTTATCCAGTCAAAGGCCTTCTCTGGTTCAGTCAGATCGACCCTAAGATCTCCCTGATTCTTATTCCAGTTGAAGATTCCAAGACCTTGCCTGGTTCAGTTAAATCGACTCCTAAAGATTTTTCTGATTCTTATCCAGTCAAAGGCCTTCTCTGGTTCAGTCAGATCGACCCTAAGATATCCCTGATTCTTATTCCAGTTGAAGATTCCAAGACCTTGCCCGATTCAGTTAAATCGACTCCTAAAGATTTTTCTGATTCCGATCCAGTCAAAGGCCTTCTCTGGTCCAGTTAAATCGATTCCTAAAGATTTTCCCGATGAAGACTCAGTAGAAGACATCCAAGATTCTCTCACCGTTACTGTTGAGGTAGTAATCGCCCCAGATTCTCTCATCATTACTGTTGAGGTAGTAATCGCCCAAGGTTCTCTCATCGTTACTGTTGAGGTAGTAATCGCCCAAGGTTCTCTCATCGTTACTGTTGAGGTAGTAATCGCCCAAGGTTCTCTCATCGTTACTGTTGAGGTAGTAATCGTCCAAGGTTCTCTCACCATCCCGTTGAGGTAGCAACCATCCCTGATTCATTCATCACCTTTTGAAGCTCCAGACTCGATTCCTGTATCTCGCCAGGGCACGTCTGAAGAGGTTGAAGATTCGATTCCTGTAACCAACCAGGGAGCGTCTATATAAAGAGTTTGAAGACCAACTCCTGTAACAGGTCAGGTAATCATCTGTCTTTTTTCAGGTACGCAAGTTCTCGCTAAGGAATATCTTACGCGATCGACACCCACATGGCATCTATAAGCCCATCCTCCTATCCACCAATCTCCAAATGGCATCTATAAGCCCATTCCCACCATCACACTGCCAACATGTGAGCGCAAATTTCTGGGCACTCTAGTGTTCAATCATCTTCCACCTTCGGATTACGAAAGGCACGTCAGCCAATCTACATCCTCAGGTCTAAGAAGATTGAACAGGGGCAACTGTTGTACCCCAAAATTTGCCCTCCCATATTCTTCAAGATTTGCAAAGAGCATGCTTCAAAATCTCCCAAGGGTTGCACAGCCCAATTGCCTTCTAACAGTCAAAAATTAGGGTTTTGGTTCTGGCAAAGAAATTGAAGTTTTCAAGGATCCAAACAAGTCCCACATGCCTATAAACATTGTCAAGCATCCTTATGCCAAGTTTCAAGACTTACAGCACAAAATTGCACAGTCAAAAACCCTAATTGCTCAACAATCAACTGTAGGGGCAAAATTGTCATTTGACAGTCAAAAGTCAAATTTTTTGGTCAACATCTTATTTTGAAGCCACAAACATCATTTGATCAATTCTTGATCATGATTCTCAAGGCATGGCTCAAAAAGTCTCAAGATGCAAAAGTTTCTATATTTGGACAGTTGAAAAAGTCAACTGCAAATTGACCAAGGCATAACTTCCACATGGTTTATCAGAAAAATTCCATCCAAAGCTCATTTTTAAGAGAATGACATTTCCCACAACTCATCTTCACACTTCAAGTCCAAGAAATGCTCTCACAAAAAGATATCAATCTCAACATTATAGGTCATTTTCAAAAGTCAACAAAAAGGCACCTTAAGTCAAAGACCATAACTTGAGATTGGTAAACCAAAATGACATGGGACCAAAGGCATTGGTTAGAGGACTTCAAGACCTTTCCAAAATGTCCAAGAACATGATCAAAGCTTAAAAATTGAGCAAGATACGCCTTGTGGAAGTTGGGAAATTTTTGGGAATTTTGAAAAGTCAACTTTGCTTCAAATGCCTCAAAATTGCTAATGGGCCTCAATTTCTTCCAAGAATCATCACCCAAAAGCTATGCACGACTCATTGACCCAAAGGGGAGTTATTTTCTTATTTTTAATTAATTAATTGAGTTTTTAATCCTATTAATTCATTTAATTAAAATTAAATCTAAGAAAAATACTAAAACATGTTTTCCAAATCTTTTTGTGCAGCATATTCTCTCATTAAGGCCTAGGGATTTCGTGTACCACATCAAGGGGCAAGATCTTCCAAAATAGGCATGTTTTTCATGACAAAAAGATTGAAAAAGATGCTTGAAAAATCAAATCTCCAAAACATGAATGCAAAGGATTATGGGCTTGAATTGTTGACCTAATTCATTCCACATATATGCAAGAACACAACCCTAATAAGAGAAAGAAGCAAGCTGCGCTGAAACCTCAAGAAAAACTTGCACTTTTTGACAAAATTCTGAAAAATTGTTTTCCTACATAGAGCACGTTTCAAAGCAAAAGAATCATTCCAATAGACTCCTGACACTATCAGGAAGCTGTTCCAATCAAAATCACACCCCCATACCCAAGGAATCGGTATAACAAAATCAAACTTTTCTTGAAATATTGAATAATCGTGTTTCGATTTCCAGGCCTTGTTCATGCATTTTTATTATTGTTTTACACTAACATGATCATACTGAAGCTAATGGTGCCATTGAATTGAATTAATATCGCCTGTATCCAAAGTTGCCATGGAAATTTTCTAGGGTTTCAGAAGTTCCAAAAGAGGGGTTCATTCATCTGGAAAAATTGGCCATCCTAACCTATACCATTGAAATCAGGATCTCTAGACGAATTCAACCAACCATTCGCGCTCGATTTATGTGGCTTCCTCTTCTAATCGCTATTATTCGTCATGTCACTTAGTGGGGGTTAAAAACCCCCGCTATCTAATTCATGTTGTTGCAGGAAAATGAAGAAGAAGCATAGGTGTCATCCTGTGGTTGGAACATTCAAAAGCTGGCGCGTTTTCATTTGACTTATACCAATAGTGCTTGTTTCTTTTATATTATTTATTTGCCAATATTATAACAAAAGCGTTTGAGTGGTTCAGTGGTTGGGTGTACGTTTGGTGAGTACTGGGACCTGGGTTCGATTCCCAGGTCCCCCATACAATTGTTGCTATTTTTTCTAACCCTTTCCCATGCAGTGTACGCTCCAAAGTCCATCATGCATCCCAACGCAGTAGCTTGACAAGTGGATCCCTGATCAATCAAAAGGCTAGAACATGCAGTCTACCATACACATTCAGTCAACCACATGCATGCAAACGTGGAAAGTCAATGGGGCCAGGTTTCTAATGGGCCAAAACTCTCACAAAAACCTCCAAACTGGGCAGAAACCCCCCATGGTTTGCATATTGTCTTCTTTCTTTTCAATTTTTTTTATTTGTTTTAATTACTTTAATTAATTCACCAAAATAATTTTTACAAAAGTCAGAAATCATAAAATTAAAAAATAGGTTTATTTAATTTTTAAACAGTTTTGTAAATAAATTCCAATAATCGATTAGTTTAATTTTAGGTTAAAACTTAAACATTTTTCTTTAATAATTAAAAACAATTTAGAATTAGGGTTTTATTAAATTTCAGATTTTAATTAATTCTCTTTATTTTCACAAATACCAAAAACCATAAAAAATAACCTTCTTCTTTCTTTAATCATTAATTAATTTTTTTTAATTTTAATTTAATTTCTTTAAAGGGTCCAACGCCCTCGCACCTTCGATTATAATTCCTTTTCGCGCGTTTGCTTTTATTTTTCTTTTTTAATCTTATGTAATTGCCCCAAATCCTTGTAATAGATAATTAGGACATTTATTTTCCGCATTTTATTTATTCAAATCGGGTCTTTGTTTAATTTGGCGATGTATAGACCCGCGCCTTGTAATAGCGTAGGACTTTTACTTTCCGCACTTTAAATTCCGCACCTTTAAACTGCTAAGCACATGAAAGAATGTATGCCCAAATAAAATCAACGCGTAGCTCACCTAATGCATGATCAAGATAACATATAACTGAAAATGACACACAATTCACACACCACTCTTAGGGTACGCCTCATTGTTGCCTTGCCCCTCGAAACGTGGTCGTCGAGTAGAGGACGTTTTAGTAAGTCCTCATGTCCATGAACATGGCATGGGGGTAGCTTCTAAGGTGTCCTACTATTGCTCTGGTGACCACACTGTCCCTAACAAACGAATTGACCCGAACACCTCCAACGGTGGTGCTACCTACCTCTCAATGGTGGGATGGCACTACCTTAATGACATTTACACAACCTAATTCCTTAGGGTAGGTAGATGACTCGTAGATACTTGCTCTAATTCAAAACAAATCAAAAATTTCTTTTCACACCAACACTTTGCAAAAAGCATTCAAAAACAACTTTTCAAACACTCTTGAGGACCGATACAAGAGTCGAACTGAAATTTTAAACGAAACTTTTTTCAAACCCACTCACTTTGAAAAGCAAACAAACATTTTGAAAACACAAATGAGCAAGTATCTGAGAGCCCATGGATAACCATGGATAGAAAGGGTGCTAACACCTTCCCTTTCTATAAATCTACCTCCCGAACCGAGAACTAATCTCAATAAGGAATTTTTCTGTGCTTTTGTCCTTTCCATGTTGGAGAAAATAAAAGACGGTGGCGACTCTTGCTTCCGCGACATTTCGCGAACCAGCGTTAAACAGTCAGTTCCAGATCCACCGATCACAAATACGTTAGGATAAAAATTATGAAATAGGTGGGGGACCTGGGAATCGAACCCAGGTCCCAAGGCTTGCAACACATGTCCTCCACCATCTGAGCTAGGAAACACATTTGTATACATAATGAAAAACAAATATTATATAAAAAAAAACAATGGTTAGTGATATAAAACAAAAAACGCGCCAGATATTTGAACGCTCCTATCACATGAAGACACGCATGCTTCTTCTTCATCTTTGTACCTGCAATATAAACTAGTAGCGGGGGTTTTAAACCCCCACTAAGCACAACCACGAAAAATAGCGAATAGAAGATGCCTTAATATAAAAAAGGGCGCGATTGTTTCAAACGATTCATCTTGTTGCCACGAATTCAGTTGTATAGGTATGGTGGTCTAATTTTACCATATATGAGAAGCCCTATTTTGAAGCTTCTGAAACCCTAGGTTTCATCCATGGCAGATTTTGATACAAGCATCTTTAGAACAATTAAACTATGCCAAAAGTTTCAGAAGATCATTAGTAGCATGAATCAATAATCAAAACACATGAATGATGCGTGGAAATTAAAATTTGATTATGGACATTTTTGTGAAAAACGTGATGCTGTTCTACTGTTTCTTTGAGTATGGAGACTTGTTCTTGATGCCAATAGTTTCCTGGAAGGTCCAGCAACGTGTTGGAATACTTTTTATGCTTTGAAACGTCCTGCAAATATGAAATCAATTTCAAGCTTTTTGTGGAAATTTTGCAATTTTGTTATGAGTTTGTGAGCATCTTTTCGTGTCTCTTTGAATTAGGTTAGGTTGTGCATAAGTATGTGAAGGATTCTAGGTCAAAAAACAAGCCCATAGGTCCAAGAATTTATGATTCATATATTTGATTTTCAATCATGAAATTTCAATCTTTTTTCATTGAAATATTTGCCAATCATGGATGATTTTCCTTTTTTGGATGTGAAACGACCTAGCCAGCTTGCGCTAGTATGATTTGCTGCATAAAAAGATTTGAAAAAGCATTATTTGATATTTTCTCATAATTAAATCTAATTAAATGAATTAATAATAATTAAAATTCAATTAATTAATTAAAAATAAGAAAATAAATCCCTTTGAGCTTAATGGGTCGTGCATAGGCTTTGGGTAATGATTCAAGGAAGAATTTGAGGCCCATTAGCAATTTTGAAGTGTTTTAGGCATAATTGACTTTTGAAAGTTCCCAAAAATTTCCCAACTTCTCAAATGCATATCTTGCTCAATTTTGAAGCTATGATCATGTTCTTGGACATTTTGGAAAGGTCTTGAAGTCCTCTAACCAATGCCTTTGGTCCCATGTCATTTTTATTTACCAATATCAAGTTATGGTCTTTGACTTAAAGTGCCTTTTTGTTGACTTTTGAAAATGACCTATAATGTTGAAATTGATAACTTTTTGTGAGAGCATTTCTTGGACTTGGAGTGTGAAGATGAGTTGTAGGAAATGTCATCCTCTTCAAAATGAGCTTTGTATGGGATTTTTCTGATAAACCATGAAGAAGTTATGCCCTGGTCAATTTGCAGTTGACTTTTCAGCTGTCCAAAAATAGAAACTTTTGCATCTTGAGACTTTTTGAGCCATGCTTGTGGAATCATGATCAAGAATTGATCAAATGATGATTGTGGCTTCAAAATAAGATGTTGACCAAAATTTTTGACTTTTGACTGTCAAATGACCATTTTGCCCATGCAGTTGACTGTGGAGCAATTGACTGTGCAATTTGATGCTGTGAGTCTTGAAACTTGACCTATGGATGCTTGACAATGTATATGGGCACATGGGACTTGATTGGACCCTTGAAAACCTCAATTTCTTTGCAAGAACCAAAACCCTAATTTTGACTGTGTTAGGAGGCAATTGGACTGTGCAACCCTTGAGAGATTTTGAAGCTTGATCTTGCCAAATCTTGAAGAATATGGGAGGGCAAATTTTGGGGTACAACAGTTGCCCCTGTTCAATCTTCTTAGACCTGAGGATGTAGATTGGCTGGCGTGCCTTTCGTAATCCGAAGGTGGAAGATGATTGAACACTAGAGTGCCCAGAAATTTGCACTCACATAGTAGAGTGTTAGCAGCGTGATGTGGGGGAATGGGCTTACAGATGCAATTTGGAGGAATGATGGATAGGAGGATGGGCTTATAGATGCCATCTGGAGATGCGACAGAACCTTGTCGGGAATGGGCTTATAGATGCCATTTGGAACTGTTGAGCTCGTGTAAAACTACATCTTTGAAAGAAGGAAACCTGTGTAGGGTTGATTGACGATGAGTCCGTGTAAAACTGCATCTTTGAAGGCAGGAAACCTGTGTAGGGTTTACTGATAATGAGTCCGTATAAGACTGCATCTGAAAGGGAGAAGGAACCTGTGTAGGGTTACTTTGATGACGAGTCAGTGTAAAACCGCATCTAGAGCTGAGAAGGAAACCTGTGTAGGGTTTACTGATGACGAGTCCGTGTAAAACTACGCCTGGAGTTTGAGGAGGGAACCTGTGTGGGGTTACTTTGATGATGAGCCCGTGTAAAACTGCATCCTGGAAGAAGTAAAACCTGGGTAGGGTTTCTGATGACGAGTCCGTGTAAAACTGCATCTTTGGAAAGAGAGAACCTGTGTTGGGTTTTTTTGACGACGAGCCTGTGTAAAACTACGTCCGGAGAGAGAGAACCTGTGTAGGGTTTCTTTGGGATAAGTTCGTGTAAAACTTCTGGAGGAACCGGGGTAAGGTTACTTCGGGATAAGTCCATGTAAGACTTCTGGAGGAACCGGGGTAAGGTTACTACAGGATAAGTTTGTGTAAGACTTCTGGAGGAACCGGGGTAAGGTTACTGCAGGATAAGTTCGTGTAAAACTTCTGGATGAATCGGGGTAAGGTCATCTTGAGATAAATCCGTGTAAGACTTCTTGATGAACCGAGGTAAGGTCATCTTGAGATAAGTCCGTGTAAGACTTCTTCTGAAATAAAAGGAACCGGTGTAGGGTTGCCTGATGATGAGTTCGTGTAAAACTACATCTGAGGTTGAGAAGGAACCTGTGTAGGGTTTCCTGTTGATGAGCCCGTGTAAGACTTCTTTTGAAAGAAAAGGAACCGGTGTAGGGTTGCCCGAGGATGATCAAGTAGAGAATTGTCCTGTTTGGTTTCGGATATTAACCCCCGATCAGTCGTTTACAGAATTTTCCTGGCTTGTTACCGGTGTTGATCTGGAACTGTAAAAGTAGATGGTAATCACCTTTTGATTGACTTTTTCCTGAAAAGGCAAAGTATTAGTTGTATGCAATTTCATGATGCATGAACTGCATGATTTTAAGATGTTCTAAAAAATAAATGAGGTTTGTGTTGTATGATGCGTATGCATGCTATAATGTATGAAGATGTGATGGTTATGAATGTATTCTCGTCTGGGAAAATAAATCCTTGACGAATGCCGGGAGCTTGTTGAATCCTGGGCTGATGTTGCAAGAATACCGGTAGGAGAAGATGGCTCCGTTAAGGAATAAACTTGGCGAATAGATTACTCTGCGGGGAGTGAACTCTGTGGGGAAAGAGAGGTACTTTGCTGAGGTTGATGATAACTCCGCTGGGGATACCATTGTTGTTTTGTTGGAAGATTTGATGAAATTCGCTGGGGATAGGAAGACTTCGCCGGGGTCGATCTTTCCGTGGCAAATGGTTGAGGATAACCCAGTTATATCCTGGTGGGGAAGTAACCTTTGAATAAAAAGTCCAGGAGACGCGTTCGTGCTCTACAGGGGTAAGCTTCCAGAATCTACTGGGGATAAGCTTCCTGCTGGGGAGATGGATTCAAATCTCCTGGGGAGACTTTTGAGATTGGACTGGGGAATGGCTCCACTGGATGTCCGGTATACCGCCGGGGAACAATCTTAGATCAAGACTGCCGGGGATGCTTGTTAGTAATATCTGTATACTCCGTTGGGGAATAAACTTGTTAGAGATATTTGCTGGGGAATAATCCAACTTCCTTAAGGCTGACAGAGGATAACTCTGCTCGGGGAGAGTATTGCTGACTTGCCGGAGGTATTGTGCCTTTTAGGGCTGATTGGAGACCAACTGCTTGGGAGAGAATTGTTGAATCTTGGCTCACTCTCTGGGGAATTTAGATATCTTGGTTACATTCTTCAGCCGAACTTACCTTGGTACCTTGGTGGACAGAGCAATTAGGTCGCTTTAGACAACTCATTATTGCCCCAGCTTCTGTGGGAGAAGGTACATGTGGAGGTGTTTGACAACTGCCGATTGACAAATCTTCTTCTAGTAGGCACGTGACGAGATGATGGGACATAGTTGTACGCTTTGATCCCTAATTTTTTCCTGGACCGCCCTTTCGGGTTTTCAGTCCACCGGGATACCCATTTTTGCCCAAGCCGCCTTTTTAGGTTTTCGACTTGCCGGTTGTACAGATTTTTTCATTTTCATCCCTTATTTTTGCCCGAACCCTTTTGGTTCGCCGGGAAGCCCTTATTTTTGCCTAGGTGTGTCAACCTAGCGGGTCTTTGATTATATGTGGTATTTTTTCGACTATGTCCCCGTTCTCAGAATGTAAGGAGTTATCACTGTTAGTAGCGTTGTGTCACCGTACTACCAGAAGATCTTTGATTGTGCAAGATTCGTTGTCGGAATTCATGTCCAATGTCCCAAGTGACTCAGGCGGAGGTTTGCCCCAGGTTATCTGGCATTTGAAAGATTCTCTGAATCTTGACTGGACTGCCCCAGATGATGGACAATGATCACGCCTGCCCCCTTGGTTGGGAGTGCTTTTGTTCATTTGATGTTCTTCGTGCGAATTTCTTTGTTGTTCGAACAAAAAGTCATATGCAAACAAAGTTATGTTAAAAATGCAAAGCTTATGTCTGTCTTGAAGTTTTTTGAAAATGCATCTTTTCCTAAAAACAAGTGAATTTTTTGTAAACTGTGATGTCAACTCGTTGTTTTACCGCAAGCCTTAAGGAGTCAGGATACCTTTCGTAACAGTATGCTTTCGAACTAACCCATGCTTCAGCTAGGACTTTTGAGGGTTATAACGTGGCCTGGTTCACGGTTTAAGAAACAAAGGATAAAGGCTCAAAATTTATTTGTACCCACCCACCCTTCGTGATGTTCTTCAAACCTAAGCTCAGCTGATCGCGCGTTAGACTTTGTTTGAGTCTTTGCTCTGATATTCCGGTGATGGTTCGGATATTGATAGTTTATTTGGAATAGGCAGTCATTTTCCTTTTTTGTTGAGGGTTTGTAGTACCTCTTTCTTTTTTTGATTTTGTTATCCCTATTTTTTTCCTGAACTGTTTCTTTTGTGATTACAGTCAGCGGGATGCCCCAGTTTTGTAAGTCTTCTTCATAGGTTTTGACTTATTGGGCTTTAGTTTTCTTTTTTTTTTGGTAATGACTGCCTGTCTTTATGATCATTTGGAACCATCACGGCCTTTTTCTTTGGAAGGACTCCTTTGGTGTCATTCATTGTGCACTTGGATCAACTGAGAAAACTACCCTGCCCCAGGTTATGATTAAGGGTTTTAATTTTCGAAAAGAAAAACTCCTACTTCTTTGGCTCGAAGGGGTTGGCGAGGGATTATCTTCCTTATAACTCCGGTGTTTAGGAATTGAAACAATGCCTGTACCTCATCAGCAGGGTCAGTTCAAAAGCATACTGTAAATGTCGTGGTATCGTTTTCGTCATCCTCCCTCAAGAGGCTCATAATTATTAATCGAGAGTTGAACATCAAAAATAACAGCAATTTTGGATATAGTGAACACAATTACTTCAAAACAAACACGTGTAATGCATTAATGAAATAACCAAGTTTGACATGAAATAAAATGTTTGAACAATCAAAATAAAATTACAACTTGAACATTCGAATGAACAAAAGTTTTTTTTAATCCTAGCCATGCTTTGGCAGGGGAGCAGTGATCACATTGGGAGTCTCAGCAGGCTCGAATTCGATCTCCTTAGCGTCGATAATATTCTGGATCTTGTATTTTATCACCCAACAATCCTCAGTATCGTGCCCCGGGCTATCAGAATGATAAGCACACCTCGCTTCTGGGTTGTAGTTTGGAGAGGAGGTCTTGGGATTTGCAGGAGGGTTGATCACCGCAATCAGATTCATTTTCAACATGTGCTGCAATGCTTGTGACAATGGCATGTTAATGTTGGTGAATTGTCTTTTAGGCTCGTCCGACCTTCGCTGATTTCCCTTTTGTGGTTGTCGGCGTAGTGCGGAACCAGAGATCATGACTGCCCCTGCATGTTGGTCACTATGACTCTTCTGACTGTATGCAGCATTAGACTCTTTCTTCCCCATGTAAGGCTTTTTGTGAGTATCAGTAGGTGCGGCCTCTTGAATCTTCCCAGCCTTGATACCAGCTTCAATTCTTTCCCCGATCAAGATCAAATCTATAAACCCAGCAGAAGAATTCCCAATCAAATGGTTGAAGAAAGGTCCAGACAGGGTCCTCAAGAACATGTCCACAAGCTCACGGTCAGTCAGAGGTGGCTGCACCCTTCCAGCAAGGTCTCTCCACTTTTGCGCATATTCTTTAAAGCCTTCGCCTGCACCCATAGACATTCCCTGAAGCTGAGTGCGCGTGGGAGCAAGGTCGACATTGTACTGGTACTGCTTGTAGAATGCAGTGGCCAAGTCCTCCCAGCTGCGGATGTTGGCTCCATTCAGTTGATAGAACCAGTCGAGTTGAGTTCCTGACAGACTATCCTGAAAGAAGTGAATCCACAAATTCTTGTCAGCCGTGTAGGGCTGGATCCTCCTTATGTATGACCTGAGATGCAGCTTAGGACAAGATGCCCCGTCGTACTTTGCAAAGGCAGGTGCCTTGAACTTGTGTGGGATCACCACCCCAGAAGACAGACCTAGATCTTCGAAGTCCAGGCTGGGCACCTTTTGTATCTCCATATCACTTAGTCGGTCTTCTAACTATTTATACCTGTCCTCAGCTGGAGGGTACTGTTCATCATTGAACTCTGTCTCGTTGTCGGAGACCACTGGACTAGGAACCTCTCTCTCATGGGGGCTGTCCTTTCCAACAGACGGGGTAGTCTGCTCAACTCCATTTAGTGATCTATTCCCAGATTTGCGTCTCGGGTTGAACAACACCGTTCTCTTCTTCTTCTTCTTCTTCGAGAGCAGAGTCTTCAAATCCTGTTGACCCTAGGCTAGACTCTTAATCAACTCCTGGAACTGGGCATTCTGAGCCTGGAGGGCCTTGATGGATTGCTCAGTAGATGATTCAGGATTCATAATGAGACTGCTGAAATAAACAGCAAATAAGGTAAGTGACCGGTAAACAGTGGTACCTGTAATGTGATGATATGTATGATATGCATGCAATGTTTCCAAGGATCTCGCGGGGTAAACAAGAAAATTGTTAGAATTTAAATCTGGGTAGCTTGATTGAAGGAACTTCATGTTGCTGAGAGTCCTTCTTCAAGGGTCAAGGCTCACCATATCGAGTGGGTCATAGCCCCTGACAACCTTGGCTAGAGGAAAATAAACCCTCTTTGCCCCTTGCTAGACATTTGATTCCTCATGACCTGCATCACTGACCCTCGAGATCCTTGAAACGGATTAGTCTTTATGTAGGATGTATGCAATGGTATGATGGTATGATGTCATGCTATGCATGGGGTGATATAAATAACCCTGTTATGAGTCCAGGTTAAGGACTGTAAACAAAACCTGCAAGAAACTCAAGTGTCACATAACCAGCATGCAAATAGTCAAGTTGGAAGGCACATAAGTCACACAAAAGAGCCCTTAGAGTTTAGGCCAGCATGGGGTCTAGGTATTACCCTCTTGAAGTTGGTGGGCTCAAAACCTGTCCTATCAGAAGTAACCGGGTTCTAAGGGTCCCAATATCATTGGATTGTTTTCTGTGTTCATCGTTTCGATTTAGCCACTGAACTGGCGACCGAAATATTCCAAGAAAACAACCCTCAACTGAGTGTAGTGTCGAGTATCAACCAACTTCAGTCTGCACCAAAGTCAGTTATCTCACTACCCTAAAGAGGCCAAGATGGTTCAATTAAGGTTCCTAAGGTCAGTTGATGCTTCACGACACCACGCGGCGGCCCCATACTCTCCTTGACTTAACTCAAGGGTTACCGGTACTCACCAAAGTGCCACATCAACGTAGCAGACTGCTTCAACCGTGTCGGTATACCCCACACAGTTCCCTCACAGTCTTGTTGCTACTTTCTAAGAAGGTATCCCCCAGATCCGGGTTAGGATCTATAGAACTCCCAAGACAGTACCCACAATAATAAAGCAAACAATTCAGACAATTGAAAACACAAGTGATCTTAGTCCTAAGGTACACCTCACTTTTATAATATCCCCAGCAGAGTCGCCAGTTCTGAGATCGGTGGATTTAGAACTGACTGTTTAACGCTGGTTCGTGAAATGTCGCGGAAGCAAGAGTCGCCACCGTCTTTTATTTTCTCCAACGTGGACAGGACAAAAGCACAACAAAATTCCTTATGAGATAGTTTCTCGGTTCAGGAGGTAGATTTATAGAAAGGGAAGGTGTTAGCACCCTTTCTATCCATGGTTACCCATGGGCTCTTAGATACTTGCTCACTATGTTTTCAAAATGTTTGCTTTTTAATATGTGAGTGGGTTTGAAAAAAGTTTCTTTGAAAGTTTTCTGAATAACTCTTGTATCAGTCCTCAAGAGTGTTTGAAAAATTGTTTTGAAAGCTTTTTGAAAGTGTCGGTGTGAAAAGGTTTTTGTTTTGTTTAGAAGAGAGCAAGTATCCATGAGTCATCTACCTACCCTAAGGAATTAGGCTGCGTAAATGTCCTTAAGGTAGTGCCATCCCACCATTGAGAGGTAGGTAGCACCACCGCTGGAGGTGTTCGGGTCAATTCGAGTTTAGGGACAGTGTGGTCACCGAAGCAACAGTTAGGACACCTTAGAAGCTACCCTTATGTACTTGATCCTTTTTTTCTATTCCGAGGCAACCGTTTCGAGGCAACTATTCAAGGCAACTGTTTCGAGGCAACTGGATCATGGACATAAGGACTTACTAAAACGTCCTATACTTGACGACCACGTTTCGAAGGCAACAGGTGAGGCGTACCCTAGAAGTGGTGTGTGCATTTGTGTGTTGTTTTCATGTTAAGTTTATCTTTGATCATGGCATTCGTGAGCTACGCTTGTTTTTAATTAACCATACATTCTTTCATGCAATTTAGAATTTAAAAGTGTGGAAAATTAAAAAGCGAAAAGATAAAAGCTACGCTATTACAAGGCGCGGGTCTATACATCGCCAAAATACAAAGACCCGTTTTTGATAAAAATGCGGAAAGTAAATAAATTCCTAATTACTATTACATCCTTGAGCAGTTACATAATATTCAAAAGAAAATAAATGCGCAAAAAGAAATTGAAATTGAATGTCCGAGGGTTTTGACCCTTTGCTTGAAATTAAACGAAATTAAAGTCGATTTAATTATTAAAGAAAAGAAGATGTTTTTTATGTTTTTGGTATTTATGAAATAAAGAAAATTAAAATTAAAAGGAAACCCTAATTCTAAGTTTATTTTAATTATTAAGAAAATACTAAAGTTAACCTAATTTACTAATTGATTAATGTACATGTTTATTTACAAAAATAATAATTAATAATAATAATAAATAATGAGGAAAATTTTAATTAAGAAAAATAAAAAAATGAAATGTCAAAAAACCTAATTCTATGCATTTTTATTTATTAAAAAAAAAGTTAAAATTAAAACCTAAATTAACTAAGTTAATTGTTATTGAAATTTATTTACAAAAATATTTTAATGGTGAAATTAATAAGAATTAAATATTAAACATTTTTTTGGTTTCTGATTTTTTTATTATGAAAATTATTTTAGTTGAATTAAATAAAATAATTAAAGCAATAAAAAGAATTAAAAAGAAAAGAAAATTAAAAATAGAATACAAACACAAGGGGTATCAGGCCCAGAATGGAGGTGTGTGCAACAATTCAGGCCCATCAGAACTAAGCCTTGTTGACTTTCCACGCTTGTGTGTGCCTTGGTTGACTGAGGTACATGATAGACCTCATTTTGTGGCCTTCAGATTGTGGGTCAGGGCCATCTGGCAAGCCAATGCATGAGGACGTATGGTGGGACGTTGAGAGCACGCTGGATGTGAATACGTTAGGATAAAAATTATGAAATAGGTGGGGGACTTGGGAATCGAACCCAGGTCCCAAGGCTTGCAACACATGTCCTCCACCATCTGAGCTAGGCAACGCATTTGTATACATAATGAAAAACAAATATTATATAAAAAAACAATGGTTAGTGATATAAAACAAAAAACGCGCCAGATATTTGAACGCTCCTATCACATGAAGACACGCATGCTTCTTCTTCATCTTTGTACCTGCAACATAAACAAGTAGCGGGGGTTTTAAACCCCCACTAAGCACAGCCACGAAAAATAGCGAATAGAAGATGCCTTAATATAAAAGAGGGCGCGATTGTTTCAAACGATTCGTCTTGTTGCCACGAATTCAGTTGTATAGGTCTGGTGGTCTAATTTTACCATATATGAGAAGTCCTATTTTGAAGCTTCTGAAACCCTAGGTTTCATCCATGGCAGATTTTGATACAAGCATCTTTAGAACAATTAAACTATGCCAAAAGTTTCAGAAGATCATTAGTAGCATGAATCAATAATCAAAACACATGAATGATGCGTGGAAATTAAAATTCGATTATGGACATTTTTGTGAAAAACGCGATGCTGTTCTACCGTTTCTTTGAGTATGGAGACTTATTCTTGATGCCAATAGTTTCCTGGAAGGTCCAGCAACGTGTTGGAATACTTTTTATGCTCTGAAACGTCCTGCAAATATGAAATCAGTTTCAAGCTTTTTGTGGAAATTTTGCAATTTTGTTATGAGTTTGTGAGCAGCTTTTCGTGTCTCTCTGAATTAGGTTAGGTTGTGCATAAGTATGTGAAGGATTCTAGGTCAAAAAACAAGCCCATAGGTCCAAGAATTTATGATTCATATATTTGATTTTCAATCATGAAATTTCAATCTTTTTTCATTGAAATCTTTGCCAATCATGGATGATTTTCCTTTTTTGGATGTGAAACGACCTAGCCAGCTTGCCCTAGTATGATTTGCTGCACAAAAAGAATTGAAAAAGCATTATTTGATATTTTCTCATAATTAAATCTAATTAAATGAATTAATAATAATAAAAATTCAATTAATTAATTAAAAATAAGAAAATAAATCCCTTTGAGCTTAATGGGTCGTGAATAGGCTTTGGGTAATGATTCAAGGAAGAATTTGAGGCCCATTAGCAATTTTGAAGTGTTTTAGGCATAATTGACTTTTGAAAGTTCCCAAAAATTTCCCAACTTCTCCAATGCATATCTTGCTCAATTTAGAAGCTATGATCATGTTCTTGGACATTTTGGAAAGGTCTTGAAGTCCTATAACCAATGCCTTTGGTCCCATGTCATTTTGATTTACCAATCTCAAGTTATGGTCTTTGATTTAAAGTGCCTTTTTGTTGACTTTTGAAAATGACCTATAATGTTGAAATTGATAACTTTTTGTGAGAGCATTTCTTGGACTTGGAGTGTGAAGATGAGTTGTAGGAAATGTCATCCTCTTCAAAATGAGCTTTGGATGGGATTTTTATGATAAACCATGAAGAAGTTATGCCCTGGTCAATTTGCAGTTGACTTTTTAGCTGTCCAAAAATAGAAACTTTTGCATCTTGAGACTTTTTGAGCCATGCTTGTGGAATCATGATCAAGAATTGATCAAATTATGATTGTGGCTTCAAAATAAGATGTTGATCAAAAAATTTGACTTTTGACTGTCAAATGACCATTTTGCCCCTGCAGTTGACTGTGGAGCAATTGACTGTGCAATTTGATACTGTGAGTCTTGAAACTTGACCTATGGATGCTTGACAATGTATATGGGCACATGGGACTTGATTGGACCCTTGAAAACCTCAATTTCTTTGCAAGAACCAAAACCCTAATTTTGACTGTGTTAGGAGGCAATTGGACTGTGCAACCCTTGAGAGATTTTGAATCTTGATCTTGCCAAATCTTGAAGAATATGGGAGGGCAAATTTTGGGGTACAACAGTTTGGATACTGACAATTTATTTTGAACAGGCAGTCATTTTTATAAGAGTTTGCAGGACCTCTTTATTTTTTATTTCGCTATCCCTGCCTTTTTGCCTAAACTGTTTCTTTTGTGATTACAGTCAGCGGGATGCCCCAGTTTTTGTAAGTCTCCTTCATAGGTTTTGACTTAATGGGCTTTTATTTCTGAGAGATGATGACTGCCTGTCCTTACGAATATACGGAACCATCACTGTCTTTTGTTTCAGAAGGACTTCTTTGATGCCATTCATTGTGCACCTGGATCAACTGAGAGAACTACCCTGCCCCAGGTTATAATTAAGGGTTTTAATTTATGAAAAGAAAAACTCCAACTTCTTTGGCTCAAAGGGGTTGACTAGGGATTATCTTCCTTATAACTCCACTGTTTAGGATTTGAAACAATGCCTGTACCTCATCAGCAGGGTCTATTCAAAAGCATACTGTAAAGATCGTGGTATCGTTTTCGTCATCCTCCCTCAAAAGGTTTAGAATTTTTTAATCGAAAGTTTGAACATCACAAAAAGGAAATATGAAGCAATTTTAAGCATAGTGAAAACAATTAATTCAAAACAGACACGTGTAATGCATTAATAAAAGAGTTTGACATGATAATTGTTTGAATAAGCAAAGAAAAATACAACTTCAGAATTCAAATGAACAAAAGTGCTTTCAATCCTAGCCATGTTTTGGCAAGGGAGCAGTGATCACATTGCGAGTCTCAGGAGGCTCGAATTCGATCTCCTTAGCGTCAATCATATTCTGAATCTTGTATTTCAGCGCCCAACAATCATTAGTATCGTGCCCCAGGCTACCGGAATGATAAGCACACCTTGCATCTGGGTTATAGTTAGGAGAAGAAGTCTTAGGGTTCGGAGGAGGGTTTATCACCGTAATCAGATTCATCTTTAACATGTGCTGCAATGCTTGTGACATTGGCATGTTGATGTTGGTGAACTGACTTTTAGGCTCGTTCGGCCTTCGTTGATTTCCCTTTTGCTGTTGTCAGTGTGACGCAAAACCAGAGATCAAGACTTCCCCTACGTGTTGGTCACGACGACTCTTTTGACTGTACACAACATTGGACTCTTTCTTCCCACTGTAAGGCTTTTTCTGAGCGTCAGAAGGTGTAGCTTCTTGAATCTTCCCACTTTTGATGCCAGCTTCAATTCTCTCACCAGTCAAGATAAGGCCTGTAAACCCGGCTGAGGAGTTTCCAATCAAATGGTTAAAGAATGGGCCAGACAGGGTCCCCAAAAACATATCAACAAGTTCACGATCAGTTAAAGGTGGATGTACCCTTCCGGCAAGGTCTCTCCATTTTTGAGCATACTCTTTAAATCCTTCACCCGTCCCTATTGACATACCCTGGAGTTGGGTACATGTAGGAGCGAGGTCGGAATTATATTGATACTTCTTATAGAACGCAGTAGCCAAATCTTCCCAGTTACGGATACTGGCTCCATCCAGCTGATAGAACCACTCAAGCTGAGTCCCTGAGAGACTGTCTTGAAAGAAATGGATCCACAAATTCTTATCAGCAGTGTAGGGTTGGATCTTCCTCACATATGACCGGAGGTGCAGCTTTGGACAGGAAGCTCCGTCATACTTGGCAAAGGCAGGTGCCTTGAATTTATGGGGAATCACCACCCCAGAGGATAGACCTAGGTCTCCGAAGTCCAGCCCGAGCACGTTTTGTATCTCCATGGCGCTCAGGCGGTCCTCCAACTGTTTGTACCTATCCTCAGCAGGAGGATACTGTTCTTCATCATGATCTGTCTCGTTGTCGGAGACCATAGGGGTAGGAGCCCTCCTTTCTTGTGGGATATCCTTCCCTCCAGATGAGGTGGTCAGATCAACCTCATTCTGCAGTCCATTTCTAAACCTGCGTCCAGTGTTAAACATGACAGTCCTCTTCTTCTTCTTCTTCTTCTTCCTCTCTTTCAGAATCAGGGTCTTCAAGTCCTGTTGACCCTTGGCTAGGCTCATAACCAACTCTTGAAACTGGGCATTCTGGGCCTGGAGGGCCTTGATAGCTTGCTCAGTGGAAGGTTCAGTAGACATGATGATTGCTAAAATAAACAGCGAAGAAGATAAGAGACCTGTAATGGTACCTGTAATGCAATGATATGTATGATATATGTATGCAATGTCTTCAAGGATCTCGTGGGGTAAACAAAGAAACTTGTTAGAATTTGAATTTTGCAGCTTGATTGAAGGAACTTCATGTTGCTGAGAGTCTTTCTTCAAGAGTCAGGCTCACCATATCGAGTGGGTCATAGCCCCTGACTCAAGTTATCATGTTTTGATCTCCAAACAACCCTGGCTAGAGGAAAATAAATTCCCTTTGCCCCTTGCTAGACATTTGGTTCATTATGACCTGCATCACAAACCTTTGAGATCCTTGAACTGGTTAAGGAAAATGCTATGGTATGATGTTATGATGTGTATGCCACGCATTTAAGCAAAAGTGTAAGGTGATGTAACTAAGCCCGGCAATAAGTCCAAATTATTGGATAAGGACTGTAAACAAAACCTGCAAGGAACTCATTTGTTAGATAACAAGAATGTGCAAGTAGTTCAAGTTTGAAAGCACACAAGTCACACAAAGAGCCCTTAGATTTTAGGCTAGCATGGAGTTTAGGTATTACCCTCTTGAAGTTAGTTGGCTCAAAACCTGTCCTATAAATAGTAATCGGGTTCTAAGGAGCTCAATATCATTGGATTTTTTTCTATGTTCATTGTTTTGATTTAGCCACTTAACTGGCGACCAAAATATTCCAAGAAAACAACCCTCAATGAGTGTAGTATCGAGTATCTACCAACTTCGGACTGCACCAAAGTCGGTCATCTCACTACCCCTAAAAAGGCCAAGATGGTCAAGTAAGGTTCTAAAGTCAGTTGATGCTTCATGACACCACGCGGCGGCCCCGTACTCTCCTTGACTTGACTCACGGGTTACCGGTACTCACCAAAGTGCCACATCAACGTAGCTACTGCTTCAACCATGTCGGTATACCCCGCACAGTTCCCTCACAGTTTGTTGCTACTTCTAAAGGGTACCCCCAGATCCGGGTTAGGATCTATAAAACTCCGATACAAACCCACAAAATTTAAAGCATACAAAGCATACAATTGAAAACACAAGTGATCTAATCCTAAGGTACACCTCACTTATTTTATTTCCCCAGCAGAGTCGCCAGTTCTGTGATCGGTGGAAATAGAACTGACTGTTTTGGAATGCTGGTTCACGTTTGCGTTTGTTTTTGCAAAATGTCGCGGTAAGCAAGAGTCGCCACCGTATTTTATTTTATCCAACAAGGAAAGGACAAAAGCACAGAAAAATTCCTTTTCGAGATGTTTCTCGGGTTCGGGAGGTAGATTATAGAAAGGGAAGGTGTTAGCACCCTTTCTATCCGTGGTTATCCACGGGCTCTTAGGTACTTGCTCAAAGTGTTTTCAAAAGTTTTGCTTTTCTTGTGTTTGTGGGTTTTGAAAAGAGTTTTGTTTGAAAAACTTCGATTTAACTCTTGTTTCTGTCCTCAAGAGTGTATGAAGTGTTGTTGAAAACTTTGTTTGAAAAGTGTAAGTGCGAACAATTTGTTTTGTTTTGAAAGAGCAAGTACCTAAGAACCTCTACCTACTCAAAAGGAATTAAACTGTGTAAATGTCCCTTTAGACAATGCTATCCCACTATGAAGGAGTAGGTAGCATCGTCGTTGGAGTTTTCGGGTCAATTCGATTAACGGACATGTGGTCACTAAAGCAATGTTAGGACGCCTTAGCGGTAACCCTAATGTCCTAGATCATTTTATCTGAGGCAACCGTTTCGAGGCAACTTATGATCTTTGGACAAGAGGGCGACCTCTAAAACTTCCTATACTCAATGACCACGTTCGAGGCAACCAAGTGAGGCGTACCCTAGGAGTGGCATGTGCAAATCTGTCCATTTTCAGTTATGTTATCTTTGTACATGTTATGGTGAGCTACGGTTGATTTTAAGTTAAGATAGATCTTGTCATGCATAGCCTATTATTCATACATCTAGCAGTTAATGGTCGCGGAAAATAAAATTAAGCTATTACAAGGCGTCGGGTATTTACATCGCCAAAAACAAACCCTTGAAAAAGTAAACGCGAAAAGGTAAATAAAAGCGATAAATAATCCTAAGTTTAAAGCTATTACATCCTCGGAGCAATTACAATTATATGGAATATGAATCAAAAATAATACGCGCGAGAAAAATTGAATCGGAGAGCTTTTTAGGGTTTTGACCCTTTTTTGGGAAAGAAAGAGATTTTTTGTTATTTTGGACTAAATGAAATTAAACCTAAGTTAATTAATTAATTAAATAAAAAGGATGTTTTTTTGGATTTTTGAATGTTTAAAAAAAATAAAATGATTAAATTGTTAAATACCTAATATTCTAATTAATTTTTATTTATTGCAAAAATGTTATCATTAAACCTAATTTAAAACTAAATTAATTGGTTAATTTTTATTTACAAAAATAAATAATGAAATTAATAAATATTATTTTTGGGGTTTTCTGTTTTTATTATGGAAAAAATATTAATTTGTTAGTGATATAAATAATAATTATAAAAATAATTAAATGAAAGAAAAATAAAAAAGGGGAAAAGAAATAAACTCATAAGGGGGTGCTGGGCCCAACTTTGTGGTGTAATTTGCAATTCCCAGGCCCATTAGCGCCCAGCCTGTTTGACCCTTGTGATTCCCTGCATGCTCGTTGACCAGGGAGTATGGTGGATGCTCCAATCTGGCATTTAGATCTTGGCCTGAAGCCACTTGGCGTATTGAGATTTGAATCACATGGTGAGCCATCCTTTGAGAGTTGCATAGGAATATCTGTAGGAAAAAATCAAATAGGGTGTTTTGGGGGACCTGGGATTCGAACCCAGGTCCCAAGGGGATTTCCATTAGCGCCTCCACCACTGGACCATTGTGCTGCTTTTGTAATAATGATAAACAACAAATAATATATGGACAATCATTAACTATGCCTGGAAAAAAAATAAAAAGCGCGCGATTTCAAATTGACCAATGGGAAGAGGACGCGTAGTCGTCTTCTTCACAAACTCTGGTTATATTACCTGCGGATTTTTATCTGCAGGAAGATTCGTGGCTTGCTTCCAAAATCCGTCCTAGGCCATGGAAACGAGTTCTAAGAACGTCATCATGATCGTCTCCTTCCACTGATTCCGTCCATGCCCATGATTCGTTCTAATTTTCCCTGAAATCAAAACGCCTAAAAACAAAGAACCAAAACCCTAGCTTCGGGCATGGTTGTACATGCTATAAAAATGCAATTCGATTATGTCAAAAGTTTCAGAATGCAACGAAAATCATGAATATACAAATAATTAGGCAAAAAGATACAAGAATCCAGAGTTGTGAGATCGTGCACAGGGCTATGTTCTTGAATACTTACAGCGTGATTCTGATGATTTCTGGACGTGCTTTTGATTGCTTTAGCTTCAGTGAATGGCTAGCAAGAGAGTTATGTGAAGATTTCTGATTGAATCGTCCCTTAACCAAGATTTTGATCTCCACTTTTTCCAAGCTTTTTCAGTTTTTGGTTTGGCCGCTTTAGCAGTTCTTAGGTCGTGTATTAGGTTTGTGTGGCTTGTGTATATATATTGGAATGATTTTAGGTTAAGAGTTGGGCCAATACCCTTGCGCATTGAAGATGGAAGATTTGTTTGACCACCATTGTTAACCTTTCCAAAAATAAGCCAAATCTGAGATTTTGTGCTTGAATGAGCCTTGGCATGATTTGATTGAGTGAATAATGATAATTGCAAGCTGTACAAATCATAAAGATCCCTTTACATCAATTTTTGGATTTTATTTGATTTAATATTGATTAATAATGAATTAAATCAATAAAAATGAAATAAAATAGAAAAATAAATGTTTGGTCATGAAATTATGTATGGGACACGTGTGTGGCAAGAAAAGACTAAATAAAGTGGAAAAAAGTGGGCCCTTTTGTCAAAAATTGGAGTTTTGAGGATAGTTGACTTTTGGCAATTTTGGAAAAATGCCAAACTTCAACAATGCATAACTTCCTCAATTTTGAACTTTTGGAGGTGTTCTTGGACTTTTTAGAAACCTTGAGATGTCCTCTAATCAACCCTTTTGGTATCATCACATTTTGATATTCCATTCTCAAGTTATAAGCTTTGGAAATAAAGGTATTTTTGTTGACTTTCAAAAATGACCTATAATGTCCAAATTTGTAACTTCTTGTGAGTGCATTTTCTGATCTTGGGGTATGAATATGAATTGTGGTAAATTGAATCCTATTAAAAATGAGCTTTGGATGGGTCATTTCTCACAAATTATGAGAAAGTTATGCTTGGTCAAAGTTGAGTTGACGTTTCCTGCAAAACCCTAATTTAGAAACTTTTGAATCTTGATGAATTTTGAGTAATCCTTGATGAATCATGATCAACCCTTGATAAAATGATGAATCATACTTCAAAATGAGAATGTTGACAAAAAAGCTTGAGGTTTGACTGTATTTGGGACACAGTTGACTTTTGCCCTAGCACAGTCGATTTTTGGGCCTCTTGAGCAGTTGACTGACCAAACTTCCTCTGCATGGCTTGAAATTTGACATGGATGGACTTAAGAACATATTAAGACATTGGGAAGCACTTAAGGCCATTTGGATGTAAGGACCTTGATGCAACACAAAACCCTAATTTTGAATTGACTGCCTTAGGAGGTGATTTGACTATACAACCCTTGAGCAATCTTGAACCATTTGAAGATCATTCTTGACAAATCTTGAGGAATATGGGAGGGAAAATTTTGGGGTACAACACCTTTAATTTAAACCCGGGGCACGGTAGTCTCTCAGTTAATTCAAAAGATGCGCATTGAAGTCACAAAACTCTCAGTTCATAATACAACGAACGACATCAAAAGCATTCCTCTGGAATCAAAAGACAGTGGTGGTTCCTTATCTCATAGGCAGTCATTATCTCTCTCTCAAAAAAAAAGAAGAGAAAAAAGCCCACTGAGCCAAAACCTATAAAGGAGGCTTAAGAAAGCTGGGGCATCCCGCTGACTGTAATCTCGAAAACAGGAACAGTCAGGCAAAAGTTAGGGATAACAAATCAAAAGAACGAGGTCGCTACAAATCCTCAACAACATGAAAAATGTTGCAAAAAAATGATGACTGCCTTCCGACAAACTTAACTTGTCTGAACCATCACCAAAACGTCATTCCAGACTCAATTGGAGTTCAAGCGCACAATTAACTGAGCTTAGGATTGAAGAACATCACGAACAACGGATGGGTACAAATACACTTTGAGCCTTTATCCTTTGTTTCTTAAACCGTGAACCAAGCCACGTTACAACCCTTCAAAAGTCCTAACTGAAGCATGGGTTAGTTCGAAAGCATACTGTTACAAAAGGTATCCTGACTCTTGTAAGGCTCTGCTCTAAATCCTGAGTTTGAATTTTCTTAGCAAAATTTCTTTACTCGCTAAAACGCATTTTCAAAAAAAAACTTCAAGACAAACATAAACTTTGCATTACTTGAATATCATTGTTTGCATATGGCTATTTGTTTGACAGCGAAGAAATTCACAAAGTAAATGTTCCGATGAACGAAAGCCCTCTCAGTGAACAAAATCACTTCAAAAAGGATGACACTTCCATTGACAAATCTCCTATCAACAAGGGGGCATGACATGTCACTATCCAGCACACCTAGGGTAGTCCAGTCAAGATTTCGAGAAATCTTTGAAGAATTGCAGAGCAACCAGGGGCAAGTCTCCATTTCCATCACTTGGGGCATTGAACGTCAATCTCAGCAAAGAGTTACATACAATCAAACTTTTTGGTAATGCCACAAACATTCGCTACTAGGGGCAGTGACAAATCTCCCTAAAATCCTTCTCATAGGATGATTCCCCAGCAAGAGTATAATCTCTGACCGCCTTTTCCCAGCTGAATCAACCTCAAGAATCCTCGAGGACTTCCCCCGACGAAGATGTCACCTCTCTAACGGACTGACGACTGGGTTTATTTCCCCAACAACACCAGGATTCCCCGGCTTGAGTTTGCCTCTCCGACTACTACAAATCAAAGGACCACAACTCCTCTTCCCCAGTAGGCTACTCTACAATCCCCAACAAGTTACTGCGAAACCTGGACCCGACCAGATATCAGTTCAACTTCGACTCCCCAGTAGAGCAACGAACGACTAAGACTCCTAAACTCTTTTCCCAAGCAGGAATAAACATTCTCCCCACAAAGTTTTCAACTTCCCCCAGCGGAGTTCTCCTCAAACAACAAAATAGGAATCCATTGGAAATATTCTAAGCAAAGTTTGAAGACACACATACTCTTCAACAGCAGTTCAGGATTTAATGACTCCCCAGATTTTGTCAAGGATTTATTTTCCCAGACAAAAATACATTCATTAACATTTCACATTTCATACATCCTATTTACATACATGATAAGTGCATACAACACAATCTCATTTATTTTGAGAACATCATGACATCGTGCATTTCATACATCATGACATTGCATACAACTAAAGTTTTTCCTTTTTCAGAAAAAGGTCAATCAAACAGATGGCTACCATCAGCCTTTTCAAGTTCCAGATTAATACCTGAAACCAGACAGGACAATTATCTACTTGACCGTCATCAGGCAACCCTACACCGGTTCCTTCTCAAATTCCAGATGCAGTTTCACAAAGACTCATCATCAGGCAACCCTACACCAGTTCCTTCTCAATTCCAGATGCAGTTTTACACGGACTCATCATCAGGAAACCCTACACCGGTTCCTTCTTAATTCCAGATGCATTTTTACACAGACTCATCATCAAGCAACCCTGCACAGGTTCCTTCCTTCCAAGATGCAGTTTTACACGGACTCATCATCAGGCAACCCTACACCGGTTCCTTCTCAATTCTAGATGCAGTTTTACACGGACTCATCATCAGGCAACCCTACACCGGTTCCTTCTCAACTCCAGATGCAATTTTACACGGACTCATCATCAAGCAACCCTACACAGGTTCCTTCCTTCCAAGATGCAGTTTTACACGGACTCATCATCAGGCAACCCTATATCGGTTCCTTCTCAATTCCAGATGCAGTTTTACACTGACTCATCATCAAGCAACCCTACACAGGTTCCTTCCTTCCAAGATGCAGTTTTACACGGACTCATCATCAGGCAACCCTACACCGGTTCCTTCTCAATTCCAGATGCAGTTTTACAGGAACTCATCATCAGGCAACCCTACACCGGTTCCTTCTCAATTCCAGATGTAGTTTTACACGGACTCATCATCAAGCAACCCTACACAGGTTCCTTCCTTCCAAGATGCAGTTTTACATGGACTCATCATCAGGCAACCCTACACTGGTTCCTTCTCAAATTCAGATGCAGTTTTACACTGACTCATCATGAAGCAACCCTACACCGGTTCCTTCTCAAATTCAGATGCAGTTTTACACAGACTCATCATGAAGCAACCCTACACCGGTTCCTTCTCAAATTCAGATACGCTCCAGACACGGAAGCCATTCTGGAACTCATTCATATTCAAAGACAACTCTTGATAGAGTTCAGATACGCTCCAGACACGGAAGCCATTCTGATACTCGTTCAGATTCAATCTCCTGATACATACTAGATATGCTCCAGACACGACAACCATTCTATCTCTCAGATTCAATTATCAACCTCAAGTTCAAATGAATTCCAAACGCGGATGCCATTCTGACCTTTACACCAGCAGTTTGATTCTCCCCAGTGCAGTTGCCACAGAAGTCATTCTGTCACTCATTCAGAACTTATCCTCAACACCAGTTGCTCCATACACATATTTTTCTCTGTTACCCATTCAGAATACAGATACACTCCAGACACGGCAGTCATTCTGATATTCATTCAAAATCCAAATACAGTTACAACTCAGATACGCGCCAGACACGGACGCCATTCCTTTGCTCATACAAACTCAGTCCCCAGATACAGTTCAATGGCATTCCAGACACAGATACCATTTTGATGCTCGTTCTCCTGACCTACAACATTGCAATTCAACAAACATTCTTGGATGGCATCTTTAAGCCCATCTCCAGCAAGATTCCACCATCTCCAAATGGCATCTTTAAGCCCATTCCCTCAAACTACACTTTGACGAGTGCAAATGTTTTGGGCACTCTAGTGTCCAATCATCTTTTACCTTCGAGTCACGAACGACAAAACTGCCAATCTAACTCTTCAGGTTCAAGAAGATTGAACAGGGGCAGCTGTTGTACCCCAAAATTTGTCCTCTCAATTCTCAAGGCCTTTCTTACAAGGATTTTCAAGGTTCAAGCTTGAACAAGTGCATTTGGATGTTCCAAATACCAAAATTAAAAGGAAACTGTCAAAAATGGAAACAAACAGATAAAAATATTATTTTGACAAAAATTGGAGAAATACAAGTGTTCTTCGTTTCAGCTCTTTCGATTGGCCTTTAGGCATCTTTCAATCAGAATCCTTCGATTGACTCTTGGCCTCCTTCGATTGCTCAAAATGGATGCTAGCGTGCCTCTTTCACCTGGGCATGTGACTTCTTGTTGCAGGCTTCGTTTGTGACTTTTGTTGCCTACATTGCTTGCCTTGAAAACCATGTTTGTTGGCCACAAGTACCCCCTGCAAGGCAGACCCTTCGATTCACCAAGCATGTTGCCTGCATGCTTGCTTTGAAAACCTATTTTAGCTGCCTGTAAGCCTGTTTCGATTTGGACAAGTTCACTGCCTACAAGCCTGCTTCGATTGGGCGTATGCTCCTTGCAAATCTGCTTCGATTGGGCAATATGCTTCCTTCGAGCATGAGCTTTCGATTTGGCAATATGTTTTCTTCGATACAAGTTTCGTCTAGGCAATGTGAATTCAAATAGGTCTCCTTATATTCAGAAGGAAATGATCTCCATACAGGTTTCGATTGAGTTTTTGGTTCCCATTGAAACAGTGTCCTTCGACTCAGGAATGTCCTTCGATCCTGGAATACCCTTCAATTGTCATTTCAAAAGGTCCCTGGACTGGAACTTCAGAGTGTCCTTCAACTGGAACTTCAGAGTTTCCCTTAATAAGAACATCAGAATGAAATGACCTTCGAATGGCATTTCAGTGCATAGTTTCTCTTAATCTAAGATGCTCTGATGAAGGAAGTTCTGAACACTTCGAATCATAACTTAGACTCATCACAAGGCCAAGGGCTGGTCGAAGTTGTCTAATAGGGAATGTTCTAAATAGATTCGAATTGGACTTTGAAGCTGGCAAAGAAGGCCCATTCGAAGGTCCATTCGAAGAACACACAGTTGGTCCATTCGGAGGACACACAGCTGGTGAAAACAAATGTTGTTTTGTTCCAGTCTGGTTGAAAGGTGTAGAAAGATGGAGGATTCGACTCAAAAGATCAAGCTGAACATTCAGACCCATAGGCTAGGCCACGTGTCTTCCCTTTTTAGGCCTGTACCCATCTGTTGTGTAAGACCACTTGCACAGTACTACCTTTTAGGAAAGTCTGTCTTGAGCCTTGCACCTATTTTTCCTTCAGCATGAAGCAACCCCATCTGAACCATTCATCTTGCTTTTGTGGCACAAGTGGACATTTACTTTCCAGCTGGGCTTTATTTTATTATTATTATTTGCACCCCAACTGCCAAGAGGCCCCCACATGTACTATTTTATCATTTATTTGCAAGGTTGGCTTTGGACAACATGTCCATTCTTTCTCTATAAATAGAGGAACGTTTGCAACAGCAAAGGGGGCAGAGGAGAGAGGAGAACGTATCTTCAAAATTCTCACACACCACAAAATTCTCAAACACTTAAACACTTAAACACTTAAACACTTAAACACTCAAACACATACCCAGAATCCAAACAACAAATCCAGAACTGCATCCTCCTACCTAACACCAGAACATCAAACCTGTGTTACAAACAACCAGCCTTGAGGCCTGCATAACCTCAAAACCCGCCTTCCTTACCAAAGCCAGAAAACTCAAGCCAGTCCAACTGCAACTGAAAAAAACCCTGCCTAAAGCCAGTCCAACTGCAATTGCAAGCAAGCCTGTATCAAAACTAACAAAAACTCAGACCTGCCTGTATCAAACCAAAGAGCAAACACTTATCCCCTTAGAATCTGAAACATCCCTATACCTTGTTACCCTTTGAATCCAGTAGGAAGAACCTCACACTTATCCAGTATCAAGGACATAACTCCTGGTTCCTCCCTTTGAATCCAAAAACATTCAAGGAAACCACTTAAAGAACCAACACACATTCCAGCCTCAAGCAAGGTAAGACATTCTTAACCTTGAACCCTTCATTTCTGGCATAACATGTAAATAAGTTTCCTTTTCGTTTCACACATATACACAATATTTATTACCTTTTCGTTTCCACTCTTTTAGTTTGTTTTTATTGTCTCTCCTTTTGGTTTTGTTCTTTGGTTTGTTACAAATGCTCTAAGAACTAATCTGGCCCTGAGGTAATGACAGCATGGCCTTGGGCCATGTTGCTATTTAATATCTCAAACGAAATAAACAAAATACAGGAGTATGAAACTGTTGTACCCCAAAATTTGCCCTCCCATATTCTTCAAAGTTGTCAAAGAGTCATCTTCAAATGGTTCAAGATTCCTCAAGGGTTGCACAGTCAAACCCTCTCCTAAGCCAGTCAAAATTAGGGTTTTGGTTCTTTCATGGAGTTTGAGGTTTTCAATGGCTCAATCAATTCTCATGTGCCCATATACATTGTCAAGTATCTACATGTCAAGTTGCAAGACTCACAGGGTCAAATTCCACAGTCAAAAACTCCAATTGCTCTACAGTCAATTGCAGGGGCAAAATGGTCATTTTACAGTCAAAAGTCAAAACTTTTGGTCAACATCTTATTTTGAGCTCACAATCATCATTTTATCAAGTCTTGATCATGATTCCACAAGAATGGCTCAAAAATCATCAAAGATGCAAAAGTTATTATTTTTGGACAGTAGAAAAGTCAACTGTATCTTGACCAAGGCATAACTTTTTCATGGTTCATCAGAAAAATCCCATCCAATGCTCATTTTGAAGGGGATGACATTTAATACAACTCATCTTCACATTCCAAGTCCAAGAGATGCTCTCACAAAAATTTATCAATTTCTACATTATAGGTCAATTTCAAAAGTCAACAAAAATGCACTTTAAGTCAAAGACCATAACTTGATATTGGTAAATCAAAATGACATGGGACCAAAGGCATTGGTTAGAGGACTTCAAGACCTTTCCAAAATGTCCAAGAACATGTTCATATGATCAAAATTGAGAAAGATATGCATTGGAGAAGTTGGGAAATATTTGTGAATTTGCAAAAGTCAACTTTGCTCAAAACACTTTGTTTTTGCTAATGGGCCTCAAATTCCTTCTTGAAACTTTATCCATGGCCTATGCACGACCCATTAAGCTTAAATTGATTTATTTTCTTATTTTTTATTAATTAATTGGATTTTTAATCAATTTTAATTCATTTAATTAATTTAAATTGTAGGAAATTCATATATATGGTTTTTCAATCTTTTTGTGAAGCAAACAAGCTCAAGATATGCTGGCAATTCGTGTGCAAATCAAAGGGACAAGAATCTCCAAATTTAGCAACTTTCTTCAATCAAAAAGATTCAAAAATATTTGATTTTCAATCAAATATTGAAACATCAATTCCATGGATTTCTTGGCAAGATTGTGACCTAATTCCATTCTCCTATAAGTACACAAGTGAACCCTAATGCCACAGACGTGAATTTGCTGCAGAAAAGCCATAACCATATCAAGAAAATTCAAAGAAAATTGCGAAACTGTTTTCTATATTCCAGGGCCATTCAAAGCAATTGGTTGATTCTAACACCTTGCAGGGGTTCCCATGAACGTGTAGCAATTAAATTCATACGCTAAAGCTCAAGGAATCCAAGGAAACAGTTTCATGTTTGAACATCTTTTCCAGAATTGCAACTCATTATTCATGTGCATTTGACATATTTTATTGGTTGTTTTGTGTTAATAGGGACCATACGAAGCTTTTGGCATAGGTTAATTGGATTAAAACGTCCTAAATCCAAAGATACCATGAACGAATTCTAGGGTTTTCGAGTTCTGGAATTGGGGCTTTGTAAACCAAGTAAAATTAGGATTCATGAGGCATATGGTTGTAATCCTGAGAACCAGACGAATTTAACCCATCCATCGCGAAATATTTATGTTCATCATGCTGCTAATCGCTATTTTTGGTCATCATGTTTTGTGGGGGTTAAAAACCCACGCTATCTAACGTTATATTTACAGGAACGAAGGAAGAAGACGAGGACGTGTTCACGTATCATTGGCCAGTTTGAAAATAAACGCGCGTTTTTGTGTTTTCAGTATATTGTTTATTCTTGATATATAATACTATCTCTCTATCCACTTAACAAGCGCGCACTCCAGTCCAGTTGGCAAGGGCATTAAGGCATTATCCTTTGGGACCTGGGTTCGAATCCCAGGTCCCCCATAATCCTTGTTATTATTTTCTTATGCGTATTCAGGTGCAGCTTTCCAGGATACATCCTACCATGCAATCCCAACATCCAAACGCCATGTGTCTCCACCCTCAAATCCAATGGCCATGAGATGAAAGACTATGGTACTCCCAGTCAACAAACACCTAGCCAATCATCAAAGTCAAACAGGCTTACAACTTAATGGGCCAGAATTTCTTTCTAACCTCCTAAATGGGCCAACACACCCCCCTGGTTTTCTTTTTTATTCTTTTATTCTTTTTCCTTTTTATTTTCTTTAATTCTTTTTATTATTATTATTATTTAACTAACAAATAATCCTTTTTCATAATAAATTAAGACAACTAAAAAATGTAAATATTTTTATTATTATTATTATTATTATTTATTAATTTCACTTTATTTTTTGTAAATAAATTCTAAATATAATTAATTTAGTTAATTAGGTTAACTTTTCCTTTTTTCACAATAAATAAAATCAATCTAGAATTAGGTTTTTTTTCTTTTGACAATTTTAATCCTTTTTATTTTATTTTCATTAAAACATAAAAAACATAAAAAATACTTTTTTCTTTTAATTAATTAATTAATTAGTTTTAGAATTAGGTTTAATTAAATACAAAAAGGACCAAAATTCATTCTTTTCTCAAAAAGGGTCAAAACCCTAAGGACTTTTCCAATTCAATTTCTTTTCGCGCATAATAATTTTGATTCATATTTATGTAACTGTTCCGAGGATGTAATAGCGTAATTAGGACTTTTATCGCTTTCTTTATTTTCTCGTAATTTACTTTTCAAGGGTTATATTTTTGGCGATGTAAATACCCGACGCCTTGTAATAGCGTAGATTTACTTTCCGCAATTTACTTTCCGCATAATTATTAACTGTTAACTATGCATGACAAGACTTGCCTGGAAATTAAAATCAACTCGTAGCTCACCCTAAAATGTGCAAAGATAATATAAACTGAAACCTGACACACGTGCACATGCCACTCTTAGGGTACACCTCACTTGGTTGCCTCAACGTGGTCATTGAGTATAGGGTGTTTTAGAGGTCGCCCTCCTGTCTAAAGATCCAGTTGCCTCGAAACGGTTGCCTCGGATAAAAATGGATCTAGGACATTAGGGTTACCGCTAAGGCGTCCTACTATTGCTTTGGTGACCACACATGTCCCTATAATCGAATTGACCCGAAAACTCCAACGACGGTGCTACCTACTTCTCAATAGTGGGATAGTACTGTCTAAAGGATATTTACACAGCTTAATTCCTTAGAGTAGGTAGATTTCTCCTGGGTACTTGCTCTTTCAAAAACAAAAACAACTTTTCGCACTTACACTTTCAAACAAAAGTTTTCAAACAAATACTTCATACACTCTTGAGGACTGATACAAGAGTTACTTAGAAGTTTTCAAACAAACTTTTTTCAAAACCCACAAACACAAGAAAAGCAAACAATCTTTTGAAAACATAGTGAGCAAGTACCTAAGAGCCCGTGGATAACCACAGATAGAAAGGGTGCTAACACCTTCCCTTTCTATAATCTACCTCTCGAACCGAGAAACATCTCGAAAAGGAATTTTGCTGTGCTTTTGTCCTTTCCTTGTTGGAGAAAATAAAAGACGGTGGCGACTCTTGCTTACCGCGACATTTCGCGAACCAGCATTTCAAAACAATCAGTTCTATTTCCACCGATCACAGAAACGAAGCCCCAGGCTTCCTCACTGACTCCAGACCCAATCGAAGGAGACAGAAAGGCAGATTGCATCTTGCATAGATTCCAGGCCCAATCGAAGAAGGCAACAAGGCAGGAAGGCCCAGCCAGAGGCACACTTGCACTAAGTCCAGACTCAGACGAAAGACATTTCATGCTGGTGCCGGCCTCCAAACGAAGTACATGACCTGACTGGTGCCAAAGCCCAATTGAAGGCTATGACCTCACAGGCGCGAATTCCCAATCGAAGGATAGGACCTCACTGATGCCAGCCCCCAATCTAAAGAGGCCAACAAAATGCAAATCGAAGGGTGCTACTGCCTGGGTCGAAATACACTCATTTTTCTTACTTTTATCTTATTTTTTTCATATTTTTCTTGCACTTCAATATGGTTGTAATAGTGTAGGATATTTATCTTTCTGCATTTTATTTACTTTGTACAAATGCTAGTAAATAGGTGTGTATGGCAAGATAAAATCCACAGTAGACAACCCAAAAAAATCAAAGAAAAAATGCATGTAATCAAACACACTTGCACACATGCACCCTTGGGGTAATTCCACTTGTTGCCTTACAAAAATGGCCATGTTATGCACGTGGGATGTCTTAGCACAAACGAATTGAAAAAAGATCATAGTCCCTCGATGACGCTATCAAAGTTGCCTTTCAAAATGATCTTGGTCCCTACAGAAAAGTGCTAAGTCATTTCACAACATTGTTATCATGGTCATACGATGACCCTCGCCTGTCCCGTTAACATCCTAACACAAGGTTGTTCACCAAATACAATGGTGAAACAACACTGTTAAAAGGGTTAAAAACATAAGAAAGATCTTTGAGTAAAATAGGGTAGACAACTCTTAGTTACTTGATCAAAAATCTTGCAAAACATCCTTGTTATTTTTCAAAACACACTCCACAACACAATTTCAAAACAACTTTCAAAACATTGAAAACCTTTCAAAAAGACATACACCTTTGTATACATTCAAACAAGAATCATTACAAAGGTTGCCACAACGATGGCCTCTTTTCAAAACATCTTTCAAAATCACACACAAAGCACCATTTCAAACAATTAAAAAGCAAAAGCAAGTGATCTAAGTAAGTAACTAAGAGCCCATGGATAACCATGGATAGAAAGGGTGCTAATACCTTCCCTTTCTATAATCTACTCCCCGAACCCAATAAAACATCTCAAAGGTCTTTCCTGTGCTTTTTGACCTTTCCTTAGGATAAAATAAAAAGTCGGTGGCGACTCTTGCTAAACCGAACATTTGCGAACACAAACGCAAAACCTCAAGTCAGTTCTCCCACCGTATCACACCAAGGATAGTAACCAAATAGTACAAGTACCATTAAAGATTTTTTAGGGTTTATGTTGATTATTAAGTATCTTAAGAAAGGAAAATAAAAAGCTCAAGTGAGCAAAGTAAAAATGGCAAGAAAGTAAATGATCAAATGTGCAAAGATGAAAATGGCATGAAATGTAAATGCTAAAAGTAAATGGTACATAAAGCATAAAAAAGAATGAAAGCATAAGGTAAAACAAGTCAATAATTAGTGGTTAGTTGGATGACCATCTTGAAGCTTGCATTTGGAACTCATTAGAGGATTGGTAGAACCAAAGCCTCCACACAACAAGTTGCATTTGCTTTTTGTCAAGTATATCATCCATTTGCAATTCTCATAAGTACCATTTAATGATCAACGATGTTTAAGTGATCCGCGTTGACCAAAGGTGTTGTAGATCCATTAGAGAATTGGTAGAACCAAAGCCTCCGCACAATGAATCTCAAGGTTATTGGATCAAAGAGATCAAATTAACATACTTGGGCTTGCAATCATAAGTTTGGGCCACGAATGATCATTTATTCGAATCGGGACAAAATTTAGCGATATGTTAAGCAATCGTAAGTGGACAAAATTTAACGCTATGTTAAGCAATCGTAAGAGTGAATGACGCGTTTTGGAGGGAATTCGTACAAACCTGATACACGAGTGAAGTGTGATCCAAACTTCACCAAAACTCATCCAATTCTTGCGTTTTGATGCACTAATCCACTTGGGAAAGTTGGCTAATCATGGTTAGACCCAAAACACGTGTTAATTAGAGGTTTAGAGGTTGTAACATGAAATTCAAATTCTGACTTGCAAGGAAACTTCAATTCCAAGTTACCATTTTTGAAACTATGGCATTCTCAGCTCAAGGGGTCTTAAGGCATGATTCTTGATGCTTTAGAAAGATGAGGTTACTAGCTTTGCAATGGAAAAAGAATGGAGTTAAATGGATGCTTGAGCTGAAAGTTATATTGAGTCAAAGTTGAAGAAAAAGGGTTGACTTTCCATACTTAGAAATATTTCAAATTCTTCATCAAAAATGTCCTATAATGTCTTGCATCCAAACATGGCCTTACACTTGGAATTTGCTCTTGATCAAAAAATATGAAATGAAGTAGATCTCTTGAATGACATTTTGAAACTTGAATCATTCAAAGTCTCCAAAATTTGAGCAAGTTATGACTTGTTGAAGTTGGCAAAATTTCATGAAATGACCTATAATCTTTTGCATCTTTAAGGCAACTTCCATTCATTTTCCCACTTTGCACATGAAAGAAGGCATAAAGTTCACATCCTAAAGATCATCTTGGAAAATGAATGGGATCAAGGTGATAAAAATTGACCAAGTTATGATCATTTGAAGTCACACATGGAAAATTGGGGATTCATCTAGAGGACTTGTAATCTTTCTTCTTCACCAAGTTTCTTCCACATGAAAACTCTTTGGAACTTTTGAAGTGATTTGTTGATAACACTTTGAATAGGAGTATATATTTGGAATCACTTAAAAATACCAAAAGGTGAGCAAGATGTACTCCTTTGAAGTTCAAAACCCTAGCTCCTAGATCAAGAAAATGCTTTGAGGAACTTTGACAAGTTTGAACAAACTTCTTGTACCAATATTCTTGCTTTGTGAATAGAAGTTGTTGAGGATGATAATGAGGACTCATAGCCACCAAAACCACTTCCATATCTTTAAATTTGAGAGAAATATGCTCTTGTGACCAATGGGAACAAAACCTTGTCCAAACATGACAACTTCTCCAATCAAAACCCCTTGTACTTTTGAGTCAAATCTAATAACCTTGAAATGTGATGAAACAAAGAAACCTTGCCATTACAAATCTCCCAAAACCAATTCAATGGTGAGGTTTGAACTTCTCAAGCTATATTGACTAGGGCGTGGAAATAAACTCATGAACCCATGGGGTAGCTTGTTAAATCTCATTGCCTTCACCTACATGGATAACAAGCAAGACAAGCCAACATTCCATTTTATTAGTTAAATGAAGAAATCAAAACAATATTCATGATCATAAAAGGAACATAAGTCAAGGTGCTTGGTAATCCCTCAAAAGGAACAAAACTCAAAGTAGGGAGGGGAACCAAGAATCCTAGTGTAATCTTGTTGTGAATAAACCAACATGGTATGATGAAGGGGTCTTAGGGGGGAAAATGGGGTACAACACACTGGACTGAATTCCTAACATCACTGGACCGAATTCCTAACTATGCCATGAATGCATGATCCGCAACAACACAAAACAAATGACCACGACTAGTCAAAACACACCATCATTCATGAATTAACCACCACATCATCATATCATCTTAGACAAAAATAAATCATCACATGATAGCCATAACATCATAACAAGAAAAGCATCAATGTATTATCATCATAGTAAATATAGTATTAATGTATTATCATCTTAATATCATAGTAAACAAATCGTCATTGAAATCCGACACAGGGAACCTAAATTCATTCTAGACTAGGTATTAGGAATATGCTTCTTATTCTTCCTCTTACTCCATATAAATAAGGTTCATCATGTTAGATATCCCACACTTTAAACGAAACCCTAATCTGAGTCCTAAAACTCAAGTTATGACTCTTTTAAGAAAGTCCAAAACAAACAATCAATTATGCCTTCCTTCGTCGGATGACACTTGTCTATCGCCTGGCGACGCACCTTTCGCATATGCTTTCCCCGACGATGCTAGAAGCGACGCATTTCAGTAGCATCACTCTTTTCTTCCTTCCATCGCTACCTATTTCGCCTGGCGTCGGCCTAGCGAAATTCCATCGGCTGGCGACACAACCATCATCACCCGGTGATGCTGTGCAAACTGGGTTTTCCTATTGTGATTTCCTGTATAAATGTTGAAGCGGTAAAGAGGCAGCAAAAAGTAAGTATTTATTTAGTTTTATCATATCGCCTCCACAGGGATTAGTGGTTACTGAATTGTCGTTCGACAATTTCTCTCGTTTATGAGTTTGGGAATAAAATGAGTTTGTTTGTAAGGTGCGGGAATTAAAACTTATAAACATAAAAAGAATTTCATTCTTCTAAGTAAAGAAATCTCAAGTTTGTATTTCATCTACCCTTTCAAATACTTAAACTTACTACCCAGTTGCACTTAAACTTAACTACTCGTCAATATCATCATGTATCGCTAACACATAGGTCATCTCTAACGCAGAGCAAGATATCAACCGTATTGCTCTATGTCAATGATCTCTCAGCATAACATAAAACAACACGGAGACATTAAGAGTTGATACCTAAGTGATCACTAAGCCTAAATCTATCTCTAGAATCTAAGCCCAATATATATTATTCCTAAGTCCGGATTCAACCCGTCCATCTCTGCAACAACTCAAATCCAAACACTTAGCAAGCTAAAAAGGATAAACATCAATAAATATTTGTAAAGAAAGTTTCATACAACACCATGAGCAATAAATATACATATAATGAAGGTAAAGTTACCTACAAAATCCAAAAAGTAATGGTTACAAAGAGAGGAGGAGGAGAAGAAACCAAATTTCACGTAGTGTCAAACACGATCCATAAAGCTCACGACCCCCAGATCATCCAATTGCAAGCCACAAATGTTGTTTTCTAAGCTCTAAATATCAAAGAATGAAGGTGATGGAGTTTGGGAACAAATACCCCAGAAACCATAACCTAGAAAATGAACTAAAATATGTTTTATGAAACTATTTGCGCTAAGCGGGCTCAAAGTTATGCTTCTGCCAAAATTCACAACATCACTCGCAGCACGCTACAACTTCCTCTTAGCGCGCCTGCCTGGACATAACTTTCTCAAAAATGGTCTTTTATTTCGAAAAAACGCATCCGGAGTTGTGCCTTCGACACCTTATTCCTCGATGCTCCAAATATGCGACAAATACCTACAAAATAGACCAAAACTATCAAACGGTACACTATTTACATAAAAACACAATCACTCGCAAAGTAAACGTATTTACAAACAAAGTGGGGAATTATTCAAAGAATATTAACAAAAGTATCGATAAGTGCAACAAAACTTATATACAAAAATAGCTACAATTTGCACTTATCAAACTCTCCTCAACTTGAACTTGTTTGTCCTTAAACAAGGCCAAACAACTCAAAGAACAAAGAAACAATAATCACAAAATCACGAATCAACATGTTTTTAAAACAAAAAACAAATGTATGGTTTAAAATAAAAATGTAGACACAAGGCAAAAACTTACCACTAAACTACAACGATAACATTGAAAATGAAACAACTCCTAAATACAAAGCACATGTCAAAAATTATAAAATAATACAATATTCACAAGTGAATCACACCTAACACACACTTCATTGGTATATGAAAAACACAAACATGAGGTTCTCAACTCTCACCCAACAATCTTGCTAACAACAACTAAATTATGCATTCATCAAAGCAAATTCATATTGAAAAGCACAAAAGTAAAATCACAAGGGCTTTAAGGGTTGTAGTGTGGCTTGGGTAACAAGGAAGAGTTAATATCTAAAGGTAATTGAAACAAAAAAAATGCCTAATACTATGGGAGTGATCAATTCACAAAGTCTCAAGCACCGCTCAATCAACTTTTTCAACTTTCCCAAATGTTACACCAACACAAAACTTTTTATTTGATAAATTTTTTTATTTTTCAAAACTTTTTCTCTTTTATTTTTCTTTACACATTTTTTTCCTTTTCTTTTTCCACCACATTATTTATTTTCAACCTCAAACAACCATCTTATAAAAAAGCAACATTGCTCTCCCCAACTTAAATACGACCACACATAGTGACAAATTGCTCCCACTTTCTAAGGCAAGAAAAAATTCAACCAAAATACATGGTTGAGGGTTAAGTACCAACAAAGAACATTAGAATCCATGATGAATTCTAACTAAAAGGCTCAAAGGGATTCACAAATTATCACTCACTCACAAGGTGAATTAATTTTGGTTAGGTAGTTTTTCTCAAAATCAAACAAAATGCCTTGATCATTTCATGCTTTCATACGAATCAACATAAATGCAAGATTAAACATAATAAAATTGAGTTAAGACAAAATTGTTTGTCTCCCGTGCATATAGTAAACAATGGAAAGCAACCTCACAAGGGTTTTAGTCCTAAAGTGATTCAAAATTGAACACAAATTGCAAAAGAATGAATGACATAAAAATTGTACAAAAGAAAAGTCTCTTAAACATGCTATATTCTAGAAAGTGATAAATGAGTACCTGGCGTGTACTAACTTCAAAACACTATCATTACCATACATTCTCAATTTGAAACGTTCAGACTTGGAAAATCGCCTTAAAATTCCTCAAGATATCAGACCAAAATTAGAGTCCAAACAACAAACAAAAGAATTAGAAAAATAACTCTATTATATATTAATATAAAAAGCCTAGGTGAGAGTGGGAAAAAGGGAGGGACAAGTGAAATAAAAAGAATTCACTGGCGCAACACAGCAGAGCACGCTAAGCGGGCTAAACCACAGTAAGCGCGCTACACCAGATACAAAAAAGCAAGACATCTGGTGCAGGTGCAAAGCAAGCCTCCACTTATCACCAACACAATCTCAATGTACATAATTTAAACTTTTTACAACAAACAAAACTCCTCAAACTAAACACCGCAAGCTTGCAGAAAAACACAAATTAACACATGAACACAAATTACTATAAACATACTAAACAACCAGATGAAAGTGACTAAACAAGTTGAAAAGTGAAGATTTGAGAATTTTAAGAACTTGTCCAATTTCAACTTGTTTAATCAACATTCACCACACTATCTAAACTAATACAAGGGAAAATAATTAAAACAACTAAAAACAATAAAACATTGATTATTTTACGTCGTAAGCTCGACGTCTGTTATTTCTACACACTTCTCTAAGTTGCCTCTTTACACAGTTAGTGCTCACCGACAGCGAAACCTAACCAAACACTTAGCAAACATGAAGAGAAACAAATATATACAATAAATTTACAAGTATACCAAACATGTAAAATTCAAAAATATGGTGAACATATACAAGTATCAATATACACAAGTGAAAATAGACAATATATATATATATATATATATATATATATATATATATATATATATATATATATATATATATATATATATATATATATATATATATATATATATATATATATATATATATATATATATATATATATATATATATATATATATATATATATATATATATATATATATATATATATATATATATATATATATATATATATATATATATATATATATATATATATATATATATATATATATATATATATATATATATATATATATATATATATATATATATATATATATATATATATATATATATATATATATATATATATATATATATATATATATATATATATATATATATATATATATATATATATATATATATATACGATATCTACAAAACCCAAAAACAAAGAAACTATCGCAATGCGATCTAATAAAAACACCAATCCCCAGCAACGACGTCATTTTTGTTGAAGCGGTAAAGCGGCAGTAAAAAGTAAGTATCTATTTAGTTTTATCATATCGTCTCCACAGAGATCAATGGTTACTAAATTTCCATTCGAAAATTTCTCGCGTTTATGAGTTTGGGAATAGAATGGATTTGTTTGTAAGGTGCTAGAATTAAAAGTTATAAACATAAAAAGAATTTCATTCTTCGAATAGTAAAGAACTCTTAAGTTTGTATTTTGTCTACTCTTTCAAATACTTAAACTTACTACCCAGTTGCACTTAACCTTAATTAATCATCAATATCATCATGTATCACTCACACAGAGGGCATCTCTAACACAAAGCGAGATATCAATTATATCGCTCTTTGTCAACGATCTCTCAGCATAACAAAAAACAACACAGAGGCATTAAGAGTCGATACTTAAGTGATCACTAAGCCTAAATCTATCTCTAGAATCTAAGCTCAATATATATTCATCCTAAATTCGGATTCAACCCGTCTATCTCTGCAACAACTCAAGTCCAAACAGTTAGATAGCTAAAAATGATAAACATCAATAAAGATTTTTTATACAACACCATGAGCAATAAATACACATATAATCAAGGTAAAGTTACATACAAAATCAAACAAATAATGGTTACAAAGAGAGGAAGAGGAGAAGAAACCAAATTTCACGCGGTGTCAAACACGATCCATCAAGCTCCCGACCCCCGTATCATCCAATTGCAAGCTACAAATGTTGTTTTCTAAGCTTTAAATATCAAAGAATGAAGGTGATGGAGTTTGGGAACAAATACCCCAAAAACTATAACCTAAATAATGAACTAAAATCTATTTTATAAAACTATTCTCAGTAGACCGCACTTAGCGGCCTCAACACGTTAAGCGGGTTGCGCGATACTTACACATTAAACCGCCTAAACTGCAATAAGGGTGCTATTCGCGCTAAGCGGGCTTAAAATTATGCTTCTGCCAAACTTCATAAAATTACTCGTAGCGCACTACAACTTCCGCTTAGCGCACCAGACTGGACAAAACTTTCTCAAAAATGGTCTTTTATTCTGAAACACGCATCCAGAGTTGTGCCTTCGACACCTTATTCCTCGATGCTCCAAATATACGACAAATACCTACAATATAGACCAAAACTATCAAACGGTACACTATTTACATAAAAACATAATTATTCACAAAGTAAACGTATTTACAAACAAAGCAGGGAATTATTCAAAGAATATTAATAAAAGTATCGATAAGTGCAACAAAACTTATATACAAAAACAGCTACAATTTGCACTTATCAATAAACCAGTCCAATTTCTTGCGATTTCATCACATTATAGGTCCTAAAACATCATCTAATCACAGCGTTTCATCATCTATCAACATCCTATAATTCTATACTCATTATGCATCAACTATAAACCATTATCCACCACTAATTCATCAATTCCTCATCAAACATCATCAAATCCTCATCTACCAAAACCGAAGGCAATCTTACATCATCTAAACCTTAAATCAAATATAATAACAATGATAAAACTCCCCTTACTTTAGATTATTGCAGAAAATTCCAATCCCTTGGTATTCTATCATAAGATCTTCCTGTCTCTATGCCTTATCTTTCTTTCTCCACAGCGTCTGTTCCAATTCCACGATCATACATAATGATTGTGTAAAATCCCAAACTTTTTCCTTATACCAAACTTGCCTTCTTAGACCCCTAATAATAAGCTTCCCATCATGCCTTCACTTATCATTCCTTAATGACTACACAAAACTATACAAAGAATATCTCAAAGGAGTTGTGCAGCGTTTTAGCATAGTTTTGTAGAACATAAATTCTTAATTCCAAGTCCTCCTTTTATAGCTAAAAAAAAAGATATGTTGGAGGGTAGAATAAGAAACATAAAACCAATTATTTTGTCCCCAAAGATCATGGTGGGAATGGTAGACAACATAGTATAAAAGGAGTGTCATTACGCCACCCTAGCAGAGTAGTGGTCACAATGTACTTTTTACTTTTATACTCACCATATCACGCAAACTAGTCTTGATTTTTATCTTCTATTTCTTCAGAGGCTTCTGATGTATGTTGATGAAGCATGTTGTAGAAGGATCAAAACTTTAATCCTCATAACCTAAGTCTTTGGAGTCTTCAGAACTTGTTCAGCAGAACATTGTCTCCAGAGTCTTCAGCACTTGGTTTTCAGAAGTAATATCTTCAAATCTTCAGAACTTGTTCAACAAAACCTTGTCTTCAGCATCTTCAGAACTTGGGACAGTAAAATCAAAACTTTAGAAGGCCTTAAAAGCTTCCTTGTAAAGTCACGATTTGAAGCTCTTGTACTAACGTTCCCTAGAACCGTTTCATAAGAAGCATTCCAGAATCTTGACTTAACTTTATAACACACCATATGTATTCTTCCAGAGTGTTGAGTTCAGAACTTGATGACGTCACACGCCTTCTACCAGAGTCAGGACTTGTTTAGCAAAATCTACACACTAAACATAAACCATTAGAGTTCACAATTGTTCTTTAAGATAACATGTAAAGTTATCATCAAAACTCAAGGCCAGATGCATAACCAATCTTGTTCTTACAATCTCCCCCTTTTTGGTGATGACAAAACCATATATTTTGATAGAACAATTCATACATGGTAATAACCATAGAACACAAATTTAGAAAAGCTAACCGGCTCCCTCTGAATTTGTTACACCTGAAATTCATTTATGCTTTTTCAAAGTCTCCCCTTGAGCCCAAGACTCACAAAATAAATTTTGTAGTACAGAAGGTGAAATAGAGAAGGCATACTTCCCCATTGACATTTGTGATACGGTGGCAGAACCGGACTGTTTTGGAAAACGCTGGTTTGCATTTTTTATTCGTAAAATGTCGCGGTAAGCAAGAGTCGCCACCGACTTTTATTTTATCCAATCGGAAAGGAAAAAAAGCACAGACAAATTCCTTTATTAGAGATTTTGAGTATGGGGGGTAGATTATAGAAAGGGAAGGTATTAGCACCCTTTCTATCCATGGTTTTCCATGGGCTCTTAGGTATTTTCTCATCATTTTGAAAATTGCTTGTGTGTTTGTGTTTTTGAAAAGTTTTTGTTTTACTTCGTTTTAACCCTTGCTTCTGTCTTCAAGAGTGTTACGAAGTGTTTTTGAAAACTTTGTTTGAAAAAGAGTGCAAGTGTGGAAAAGTTTGTTTTGAGCAAGTACCTACTAGCATCTAGCTACTCGAAAAAATAATGTTTTTGTTCTTGTTTCCTTTAGACAGCGCTATCCTACTATTAGTGAGTAGGTAGCACCATCGTTGGAGTTATAAGGGTCAATTCGAAAGGGACGTACAGTCACTAAACAATGTTAGGACGTCTTAGTAATAACCCTAGTGTCTTAAGATCATATTCGAGGTAACATTTTCGAGGCAACCTTTCCGAGGCAACATTTCCGAATGGGACTTTTGATCTTTGTTTAGACAAAAGAGCGACCACTAAAATACCCTATACTTAATGATCGTTTACCAAAGTGAGAGTATACCCTAGAAGTGCGCATGTGCGAGTGATTCAATTTCAGGTTATTATCTTTGCACATTAGGATTTGCTAACCATTTTAAAATTAACATACATTCTTGTCATGCAACCCTATTATCATACATCTAACAGTCAATATTTGCGGAAATTAAAATGCGGAAAATAGAGCTACGCTATTACAAGGCTTCGGGTATTAATTACATAGTCAAAAATCCCGCTAAAACGATAAATGAAAGGAAAAAGTCATAATTAATCTATTACATCCTGTGAGCAGTTACATCAATATTGTAAAAATAAATAAATGCGCGACGAATAGAAAACGAAAGGAAATTAGGGTTTTGACCCCGTCTAACCTAATTAAAAGAAAAATTATTTTTGGTTGTTTTTTATTATTTTAAGAAAATAAGGGTTTGAATTAAATATCTACAAACTTAATTACTAATTAAATTAAATTAAAGAAAATAATTACTTGACCTATTTTTGTATTTTGTTATTTTTAAGAAAAAGAAAATAGAATTTAAATTAAACAAAACCCTAATTTATAACTTGTTTTAATTTATTTACAAAAGAATTAAAGTTACCCTAAAAAAATTAAATTAACTAATTAAATTAATTTTTGTATAAAAAATAATTTCTAAATCTAATTGGATGAAAATTGGTTTTTTATAAAAAAAAAGAATTAATTTGGTGTTAGTAAAAATAATTTAAATAAATTAAATAAAAGAAAATATGAAAGAAAAGAAAAAGAAAATGGGCCTGTAATCAGCAATTGGAGGGGTGTGAATAGTAGCTTCTAGGCCCAAAAGCAAGGGTCCACGTTGACCTCCATGGATTCAGTGTTGTGCATTGACCAAGATGTATGATGGTCCTTCACATGATGGCCTTCAGATCTGGCCTGTGGACATCTGGTTGGTTGTGCATTGAGGATGTATAATGGACTTCACACTTGTGCATACGCTTGATCATATAAATGAAAATAATATGAAATATATGGGGGACCTGGGATTCGAACCCAGGTCCCATGGCCTTTTCACTTGCTTCCCCATCAACTGAGCCACACGCTTTTGTTGTATACAAAATAACAATAATTGATAATATATAATAAAGCAAGTTAGTGGGAGACAAACAAAAACATGCGCTCCAGAATTCAAATGGTCAAATGGGAGAGTGCCACGCCATCGTCCCCAACCTCTCTCTGTTAGTAAAAGTCAGAGACTTTTACCTACGGACAAATGTCTGTCACTAGAACTCCTGCATATTGCAAAATCATATATAAGCACGATAAATGAATTCTAATGGTATAGATCAAATCGCCTTGGCCTGCTGAGCATCATGGTGCCCTTCTTGTGGACCAATTTTTCCTGTATAAAAAGACCCTAAAACGAGACCAAGAACCCTAACATGGTGAATTCTGATATAGTCAACAAAAATGCAATTAACTGTTATGGATAGCTCGCAAATGCTTCAAGGAACAAGAATATGTAAGTAATTCATGCTACAAGTGCCAAAATAACGTGATTTGATTTCAAGAAAAGTTCAAGGTCGTGAACCACTTACATTGAGTTTTAGCGTAGGAAAATGCTTGTTCTTGATTGGTATAGCTTCCTTGTATGTCCAGGATGCGAATGGGATGGCTTAGGAATCTTGAAAACGCCTGGAAGTACAAAATCAGATCAGCACTTTCTTTGAATTTTTTCAAGTTTGGTTTTGCCTCTTCACGCCTCAAAACCTTGCATTTTTTGTCTTCAATTGTCCACTATATACCACTGATTGAATTAGGGTTACAATTGTGCTCTCAATCTTTATCAATTATGGCTTTTGATCTTGATTTGATTTCCATGAAAATCTTTCCAAAAATAGGCCAAAACCAATCTTTTCATGCACACATAGGCCTTGCACGATTTGATTCACTTGCTAGCTGTATATGGAACCTGAAACATGCACCAAATCTCAAGACTTAAATGGTTTGGATATTTTCATGATTTATTTTTATTTAAATTGATTTAATTGAAATAAAAAATCAAAATAAATGGTAAAAATAAAATAAAGGCAAGTGGAAAGAGCTAGGGCTCGTGGACCATGCTACCAACTCAAAATAAGTGCAAAAAGTTAGGCCCATTTAACCAAAATTGCAATTTGAGGCACTTTTGATTTTTGGCAATTTTGCAAACAAAGTCAACTTCACTAATGCATAACTTCCTCAATTTTGACTCTTTGAAGGTGTTCTTTGACTTTTTAGAAATCTAAAGATGTCCTATAAGCAACCCTTTTGGTCTCATCTCAATTGAGTCTTCCATGTTCATGTATGAAGCTTTGACAAAAAAATATGTTTTTGTTGACTTTTCAAAATGACCTATAATGTCCAAATTCATAACTTCTTGTGAGTGCATATTTTGAACTTGGAAGATGGAGATGAATTGTAGAGAATTGCATCCTCTTCAAAATGAGCTTTGGATGGGTCATTTCTCATAAAGTATGAGAAAGTTATGCTTGGTCAAAGTTGAGTTGACTTTTCCTACAAAACCCTAATTTAGCAACTTTTGGGTTTTGATGAATTGTGAGCAATCCTTGATGAATCATGATCGACCCTTGATCAAATTATGAATAACACTTCAAAATAAGGATGTTGACCAAAAATCTTGAAGTTTGACTGTATGTGGGCCACAATTGACTTTTGCCCTAGCATAATCGATTTTCAGGCCTTTGAGCAATTGACTGAGCAAACTTCCTCTGCAAAGCTTGAAACTTGACATGGATGATTTTGAGAACATATTAGGACAATGGTGAGCATTTGGGATCCCTTGGACTCAATTATTTTTATGCAACATGAAACCCTAATTTGAGGTAGACTGCCTTATGAGAGAGCTTGTCTGGTCAACCCTTGGACTTCCTTGAGCAATTTGAAGACCTCACTTGAAATGTATTGAGAAATATGAGAGGGAAAATTTTGGGGTACAACAGCTGCCCCTATTCAATCTTCTTAAACCTGAGGATGTAGATTGGCTTGTTTGCCTTTCGTGATCCGAGGGTGGAAGATGATTGAACACTAGAGTGCCCAGAAATTTGCACTCGCATGAAGTGGTACTTGTCTTATGATGTCTGGAATGGGCTTATAGATTCCATTTTGAAGTTGACGATGGAAGATGGGCCTAAAGATTCCATCCGAAGGAGTGTCGATCGCATAAGAGATTCCTTAGTGAGAGCTTGTATACCTGTTGTTAAGGGAGATTCCGCTGGGGAATGATTGTCTCTGTCTTGAGAGAAATTTGAATTTTAGGAGCTTCGGTCGTCCGTTATTCTACTGGGGAATTGTCTCTCGGTCGAAGAGGTGAAAATGAACTACTATCTAGTCGTGATCCAGGCTTCATAGTGATAAGACCGACTGCTATCTGGTCGTAATCCAGACTTTACAGTGACTTACTAGGGAGATGAGAGTAAACTTTCTATCCGGTCGTAACCCAGGCTTTGGAATTTCTCAATTCTTATTTGGTCGTAATCTAGGCTTCATAAGGAATTCAGTTTTTATCCGGTTGCATCCGGGCTTTAACTTGAATTTAGGGCACACTAATATCCGGTCGACTCCGGGCTTCTTAGTAATTGTCCAGTTACACTGCTATTTGGTCGAAATCCAAGCTTCGTAATGTCTTATACCTCTATATGGTCGTAATCCAGGCTTCACGATGTTTCTTACCATTATCTGGTTGAATCCAGGCTTCATGGTGTCCTGTACTGCTATCTGGTCGAATCCAGGCTTCACAATACTTCACTTCTTATCTGGTCGAAATCCAGGCTTCAGAAGAAATCAAGTGGTTATCTAGTCGCATCCGGGCTTCCATTTGATTTTAAGGCCTACTAATATGCAGTCGACTCCGGGATTCATAGTAATTAGCCGGGTGAACTGCTATTTGGTTGAAATCCAAGCTTCACAGTGTCCCTTACTGTTATCTAGTCGTAATCCCAGGCTTCAGTGTTCTTTACCGCTATCTGGTCGTAATCCAGGCTTCATGATGTATTATACCATTATCTGGTAGAATCTAGACTTCATGGTGTTCGGAGAAATCAAGATATTATCCAGTCGAATCCGGGCTTCATAACTTGCATTAAAGATATACCACTATCTCGTCGTAATCCAGGCTTCGTAGTATTCTTGGCTGCTATCTGGTCGTAATCCAGGCTTCACAATGTCTTCTACCATTATCTGGTCGAATCCAGGCTTCATGGTGTCTTTTATTGCTATCAGGTCGTGATCCAGGCTTCACAATAACTTATTAAGCTGCTATCCGGTCGACTCCAGGCTTCACGACTTATGTTTATGATATACCACTATCTGGTCGAATCCAGGCTTCATGGTGTCTTTGTATTGCTATTTGGTCGTAATCTAGGCTTCGCAATAACTTGCTGGAGATTAAACTATTATTCGGTTGAATTTGGGCTTCATAGCTTGAATCTGAGATAAACCACTATCTGGTCATAATCCAGGCTTTGCAGTATTCTGATACTGTTATCCGGTCGTTCTCTGGGCTTCACAATATGATGGAGGAATCAAGATATTATCCGGTCGGACCCGGGCTTCATAGCTTGAACTTTGTGAGAATTTAATTGTATCTTTCCCTGAAAGGTAAAGAGTTAGTCGTATGTAATGTCATGATGCATGACATGTATCGAGCAATGATGTTCTCAAAATAAATGAGATTGTGTTGTATGATGCGTATATGCATGTCATGATGTATGGATGTGCAATGTTCTCTTGATGTTCTCTAGTTGAGGAAAATAAATCCCAGACCACTGCTGGAGAGTATAAAGAGTTTCGTTCGCTGAGGATAACGACCGAAGATGATTTGAGAATACATTGGCCGATGAAAAATTCTGCTGGAGAATAAACTGGTGGGAGGATGACTCTGTTGGGAAGAGATACTCTGTCATAAGATCTGTTGATCTGGAGAAATAACCTCGTCTAGGAACGAATTACCTTTTTTGGCGGTGATGAACTCTATCGAGGATAAAATTTCTGCTTGTGGAAGAAATAAACTCCACTAAGGATGGTCTTCCATTGTTGGTGATATATGAACTCTGCCCGGGGAGAATTAACACCACTGTATTTGGGTACCTTTTACTCTGCGGGGAGTGTATATACTTTTAGTCATTTTCTTGAACTGGGTCTATCCCTGTACCTGGTGAATAGAGCAACTGTAAGGTTTGAACATTTCTTGTTTTCCCCTGTTTCTGGAATTGCGAGTAATCATCTTTTGTTTCGCATGTAAGTATTTGTGAGCAACAATTATTTTCAAATGCATATATCAAAAATGAATCATTGGACGTTCTTGCAAAACAAAACAGGAAAAGCAAAAACAATTTTGAAATTTATTATGAATGAATTGTATTGATTTTTGAAGTTGGCCCGTAATAGGCGTTTTGTATAAGAGGGTGAAGTCCTAGTAAGAGAACACCGCTGAAAGATATAATTTATACAATTTGTGAAAAACAAAGAAAAACAGCTATGTGAACAATCCCACTGGATTCCAACTCTGCTATTGCCTTTATATCTTCGAGCGTCTCATCACTTTGCTACTTGGCTGAAGGTAGATCAGATTGATTGGCGCCATCCGAGCTTGATAGTTGATACCGAAGTCTAGTTGCAAGATGATCCAATGAGACATAGTGTTACACTTTGATCCCTAATTTTTTCCTGGACCACCCTTTCGGGTTTTCAGTCCACCGGGATACCCTTTTTTACCCAAGACGCCTTTTCAGGTTTTCGACTTGCTGGGTGTATAGTTTTTTCATTTTCATCCCTTACTTTTGCCCGAACCCTTTTGGTTCGCCGGGAAGCCCTTATTTTTGCCTAGGCCAGTCGACCTAGCGGGTCTTTGATTATGCGTAGTATTTTTTCACTATGTCTGCATTGACGGGGTGAAGAAGGTCGTCACCATCCATGGTGGTTAGAATCATAGCTCCTCCTGAGAAAATGTTCTTAACCACAAATGGCCCTTCGTACGTGGGGGTCCATTTTCCCCTAGGATCACCTTGTGGCAGTATGATGCGTTTGATCACCAGATCCCCGACTTGATATTCTTGTCGTCTGACATTCTTGTTAAATGCCTTGATCATTCGTTTTTGATACGTCTGACCATGACAGATAGCAGTAAGTCTCTTTTTGTCGATTAAGTACAGCTGATCAAGCCGGGTCTGGATCCAATCGTCTTTGCTCAAACCTGCATCCTTCATAATTCGGAGAGAGGGTATTTGGACCTCAATGGGTAAGACTGCCTCCATGCCATACACCAGAGAGTAGGGTGTTTCCCCGGTTAACGTCCGCGCTGAGGTGCGGTACCCATGAAGAGCGAATGGTAGCATCTCGTGCAAGTCTTTGTATATCACCGTCATCTTCTGCATAATTTTCTTGATGTTCTTATTAGCCGCTTCAACAGCCCCATTCATCTTCGGCTGGTAAGGAGAAGAGTTGTGATGTTGTATCTTGAACTGTTTGCAGAGCTCGGTGATTATTGTATTGTTGAGATTTGTACCATTGTCCTTAATGATCCTCTCTGGTACACCGTATCGACAGATCAGATTGTGTCGGATAAACCACGCCACGACATTCTTGGTTACTGTAGCAAAGGAAGTTGCTTCAACCCACTTCGTAAAATAATCAATAGCTACCAGGATGAAACGGTGTCCGTTGGACGCAGTAGGTCTGATTTCACCAATCATATCGATGTCCCACATTGCAAAAGGCCAAGGTGTTGTCAAAACATTCAGAGGAACTGGAGGTACATGCACCTTATCAGCATAGACTTGGCACTTATGACATGTTCGAGAATGCTGATAACAATCGGCTTCCATATTAGACCAGTAATATCCTTCCCGTAGGATTTTCTTTGCCATGGTATGTCCACTGGAATGAGTTCCGAAAGTACCTTCATGTAGCTCTGCCATAATCCTTTCTACCTCATTCTTGTCCACACATCGCCGTAAGGTTGAGTCATGATTACGCTTGTAGAGGATACCATTACTGATGAATAACTTTGCAGCGAATCTCCTCAAAAACTTCTTATCATTAACAGATGCACCCTCGGGATATTCCTGAGCCTCAAGATACCTCTTTACCTCGTGAAACCAGGGTTTATCTGCTACCTCTTCAGTCTCAATGTCATAGCAATGTGTGGGTTCGTCCAGCCTCTCAATGGTAATCTGGGGAGCTTCATTGTCCCACCTGACTTTGAACATAGAAGATATGGTAGCTAGCGCGTCCACTAACTGATTCTCCTCTCTTAGGAAATGTTCTAAGGTTATCTCCTCGAAGTGCGGAAGCAATGTCAATACATACTTTTTGTAAGGAATAATATTTGGGTGCTTCGTATCCCACTCGCCTTTGATCTGACTGATCACTAGAGCAGAATCTCCGAATACACTCAAGAACTTAATCCTCAGGTCAATAGCAGCTCGAATGCCCATGATGCACGCTTCATACTCCGCCATGTTGTTGGTGCAGTTAAAACATAATCGGGCGGTGAACGGAGTATGACAGCCCTCAGGAGATATAATCACAGCGCCAATGCCATTACCCAACGTGTTTGAGGCTCCATCAAAATACATAGACCATCGGGATCCTTCCTCAGGTCCTTCATCCGGTCCAAGTTCTTCACAGTCGGTCACCAACATGATGTTCTCATCCGGGAATTCGAAGTTCATGGATTGGTAATCATCCACGGCCTGATGCGCCAAATGATCCGCCAACACACTTCCCTTGGTTGCTTTTTGGGTTGCGTATTGGATGTCGTACTCAGTTAAGATCATCTGCCATCTTGCTATTCTTTCGGACAAGGCAGGCTTTTCGAAGATATAATTGATTGGGTCCATCTTTGATATCAATAGGGTAGTGTGAGCCAGCTTATACTGTCTTAGCCAGCGAGCAGCCCATGCCAAAGCGCAGCAAGTTTTCTCGAGCAGTGAGTATCGGGTCTCACAGTCGGTAAACTTTTTTCTAAGGTAGTAAATAGGGTGCTCTTTTCGGCCAGACTCGTCATGCTGCCCCAGCATGCACCCCGTTGAATTGTCCAATACCGTCAAGTATAAGATTAAAGGTCTTCCTTCAACTGGAGGCATCATAATAGGTGGCTCTTGGAGGTATTCTTTGATTCTTTCGAAAGCGGCCTGACATTCATCATTCCATTTTACCACTTGATCTTTTTTCAGCAGCTTGAAGATTGGTTCACAAGTAGCACTCAGATATGAAATGAATCGGGCAATGTAATTCAGACGTCCCAAAAAGCCCTTAACTTCCTTTTTCCATTCAGGGAGCCAACATCTCCTGTATAGCCTTCACCTTTGCAGGATCCACCTGAATACCTTTACCACTGACGAAGAAACCCAGCAACTTACCAGACCTTACCCTGAAGGTGCACTTGTTCGGGTTTAACCTCAGCTTGTACATTTTCAATCTGTTGAACAGTTTCTGGAGATGGTCAAGGTGTTCTTCTTCAGTCTGGGGCCTTGCAATCATGTCATCAACGTAAACCTCAATCTCATGGTGAATCATGTCGTGGAATAAAGCGACCATGGCGCGCTGATAAGTTGCCCCAACATTATTCAACCCGAAAGGCATTACCTTGTAACAGAAGGTGCCCCACTGTGTAACAAAAGTTGTCTTCTCCATGTCCTCAGGAGCCATCTTAATCTGATTGTAACCAGAAAAACCATCCATAAAGGAGAAGACCTTATGCTGTGCGGTATTGTCGACCAAAACATCGATATGAGGCAGTGGGAAATCGTCTTTGGGGCTCTCCCTGTTTAGATCTCTATAGTCTACACATATACGTACCTTACCATCCTTCTTCGGCACCAAAACAACATTGGCAACCCACTGTGGGTGAGAAGTAACAACCAGAAATCCGGCGTCAAACTGTTTCATGACCTCAGCTTTAATTTTCTCAGACATCTTAGGGCGCATTCGACGAACCTTCTGTTTTACCGGAGGGCAGTCTTCTTTGGTTGGCAAACGGTGTACCACAATATCGGTGTCCAAACCAGGCATATCTTTGTAAGACCGAGCGAAGATCTCAACATAGTCACGTAGCATTTGTATTAACCGTTGCTTGACACTAGGCTCCAGATTTGCACCTATCTTGACCTCTTTCTTGTCTTCCTTCGTACCCAAATTCATTGATTCCACTGGCTCTTCATGAGGTTGTATGGCCCTCTCTTCCTGTAGCAACAATCTAGCAAGCTCCCCAGGCACTTCACAATCATCCTCACCTTCGTCCTCGGCTTGGTTGATCGGATTTTCGAAGTCATAACTGGTAGTAGCAGAGTCGTTATCAATGGGATCCAGAGTGGGTGTGGATATGCATTATGATATGTGAGTGTGTGTAAGACAATAACTGTTTTGATAAAGTGCAAGATAGAAAAGAAAAACAAGGAGTACACAATTTTTAATGCAAGAAACGTCCAATGCTTTATTGATGATATATGAAAATGACAAATAATAAGCCCTCACAAACAAAGCCATGATGCCTCGGGAAAGGCACCGGGCCGTAAAGTTTCAAACTGTCTATTACAAATCTCAAAACAAAAGTCTATTACTTTGTAATAAAAGAAACGGGCACGAAGTCCTTCACCGTCCAGTTGTTCAAGCCAGCGTTGGTAGTCGGGTAAATCCAGCTGTCGATATCTGACTCTTCTTCACCATCTTTAATTGCATTCACTCCCGGATTACTGATATGCAGATGAGGTCTTCCAATCTGCGCGCGCCGAACAACCCTTTGAGCCTCTGCAGTAAAGCCCAAACCAAACTTGTCAGTTTTGTGTGCGAAGTCATGGAGCTGACCCCAATTTGCACACACACCTTTTTCAATTACAGCCCTGGCATCCTTCAGGGAAGCCATCTTCATCGGTGGTTCGTCAATAGCAACTTCAGTCGATTCCAAAGTCTGGGGGACCTCTTCAAAGTTCTGACATGGGGTTTCGATGAAATCCTCATCCATCTCCACATAGAGAAAGGAATTAAGATGACTTACCATGTACTCCTCCTCACCCTGCACCGTAACAATCTTCCCTTTTACTGGATATTTCAACATCTGATGGAGCATAGAAGTCACTGCCCCAGCCTTATGAATCCAAGGGCGACCCAACAAGCAAGAATAAGATGGTCGGATATCCATCACATAGAATGTAGATGCAAAAGTATGAGATCCAACTTTAATAGGGACGTTCACCTCCCCGTGCACCATCCTTTTTGACCCATCGAAAGCTCTAACCACAATATTACTCGGCTTCAGAACCAAACCTTCACAGTCTAAACGGTCTAGTGCTTTCTTTGGTAAAACATTTAATGAGGACCCAGTATCCACCAGTACGTGGGCCAGAGTAGTTCCCCTGCACTCGATTGAGACGTGCAGAGCATCATTGTGATTTCTTCCTTTAGCAGTTAAATCTGCGTCTGAGAAACCCAACCCGTTGTCGGAAGTTAAACTCGCTACACAGTCTTTGAATTGATTAGCAGAAGTTTCCTGTGGCACATGCGCGGTTTTGAGGAAAGCAATTAAAGCCTTTGCATGGGCTTCCGAACACAATAACAAAGATAACATGGAGATCTTCGATGGGGTCTACCCCAGCTACTCGACTATGTTATAGTCGCTTTCTTGATAATTTTCAGAATTTCCTCTATCTCCTGCTTAGAGGTTTCTACAAGGATCTTCTTAGGCGTCTCCGTCCGGGAAGGCTCACCTGTAACCTCCTTGCCCAGAGTGTCAGATGACTCGGCGACAGGGGTGATAACTGGAGTAAGAATTAGAACAATAGCTGGCGTACTGGCAGATGGAATGGCAACAGGCTTTTGAGCAGTCGGAGGAGAAATCTCGGGAGAGAAAAGTCTTCCACTTCTGGTGACCTTGCTAGACCCGATAATATTGTTGATATCAGCATTAACTTCTTCGATCTTTAAGTCTTGCTTAATCCCATGGTAATATACATCGGCCCCATAGTGCCAAGGGACAGCCTTATCCGAAGTGTATGGGATAGGACCAGGGACAGTAATGATTAACAGAGCGATTCTCGGAACAGATGTAATCCTAACAGGCTTTCTCGAGGAAGCCTTGGAAGGGTTGGCAGAAATGGTTATGATGGCAACATCTTCAACTGGAATCAACGGAGCCAAATTCTTCTCGAACAAGATCTTTTTGTTATCCATCAGGAGTTAAACACCTGACTTCAATAGATGGCACCCAGCAGGAAGGATTGAACATAGGTGGCAACCTTCGCCATAACCCGGAAATAAACCGGCCAACAATAGATTCTTCTTCACGGTCATCAAAGGAGTAGAAATGTCTTCCACGAAGGTCACAAATAAATCATCGTCAAAATCAATATCATTATCAGAGACTATAGGACTGGGAACCTTTTCTTCCTCTTGATTCTCTCCTCCTTTAGATGAATGAGACAGATCAGCTTCCTGTCGTAACCTATTCCCAAATCTGTGACCCATATTCAGAAGAACCACCTTCTTCTTCTTCTTTTTCTTCTCCTTCAGGATGAGAGTCTTCAAATCCTCTTGCCCTTTAGCCAAGTTCAAGAACATTTCTTGGAATTGGTCATTATGTGCCTGAAGAGCCTTGATGGCCTGATTGGTAGGTATTTCAGAGGACATTCTGTGCTGAAATAAACAGCGAAGAAGATGAGAAACCTGTAATGGTACCTGTAATGATGTGCAGGATAATGGAATGCGTATGGAATGATTTCAAAGACTTTGGGAGATTCAAATTTGTAAACCAAGAAACAAACAAACTTTATTAGATTAAATTTGTAAAATGTTTAACAATTCCTTTTAAGGCGTTTACAAAGAAATAACTGAAAAGAAAATCTAGACTAGAAACAATAAAAGATGTCAGAAATCCCATGGTCATTTCCCCTTCGTGTTGACGTAATCATTGATTGTCCTTTCATTCTCAAGTTGCCTCATGAGCTTCGAAATCTTCCTTTCTTGCTCATGATACTTCTCTCGGTAGGTATCCCTTTCTTCCTTCATTTGGATCCAGGATCTCTTCAATGCCCCAAGATAAGTAGGCATGTATGGATAAAAGACCGTATAAGGAACACCCTCTTCATTTGTATGCTCCACAATCACTGGTAGCACAGCTTCATAGGGCATCCCCAACTTCTGGGCTCGAGCTCAGACCCACTGGAGATAAGGTTGCATAAGGAGAGAAGTCTTCGGTCCTAGCTTGTGAGGGTCAGACCTGTTCACCATGCCCCAGGCCCGTATAAACCTTCGGTGAAGCTCATCCACGTCCTCCTTGTAGTCAAAGGCGATATCTGTAAGAAGTAGCTCATGAGGACCGTCTCTCTGAGCGCGACCAAACTGTCGTAGAGCCAAGCAAGAAATGTAGGTTATTCCCCCTATGATTCCAAGAAATGGGACATTAGGGTATCCCCCACATCGATCAATGACAGAAACATCCTCCATAGCCTTAGAACTCCAAAGAATGTCCGTATGGGCGAGGAAATTATTCTGTAAGCCCAACCTAAACCTTCCTCATTCTTTAACACGGACTTGGGAAGGTGCGAAATAAACCACCTCGCCAGTAGCGGCATGCAGCACATGAGGGTCCCTCTTCTTCGCACAGTACGAGTATGAAGGTCATGTAGAATATCACCCAGAAGAGTAGGTACAGGATTACGAGACAAGAAGATCTTGACTGCATTCACATCTATGAAGGAATCTGGATTTGGGAAAAGAACCAAGTCGTAGATGAGGAGAGCCAATATGTCTTCAAAAGCTTGAAAGTCCAAATTGTCCCAGAACAGTTGAGCTTGATCAATCTGAAACTTGGCCAAGAAACCTTTAACCCCGCTCCGTGTCTCCCAATTAAATACTACATCAGCCCTTTTTAGATGTAAGGCTGACGCAATGTCCTTTGGCCTAGGAGTCTCCACCAAACCTGTGAAGGGTGTCTGCTAGAGGATGGATATGCCCAGTAAGTAAGAGAACTCCTCCAAAGTGGGGACAAACTGATAATCCGAGAAGGTAAAACAATGATGCACCGGATCGAAAAAATGGAAAAGCACGCTCATCATTTGCTCATCCAACTTTGAAGTGACCAAACTAAGGAGCTGACCATGTCTTCTAACGAATGAAGAAGTATCAAGAACTTTTGAGACTAACTCTCTGAGCTGAGCAAGTATCTGCACGAAGTTAACTCGAATGGTGTTTCTGCGCATGGAAGCCATGATCTGCAAAACAGAACAAAGATAAATCCCCTCGGTCTTTGAAATGGTTAGTCTAATGAAGTATGCATGGTATGTTATGATGCATGATGTCATTAGAAAACACACAACAGGTATAGCAGATACCAGACATGGTAAAGGCAAACAAGTCACACAAGAGCCCTTAAGTTTCAGGCTTGCATGGAGTCTAGGTACTACCCTCTTGAAGTTCAGTTGGTTTCAACCTGTCCTAATAATAGTAATTCGGTTCTAGAGGTTCTCAATATCACTGACCATCCTCCATCGGTCATGGTTTCAGCTCACACAATCTTTTCTTGCGGCCGGAACTATCTCGAGAGTATGGTCTCAATGAGTGTAGTATCGAGTATCAACCAGTTCCCAACTTTACACCGAGACCGACTATCTCACTACTTCCTACGGCCAAGTTGGTCAATTATAGGTTCTAAGGTCAGTTGATGCTTAACGACCCATATAGCAGCCCCGTATTCTCCTCGTTTCTCCACAAGGGATATCGGTACCAACCAATGTGCCACATCAACGTAGTTACTGCTTCAACCGTATCGGTCTATGCCGTACAATTCCTTCATAGTTTATTGCTACTTACTTAAAAGGTGTTTCCCCAGATCCGGGTTAGGATCTATAGTAACTCCAATACAAAGCCCACAAAAGTAAAGCAATCAAATCAAACAATAGAAGTAATATGATGAACTAATCCTAAGGTATACCCCACTTATTTTTTACCCAGCAGAGTCGCCAGTTCTATGATACGGTGGCAGAACCGGACTGTTTTGGAAAATGCTGGTTTGCGTTTTTGCGTTTTTTATTCGCAAAATGTCGCGGTAAGCAAGAGTCGCGACCGACTTTTATTTTATCCAATCAGAAAGGAAAAAAAGCACAGAAAAATTCATTTTTCGAGATTTTGAGTACGGGGGGTAGATTATAGAAAGGGAAGGTATTAGCACCCTTTCTATCCATGGTTTTCCATGGGCTCTTAGGTATTTGATCATCATTTTGAAAATTGCTTGTGTGTTTGTGTTTTTGAAAAGTTTTTGTTTTACTTCGTTTTAACCCTTGCTTCTGTCTTCAGGAGTGTTACAAAGTGTTTTTGAAAACTTTGTTTGAAAAAGAGTGCAAGTGTGGAAAAGTTTGTTTTGAGCAAGTACCTACTAGCATCTACCTACTCGAAAAAAGAATGTTTTTGTTCTTATTTCATTTAGACAGCGCTATCCTGCTATTAGTGAGTAGGTAGCACCATCGTTGGAGTTGTAAGGGTCAATTCGAAAGGGACGTACAATCACTAAAGCAATGTTAGGACGTCTTAGTAATAACCCTAGTGTCTTAAGATCATATTCGAGGCAACATTTTCGAGGCAACATTTCCGAATGGGACTTTTGATCTTTGTTTAGACAAAAGAGCGACCACTAAAATACCCTATACTTAATGATCGTTTACCTAAGTGAGAGTATACCCTAGGAGTGCGCATGTGCGAGTGATTCAATTTCAGGTTATTATCTTTGCACATTAGGGTTTGCTAACCATCTTAAAATTAACATACATTCTTGTCATGCAACCCTATTATCATACATCTAACAGTCAATATTTGTAAAAATTAAAATGCAAAAATAAAGCTACGCTATTACAAGGCTTCGGGTATTAATTACATAGTCAAAAATCCCGCTAAAACGATAAATGAAAGGAAAAAGTCATAATTAATCTATTACATCCTGTGAGCAGTTACATCAATATTGTAAAAATAAATAAATGCGCGACGAATAGAGAACGAAAGGAAATTAGGGTTTTGACCCCGTCTAACCTAATTAAAAGAAAAATTATTTTTGGTTGTTTTTTATTATTTTAAGAAAATAAGGGTTTGAATTAAATATCTACAAACTTAATTACTAATTAAATTAAATTAAAGAAAATAATTACTTGACCTATTTTTGTATTTTGTTATTTTTAAGAAAAAGAAAATAGAATTTAAATTAAACAAAACCCTAATTTATAACTTGTTTTAATTTATTTACAAAAGAATTAAAGTTACCCTAAAAAAAATTAAATTAACTAATTAAATTAATTAAATTAATTTTTGTATAAAAAATAATTTCTAAATCTAATTGGATGAAAATTGGTTTTTTATAAAAAAAAAAGAATTAATTTGGTGTTAGTAAAAATAATTTAAATAAATTAAATAAAAGAAAATATGAAAGAAAAGAAAAAGAAAATGGGCCTGTAATCAACAATTGGAGGGGTGTGAATAGTAGCTTCTAGGCCCAAAAGCAAGGGTCCGCGTTGACCTCCATGGATTCAGCGTTGTGCATTGACCAAGATGTATGATGGTCCTTCACATGATGGCCTTCAGATCTGGCCTGTGGACATCTGGTTGGTTGTGCATTGAGGATGTATAATGGACTTCACACCTGTGCATATGCTTGATCATATAAATGAAAATAATATGAAATATATGGGGGACCTGGGATTCGAACCCAGGTCCCATGGCCTTTTCACTTGCTTCCCCATCAACTGAGCCACACGCTTTTGTTGTATACAAAATAACAATAATTGATAATATATAATAAAGCAAGTTAGTGGGAGACAAACAAAAACATGCGCTCCAGAATTCAAATGGTCAAATGGGAGAGTGCCACGCCATCGTCCCCAACCTCTCTCCGTTAGTAAAAGTCAGAGACTTTTACCTACGGACAAATGTCTGTCACTAGAACTCCTGCATATTGCAAAATCATATATAAGCACGATAAATGAATTCTAATGGTATAGATCAAATCGCCTTGGCCTGCTGAGCATCATGGTGCCCTTCTTGTGGACCAATTTTTCTTGTATAAAAAGACCCTAAAACGAGACCAAGAACCCTAGCAATGGTGAATTCTGATATAGTCAACAAAAATGCAATTAACTGTTATTGATAGCTCGCAAATGCTTCAAGGAACAAGAATATGTAAGTAATTCATGCTACAAGTGCCAAAATAACGTGATTCGATTTCAAGAAAAGTTCAAGGTCGTGAACCACTTACATTGAGTTTTAGCGTAGGAAAATGCTTGTTCTTGATTGGTATAGCTTCCTTGTATGTCCAGGATGCGAATGGGATGGCTTAGGAATCTTGAAAACGCCTGGAAGTACAAAATCAGATCAGCACTTTCTTTGAATTTTTTCAAGTTTGGTTCTGCCTCTTCACGCCTCAAAACCTTGCATTTTTTGTCTTCAATTGTCCACTATATACCACTGATTGAATTAGGGTTACAATTGTGCTCTCAATCTTTATCAATTATGGCTTTTGATCTTGATTTGATTTCCATGAAAATCTTTCCAAAAATAGGCCAAAACCAATCTTTTCATGCACACATAGGCCTTGCACGATTTGATTCACTTGCTAGCTGTATATGGAACCTGAAACATGCACCAAATCTCAAGACTTAAATGGTTTGGATATTTTCATGATTTATTTTTATTTAAATTGATTTAATTGAAATAAAAAATCAAAATAAATGGTAAAAATAAAATAAAGGCAAGTGGAAAGAGCTAGGGCTCGTGGACCATGCTACCAACTCAAAATAAGTGCAAAAAGTTAGGCCCATTTAACCAAAATTGCAATTTGAGGCACTTTTGATTTTTGGCAATTTTGCAAACAAAGTCAACTTCACTAATGCATAACTTCCTCAATTTTGACTCTTTGAAGGTGTTCTTTGACTTTTTAGAAAGCTAAAGATGTCCTATAAGCAACCCTTTTGGTCTCATCTCAATTGAGTCTTCCATGTTCATGTATGAAGCTTTGACAAAAAAATCTGTTTTTGTTGACTTTTCAAAATGACCTATAATGTCTAAATTCATAACTTCTTGCGAGTGCATATTTTGAACTTGGAAGCTGGAGATGAATTGTAGAGAATTGCATCCTCTTCAAAATGAGCTTTGGATGGGTCATTTCTCATAAAGTATGAGAAAGTTATGCTTGGTCAAAGTTGAGTTGACTTTTCCTACAAAACCCTAATTTAGCAACTTTTGGGTTTTGATGAATTGTGAGCAATCCTTGATGAATCATGATCGACCCTTGATCAAATTATGAATAACACTTCAAAATAAGGATGTTGACCAAAAATCTTGAAGTTTGACTGTATGTGGGCCACAATTGACTTTTGCCCTAGCATAATCGATTTTCAGGCCTTTGAGCAATTGACTGAGCAAACTTCCTCTGCAAAGCTTGAAACTTGACATGGATGATTTTGAGAACATATTAGGACAATGGTGAGCATTTGGGATCCCTTGGACTCAAGTATTTTGATGCAACATGAAATCCTAATTTGAGGTAGACTGCCTTATGAGAGAGCTTGTCTGGTCAACCCTTGGACTTCCTTGAGCAATTTGAAGACCTCACTTGAAATGTATTGAGAAATATTAGAGGGAAAATTTTGGGGTACAGCAGCTGCCCCTATTCAATCTTCTTAAACCTGAGGATGTAGATTGGCCTGTCTTCCTTTCGTGATCCGAGGGTGGAAGATGATTGAACACTAGAGTGCCCAGAAATTTGCACTCGCATGAAGTGGTACTTATCTTATGATGTCTGGAATGGGCTTATAGATTCCATTTTGAAGTTGACGATGGAAGATGGGCCTAAAGATGTCATCCGAAGGAGTGTCGATCGCATAAGAGATTCCTTAGCGAGAGCTTGTATACCTGTTGTTAAGGGAGATTCCGCTGGGGAATGATGGTCTCTGTCTTGAGAGAAAGTTGAATTTTAGGAGCTTCGGTCGTCCGTTATTCTACTGGGGAATTGTCTCTCGGTCGAAGAGGTGAAAATGAACTACTATCTAGTCGTGATTCAGGCTTCATAGTGATAAGACCGACTGCTATATGGTCGTAATCCAGACTTTACAGTGACTTACTAGGGAGATGAGATTAAACTTTCTATCCGGTCGTAACCCAGGCTTTGCAATTTCTCAATTCTTATTTGGTCGTAATCTAGGCTTCATAAGGAATTCAGTTTTTATCCGGTTGCATCCGGGCTTTAACTTGAATTTAGGGCACACTAATATCCGGTCGACTCCGGGCTTCTTAGTAATTGTCCAGGTACACTGCTATTTGGTCGAAATCCAAGCTTCACAATGTCTTATACCGCTATCTGGTCGTAATCCAGGCTTCACGATGTTTCTTACCATTATCTGGTTGAATCCAGGCTTCATGGTGTCCTGTACTGCTATCTGGTCGAATCCAGGCTTCACAATACTTCACTTCTTATCTGGTCGAAATCCAGGCTTCAGAAGAAATCAAGTGGTTATCTAGTCGCATCCGGGCTTCCATTTGATTTTAAGGCCTACTAATATGCAGTCGACTCCGGGCTTCATAGTAATTGGCCGGGTGAACTGCTATTTGGTTGAAATCCAAGCTTCACAGTGTCCCTTACTGCTATCTAGTCGTAATCCCAGGCTTCAGTGTTCTTTACCGCTATCTGGTCGTAATCCAGGCTTCATGATGTATTATACCATTATCTGGTAGAATCTAGACTTCATGGTGTTCGGAGAAATCAAGATATTATCCGGTCGAATCCGGGCTTCATAAATTGCATTAAAGATATACCACTATCTCGTCGTAATCCAGGCTTCTTTGTTTACTTGGCTACTATCTGGTCGTAATCCAGGCTTCACAATGTCTTCTACCATTATCTGGTCGAATCCAGGCTTCATGGTGTCTTTTATTGCTATCAGGTCGTAATCCAGGCTTCACAATAACTTATTAAGTTGCTATCCGGTCGACTCCAGGCTTCACGACTTATGTTTATGATATACCACTATCTGGTCGAATCCAGGCTTCATGGTGTCTTTGTATTGCTATTTGGTCGTAATCTAGGCTTCGCAATAACTTGCTGGGGATTAAACTATTATTCGATTGAATTTGGGCTTCATAGCTTGAATCTGAGATAAACCACTATCTGGTCATAATCCAGGCTTTGCAGTATTCTGATACTGTTATCCGGTCGTTCTCTGGGCTTCACAATATGATGGAGGAATCAAGATATTATCCGGTCGGACCCGGGCTTCATAGCTTGAACTTTGTGAGAATTTAATTGTATCTTTCCCTGAAAGGTAAAGAGTTAGTCGTATGTAATGTCATGATGCATGACATGTATCGAGCAATGATGTTCTCAAAATAAATGAGATTGTGTTGTATGATGCGTATATGCATGTCATGATGTATGGATGTGCAATGTTCTCTTGATGTTCTCTAGTTGAGGAAAATAAATCCCAGACCGCTGCTGGAGAGTATAAAGAGTTTCGTTCATTGAGGATAACGACCGAAGATGATTTGAGAATACATTGGCCGATGAAAAATTCTGCTGGAGAATAAACTGGTGGGAGGATGACTCTGTTGGGAAGAGATACTCTGTCATAAGATCTGTTGATCTGGAGAAATAACCTCGGCTAGGAACGAATTACCTTTTTTGGCGGTGATGAACTCTATCGAGGATAAAATTTCTGCTTGTGGAAGAAATAAACTCCACTAAGGATGGTCTTCCATTGTTGGTGATATATGAACTCTGCCCGGGGAGAATTAACACCACTGTATTTGGGTACCTTTTACTCTGCAGGGAGTGTATATACTTTTAGTCATTTTCTTGAACTGGGTCTATCCTTGTACCTGGTGAATAGAGCAACTGTAAGGTTTGAACATTTCTTGTTTTCCCCTGTTTCTGGAATTAATAGTAATCATCTTTTGTTTCGCATGTAAGTATTTGTGAGCAACAATTATTTTCAAATGCATATATCAAAAATGAATCATTGGACGTTCTTGCAAAACAAAACAGGAAAAGCAAAAACAATTTTGAAATTTATTGTGAATGAATTGTATTGATTTTTGAAGTTGGCCCGTAATAGGCGTTTTGTATAAGAGGATGAAGTCCTAGTAAGAGAACACCGCCGAAAGATATAATTTATACAATTTGTGAAAAACAAAGAAAAATAGCTATGTGAATAATCCCACTGGATTCCAACTCTGCTATTGCTTTTATATCTTCGAGCGTCTCATCACTTTGCTACTTGGTTGAAGGTAGATCAGATTGATTGGCGCCATCCGAGCTTGATAGTTGATACCGAAGTCTGGTTGCAAGATGATCCAATGTGACATAGTGTTACACTTTGATCCCTAATTTTTGCCTGGACCACCCTTTCGGGTTTTCAGTCCACCGGGATACCCTTTTTTACCCAAGACGCCTTTTCAGGTTTTCGACTTGCTGGGTGTACAGTTTTTTTCATTTTCATCCCTTACTTTTGCCCGAACCCTTTTGGTTCGCCGGGAAGCCCTTATTTTTGCCTAGGCCAGTCGACCTAGCGGGTCTTTGATTATGCGTAGTATTTTTTCACTATGTCTGCATTGACGGGGTGAGGAAGGTCGTCACCATCCATGGTGGTTAGAATCATAGCTCCTCCTGAGAAAATGTTCTTAACCACAAATGGCCCTTCGTACGTGGGGGTCCATTTTCCCCTAGGATCACCTTGTAGCAGTATGATGCGTTTGATCACCAGATCCCCGACTTGATATTCTTGTCGTCTGACATTCTTGTTAAATGCCTTGATCATTCGTTTTTGATACATCTGACCATGACAGATAGCAGTAAGTCTCTTTTTGTCGATTAAGTACAGCTGATCAAGCCGGGTCTGGATCCAATCGTCTTCGCTCAAACCTGCATCCTTCATAATTCGAAGAGAGGGTATTTGGACCTCAATGGGTAAGACTGCCTCCATGCCATACGCCAGAGAGTAGGGTGTTGCCCCGGTTGACGTCCGCGCTGAGGTGCGGTACCCATGAAGAGCGAATGGTAGCATCTCGTGCAAGTCTTTGTATATCACCGTCATCTTCTGCTTAATTTTCTTGATGTTCTTATTAGCCGCTTCAACAACCCCATTCATCTTCGGCCGGTAAGGAGAAGAGTTGTGATGTTGTATCTTGAACTGTTTGCAGAGCTCAGTGATTATTGTATTGTTGAGATTTGTACCATTGTCCTTAATGATCCTCTCTGGTACACCGTATCCACAGATCAGATTGTGTCGGATAAACTGCGCCACGACATTCTTGGTTACTGTAGCAAAGGAAGTTGCTTCAACCCACTTCGTAAAATAATCAATAGCTACCAGGATGAAACGGTGTCCGTTAGACGCAGTAGGTCTGATTTCGCCAATCATATCGATGTCCCACATTGCAAAAGGCCAAGGTGCTGTCAAAACATTCAGAGGAACTGGAGGTACATGCACCTTATCAGCATAGACTTGGCACTTATGACATGTTCGAGAATGCTGATAACAATCGGCTTCCATAGTAGACCAGTAATATCCCCGTAGGATTTTCTTTGCCATGGTATGTCCACTGGAATGAGTTCCGAAAGTACCTTCATGTAGCTCTGCCATAATCCTTTCTGCCTCATTCTTGTCCACACATCACCGTAAGGTTGAGTCATGATTACGCTTGTAGAGGATACCATTACTGATGAATAACTTTGCAGCGAATCTCCTCAAAAACTTCTTATCATTAACAGATGCACCCTCGGGATATTCCTGAGCCTCAACATACCTCTTTACCTCGTGAAACCAGGGTTTATCTGCTACCTCTTCAGTCTCAATGTCATAGCAATGTGTGGGTTCGTCCAGCCTCTCAATGGAAATCTGGGGAGCTTCATTGTCCCACCTGACTTTGAACATAGAAGATATGGTAGCTAGCGCGTCCACTAACTGATTCTCCTCTCTTAGGAAATGTTCTAAGGTTATCTCCTCGAAGTGCGGAAGCAACGTCAATACATACTTTTTGTAAGGAATAATATTTGGGTGCTTCGTATCCCACTCGCCTTTGATCTGACTGATCACTAGAGCAGAATCTCCGAATACACTCAAGAACTTAATCCTCAGGTCAATAGCAGCTCGAATGCCCATGATGCACGCTTCATACTCCGCCATGTTGTTGGTGCAGTTAAAACATAATCGGGCGGTGAACGGAGTATGACAACCCTCAGGAGATATAATCACAGCACCAATGCCATTACCCAACGTGTTTGAGGCTCCATCAAAATACATAGACCATCGGGATCCTTCCTCAGGTCCTTCATCCGGTCCAGGTTCTTCACAGTCGGTCACCAACATGATGTTCTCATCCGGGAATTCGAAGTTCATGGATTGGTAATCATCCACGGCCTGATGCGCCAAATGATCCGCCAACACACTTCCCTTGGTTGCTTTTTGGGTTGCGTATTGGATGTCGTACTCAGTTAAGATCATCTGCCATCTTGCTATTCTTCTGGACAAGGCAGGCTTTTCGAAGATATAATTGATTGGGTCCATCTTTGATATCAATAGGGTAGTGTGAGCCAGCATATACTGTCTTAGCCAGCGAGCAGCCCATGCCAAAGCGCAGCAAGTTTTCTCGAGCAGTGAGTATCGGGTCTCACAGTCGGTAAACTTTTTGCTAAGGTAGTAAATAGGGTGCTCTTTTCGGCCAGACTCGTCATGCTGCCCCAGCATGCACCCCGTTGAATTGTCCAATACCGTAAAGTATAAGATCAAAGGTCTTCCTTCAACTGGAGGCATCATAATAGGTGGCTCTTAGAGGTATTCTTTGATTCTTTCGAAAGCGGCCTGACATTCATCATTCCATTTTACCACTTGATCTTTTTTCAGCAGCTTGAAGATTGGTTCACAAGTAGCAGTCAGATGTGAAATGAATCGGGCAATGTAATTCAGACGTCCCAAAAAGCCCTTAACTTCCTTTTTCCATTCAGGGAGCCAGCATCTCCTGTATAGCCTTCACCTTTGCAGGATCCACCTGAATACCTTTACCACTGACGAAGAAACCCAACAACTTACCAGACCTTACCCTGAAGGTGCACTTGTTTGGGTTTAACCTCAGCTTGTACATTTTCAATCTGTTGAACAGTTTCTGGAGATGGTCAAGGTGTTCTTCTTCAGTCTGGGGCCTTGCAATCATGTCATCAACGTAAACCTCAATCTCATGGTGAATCATGTCGTGGAACAAAGCGACCATGGCGCGCTGATAAGTTGCCCCAACATTATTCAACCCGAAAGGCATTACCTTGTAACAGAAGGTGCCCCACTATGTAACAAAAATTGTCTTCTCCATGTCCTCTGGAGCCATCTTAATCTGATAGTAACCAGAAAAACCATCCATAAAGGAGAAGACCTTATGCTGTGCGGTATTGTCGACCAAAACATCGATATGAGGCTGTGGGAAATCGTCTTTGGGGCTCGCCCTGTTTAGATCTCTATAGTCTACACATATACATACCTTACCATCCTTCTTCGGCACCAAAACAACATTGGCAACCCACTGTGGGTGAGAAGTAACAGCCAGAAATCCGGCGTCAAACTGTTTCATGACCTCAGCTTTAATTTTCTCAGACATCTTAGGGCGCATTTGACGAACCTTCTGTTTTACCGGAGGGAAGTCTTCTTTGGTTGGCAAACGGTGTACCACAATATCGGTGTCCAAACCAGGCATATCTTTGTAAGACCGAGCGAAGATCTCAACATAGTCACGTAACATCTGTATTAACCGTTGCTTGACACTAGGCTCCAGATTTGCACCTATCTTGACCTCTTTCTTGTCTTCCTTTGTACCCAAATTCATTGATTCCACTGGCTCTTCATGAGGTTGTATGGCCCTCTCTTCCTGTAGCAACAATCTAGCAAGCTCCCCAGGCACTTCACAATCATCCTCACCTTCGTCCTCGGCTTGGTTGATCGGATTTTCGAAGTCATAACTGGCAGTAGCAGAGTCGTTATCAATGGGATCCAGAGTGGGTGTGGATATGCATTATGATATGTGAGTGTGTGTAAGACAATAGCTGTTTTGATAAAGTGCAAGATAGAAAAGAAAAACAAGGAGTACACAATTTTTAATGCAAGAAACGTCCAATGCTTTATTGATGATATATGAAAATGACAAATAATAAGCCCTCACAAACAAAGCCATGATGCCTCGGGAAAGGCACCGGGCCGTAAAGTTTCAAACTGTCTATTACAAATCTAAAAAAAAAAAAGTCTATTACTTTGTAATAAAAGAAACGGGCACGAAGTCCTTCACCGTCCAGTTGTTCAAGCCACCGTTGGTAGTCGGGTAAATCCAGCTGTCGATATCTGACTCTTCTTCACCATCTTTAATTGCATTCACTCCCGGATTACTGATATGCAGAGGAGGTCTTCCAATCTGCACGCGCCGAACAGCCCTTTGAGCCTCTGCAGTAAAGCCTAAACCAAACTTGTCAGTTTTGTGTGCGAAGTCATGGAGCTGACCCCAATTTGCACACACACCTTTTTCAATTACAGCCTTGGCATCCTTCAGGGAAGCCATCTTCATCGGCGGTTCGTCAATAGCAACTTCAGTCGATGCTAAAGTCTGGGGGACCTCTTCAAAGTTCTGACATGGGATTTCGATGAAATCCTCATCCATCTCCACATAGAGAAAGGAATTAAGATGACTTACCATGTACTCCTCCTCACCCTGCACCGTAACAATCTTCCCTTTTACTGGATATTTCAACATCTGATGAAGCGTAGAAGTCACTGCCCCAGCCTTATGAATCCAAGGGCGACCCAACAAGCAAGAATAAGATGGTCGGATATCCATCACATAGAATGTAGATGCAAAAGTATGAGATCCAACTTTAATAGGGACGTCCACCTCCCCGTGCACCATCCTTTTTGACCCATCGAAAGCTCTAACCACAATATTACTCGACTTCAGAACCAAACCTTCACAGTCTAAACGGTCTAGTGCTTTCTTTGGTAAAACATTTAATGAGGACCCAGTATCCACCAGTACGTGGGCCAGAGTAGTTCCCCTGCACTCGATTGAGACGTGTAGAGCATCATTGTGATTTCTTCCTTTAGCAGTTAAATCCGCGTCTGAGAAACCCAACCCGTTGTCGGAAGTTAAACTCGCTACACAGTCTTTGAATTGATTAGCAGAAGTTTCCTGTGGCACATGCGCGGTTTTGAGGAAAGCAATTAAAGCCTTTGCATGGGCTTCCAAACACAATAACAAAGATAACATGGAGATCTTCGATGGGGTCTGCCCCAGCTGCTCGACTATGTTATAGTCGCTTTTCTTGATAATTTTCAGAATTTCCTCTATCTCCTGCTTAGAGGTTTCTACAAGGATCTTCTTAGGCGTCTCCGTCCGGGCAGGCTCACCTGTAACCTCTTTGCCCGGAGTGTCAGATGACTCGGCGACAGGGGTGATAACTGGAGTAAGAATTGGAACAATAGCTGGCGTACTGGTAGATGGAATGGCAACAGACTTTTGAGCATTCGGAGGAGAAATCTCGGGAGAGAAGAGTCTTCCACTTCTGGTGACCTTGCTAGACCCGATAATATTGCTGATATCAGCATTAACTTCTTCGATCTTTAAGTCTTGCTTAATCCCATGGTAATATACATCGGCCCCATAGTGCCAAGGGACAGCCTTATCCGAAGTGTATGGGATAGGACCAGGGACAGTAATGATTAACAGAGCAATTCTCGGAACAGATGTAATCCTAACAGGCTTTCTCGAGGAAGCCTTGGAAGGGTTGGCAGAAATGGTTATGATGGCAACATCTTCAACTGGAATCAACGGAGCCAAATTCTTCTCGAACAAGATCTCTTTGTTATCCATCAGGAGTTAAACACCTGACTTCAATAGATGGCAACTAGCAGGAAGGATTGAACATAGGTGGCAACCTTCGCCATAACCCAGAAATTAACCGGCCAACAATAGATTCTTCTTCACGGTCATCAAAGGAGTAGAAATGTCTTCCACGAAGGTCACAAATAAATCATCGTCAAAATCAATATCATTATCAGAGACTATAGGACTGGGAACCTTTTCTTCCTCTTGATTCTCTCCTCCTTTAGATGAATGAGACAGATCAGCTTCCTGTCGTAACCTATTCCCAAATCTGTGACCCATATTCAGAAGAACCACCTTCTTCTTCTTCTTTTTCTTCTCCTTCAGGATGAGAGTCTTCAAATCCTCTTTCCCTTTAGCCAAGTTCAAGAACATTTCTTGGAATTGGTCATTATGTGCCTGAAGATCCTTGATGGCCTGATCGGTAGGTATTTCAGAGGACATTCTGTGCTGAAATAAACAGCGAAGAAGATGAGAAACCTGTAATGGTACCTGTAATGATGTGCAGGATAATGGAATGTGTATGGAATGATTTCAAAGACTTTGGGAGATTCAAATTTGTAAACCAAGAAACAAACAAACTTTATTAGATTAAATTTGTAAAATGTTTAACAATTCCTTTTAAGGCGTTTACAAAGAAATAACTGAAAAGCAAATCTAGACTAGAAACAATAAAAGATGTCAGAAATCCCATGGTCATTTCCCTTTCGTGCTAACGTAATCATTGATTGTCCTTTCATTCTCAAGTTGCCTCATGAGCTTCAAAATCTTCCTTTCTTGCTCATGATACTTCTCTCGGTAGGTATCCCTTTCTTCCTTCAACTGGATCCAGGATCTCTTCAATGCCCCAAGATAAGTAGGCATGTATGGATAAAAGACCGTATAAGGAACACCCTCTTCATTGGTATGCTCCACAATCACTGGCAGCACAGCTTCATAGGGCATCCCCAGCTTCTGGGCTTGAGCTCAGACCCACTAGATGAAGGGGTGAAAAACACAAGAAGGGGGGGGGGGGGGTTGAATTGTACAACTGAAATCTAAAGCAATTGACAAGATATATTTATCCTGGTTCGTTTGATCTCAAACTACTCCAGTCCACCCGTCAAGGTGATTTCGCCTCTCTCCAACGAGGTCTTAATTCACTATATTCAACTGAATATTACAGACTGCTTTAACAACTGCTAAAGCCTTCTTGATTCAAACCACAACCCGGTTTGTCAAGGTAACACTTTCTTACAAAGAGATATTACAATGTGTGTGAATGTTTTCTACAAAACTTTATCACAACTGTGATGTATACACAAAATGAAGCTTAGAAACTAGATTGCTAAACAGAAATGGAATATCAAAGTTTGTAGTTTAGCAAAACTGGTAGAGCGAAGATTATGGTTCAGCTTTGTGCGTGTAGAGATTTTGGAGAGCATTAGCCATTATAATCTTCAAAGCCTTGTTTATATAGCACTTGAGAAGATGAACGTTGGATGCAATATTCTTGATTCAATGCTAATAACAAGCTTTCCTTATTGAGCAGATCTTGTCTGGAATGAAGCCGTTGGAATTAATTAGCGTTCAATGCACAGTACCGTTGCTTCTTCAATGCACGTTCTGGCTTGGCTCATTCTGATTCTGCTTCGCTGCTGATGAACTATTGTGTTTCTGTATCAGAGTGTTTGAGCGCAGTTCTGTTCATCAAGCTTCAGCATGTATGTGAGTTGATCATCTGATCTTGACGTTCTGATGTGGCAACTTCTGATGCTGGTGTACAAAATCAAATTCTGATGCTGAAAAGACGTAATCTTGCTTATACCAATCAGAGTATCTGCAAGTCAGAACATAATAATTTTAGGCAGCAGATAGTTCAAACATGAAACATATAAATACTATATCTTTTCACTTTGTTATCATCAAAACTTAAATATAGGGTAGTAGATTCAAACATTGTTCTAACAATCTCCCCCTTTTTGATGATGACAAAAACTAGATATTTTAAATTAAAATAACGTGAAAAGGTGTCTGGATAAGTATCAGAATAAGAAGTAAAAGAATAAGGAGTAAGGAAATACTCCCCCTGAGTTTATTACTTCCCTTTGATTATACGTGTTCTTCAGGATCAAATCTTTTTCTTTCTTTGAACATCAGATTATCAGAGTCTTTGACTTATCAGAGAACAGAGCTTCAGAGCTTTTCCTGTCAGAGCTTTGCTTTGGATCAGAGTGTTAGGTCGATCAGAACTTCATATTGATCAGAGCAACATTGATCAGAGCTTCTACATTTTGATCAGAGCTTCTAGTCTTCAGAGTGTCCAGGAGCTTCCTTGTGCCTGTAGACTTTAAACAAAACAGAAAAACATTTCAAGTAATAGAGTTAGAATGTTTGAGAATTTCTGTCTAGTTAGCCGTTATTGATTTAAATATCATTCTTGTTCTCCCCCTTTTTGTCAGCAATCAAAAAGTGTTGGTGATGTGCTAAAACTTTTAAGATCAGAAAAACAAATTATATTAAGATAGTTCAGAATCAGAGCAAGAAAATATTACAAAAACTTAATCAAAACAGTACATCAGAAAATGAAGAAAACATGAAAATGTCATGCATGAAAAAAGATTTAAGGTTGAGGAGGCAAGCGTGTAAACAGGCGCTCCAGCATCGCTTGAATCTTTTCAGAAGTTTCATTTTGCTTATGAACCATGCTGACAACAGTGTCAATCTTGTTGTCCTGCACATCCATTCTTGCTTTCATCTTCTGATCGTTGTCATCCATCCGCTGTTGTAGACGCAAGTCATTCAGCCTTAGTTCTTCCAGAGTCTGCCTGTCCAAGGCAGCTTGAGAAGCATCAGAAGGAGGAGGCTTCTCAGAACTTTCAGCAGCATCTTCTGCTTGACTTTCATCCTGAATGGTCTTGTCTTCTTCTGATGGTTGCACCTTTGCAGCTTGCTGTTTCTCAGACCAAGATTCACTGTCCAGAGGGAGCACGGCTTCCTGAGGCAGCTGACTTTCAACTTCCTTCAGCAGCTTGCTGAAGTTCTGTTGTGCCTGCTCATAGTTGATATCCTGCAACTTGAGGGCTTCAGCACGTACCCATAGTCTGAACTGTGACCAGAGCTGATCAGAAGCAGCTGGGTCAATCATCCCAGGACAGACTTGCTTCAAAGAAGCAATCCATTGCAGCACACCTGTTTCAAAATTCAAGATACCAGAGCCAACATCTGGTTGCTTTGGTTTTGGGATGGCAATTTTGTGTTTTAGATCAGCAAGACGTTCAAGACTTGTTAGGTCAATGAAAGTCCTGCTGGGGTTTTCAGCGGTTTTCTGAGAGGCTGTTTGTTTTGGAGGAGGGGTATCAGAGTCAGATATCTCGATTGGAGTAGGTGGTGTTTTGGGAGTTTTTGGTGGTGTTGATTCTTCTGAAGATGGTAACTGGGGCATGACAATAGTGGTTCCACATGGCAACTGGATTGCCAGCGGTGAAGGTTGAGGTGAGTGAGGGTCAGATTTATGAGGAGAAGGGGTTTCAGAATGGTGAAACGCTGTTTGTGGTGAAGGTGGATTTATTTCTGGTTGGGGAGAGGGAGGTGGAATCTCTGATTGCTCGGGGATCAGAGGTTCTTCTGTGAGTGGTTGTTGTGGTTGTGGTTCTGGTTCTGGTTGTTGTTGTGGTTCTGGTTGTGGAGGAGGAACATTTTGTGGTTCAGAGTTTGGTTTAGCAGAGGCATGTTCACGCTCAATATCAGCCAGCACTTGGTCAAGTGCTGTTGTTGTTGAAATTGTTGGTTGTTTGGGTTGTTTAGTTCTAGGTCTTCTGAGTAGTAAGGCCTCAGAAGGGTCTTCTGGTATGGTTTCATCAATGGTAGGGATTGGGATTGATATTCTATGGGAGGTTTGAGGAGCAGCAGATGCTGGAATAGTAAAAGATTTTGAAATAGGGGCAGTAGATGAAATACCTCTTTTCTTTGGAGTCTGATGAGACGATCCTTCTGTTGGCGCTTTCCTCTTCTTTGTCTTCTTCAGAGTCACTTCTGGTTGGGGTTGACTCAGATCTTTGATGTTCAGCTTTGAACCTGTATCTTCTGCCTTGTACGCATCTGGGTACCTGAGAAACATCTCTGGTTTGGATTCCATTTCAGAAAATACCGGAAAATCACTCAGAGGCACTCTTCTGCTGGAGATATCAACAGTTGAAGTAGCTCTGGGTTCCTTCTGAATATTTTCTATCAACTTCATCTTTTTCAGATTCTTAGCGTTCAGCGGTTTCCCAATTGTTGGTTCAATAGTGCTCAGCTCCTGAGCTTCTATCAGATGTTCAATCAGCCTATTCTCTGTCAGAATATCTGATATAAGCCTTTCAAAAGGTATCCAGTCCCTCTTGGTCCTTTCTTCTTCCCTTGTTTCTTTCACACTGGTTTTGAGATGGTTGAACAAGAAGTGAGCCAGATTTATCTTTATCTTCTGATCAATAAAGTAGATCAGAAACTGCTGATCCACATTTATATAATCAGGAGAACTTGTTGGTTTCCTGTGGTTGAAGCATCCCAGAACAATCTTAGCCCATACTCTGCAGTGATCCTTCATATCCTTAATCTTGCTGCTGGGCATTCCAAGAGTGAAAATCCTGTTAGCTACCACAGCTGTATCAGCACATCTTTCAGCCATGTCCACACAACGGACGCCACCACCACTTTGACCGATTAGCCTTGCAATGAGATCTTCAGAAATCACAATCTTCTTCCCCATGACAGAAGAGATGACTAGATGTTTTGAAACCTTGGCGTGAATCCAAAATTCCTTGACTAGCGCTGGGAATGTTGGTCCAACCAACCTATCGAAATACCTCTCCCACTTTTGAGCCCTAATTTCTTCAGTTAGGTCAAAACCATTTTCCTTCAAGCTTTCAAAGTCAATGATTAACTCAGAGAGCACTTCAAGGTTCTTCACCGGAGTGAGGAGAGTTCTGAGTGGCACCTGATATTGTTCAGAAGTTGCTTTCTTCTGATTGCCTGCAGAAATGCTGGAGGATGCCATTGTTCACACTAAAAAGCTTTGAGAAAGAATTGAGAGAAAAAAAGTTTGCAAGAGATGAACTCAGAAATATGCAGAAAAAGCTTGAGAGTTAATGAGAAAGCGTAAGGAATAAGAATGAGAGATTAATGTGCTTAAATAGAGTTTTCAAAATTATTTTGAAAAGATAAACGTTTTTGAGAGAGAGAAAAATAATGATTGCCATTTAAAAGGTGTGATTACTTTTCATTAAATGCTTGCTGATTTTGGGGGATTTGAGAAAGATACTTAAAAACGGTTACCAGACATGTGTCTCAATGCACCCAATCAGCGCTTTGCCTTCTCAGAAGCGTGCACGCGTTCTGCTTCAGAGATATGCTGATGATTGGATGACACTTGTTTGATGTAGTGATCAGCACGTCTGTCTTTGAGATTAGACTCTCAGATCTTTAGACTTGCATCTGATACAATCTGCATGTTTCTATCTTTCTGAAAGGAGATTGATCAGAAGTTCACAGTAAAATAATTACATTCTGAAGATAAATATATGGAATTAAAGCATTTTCATTCTGGGCATACTTTCATGCTGAGATGTTTCAGAATGAAATTAAACCTATCTTCTGAAAGGGGTTTAGTAAAGATATCAGCCCATTGATGGTCTGTATCTATAAATTTTAAGTTCAAAATACCTTTCTGAATATAGTCCCTAATGAAATGATGTTTTATTTCTATATGCTTAGCCCTAGAATGTAAAATAGGATTCTTACTTAAGCAAATTGCAGAAGTATTATCACAAAGTATAGGAATGTTACTCTCAAAAATCTGGAAGTCTTCAAGCTGACTTTTCATCCAGAGCATTTGTGTGCTACATCCTGCTGCTGCTATGTACTCAGCTTCTGCTGTTGACAGAGCAATTGTTGATTGCCTTTTGCTGGACCAAGAGATCAGATTTTCTCCCAGAAACTGGCAGCTTCCAGAAGTACTTTTACGTTCCACTCTGTCTCCAGCAAAATCAGCATCACAGTAGCCTACTAAGCTGTAATCACTAGATTTTCTATAAAACAAACCCAGATTAGTAGTACCTTTCAGATACTTGAAAATTCGCTTAACAGCTGTTAAGTGAGATTCTCTAGGATCTGATTGGAATCTAGCACAGATACAAACACTGAATAATATGTCAGGTCTTGAAGCAGTCAGATAGAGGAGAGAACCAATCATACCTCTGTAGACTTTCTGTTCTACATTTTTGCTTACCTCTTCTCTTTCCAGAATGCACGTGGGATGCATTGGAATCTTTGATGGCTTACATTCTGAGAGGTCAAATTTCTTCAGAAGATCTCTGATGTATTTGCTCTGATGAATGTAAGTTCCTTCTGGAGTTTGATTGATCTGAATTCCTAGAAAGAATTTCAGTTCCCCCATGAGGCTCATCTCAAATTCTGCCTGCATACACTTAGCAAATTTTCTTCCAAGAGAAGGATTAGTAGAACCAAAAATTATATCATCAACATAAATTTGACAGACTAAGATGTCACTCTTAACTGTTTTACAGAATAGAGTAGTGTCCACTTTCCCTCTGGTGAATTCATTTTCAAGCAGAAAGTTACTTAGCCTTTCATACCAAGCTCTGGGAGCTTGTTTCAGACCATACAGTGACTTCTTTAGTTTGAAAACATGTTCTGGATGTTTTGTATTTTCAAAACCTGGGGGTTGGTGAACATAAACTTCTTCTTCTATATAACCATTTAAGAATGCACTTTTGACATCCATCTGATACAGAGTGATGCCTCTATTAACAGCAAATGAAATTAAAAGTCTGATAGATTCTAACCTGGCGACTGGGGCAAAGGTTTCTGTATAGTCTATCCCCTCTTGCTGACTATAACCTTGTGCAACCAGTCGTGCCTTGTTTCTGATGACTTCACCTTGTTCATTTAGCTTGTTTCTGAACACCCATCTTGTTCCAATGACGTTGAATCCTTTTGGTCTGGGAACGAGATCCCATACGTCGTTTCTGGTGAATTGATTCAGCTCTTCTTGCATTGCCAGAATCCAGTCATTATCCAGAAGTGCTTCATCAATAGAAGAAGGTTCAATCAGAGACACAAGTCCCATAAGAGTTTCTTCAGAGTTTCTGAAGCTTGCTCTTGTTCTGATTGGATCTTCCTTTCTTCCTAGGATAGTCTCTTCTGGGTGATCCAAACTGCTTCTGGGTAATCTCTTCTGAGGTTGATCAGCAGCTGTTGTAGGATTTCTAGCAGTGCTCCTTTCAGATGTTGAAGGAATGTCTGTGTTGAGAGCTTCTGATGACTTGTCTTCAGAACCTGCAAATTCAATTTCTATACCTGCAAAAATTTCATTCTGCTTTGACTTTTCAGAGTCAAGCTTATCATCAAAACGAACACTGATTGATTCTTCCACAATCTGTGTTTCTGTATTGTATACTCTGTGCCCTCTTGAGCGTTCAGAGTATCCTAACATAATACACTTCTGTGCCTTAGAGTCAAACTTGTTCAAATAATTCTTTGTATTTAATATAAAGCAAGTACATCCAAAAGGATGAAAATATGAAATGTTGGGCTTTCTGTTCTTCCACAATTCATATGGAGTCTTTTCCAGAATAGGTCTTATTGAGATTCTATTCTGAATGTAACACGTTGTGTTTATTGCCTCTGCCCAGAAAGTCTTAGCAACGTTTGTCTCATTGATCATGGTTCTGGCCATTTCTTGCAATGTTCTGTTCTTTCGTTCTACAACTCCATTTTGTTGGGGAGTTCTAGGACAAGAGAAATCATGCAGAATGCCTTTGTCATTAAAGAATGACTCAAAGTCTTTATTTTCAAATTCTCCACCATGATCACTTCTGACTTTAACGATTCTAAGATCTTTTTCATTCTGAACTTGGTTACAGAAGGTAACAAACACAGAGTGTGACTCGTCCTTGTGTCTCAAGAACTTTACCCATGTCCATCTGCTATAGTCATCTACGATTACTAACCCATACTTCTTACCACTGACTGAAGCAGTTTTAACTCGTCCAAATAAGTCAATATGCAGAAGTTCTAATGGCTTAGAGGTGGAAACAACATTTTTGGATTTAAAAGAAGGTTTTGCAAATTTGCCTTTCTGACATGCTTCACACAGAGCATCTGAATTGAACTTCAAATTAGGAAGTCCTCTGACTAGATTGAGTTTGTTAATCTGAGATATTCTTCTCATACTAACATGCCCCAATCTTCTGTGCCAGATCCACTGCTCATTGTTAACAGACAGAAGACATTTTACATTCTGACTCTTTAGTTCAGAAAGTTTGATTTTGTAAATGTTGTTTTTCCTCTTTCCATTAAACAGGATAGTCCCATCTTTCTGACTGACAGCTTTACATGATTTTTGATTAAAGATTATATCATAACCGTTATCACTTAATTGACTTATGGATAACAAATTATGCATCAATCCATCTACTAGCAGAACATTATTAATAGAGGGAATATTTCCATTACCTACAGTTCCAGAGCCAATTATCTTTCCCCTCTGATTGCCTCCAAAGCCAACGTGGCCTCCAGGCTTAAGTTCCAGGCTTTGGAACATATGCCTTCTTCCTGTCATGTTTCGTGAGCAGCCAGAGTCCAGGTACCATGACTGGTGTTTCTGACTTGCTGCTAAAGATATCTGCAACATGTATTATTTTATCCTTAGGTACCCAGATTTTCTTGGGTCCTGACTTGTTAGTTTTACCAAAACTCTGGTTGAATTTTGGTTTCACAGAGTGCTTACTGCTGGTATATTTGATATCATGTGTGTGACCATACACAAAGTGTGAATTTAAAGGAGTGTGTTTAATGGTTAAGTCCATGACATTCTTTGGTGTAGGAACCTTACCTTGGTATCCTATTCCTTTCCTGCCGTTTCTGCTAACTCCATAGATCATTGAAGCCATTCTGCTTCTATCTATGCTTTTAGCAAGGAACTTCTGGAAACTGTGATCATACTCCTTGATGATCTCATCAGCGTTGCTGGGAGTTTCAGAAATTGGTTCCTTCTGAGAGTTTTGTAAAGTGTTTTCTAATTTTGAAATTTTATCTCTCAGCTCAGAATTTTCCAATTTGAGACTCTCAGACTTATTAGAGTCAGATTCAAGATTCCTTTTCAGGTCTCTGAATTTAGCTCTAATCTGCTGATAACGTTCCAGAATTTCATTAAGGCTTTCAGCAAGTTCAGCCTTTGTAAAGTTAACAGCGAAGTTAGGAAATACCTCTTCTGTGTCTGATTCTGAGTCTGATTCAGAAGCTTCACTATCTTCTGAAATGTTTGCCATGAGAGCTATGTTTGCCCTTTCATCATCTGATTCTGAGTCAGCTTCAGACGAGTCAGAGTCATCCCATGTGGCCATGAGACTTTTCTTCTTCTCTCTTCCAAACTTCTTTTTGGGCTTTTCCCTCTGAAGCTTTGGGCAGTCACTCTTGTAGTGTCCTTGCTCATTGCACTCATAGCAGATGATGTCTTTTGTGTTTGGCTTCTTGCTACTGGAGGAGCCTTCAGATCTTCTGTATCCAGAGGAAGAATCTGTCCTTCTGTATCTGGAAGAAGACTCGTTCTGATCAGATCTTCTGGGATTCCTGAACTTCCTTTGTCTTTGCTTCCACAGTTGATTTACTCTTCTGGAGAGAAGGGAAAGTTCGTCTTCTTCTGATGAGGATCCATCAGATGTTTCTTCAACTGCCTGCAAAACTTTAGACTCAGATTTTCTGTTAGATTTTAAAGCTAAAGGCTTACCTTGCTTCTGAGGCTCGTCAGCTTCTAGCTCTATCTCATGACTTCTGAGGGAGCTTATAAGTTCCTCCAGAGTGATTTTGTTGAGATCTTTAGCTAGCTTCAGAGCAGTAACCATAGGCCTCCACTGCTTGGGTAAACTTCTGATTATTTTCTTGACATGATCAGCAGTAGAGTATCCTTTGTCCAGAACTTTGAGACCAGCTACCAGAATCTGGAATCTAGAGAACATAGTTTCAATGGATTCAGATTCTTCCATTTTGAACGCCTCATACTTCTGAATGAGCGCCAGAGCTTTTGTTTCTTTGACCTGAACGTTACCCTCATGCGTCATTCTGAGAGAATCAAAGATGTTCTTTGCTGTGTCTCTGTTGGAGATCTTTTCATACTCAGTATAGGAAATGGCACTGAGGAGGATGGTTCTGGCCTTGTGGTGATTCTTGAAATCACGCTTTTGTTGATCAGTCATTGATTTTCTATCAATCTTCTGACCACTTGCATTCACAGGGTGCGTGTATCCATCTGTCACCATATCCCACAGATCAGCATCATGTGCTAGAAAGAAGCTTTCAATTCTGTCTTTCCAGTAATCAAAGTTTTCTCCATCAAAGACTGGAGGTTTGCCACTGAATCTGTCTCTGTCCTCATTGTTGTCATTGCTGATGTGAGAATTGTTTCCTGCAATTTGTGTTTTTCTGACGCTGGATCTTGTACTGACACGGTTAAGTGTTTTAGCTCAGAACCAGGCGCTCTGATGCCAATTGAAGGGGTGAAAAACACAAGAAGGGGGGGGGGGGGGTTGAATTGTACAACTGAAATCTAAAGCAATTGACAAGATATTTTTATCCTGGTTCGTTTGATCTCAAACTACTCCAGTCCACCCGTCAAGGTGATTTCGCCTCTCTCCAACGAGGTCTTAATTCACTATATTCAACTGAATATTACAGACTGCTTTAACAACTGCTAAAGCCTTCTTGATTCAAACCACAACCCGGTTTGTCAAGGTAACACTTTCTTACAAAGAGATATTACAATGTGTGTGAATGTTTTCTACAAAACTTTATCACAACTGTGATGTATACACAAAATGAAGCTTAGAAACTAGATTGCTAAACAGAAATGGAATATCAGAGTTTGTAGTTTAGCAAAACTGGTAGAGCGAAGATTATGGTTCAGCTTTGTGCGTGTAGAGATTTTGGAGAGCATTAGCCATTATAATATTCAAAGCCTTGTTTATATAGCACTTGAGAAGATGAACGTTGGATGCAATATTCTTGATTCAATGCTAATAACAAGCTTTCCTTATTGAGCAGATCTTGTCTGGAATGAAGCCGTTGGAATTAATTAGCGTTCAATGCACAGTACCGTTGCTTCTTCAATGCACGTTCTGGCTTGGCTCATTCTGATTCTGCTTCGCTGCTGATGAACTATTGTGTTTCTGTATCAGAGTGTTTGAGCGCAGTTCTGTTCATCAAGCTTCAGCATGTATGTGAGTTGATCATCTGATCTTGACGTTCTGATGTGGCAACTTCTGATGCTGGTGTACAAAATCAAATTCTGATGCTGAAAAGACGTGATCTTGCTTATACCAATCAGAGTATCTGCAAGTCAGAACATAATAATTTTAGGCAGCAGATAGTTCAAACATGAAACATATAAATACTATATCTTTTCACTTTGTTATCATCAAAACTTAAATATAGGGTAGTAGATTCAAACATTGTTCTAACACTAGAGATAAGGTTGCATAAGGAGAGAAGTCTTCGGTCCTAGCTTGTGAGGGTCAGACCTGTTCACCGTGCCCCAGGCCCGTATAAACCTTCGGTGAAGCTCATCCACGTCCTCCTTGTAGTCAAAGGCGATATCTGTAAGAAGTAGCTCATGAGGACCGTCTCTTTGAGCACGACCAAATTGTCGTAGAGCCAAGCAAGGACTCTAGGTTATTCCCCCTATGATTCCAAGCAATGGGACATTAGGGTATCCCCCACATCGATCAATGACAGCAATATCCTCCATATCCTTAGAACTCCAAAGAATGTCTGTATGGGCGAGGACATTATTCTGTAAGCCCAACCTAAACCTTCCTCATTCTTTAACACGGACTTGGGAAGGTGCGAAATAAACCACCTCGCCAGCAGCGGAATGCAGCACATGAGGGTCCCTCTTCTTCGCACAGTACGAGTATGAAGGTCATGTAGAATATCACCCAGAAGAGTAGGTACAGGATTACGAGACAAGAAGATCTTGACTGCATTCACATCTATGAAGGAATCTGGATTTGGGAAAAGAACCAAGTCGTAGATGAGGAGAGCCAATATGTCTTCAAAAGCTTGAAAGTCCAAATTGTCCCAGAACAGTTGAGCTTGATCAATCAGAAACTTGGCCAGGAAACCTTTAACCCCGCTCCGTGTCTCCCAGTTAAATACTACATTATCCCTTTTTAGATATAAGGCTGACGCAATGTCCTTTGGCCTAGGAGTCTCCTCCAAACCTGTGAAGGGTGTCTGCTCGAGGATGGATATGCCCAGTAAGTAAGAGAACTCCTCCAAAGTGGGGACAAACTGATAATCCAGGAAGGTAAAACAATGATGCACCGGATCGAAAAACTGGAAAAGCACGCTCATCATTTGCTCATCCAACTTTGAAGTGACCAAACTAAGGAGCTGACCATGTCTTCTAACGAATGAAGAAGTATCAGGAACTTTTGAGACTAACTCTCTGAGCTGAGCAGGTATCTGCACGAAGTTAACTAGAATGGTGTTTCTGCGCATGGAAGCCATGATCTGCAAAACAGAACAAAGATAAATCCCCTCGGTCTTTGAAATGGTTAGTCTAATGAAGTATGCATGCTATGTTATGGTGCATGATGTCATTAGAAAACACACAACAGGTATAGCAGATAGCAGACATGGTAAAGGCAAACAAGTCACACAAGAGCCCTTAAGTTTCAGGCTTGCATGGAGTCTAGGTACTACCCTCTTGAAGTTCAGTTGGTTTCAACCTGTCCTAATAATAGTAATCGGGTTCTAGAGGTTCTCAATATCACTGACCATCCTCCATCGGTCATGGTTTCAGCTCACACAATCTTTTCTTGCGGCCGGAACTATCTCGAGAGTATGGTCTCAATGAGTGCAGTATCGAGTATCAACCAGTTCCCAACTTTACACTGAGACCGACTATCTCACTACTTCCTAGGGCCAAGTTGGTCAATTATAGGTTCTAAGGTTAGTTGATGCTTAACGACTCATATAGCAGCCTCGTATTCTCCTCGTTTCTCCACAAGGGATATCGGTACCAACCAATGTGCCACATCAACGTAGCTACTGCTTCAACCGTATCGGTCTATGCCATACAATTCCCTCATAGTTTATTGCTACTTACTTAAAAGGTGTTTCCCCAGATCCGGGTTAGGATCTATAGTAACTCCAATACAAAGCCCACAAAAGTAAAAGCAATCAAATCAAACAATAGAAGTAATATGATGAACTAATCCTAAGGTATACCCCACTTATTTTTTACCCAGCAGAGTCGCCAGTTCTATGATACGGTGGCAGAACCGGACTGTTTTGGAAAATGCTGGTTTGCGTTTTTGCGTTTTTTATTCGCAAAATGTCGCGGTAAGCAAGAGTCGCGACCGACTTTTATTTTATCCAATCAGAAAGGAAAAAAAGCACAGAAAAATTCCTTTTTCGAGATTTTGAGTACGGGGGGTAGATTATAGAAAGGTAAGGTATTAGCACCCTTTCTATCCATGGTTTTCCATGGGCTCTTAGGTATTTGATCATCATTTTGAAAATTGCTTGTGTGTTTGTGTTTTTGAAAAGTTTTTGTTTTACTTCGTTTTAATCCTTGCTTCTGTCTTCAAGAGTGTTACAAAGTGTTTTTGAAAACTTTGTTTGAAAAAGAGTGCAAGTGTGGAAAAGTTTGTTTTGAGCAAGTACCTACTAGCATCTACCTACTCGAAAAAAGAATGTTTCTGTTCTTATTTCATTTAGACAGCGCTATCCTGCTATTAGTGAGTAGGTAGCACCATCGTTGGAGTTGTAAGGGTCAATTCGAAAGGGACGTACAATCACTAAAGCAATGTTAGGACGTCTTAGTAATAACCCTAGTGTCTTAAGATCATATTCGAGGCAACATTTTCGAGGCAACATTTCCGAATGGGACTTTTGATCTTTGTTTAGACAAAAGAGCGACCACTAAAATACCCTATACTTAATGATCGTTTACCTAAGTGAGAGTATACCCTAGGAGTGCGCATGTGCGAGTGATTCAATTTCAGGTTATTATCTTTGCACATTAGGGTTTGCTAACCATTTTAAAATTAACATACATTCTTGTCATGCAACCCTATTATCATACATCTAACAGTCAATATTTGTGAAAATTAAAATGCAAAAATAAAGCTACGCTATTACAAGGCTTCGGGTATTAATTACATAGCCAAAAAACTCGCTAAAACGATAAATGAAAGGAAAAGTCCTAATTAATCTATTACATCCTGTGAGTAGTTACATCAATATTGTAAAAATAAATAAATGCGCGACAAATAGAGAACGAAAGGAAATTAGGGTTTTGACCACGACTAACCTAATTAAAAGAAAAATTATTTTTGGTTGTTTTTGATTATTTTAAGAAAATTAGGGTTTGAATTAAATATGTACAAACTTAATTACTAATTAAATTAAATTAAAGAAAATAATTACTTGACCTATTTTTGTATTTTGTTATTTTTAAGAAAAAGAAAATAGAATTTAAATTAAACAAAACCCTAATTTCTAACTTGTTTTAATTTATTTACAAAAGAATTAAAGTTACCCTAAAAAAATTAAATTAACTAATTAAATTAATTTTTGTATAAAAATAATTTCTAAATCTAATTGGATGAAAATTGGTTTTTTATAAAAAAAAGAATTAATTTGGTGTTATTAAAAATAATTTAAATAAATTAAATAAAAAAAACATGAAAGAAAAGAAAAAGAAAATGGGCTTGTAATCAGCAATTGGAGGGGTGTGAATAGTAGCTTCTAGGCCCAAAAGCAAGGGTCCATGTTAACCTCCATGGATTCAGCACTGTGCATTGACCAAGATATATGATGGTCCTTCACATGATGGCTTTCAGATCTGGCCTGTGGACATCTGGTTGGTTGTGCATTGAGAATGTATAGTGGACTTCACACCTGTGCATACGCCTGATCATATAAAGGAAAATAATATGAAATATATGGGAGACCTGGGATTCGAACCCAGGTCCCATGGCCTTTTCACTTGCTTCCCCACCAATTGAGCCACGCGCTTTTATTGTATACAAAATAACAATAATTGATAATATATAATAATGCAAGTTAGTGGGAGACAAACAAAAACATGCGAGCCAGAATACAAATGGTCAAATGGGAGAGTGCCACACCATCGTCCCCAATCTCTCTCCGTTGGTAAAAGTCAGAGACTTTTACTTACGGACAAATGTCCATCACTAGAACTCCTGCATATTGCAAAATCATATATAGGCACGATAAATGAATTCTAATGGTATAGAACAAATCGCCTTGGCCTGCTGAGCATCATGGTGCCCTTCTTGTGGACCAATTTTTCCTGTATAAAAAGACCCTAAAACGAGACCAAGAACCCTAGTAATGGTGAATTCTGATATAGTCAACAAAAATGCAATTAATTGTTATGGATAGCTCGCAAATGCTTCAAGGAACAAGAATATGTAAGTAATTCATGCTACAAGCGCCAAAATAACGTGATTCGATTTCAAGAAAAGTTCAAGGTCGTGAACCACTTACATTGAGTTTTAGCGCAGGAAAATGCTTGTTCTTGATTGGTATAGCTTCCTTGTATGTCCAGAATGCGAATGGGATGGCTTAGGAATCTTGAAAATGCCTGGAAGTACAAAATTTGATCAGCACTTTCTTTGAATTTTTCAAGTTTGGTTCTGCCTCTTCACGCCTCAAAACCTTGCATTTTTTGTCTGCAATTGTCCACTATATACCACTGATTGAATTAGGGTTACAATTGTGCTCTCAATCTTTATCAATTATGGCTATTGATCTTGATTTGATTTCCATGAAAATCTTTCCAAAAATAGGCCAAAACCAATCTTTTCATGCACACATAGGCCTTGCACGATTTGATTCACTTGCTAGCTGTATATGGAACCTAAAACAAGCACCAAATCTCAAGACTTAAATGGTTCTGATATTTTCATGATTTATTTTGATTTAAATTGATTTAATTGAAATAAAAAATCAAAATAAATGGTAAAAATAAAATAAAGGCAAGTTTAAAGAGCTAGGGCTCTTGGACCATTCTACCAACTCAAAACAAGTGCAAAAAGTTAGGCCCGTTTAACAAAAATTGCAATTTGAGGCACTTTTGATTTTTGGCAATTTTGCAAAAAAAGTCAACTTCACGAATGCATAACTTCGTCAATTTTGACTCTTTGAAGGTGTTCTTGGACTTTTTAGAAAGCTCAAGATGTCCTATAAGCAACCCATTTAGTCTCATCTCAATTGAGTCTTCCATGTTCATGTATGAAGCTTTGACAAAAAATGTGTTTTTGTTGACTTTTCAAAATGACCTATAATGTCCAAATTCATAACTTCTTGTGAGTGCATATTTTGAAATTTGGAGATGAAGATGAATTGTAGAGCATTGCATCCTATTCAAAATGAGCTTTGGATGGGTCATTTCTCATAAAGTATGAGAAAGTTATGCTTGGTCAAAGTTGAGTTGACTTTTCCTACAAAACCCTAATTTAGCAACTTTTGGGTTTTGATGAATTGTGAGCAATCCTTGATGAATCATGATCAACCCTTGATCAAATTGTGAATAAAACTTCAAAATAAGGATGTTTACCAAAAATCTTGAAGTTTTACTGTATGTGGGCCACAATTAACTTTTGCCCTAACACAGTCGATTTTTAGGCCTTTGAGCAATTGACTGAGCAAACTTCCTCTGCAAAGATTGAAACTTGACATGGATGATCTTGAGAACATATTAGGACAATGGTGAGAATTTGGGATACCTTGGACTCAAGTATTTTGATGCAACATGAAACCCTAATTTGAGGTAGACTGCCTTAGGAGAGAGCTTGTCTGGTCAACCCTTGGACTTCCTTGAGCAATTTGAAGAGCTCACTTGAAATGTATTGAGAAATATGAGAGGGCAAATTTTGGGGTACAACAGCTGCCCCTGTTCAATCTTCTTAAACCTGAGGATGTATATTGGCTTGTATGTCTTTCGTGATCCGAGGGTGGAAGATGATTGAACACTAGAGTGCCCATAAATTTGCACTCGCATGAAGTGGTACTTGTCTTATGATGTCTGGAATGGGATTATAGATTCCATTTGGAAGTTAATGACGGAAGATGGGCTTAAAGATGCCATTCGAAGGAGTGTCGATCTCATAAGAGATTCCTTAGCGAGAGCTTGTATACCTATTGTTGAGGGAGATTCCACTGGGGAATGATGGTCTCTGTCTGGAGAGAAAGTTGAATTTTAGGAGCTTCGGTTGTCCGTTATTCTACTGGGGAATCGTCTCTCAGTCGAAGAGGTGAAAATGAACTACTATCTGGTCGTGATCCAGGCTTCATAGTGATAAGACCGACTGCTATCTGGTCGTAATCCAGGCTTTACAGTGACTTACTGGGGAGATGAGATTAAACTTGCTATCTGGTTGTAACCCAGGCTTTGCAATTTCTCAATTCTTATATGGTCGTAATTCAGGCTTCAGAAGGAATACAATTGTTATCCGGTCGCATTCGGGCTTTAACTTGAATTTAGGGCACACTAATATCCAGTCGACTCTGGGCTTCTTAGTAATTGTCCAAGTACACTGCTATTTGGTCGAAATCCAAGCTTCGCAATGTCTTGTACCGCTATCTGGTCGTAATCCAGGCTTCACGATGTTTCATACCATTATCTGATCGAATCCAGGCTTCATGGTGTCCTGTACCGTTATCTGGTCGAATCCAGGCTTCACAATACCTCACTTCTTATCTGGTCGAAATCCAGGCTTCAGAAGAAATCAAGTGGTTATCCAGTTGCATCCGGGCTTCCATTTGATTTTAAGGCCTACTAATATGCAGTCGACTCTGGGCTTCATAGTAATTGGCCAGGTGAACTGCTATTTGGTCGAAATCCAAGCTTCACAGTGTGCCTTACTGTAATCTGGTCGTAATCCCAGGCTTCAGTGTTCTTTACCGCTATCTGGTCGTAATCCAGGCTTCACAATGTATTATACCATTATCTGGTCGAATCTAGACTTCATGGTGTTCGGAGAAATCAAGATATTATCCGGTCGAATCCGGGCTTCATAACTTGCATTAAAGATATACCACTATCTGGTCGTAATCCAGGCTTCGTAGTATTCTTGGCTGCTATTTGGTCGTAATCCAGGCTTCACAATGTCTTCTACCATTATCTGGTCAAATCCAGGCTTCATGGTGTCTTGTATTGCTATCTGGTCATAATCCAGGCTTCACAATAACTTGTTAAGCTGCTATTCGGTCGACTCCGGGCTTCACGGCTTATGTTTATGATATACCACTATCTGGTCGAATCCAGGCTTCATGGTGTCTTTGTATTGCTATCTGGTCGTAATCCAGGCTTCACAATAACTTGCTGGGGATTAAACTACTATCCGGTCGAATCCAGGCTTCATAGCTTGAATCTGAGATAAAGAACTATCTATCGTAATCCAGGCTTTGCGGTATTCTGATACTGTTATGCGGTCGTTCTCCGGGCTTCACAATATGATGGAGGAATCAAGATATTATTTGGTCGGACCCGGGCTTCATAGCTTGAACTTTTTGAGAATTTAATTGTATCTTTCCCTGAAAGGTAAAGAGTTAGTTGTATGTAATGTCATGATGCATGACATGTATCGAGCAATGATGTTCTCAAAATAAATGAGATTGTGTTGTATGATGCGTATATGCATGTAATGATGTATGCATGTGCAATGTTCTAGTGATGTTCTCTAGTTGGGGAAAATAAATCCCGGACCGCTGCTTGAGAGTATAAAGAGTTTCGTTCGCTAAGGATAACGACTGAAGATGATTTGAGAATACATTGGCAGGTGAAAAATTCTGCTGGAGAATAAACTGGTGGGAGGATGACTCTGTTGGGAAGAGATACTGTGTCAGAAGATCTGCTGATCTGGAGAAATAACCTCAACTAGGAATGAATTACCGTTGCTGGCGGTGATGAACTCTGTCGGGGATAAAATTTCTGCTTGTGGAAGAAATAAACTCCACTGGGGATGGTCTTCCATTGTTGGTGATATATGAACTCTGCCCGGGGAGAATTAACACCACTGTATTTGGGTACCTTTTACTCTGCGGGGAGTGTATATACTTTTAGTCATTTTCTCGAACTGGGTCTATCCCGGTACCTGGTGAATAGAGCAACTGTAAGGTTTGGACATTTCTTGTTTTCCCCTGTTTCTGGAATTACGAGTAATCGTCTTTTGTTTCGCATGTAAGTATTTTTGAGCAACAATTATTTTCAAATGCATATATAAAAAATGAATCATTGGACGTTCTTGCAAAACAAAACAGGAAAAGAAAAAACAATTTTGAAATTTATTGTGAACGAAATGTATTGATTTTTGAAGTTGGCCCGTAATAGGCGTTTTGTACAAGAGGATGATGTCCTAGTAAGAGAACGCCGCCGAAAGATAGAATTTATACAATTTGTGAAAAACAAAGAAAAACAGCTATGTGAACAATCCCACTGGGTTCCAACTCTGTTATTGCCTTTATATCTTCGAGCGTCTCATCACTTTGCTACTTGGCTGAAGGTAGATCAAATTGATTGGCGCCATCCGAGCTTGATAGTTGATACTGAAGTCTGGTTACAAGATGATCCAATGAGACATAGTGTTACGCTTTGATCCCTAATTTTTGCCTGGACCACCCTTTCGGGTTTTCAGTCCACCGGGATACCCTTTTTATCCAAGCCGCCTTTTCAGGTTTTCAACTTGCTGGGTGTACAGCTTTTTTCATTTTCATCCCTTACTTTTACCCGAACCCTTTTGGTTCACCGAGAAGACCTTATTTTTGCCTAGGCCAGTCGACCTAGCGGGTCTTTGATTATGCGTAGTATTTTTTAACTATGTCTGCATTGATGGGGTGAGGAAGGTCGTCACCATCCATGGTGGTTAGAATCATAGCTCCTCCAGCAAAAATGTTCTTAACCACAAATGGACCTTTGTACGTGGGGGTCCATTTTCCCCTGGGATCACCTTGTGGCAGTATGATGTGTTTGATCACCAGATCCCCGACATGATATTCTTGTCATCTGACATTCTTGTTAAATGCCTTGATCATTCGTTTTTTATACGTCTGACCATGACAGATAGCAGTAAGTCTCTTTTTGTCGATTAGGTTCAGCTGATCAAGCGGGTCTAGATCCAATCGTCTTCTCTCAAACCTGCATCCTTCATAATCATGGAGAGAGGGTATTTGGACCTCAATGGGTAAGACTGCCTCCATGCCATACATTAGAGAGTAGGGTGTTGCCCCGATTGACGTCCGCGCTGAAGTGCAGTACCCATGAAGAGCGAATGGTAGCATCTCGTGCAAGTCTTTGTATGTCACCGTCACCTTATGCAAAATTATCTTGATGTTCTTATTAGCCGCTTCAACAACCCCATTCATCTTCGGCCGGTAAGGAGAAGAGTTGTGATGCTGTATCTTGAACTGTTTGCAGAGCTCGGTGATCATTGTATTGTTGAGATTTGTACCATTGTCCGTAATGATCCTCTCTGGTACACCGTATCGACAGATCAGATTGTGTCAGATAAACCGCGCCATAACGTTCTTGGTTACTGTAGTAAAGGAAGCTGCTTCAACCCACTTCGTAAAATAATCAATAGCTACCAGGATGAAACGGTGTCCGTTGGACGCAGTAAGTCTGATTTCGCTAATCATATTGATGCCCCACATTGCAAAAGGCCAAGGTGCTGTCAAAATGTTCAGAGGAACTGGAGGTACATGCACCTTATCAGCATAGACTTGGCAATTATGACAGGTTCGAGAATGCTGATAACAATCGGCTTCCATAGTAGACCAGTAATATCCTGCCCGTAGGATTTTCTTTGCCATGGTATGTCCACTGGAATGAGTTCCGAAAGTACCTTCATGTAGCTCTGCCATAATCCTTTCTGCCTCGTTCTTATCCACACATCGCAGTAAGGTTGAGTCATGATTACGCTTGTAGAGGATACTGTTGTACCCCAAAATTTGCCCTCCCATATTCTTCAAGAATTGCAAAGAGCAAGCTGCAAAATCTTCCCAAGGGTTGCACAGTTCAAGGGCCTCCTAACAGTCAAAAACTAGGGTTTTGGTTCTGGCAAAGAAATTGAAGTTTTCAAGGGTCTAATCAAGTCCCACATGCCTACAAACATGGTCAAGCATCCTCATACCAAATTTCAAGACTTACAGCACAAAATTGCACAGTCAAAAACCCTAATTGCTCTACAGTCAACTGCAGGGGCAAAATGGTCATTTGACAGTCAAAAGTTCAAATTTTTGGTCAACATCTCATTTTGAAGCCATAAACATCATTTGATCAATTCTTGATCATGATTTTCAAGGCATGGCTCAAAAAGTCTCAAGATGCAAAAGTTTCCATATTTGGACAGTTGAAAAAGTCAACTGTAACTTGACCAAGGCATAACTTCCACATGGTTTATCAGAAAAATTCCATCCAAAGCTCATTTTGAAGAGAAAGACATTTCCTACAACTCCTCTTCACACTTCAAGTCCAAGAAATGCTCTCACAAAAAGTTATCAATTTCAACATTATAGGTCATTTTCAAAAGTCAACAAAAAGGGACTTTAAGTCAAAGACCATAACTTGAGATTGGTAAATCAAAATGACATGGGACCAAGGGCATTGGTTAGAGGACTTCAAGACCTTTCCAAAATGTCTAAGAACATGATCAAAGCTTAAAAATTGAGCAAGATATGCCTTGTGGAAGTTGGGAAATTTTTGGGAATTTTGAAAAGTCAACATTGCTTCAAAGGCCTCAAAATTGCTAATGGGCCACTTTTTCTTCCAAGATTCATCATCCAAAGACTATGAACGACCATTTGGCCCAAAGGGGATTTATTTCATAATTTTTATTTATTTATTTGAATTTTTAATTACTATTAATTCATTTAATAAAATAAAATATGACAAAAATACTAAAACAAGGTTTTCAAATCTTTTTGTGCAGAATAAACTCTCATCAAGGCCTAAGGATTTCGTGCATATCAAAAGAGGAAAGAATTGGTGCAAATTGGCATGATTCTTCATGAAAAAATATTGAAAAAGATTCATAAAAATCAAATCTTGAAAACCATTAAAGACAAGGCTATGGGCTTGGATTATTGACTGAATTCATTCCTTATACAAGTACAAACCTAACCCTAATCCCAAGAACCTCTAAGCTGCGCCCAAAACCATAAGCAAACTTTGCACTTTTTCAAGAAAATTTCAAAAACTGAAAACTACATTCTAGCGCGATTCAAAGAAAAACAACTATTCCATTGCCTTCCTGAGACATCAAGGAAGCTTCCTGAATCAAAATCACAGCTTCTAGCCTCAAGAAACGGTAGAATGAAGCTGTTCTGTTCTTGATATTTCGCGTTTTCATGTTCTGATTTCTATGCCATATTCATACATTATAATGCATGTTTTCCACTAATATGGGCTCACTGAAACTGATGGCATTGTTGAATTGGATTAATATTGATTGTATAAAGAATTGCCATGGCTAATTTTTAGGGTTGCAGGGACCTTAAAAGAGGGCTTCGTCCATATGGGAAAATTGAACCATAAGAAGTATACCATTGAACTCGTGACGTTCCACTGAATCTAAAACATCCCTCGCGCTTTTTTTATATGCAGCCAATTTCTATTCGCTATTTTTTGGCACTTCAGATTGTGGGGGTTCAAAACCCCCGCTATTTGATGTTCTTTTTTCAGGTCAAAACGCATAAACGAGGAAGAAGATGAGTTGGAAGGCTGTGGTTGGTTGATTCAAAGCTGGGCGCGCGTTTTTGTCTTTATAGCACTAATTCTTATTTATCATTATATTAATTGTTTTTCATGATAATAACAAACATGCTAATTGGTTCAGGTGGTAGAAAGTAACATTAGCAAGCATTGGTACCTGGGTTCGATTCCCAGGTCCCCCACTTTGTTTCAATATTTTTTCTTTCAATGTAATTCTATGCAGCTTGCCTCCTGAAGTTCATCATACGTCCACAATCCCAACATGCCACATGGCCAATAACCTCAATCCAAGGGTCCTGATCTGATGAACACCATGGGCACCAGTCAATGCACACTCACGTGGTCAGAAAAGTCAACTGAAGGCCTTAAACATTGGGCCAAAAATGCTGGATGATACCTCCAAATTGGGGTCAACACCCCCTAGAGTTTGTGTTTCTTTTCTTTTTCCATCATTTTTATTATTTGTTTAATTTAATTATTTCCTCTTAGATCTTTAAATTAATATTTTCTTAAACATAAAAAATAATAAAAAAACAGAAAAGATAAAATATAAATATATTTCACTTAAGCATTTTCTTTGTAAATAAAATCTTTGTTAATTAATTTAGTTTTAAATTCTAGGCTTAATTTTAAATATTTTTATTAATAAATTAAAAATTGTAGAATTAGGTTTTTTTATTTTTATCCTTTTGCCTTTTTCACCATATTAATTATTAATTATTATTTTTGTAAATAAATTGTATTAAATAATTAGGTTAATTCTAGGTTTAACTTTAACATGTTTTTTTTAATAAATTAAAAATAGCTAGAATTAGGTTTTAAATTCCATTAACTCTTATTAAAAATCCATAAATATAAAAAACTCCAAAAAATCTTTTCTTTTTATTTTAATTTAATTAATTTGTTAATCGTAATTTAATTTCATTAAAAAGGGTCCAACGCCCTCGCTTTCGATTATTAGTTCGTTTCGCGCATTTATTTCCTTTCTTATAATATTCATGTAATTCTCCCAAAGCCGTGTAAATCAGACATTTATCTTTTTCGCATCTTCATTTTATTACAAATCGGGTCCTGGATTAAATTTGGCGATGTGGACCCACGCCTTTGTAATAACGTAGGACCTTTATATTTCTCGCAACTTTTAAACTGTTAATTAAACTGCATGAAAGAATGAATGTTAAAATAAAAGCAACGCGTAGATCACCAATTACATGGACAAGACAAAATATCTGAAAACGACACACAAATCACACACCACCCCTAGGGTACGCCTCACTGTTGTCTTGCCCCTCGAAAGGTGATCGTCGAGTAGAGGATGTTTTAGTAAGTCCTCATGATCCGGGAACCTGGCATGAGGGTAGCTTCTAGGTATCTTCCTATTGCTCTGGTGATCACCATGTCCCGAACCTTCGAATTGACCCGAACACCTCCAACGGTGGTGCTACCTACCTCTCAATGGTGGGATGGCACTGCTGTAAGGACATTTACACAGACGAATTCCTTAGGGTAGGTAGACGACTCTAGATACTTGCTCTAATTTCAAAAACAAATCAAAAATACTTTTCACACCGACACCTTTTCAAAAAAGCTTTCGAAAGCGATTTTTCAAACACTCTTGAGGACCGATACAAGAGTCGAACTGAAATTTTCAAAGAAACTTTTTAAAACCCACAGTTGAAAAGCAAACAAACCATTTTTGAAAACACAAGTGAGCAAGTATCTAAGAGCCCATGGATAACCATGGATAGAAAGGGTGCTAACACCTTCCCTTTCTATAATCTACCTCCCGAACCGAGAGCAATCTCTATAAGGAATTTCTCTGTGCTTTTGTCCTTTCCATTTGGAGAAAATAAAAGACGGTGGCGACTCTTGCTTCCGCGACATTTCGTGAACCAGCGTTAAACAGTCAGTTCCAGATCCACCGATCACAGAACTGGCGACTCTGCTGGGGAATGTCTTTATAAAGTGAGGTGTACCTTAGGGTTAGTTCATAACTGTGTTTTCAATTGTATTGATTTGCTTGCTTTAAATTGTGGGACTGTCTTGGGAGTTCTATAGATCCTAACCCGGATCTGGGGATACCTTCTTAGAAAGTAGCAACAAGGCTGTGAGGGAACTGTGCGGGGTATACCGACATGGTTGAAACAGTCTGCTACGTTGATGTGGCACTTTGGTGTGTATCGGTAACCCTTGAGTTCAGTCAAGGAGAGTACGGGGCCTCCGCGTGGTGTCGTGAAGCATCAACGGACCTTAGGAACCTTAATTGAACTATCTTGGCCTCTTTAGGGTAGTGAGATAACTGACTTTGGTGCAGTCCGAGGTTGGTTGATACTCGATACTACACTCAATTGAGGGTTGCTTTCCTGGAATATTTCGGTTGCCAGTTCAGTGGCTAAATCGAAACGATGAACAATGAAAGCAATCCGGTGATATTGGGACCCTTAGAACCCGGTTACTTCTAATAGGACAGGTTGAACCCACCAACTTCAAGAGGGTAATACCTAAACCTCATGCTGGCCTTAAACTCTAAGGGCTTGTCTTGTGTGACTTGTGTGCCTTACATGTTTGCCTTTGTAAATATCTGTGGTGTGTTAATCATAGCATCATGACATCATCCAGCATCATATGCATTGACTAACCATTTTAGGGGTTCGAATCTTCATCTTTGTTCTTGTTTTGTAGGACATGGAAACTGTTCGCAGAAAGACAATTCAAATCAGCCTTGTAAGGATCCCTCCTCATCTTAAGGAGCTTATATCCAGGATTCCTGAGAGCTCTTCATTCAGTGAAAGACATGGAAGACTCATCAGCTTGGTCAATACCAACATTGAGGAAGATATGATAAAGGTTCTGTTCCAGTTCTTTGACCCTCTACATCACTGTTTCACCTTCTTGGACTATCAGCTGGTACCTACATTGGAGGAGTTCTCTCGGCTCCTGAAGATCCCTATCCTTGATCAACTACCCTACAACGGTACAGAAAAGGAACCCAAGCTTGAAGAGATTGCTAAAGCCTTGCACCTACAATCATCTGACCTCAAGGGACATTGGGAAGTTAGAAGTGGTATCAAAGGGTTCTTAGCCAGGTTTCTGTTTGAAAAGGCCCATGAATGTTGGAACTCCCTTGACTTACGAGCTTTTGAAGAAGTTGTGGCCCTCCTTGTCTATGGTTTGGTGTTGTTCCCTAACCCAGATCAGCTTATAGATATCAGTGTTGTCCAGATCTTCATGTCCTGGAATCCTATACCTACGTTGCTGGGGGACATCCTTCACTCATGTTACACTCGAACCATGAGAAAAAGAGGTGTTCTTATGTGTTGCACTCCTCTCCTGGGAAGGTGGTTTATTTCGCACCTTCCACAATCAGCTTTGAAGAACGAGCGGGGTTTGAGATGGTCACAACGGTTGATGACTCTTACACATGCAGATATACATTGGTGCCCTCGGTCCAGAGAGGATGTCACTATCATTGATCGTTGCGGGGAGTACCCTAATGTTCCTTTACTTGGAATCAGAGGAGGTATTACTTACAACCCATGCTTGGCTTGGAGACAGTTTGGTTATGCTCGGAGGGATGGTCCTCATGACATGTTAATTCCTGACATAGTTTTTGACTTCGACAACGATGCACAAGGACTTCGCCAGAGATTTATCAGAGCTTGGAGGATGCCAAGTAGGATAGACAGTAAGACATTGGGGCACAGGAACTCCATCCCATTGGAACCTTATCTCAAGTGGGTACGCGCCCGCTCCCAGAAGTTAGTAATGCCTTATCCTCATATGCTCCCAGTAATCAAAGAGCCAGTCTTGGAAGGAGAAATGTCCTACGCCATTCAGCATCCTGACATGCCCACGTCCTGGGAAGAGATGCAGAAGAGCTGGATCCAGCTTAAGGAAGAACGGAATTCTCTTGAGACCAGTCTACATGCTAGTGAAAAGAAGGTCTTGGAGCTCACCCGCCTATTGCATGAGGAGAGGAATCTCAACACCTACATAGCTCCAAAGAGGATGCGTAGTGTCTTTTGGGATTGATTTGCTTTGTAATTTATGCCCATGAGGCTTTGATGTACTGAACAATTATTTCCTTAATGATAACGTGTGTTCCTTTTTGTCTACAACAAATTTGAGCTTTCGAACCCTTGAATGCATTGCATAAACACATATCATTCATCATGTGCATAACAGGTCTTCTTCTTTTCATGTTGCTTACTGTTCTTCGCTCTTTATTTCAGCATCATGAATCCTGACTCATCATCAACCGAGATGTCCATCAAGGCTCTTCAGGCGCAGAATGCGCAATTTCAGGAACTAATCATGGGTTTGGCTCAGGGCCAAGAAGAGCTAAAGGCTCTGCTCCTTAAGAAGGAGAAGAAGAAGAAGAAGAGAACTGTTCTTTTCAACTCGGGCCGAAGGTTTGGCAACACTCTGCAGAATGAAGAGGCTGGTTCTTCTATAGGAAAGAGCAGTCCCCAAGGGGGAAAAGGTCCTAGTCCGGTAGTCTCTGACAACGAGACTGATTTTGATGAGGAACAGTATCCTCCGGCTGAAGACAAATACAAGCAGTTGGAAGACAGACTGAATGCTATGGAGATCCAACAAGTGCCTGGGCTGGATTTCGGAGACTTGGGTTTGTCTACTGGTGTGATCATTCCTCACAAGTTCAAAGCACCATCTTTTACCAAGTATGACGGGGCATCTTGTCCCAAGCTACACCTCAGGTCTTACGTGCGGAAGATTCAACCGTACTCAGTGGACAAGAACTTGTGGATCCACTTCTTCCAGGAGAGTCTTTCAGGGACTCATCTCGAATGGTTCTATCAGCTGGATGGGACCAAGGTTCGTAACTGGGAGGAGTTGGCTACTGATTTTTATAAGCAGTATCAATATAATGCCGACCTTGCCCCTACACGTACCCAACTCCAGGGTATGTCGCTAGGTTCAAGTGAAGGTTTTAAAGAATATGCGCAGAAGTGGAGGGATCTGGCTGGCAGGGTGCAGCCTCCGTTAACTGACCGGGAGTTGGTAGACATGTTCTTGGGGACCCTATCTGGGCCATTTTTCAACCATCTTATCGGTAACTCGTCTGCAGGGTTTACTGATCTTATTCTGACTGGAGAGAGAATATAGGCTGGGATGAAGTCTGGTAAAATTCAGAAGGGTGCATCGTCAAGTTCTGAGAAGAAACCCTTCAAAAAGGAGGCCAGTGTTGTATATGGGTCTAGAAGACAAGAGAAACCGGAGCGCCGCCAATCTGTCAACGCGGTGATGATTGCTAAGCCTGTTGCCGCTCCTCAGCAAACCAATCCTCAAAGGGCCGAAAGACCCAGGAGAGAGTTCACCCGGCTGAGTATGACTCTATCCCAAATCTTGCCGCAATTGTTGTCCACCAACCTAGTGACTGTCAGAGAGGCCCCGAAGGTTGTAAACACTGCCTCTCCAAAATACAATCCGAATGCCCGCTGTGCTTATCACTCCGATAGCCCGGGGCATTCCACTGATGACTGTTGGGCCTTAAGGAACAAGCTGCAGGACCTTATTGATGCGAAAGAGGTACAATTTGAGGCATCTGAGAAGCCTAATGTAGTGACAGCTCCCCTGCCTGCTCATGGAGTGAATGCTATTGGGGACGAAGATGAGGTGGATGAAACTGAGTTCGATAGCTGGATTTACCCGGCAACCGACAGTGAACCTAGCAATTGGATTGCAAAGGACAACCTACTTGTTTCCCTTGTTACTGAGTAATGAAATCTTCTGTTTTGTTATTTGTAATAAACAATAAATTGAACTCTATGGCCCGGTGTCTTACCCGGGGCACCGTGGCTTCATTTGTGAGGGCATATAAATTGTCATTTCATATATCATGAATAAAGATCTTGGACGTTTTCTCACATTTCAAATCTTATGCTCCTTTTATTTCTTTCCTTTCTTTATATATCGCAAAACAGCTATATTTACACACACTCACTCATACAGGTTTCAATCCACTCTGGATCTCATTGGTAACGACTCTGCTTCTGCCAGTTATGACTTCGAAAATCCGATTAACTTAGCCGAAGACGAAGGTGAAGATGATTGCGAAGTGCCTGGCGAGCTTGCAAGACTGTTACTCCAGTAAGAGAGGGCAATTCAACCACATGAAGAGCCGGTGGAAACGATAAATCTGGGTACTGAGGCAGACAGGAAGGAAGTTAAGATTGATGCCAACCTAGAGCTCAGCGTGAAGCAACGGTTGACTCAGATGCTACATGATTATATGGAGATCTTTGCCTGGTCCTACGAAGACATGCCTGGGTTGGATACCGATATTGTGGTCCATCACTTGCCTACTAAGGAAGACTGCCCTCCGGTTAAGCAAAAGGTCCGCCGTATGCGTCCAGAGATGTCTGAGAAGATCAAAGCCGAGGTTATGAAGCAGTTTGATGCCGGGTTCCTTGCAGTGACTTCTTATCCTCAGTGGGTTGCTAATGTGGTGCCAGTACCAAAGAAGGATGGTAAGGTCAGAATGTGTGTCGATTACAGGGATCTGAACAGGGCCAGCCCCAAGGATGACTTCCCCCTACCTCACATTGATGTCCTTGTTGACAATACGGCTCAACACAAGGTGTTCTCTTTCATGGATGGTTTTTCAGGCTATAATCAGATCAAGATGGCTCCGGAAGACATGGAAAAGACTACATTTGTTACTCAGTGGGGCACCTTCTGCTACAAGGTCATGCCTTTTGGACTGAAAAATGCTGGGGCAACCTACCAACGTGCCATGGTTGCTTTATTTCATGACATGATCCATCATGAGATAGAAGTGTATGTTGACGACATGATTGCAAGGTCCCAGACTGAGGAAGAGCACCTAGATCATCTGCAGAAATTGTTTGACCGTCTGAAGTTGTACAAGCTGAGGTTGAATCCGAACAAGTGCACCTTCGGGGTAAGATCTGGAAAGTTGCTAGGCTTCGTTGTAAGTGATAAGGGTATTCAAGTGGATCCTGCCAAGGTTAAAGCTATTCAAGAGATACCAGTTCCTAAGACAGAGAAAGAGGTCAGAGGCTTTTTAGGACGCCTGAATTACATTGCTCGATTCATCTCGCACCTAACTGCTACCTGTGAACCAATCTTCAAGCTGCTGAAGAAAGATCAGGTAGTACGTTGGAATGATGAATGTCAGGCTGCTTTTGACAGAATCAAGGAGTATCTCCAAGAACCACCCATCCTTATGCCACCGGTTGAGGGGAGACCTCTGATACTATACCTGACAGTACTTGACAACTCAATGGGGTGTGTGCTGGGGCAGCATGACGAGTCTGGCCGAAAAGAGCATGCCATTTATTACCTTAGCAAAAAGTTTACCGACTGTGAGACCCGAAACTCACTGCTTGAGAAAACTTGCTGCGCTTTGGTATGGGCTGCTCGCCGGCTGAGACAGTATATGCTGACTCACACTACCTTGTTGATCTCAAAGATGGATCCTATAAAGTACATATTCGAAAAGCCTGCTCTGTCTGGGAGAATAGCAAGATGGCAAATGATCTTGACGGAATACGACATTCAGTACACGACTCAGAAAGCCATCAAGGGAAGTGTATTGGCAGACCACTTGGCACATCAGGCAGTAGATGACTATCAGTCAATGAACTTCGAGTTTCCAGACGAGAGCATCATGATTGTGACTGATTGTGAAGTACCTGGACCGGATGAAGGACCTGAGGAAGGATCCCGGTGGTCTATGCACTTTGATGGAGCCTCCAATGCTTTGGGTAACGGTATCGGCGCTGTGATAATATCCCCTCAAGGCACTCATACTCCACTCACTGCCCGACTATGTTTCAACTGCACCAACAACATGGCGGAGTATGAGGCATGCATCATGGGTCTCCAAGCTGCGATCGACCTAAGGATCAAGTTTCTGAGTGTCTTCGGAGATTCCGCTCTCGTGATCAATCAGATCAAAGGAGAGTGGGATACGGAACATCCAAATCTTATTCCTTACAGAGAATGTGTGTTGACCTTGATCCCCCACTTCACAGAGATAACTTTTGAACATTTCCCGAGAGAGGAGAATCAGTTAGTGGACGCGTTAGCTACGATGTCTTCCATGTTCAAATTCAAATGGGATAATGAGGCTCCCCGGATCATCATCTGGAAACTGGACGAACCGGCCTACTGTTGCGATCTCGAGACTGAATTGGTGACTGAGAAGCCTTGGTACCATGAAGTGAAGAGATATTTGGAAGCTCAGGAATACCCTGAAGGTGCATCTGTCAACGATAAAAAGTTTCTGAGAAGATTTGCAGCAAAGTTCTTCCTTAGCAACGACATCCTGTATAAGCGAAACCATGATTCGACCTTATTGCGTTGTGTGGACAGGACTGAAGCAGAAAGGATCATGGAAGAGCTACACGAAGGGACCTTCGGAGCACATCCCAGTGGACAGACTATGGCGAAGAAAATCCTTCGGGCAGGGTATTTCTGGTCCATAATGGAAGCTGACTGCTATCAACATTCTCGGACATGCCATAAATGCCAGATATATGCAGACAAGGTGCATGTTCCTCCAGTTCCTCTAAATGTCCTGACTGTGCCTTGGCCGTTTGCAATGTGGGGCATAGATATGATCGGTGAGATTAAACCTACGGCATCCAACGGGCATCGCTTCATCCTGGTAGCGATTGATTACTTCACGAAGTGGGTAGAAGCAGCTTCCTACGCTACGGTAACCAAGACTGTTGTGGCACGGTTCATTCGGCACAACCTGATCTGTCGATACGGCGTCCCTGAGAGGATCATTACAGACAATGGTACCAATCTTAATAATAAGATGATCACTGAGCTCTGCGAGCAGTTTAAGATACAGCACCACAACTCTTCTCCTTATCGGCCGAAGATGAATGGGGCTGTAGAAGCAGCAAATAAGAATATCAAGAAAATCGTGCAGAAGATGACAGTGACCTATAAATATTGGCACGAGATGTTACCGTTTGCTCTACATGGGTACCGTACCTCAGCCAGGACGTCAACCGGGGCAACTCCTTTCTCCCTGGTCTACGGTATGGAGGCAGTCTTACCGATCGAAGTGCAGATACCCTCTCTCCGGATAATGAAGGATGCAGATCTGAGCGAAGATGATTGGATCCAGACACGACTTGATCAGTTAAATCTAATTGACGAAAAGAGACTTGCTACTATTTGTCATGGTCAGACGTACCAAAAACGAATGATCAGGGCATTTAACAAAAAGGTCAGACCACAAGAATATCAAGTTGGGGATCTGGTAATCAAGTGCATCATCCTTCCTCAGAGTGATCCAAGGGGCAAATGGACCCCTACGTACAAAGGGCCATTTGTGGTTAAACATGTGTTCTCAGGAGGAGCCATGATTCTAACCAACATGGATGGTGATGACCTTCCTCACCCCGCTAATGCAGACATAGTAAAAAGATACTACGCATGAAAAAGACCTGCTAGGTTGACATACCTAGGCAAAAATTAGGGCTTCCCGGCGAACCAAAAGGGTTCGGGCAAAATGAAGGGATGAAAGGAAAAAAATCTGTACACCCGGCAAGTCGAAAACCTGAAAAGGCGGCTTGGGCAAAAATGGGTATCCCGGTGGACTGAAAACCCGAAAGGGCGGTCCAGGCAAAAGTTAGGGATAAAGCGTAATACTATGTCTCATTGGATCACTCTGCATCCAGAATCCGGTATCTACATCAAGTTCAGACGGCATCGATCAGTCAGCTTCATCTTCAACTAAGGTCATCAAGTGATGAGACGCTCGGAGATATAAAGGCAATAGCAGAGTTGAAACCCAGTGGATCATTCATTTCACACAGCTGTTTTATTTTCTCTTGTAAAAATTTGTATAAACTCTTTTGTTCGGCGGCGTTCTCTTACTAGGACGTCAGCCTCCTGTACATAAACGCCTATTTACAGGCAAATTCAAAATTAATACAAAAATCACTCTTCAGTTACAAATTGCCTTTTTTGTTCTTCCTTTTCTGTTTTGTTTTGCGAAGAACGTCCAAGGTTCAATTTGTGATATATGCATTGACAATAATTTGCTAACTCATGAATATTTGCATACAAAACAAAGGGTTAATTACAGGTAACATTAGAAACAGGGGCAATAAAGAGTTGTCTAAAAGTGATCTAATTGTTCCGTCCACCCAAGTACCAAGGTGATTTCAGCTGAAGAACATAACCAGATATCTTAATTCCCCAGAGAGTGAGCCAGCAAGTCAGTGCACTCTCCCCAAGCTATATTATCAAAACTTAAGGAAGTTGGGTATCCTCCCGCAGATCTCAACATTCCCCAGCAGTATATATGCATTCTTAACAAGCATCCCCGGCAATCTTGGTCTAAAGATTGTTCCCCGGCGGTATATCAAACATTCAGTGGGGTCACTTCCCCGGTACAGTTCAAAACTTCCCCAGGAGAGTCCAATCCAGTTTCCCCAGGAAAAGTTGGAATCCATCTCCCCAAGCAGTAAGCTTATCCCCAGTAGATTCTGGAAGCTTATCCTCGCAGAGCACGAACGCGTCTCCCGACTTTATTCAAAGAGTTATTTCCCTACCAGGATATAACTGGGTTATCCTCAGCCAAAAGCCACGGAAAGATCGTCCTCGGCGAAGTCTTCTTACCCCCAGCGAAGTCTATTAACACTTCCAACACAACAACGGTATCCCCAGCGAAGTTACCATCAACATTTCAGCAAAGCATCTCTCTCCCCACAGAGTGTTTCTTCCCAGCAAGATCGTTAGAGTACTTTTCTCCCTGCAGAGTAATCCATTCGCCAAGTTTATTCCCCAACGGAGTTATCTTCTCCTACTGGTATTCTTGCAACTATCATCCCCCAGCGGAAGCAAAGATCTATTCTTCAACATCAGCCCAGGAGTGACTTCCCGGCACCCGTCAAGGATTTATTTGCCTAAGACGAAAAGATACATTCATAAACATCACATTTCCATACATTATAGCATGCATATACGCATCATATATTACAAATCTCATTTATGTTGAGAACATCATTGCTTGATCCATATCATGCATTGCATATGACTGACCTTTACCTTTCAGGAAAGATCCAGTTAAGTTCTCAGCTATTTCAAGACCTTGACCGGTTCAGTTAAATCGACCCTAAGATTTTTCTGTTTCTTATCCAGTCAAAGGCCTTCTCTGGTTCAGTCAGATCGACCCTAAGATCTCCCTGTTTCTTATCCAGTTGAAGATTTCAAGACCTTGACCGGTTCAGTTAAATCGACCCTAAGATTTTTCTGTTTCTTATCCAGTCAAAGGCCTTCTCTGGTTCAGTCAGATCGACCCTAAGATATCCCTGTTTCTTATCCAGTTGAAGATTTCAAGACCTTGACCGGTTCAGTTAAATCGACCCTAAGATTTTTCTGTTTCTTATCCAGTCAAAGGCCTTCTCTGGTTCAGTCAGATCGACCCTAAGATCTCCCTGTTTCTTATCCAGTTGAAGATTTCAAGACCTTGACCAATTCAGTTAAATCGACCCTAAGATTTTCCTGATTCTTATCCAGTCAAAGGCCTTCTCTAGTCCAGTTAAATCGACCCCTAAAAGATTTTCCTGATAAAGACTCAGTAGAAGACATCCAAGATTCTCTCAGCGTTACTGTTGAGGTTGAAGTCGCCCAAGATTCTCTCAGCGTTACTGTTGAGATTGAAGTCGCCCAAGATTCTCTCAGCGTTACTGTTGAGGTTGAAGTCGCCCAAGGTTCTCTCCCCGTTACTGCGGAGGTAGTAATCGCCCCAAGATTCTCTCATCGTTCCTGTTGAGGTAGTAATCGCCCCAAGATTCTCTCATCGTTCCTGTTGAGGTAGTAATCATCCAAGGTTCTCTCACTGTTCCTGTTGAGGTAGTAACCATCCCTGGTTCATTCATCGCTTTTTGAAGCTCCAGATTCAATTCCTGTAACCATTCAGGGCACATCTACACAAAGAGTTTGAAGACCAGCTCTTGTAACAGGTCAGGTAATCATTTTCTTTTGCAGGTACGCAAGTTCTCGCTAAGGAATCTCTTACGCGATCAACACCCAGATGGCATCTATAAGCCCATCATCATATCCATCAATCTCCAAATGGCATCTATAAGTCCATTCCACCATCACATTGCTACTATGTGAGCGCAAATTTCTGGGCACTCTAGTGTTCAATCATCTTCCACCTTCGGATTACGAAAGGCACGTCAGCCAATCTGCACCCTCAGGTCTAAGAAGATTGAACAGGGGCAACTGTTGTACCCCAAAATTTGCCCTCCCATATTCTTCAAGAATTGCAAAGAGCAAGCTGCAAAATCTTCCCAAGGGTTGCACAGTTCAAGGGCCTCCTAATAGTCAAAAACTAGGGTTTTAGTTCTGGCAAAGAAATTGAAGTTTTCAAGGGTCCAATCAAGTCCCACATGCCTACAAACATGGTCAAGCATCCTCATACCAAATTTCAAGACTTACAGCACAAAATTGCACAGTCAAAAACCCTAATTGCTCTACAGTCAACTGCAGGGGCAAAATGGTCATTTGACAGTCAAAAGTTCAAATTTTTGGTCAACATCTCATTTTGAAGCCATAAACATCATTTGATCAATTCTTGATCATGATTTTCAAGGCATGGCTCAAAAAGTCTCAAGATGCAAAAGTTTCCATATTTGGACAGTTGAAAAAGTCAACTGTAACTTGACCAAGGCATAACTTCCACATGGTTTATCATAAAAATTCCATCCAAAGCTCATTTTGAAGAGAACGACATTTCCTACAACTCCTCTTCACACTTCAAGTCCAAGAAATGCTCTCACAAAAAGTTATCAATTTCAACATTATAGGTCATTTTCAAAAGTCAACAAAAAGGGACTTTAAGTCAAAGACCATAACTTGAGATTGGTAAATCAAAATGACATGGGACCAATGGAATTGGTTAGAGGACTTCAAGACCTTTCCAAAATGTCCAAGAACATGATCAAAGCTTAAAAATTGAGCAAGATATGCCTTGTGGAAGTTGGGAAATTTTTGGGAATTTTGAAAAGTCAACATTGCTTCAAAGGCCTCAAAATTGCTAATGGGCCACTTTTTCTTCCAAGATTCATCATTCAAAGACTATGCACGACCATTTGGCCCAAAGGGGATTTATTTCATCATTTTTATTTATTTATTTGAATTTTTAATTACTATTAATTCATTTAATAAAATAAAATATGACAAAAATACTAAAACAAGGTTTTCAAATCTTTTTGTGCAGAATAAACTCTCATCAAGGCCTAAGGATTTCGTGCATATCAAAAGAGGAAATAATTGGTGCAAATTGGCATGATTCTTCATGAAAAAATATTGAAAAAGATTCATAAAAATCAAATCTTGAAAACCATTAAAGACAAGGCTATGGGCTTGGATTATTGACTGAATTCATTCCTTATACAAGTACAAACCTAACCCTAATCCCAAGAACCTCTAAGCTGCGCCCAAAACCATAAGCAAACTTTGTACTTTTTCAAGAAAATTTTAAAAACTGAAAACTACATTCTAGCGCGATTCAAAGAAAAACAACTATTCCATTGCCTTCCTGAGACATCAAGGAAGCTTCCTGAATCAAAATCACAGCTTCTAGCCTCAAGAAACGGTAGAATGAAGTTGTTCTGTTCTTGATATTTCGCGTTTTCATGTTCTGATTTCTATGCCATATTCATACATTATAATGCATGTTTTCCACTAATATGGGCTCACTGAAACTGATGGCATCGTTGAATTGGATTAATATTGATTGTATAAAGAATTGCCATGGCTAATTTTTAGGGTTGCAGGGACCTTAAAAGAGGGCTACGTCCATATGGGAAAATTGAACCATAAGAAGTATACCATTGAACTCGTGATGTTCCACTGAATCTAAAACATCCCTCGCGCTTTTTTTATATGCAGCCAATTTCTATTCGCTATTTTTTGGCACTTCAGATTGTGGGGGTTCAAAACCCCCGCTATTTGATGTTCTTTTTTCAGGTCAAAACGCATAAACGAGGAAGAAGATGAGTTGGAAGGCTGTGGTTGGTTGATTCAAAGCTGGGCGCGCGTTTTTGTCTTCATAGCACTAATTCTTATTTATCATTATATTAATTGTTTTTCATGATGATAACAAACATGCTAATTGGTTCAGGTGGTAGAAAGTAATGTTGGCAAGCATTGGGACCTGGGTTCGATTCCCAGGCCCCCCACTTTGTTTCAATATTTTTTCTTTCAATGTAATTCTATGCAGCTTGCCTCCTGAAGTTCATCATACATCCACAATCCCAGCATGCCACATGGCCAATAACCTCAATCCAAGGGTCCTGATCTGATGAACACCATGGGCACCAGTCAATGCACACTCACGTGGTCAGAAAAGTCAACTTAAGGCCTTAAACATTGGGCCAAAAATGCTGGATGATACCTCCAAATTGGGGTCAACACCCCCTAGAGTTTGTGTTTCTTTTCTTTTTCCATCCTTTTTATTATTTGGTTAATTTAATTATTTCCTCTTAGATCTTTAAATTAATATTTTCTTAAACATAAAAAATAATAAAAAAACAGAAAAGATAAAATATAAATATATTTCACTTAAGCATTTTCTTTGTAAATAAAATCTTTGTTAATTAATTTAGTTTTAAATTCTAGGCTTAATTTTAAATATTTTTCTTAATAAATTAAGAATTGTAGAATTAGGTTTTTTTATTTTTATCCTTTTGCCTTTTTCACCATATTAATTATTAATTATTATTTTTGTAAATAAATTGTATTAAATAATTAGGTTAATTCTAGGTTTAACTTTAACATGTTTTTTTTAATAAATTAAAAATAGCTAGAATTAGGTTTTAAATTCCATTAACTCTTATTAAAAATCCATAAATACAAAAAACTCCAAAAAATCTTTTCTTTTTATTTTAATTTAATTAATTTGTTAATCGTAATTTAATTTCATTAAAAAGGGTCCAACGCCCTCGCTTTCGATTATTAGTTCGTTTCGCGCATTTATTTCCTTTCTTATAATATTCATGTAATTCTCCCAAAGCCGTGTAAATCAGACATTTATCTTTTTCGCATCTTCATTTTATTTCAAATCGGGTCCTGGATTAAATTTGGCGATGTGGACCCGCGCCTTTGTAATAGCGTAGGACCTTTATATTTCTCGCAACTTTTAAACTGTTAATTAAACTGCATGAAAGAATGAATGTTAAAATAAAAGCAACGCGTAGATCACCAATTACATGGACAAGACAAAATATCTGAAAACGACACACAAATCACACACCACCCCTAGGGTACGCCTCACTGTTGCCTTGCCCCTCGAAAGGTGATCGTCGAGTAGAGGATGTTTTAGTAAGTCCTCATGATCCGGGAACCTGGCATGAGGGTAGCTTCTAAGGTATCTTCCTATTTCTCTGGTGATCACCATGTCCCGAACCTTCGAATTGACCCGAACACCTCCAACGGTGGTGCTACCTACCTCTCAATGGTGGGATGGCACTGCTGTAAGGACATTTACACAGACGAATTCCTTAGGGTAGGTAGACGACTCTAGATACTTGCTCTAATTTCAAAAACAAATAAAAAATACTTTTCACACTGACACCTTTTCAAAAAAGCTTTCGAAAGCGATTTTTCAAACACTCTTGAGGACCGATACAAGAGTCGAACTGAAATTTTCAAAGAAACTTTTTAAAACCCACAGTTGAAAAGCAAACAAACCATTTTTGAAAACACAAGTGAGCAAGTATCTAAGAGCCCATGGATAACCATGGATATAAAGGGTGCTAACACCTTCCCTTTCTATAATCTACCTCCCGAACCGAGAGCAATCTCTATAAGGAATTTCTCTGTGCTTTTGTCCTTTCCATTTGGAGAAAATAAAAGACGGTGGCGACTCTTGCTTCCGCGACATTTCGCGAACCAGCGTTAAACAGTCAGTTCCAGATCCACCGATCACAGATACCATTAATGATGAATAACTTTGCAGCGAATCTCCTCAGAAACTTCTTATCATTAACAGATGCACCCTCGGGGTATTCCTGAGCCTCAAGATACCTCTTTACCTCGTGAAACCAGGGTTTATCTGCTACCTCTTCAGTCTCAATGTCATAGAAATGTGCGGGTTCGTCCAGCCTCTCAATGGTAATCTGGAGAGCTTCATTGTCCCACCTGACTTTGAACATAGAAGACATGGTATCTAGCACGTCCGCTAACTGATTCTCCTCTCTTGGGAAATGTTCAAAGGTTATCTGCTCAAAGTGAGGAAGCAACGTCAATACATTCTTTTTGTAAGGAATAAGATTTGGGTGCTTCGTATCCCACTCGCCTTTGATCTGACTGATCACTAGAGCGGAATCTCCGAATACACTCAAGAACTTAATCCTCAGGTCAATAGCATCCCGAAGGCCCGTGATGCACGCTTCATACTCCGCCATGTTGTTGGTGCAGTTAAAACATAATCGGGCGGTGAACGGCGTATGACAGCCCTTAGGAGATATAATCACAGTGCCAATGCCATTACCCAACGTGTTTCAGGCTCCATCAAAATACATAGACCATCGGGATCCTTCCTCAGGTCCTTCATCCGGTCCAGGTTCTTCACAGTCGGTCACCAACATGATGTTCTTATCCGGGAATTTAAAGTTCATGGATTGGTAATCATCCACGGCCTGATGCGCCAAATGATCCGCCAACACACTTCCCTTGGTTGCTTTTTGGGTTGCGTATTGGATGTCGTACTCAGTTAAGATCATCTGCCATCTTGCTATTCTTCCGGACAAGGCAGGCTTTTCGAAGATATACTTGATTGGGTCCATCTTTGATATCAATAGGGTAGTGTGAGCCAGCATATACTGTCTTTGCCGGCGAGCAGCCCATGCCAAAGCGCAACAAGTTTTTCGAGCAGTGCGTATCGGGTCTCACAGTCGGTAAACTTTTTGTTAAGGTAGTAAATAGCATGCTCTTTTCGGCCAGACTCGTCATGCTGCCCCAGCACGCACCCCATTGAATTGTCCAGTACCGTCAAGTATAAGATCAAAGGTCTTCCTTCAACTGGAGGCATCAGAATAAGTGGCTCTTAGAGGTATTCTTTGATTCTTTCCAAAGCAGTCTGGCATTCATCATTCCATTTTACCACCTGATCTTTCTTCAGCAGCTTGAAGATTGGTTCACAAGTAGCAGTCAAATGTGAAATGAATCGGGCAATGTAATTCAGACGTCCCAAAAAGCCCCTAACTTCCTTTTCTATTCAGGGAGCTGGCATCTCCTGTATAGCTTTCACCTTTGCAGGATCCACCTGAATACCTTTATCACTGACGATGATACCCAGCAACTTACCAGACCTTACCCCGAAGGCGCACTTGTTTGGGTTTAACCTCAGCTTGTACATTTTCAACCTGTCGAACATTTTTTGGAGATGGTCAAGGTGTTCTTCTTCAGTCTGGGACCTTGCAATCATGTCATCAACGTAAACCTCAATCTCATGGTGAATCATGTCGTGGAACAAAGCGACCATGGCGCGCTGATAAGTTGCCCTAGCATTCTTCAACCCGAAAGGCATTACCTTGTAACAGAAGGTGCCCCACTGTGTAACAAAATTTGTCTTCTCCATGTCCTCAGGAGCCATCTTAATCTAATTGTAACCAGAAAAACCATCCATAAAGGAGAAGACCTTATGTTGTGCAGTATTGTCGACCAGAACATCGATATGAGGCAGTGGGAAAGGAAGTTGTAGCAAAGGAAGCTGCTTCAACCCACTTCAGAAAATAATCAATAGCTACCAGGATGAAACGGTGTCCGTTGGACGCAGTAGGTCTGATTTCGCCAATCATATCGATGCCCCACATTGCAAAAGGCCAAGGTGATTTCAAAACGTTCAGAGGAACTAGAGGTACATGCACCTTATCAGCATAGACTTGGCACTTATGACAGGTTTGAGAATGCTGATAACAATCGGCTTCTATAGTAGACCTGTAATATCCTGCCCGTAGGGTTTTCTTTGCCATGGTATGTCCATTAGGATGAGTTCCGAAAGTACCTTCATGTAGCTCTGCTATAATCCTTTCTGCCTCGTTCTTGTCCACACATCGCAGTAAGGTTGAGTCATGATTACGCTTGTAGAGGATACCATTACTGATGAAGAACTTTGCAGCGAATCTCCTCAGAAACTTCTTATTATTAACAGATGCACCCTCGGGGTATTCCTGAGCCTCAAGATACCTCTTTACCTCGTGAAACCAGGGTTTATCTGCTACCTCTTCAGTCTCAATGTCATAGCAATGTGCGGGTTCGTCCAGCCTCTCAATGGTAATCTGGGGAGCTTCATTGTCCCACCTGACTTTGAACATAGAAGACATGGTAGCTAGCGCGTCCGCTAACTGATTCTCCTCTCTTGGGAAATGTTCAAAGGTTATCTCCTCGAAGTGCGGAAGCAACGTTAATACATACTTTTTGTAAGGAATAAGATTTGGGTGCTTCATATCCCACTCGCCTTTGATCTGACTGATCACTAGAGCGGAATCTCCGAATACACTCAAGAACTTAATCCTCAGGTCAATAGCAGCTCAAAGGCCCATGATGCACGCTTCATACTCCGCCATGTTGTTGGTGCAGTTAAAACATAATCGGGCGGTGAACGGAGTATGACAGCCCTCAGGAGATATAATCACAGCGCCAATGTCATTACCCAATGTGTTTGAGGCTCCATTAAAATACATAAACCATCGGGATCCTTCCTCAGGTCCTTCATCTGATCCAGGTTCTTCACAGTCGATCACGAACATGATGTTCTCATCCGGGAATTTGAAGTTCATGGATTGGTAATCATCCATGGCCTGATGCGCCAAATGATCCGCCAACATATTTCCCTTGATTGCTTTTTGGGTTGCGTATTGGATGTCGTACTCAGTTAAGATCATCTTCCATCTTGCTATTCTTCCGGACAAGGCAGGCTTTTCGAAGATATACTTGATTGGGTCCATCTTTGATATCAATAGGGTAGTGTGAGCCAGCATATACTGTCTTAGCCGGCGAGCATCCCATGCCAAAGCGCAACAAGTTTTCTCGAGCAGTGAGTATCGGGTCTCACAGTCGGTAAACTTTTTGCTAAGGTAGTAAATAGCGTGCTCTTTTTGGCCAGACACGTCATGCTGCCCCAGCACGCACCCCATTGAATTGTCCAGTACCATCAAGTATAAGATCAAAGGTCTTCCTTCAACTGGAGGCATCAAAATAGGTGGCTCTTAGAGGTATTCTTTGATTCTTTCGAAAGCGGTAATCCCAGGCTTCATCTCAGGAGCCATCTTAATCTGATTGTAACCAGAAAAACCATCCATAAAGGAGAAGACCTAATATTATGGTTAGAGCTTTCGATGGGTCAAAAAGGATGGTGCACGGGGAGCTGGACGTCCCTATTAAAGTTGGCTCTCAGACTTTTGCATCTACATTCTATGTGATGGATATCCGACCATCTTATTCTTGCTTGTTGGGTCGCCCTTGGATTCATAAGGCTGGGGAAGTGATTTCTACGCTCCATCAGATGTTGAAATATCCAGTAAAAGGGAAGATTGTTACGGTGCAGGGTAAGGAGTAATACATGGTAAGTCATCTTAATTCCTTTCGCTATGTGGAGATGGATGAGGAGTTCATTGAAACCCCATGTCAGAACTTTTAAGAGGTCCCCCAGACTTTGGCATCGACTGAAGTTGCTATTGACGAACCGTCAATGAAGATGGCTTCCCTCAAGGATGCCAGGGCTGTAATTGAAAAAGGTGGGTGTGCAAATTGGGGTTAGCTCCATGACTTTGCACACAAAACTGACAAGTTTGGTTTGGGCTTTACTGCAGAGGCTCAAAGGAGTGTTCGGCGCACGCGGATTGGAAGACCTCCTCTGCATATCAGTAATCTGGGAGTGAATGCAATTGAAGATGGTGAAGAAGAGTCAGATATCGATAGCTGGATTTACCCGACTACCAATAGTGGCTTGAACAACTGGACGACGAAGGACTTCGTGCCCGTTTCTTTTATTACACAGTAATAGACTTTTGTTTTAAGATTTGTAACAGACAGTTTGAAACTTTACAGCCCGGTGCCTTGCCCGAGGCACCTTGGCTTTTTTTGTGAGGGCTTATTATTTGTCATTTTCATATATCATCAATAAAGCATTGGACGTTTCTTGCATTACAAATTTTGCACTCCTTGTTTTTCTTTTCTATCTTGCACTTTATGAAACAGCTATTGTCTTACACACACTCACATATCATAATGCAGATCCACATCCACTCTGGATCCCATTGATAACGACTCTGCTACTACCAGTTGTGACTTCGAAAATCCGATCAACCAAGTCGAGGACGAAGGTGAGGATGATTGTGAAGTGCCTGAGGAGCTTGCTAGATTGTTGCTACAGGAAGAGAGGGCCATACAGCCTCATGAAGAGCCAATGGAATCAGTGAATTTGGGTACGGAGTAAGACAAGAAAGAGGTCAAGATAGGTGAAAATCTGGAGCCTAGTGTCAAGCAACGGTTAATACAGATGCTACGTGACTATGTTGAGATCTTCGCTCGGTCTTACAAAGATATGCCTGGTTTGGACATCGATATTGTGGTACACCATTTGCCAACCAAAGAAGACGGCCCTCCGGTAAAAAATAAAGGTTCGTCGAATGCGTCCTGAGATGCCTGAGAAAATTAAAGCTGAGGTCATGAAACAGTTTGACACCGGATTTCTGGTTGTTACTTCTCACCCACAGTGGGTTGCCAATGTTGTTCTGGTTCCGAAGAAGGATGGTAAGGTACATATATGTGTAGACTATAGAGATCTAAACAGGGCGAGCCCCAAAGACGATTTCCCACTGCCTCATATTGATGTTCTGGTCGACAATACCGCACAGCATAAGGTCTTCTCCTTTATGGATGGTTTTTCTGGTTATAATCAGATTAAGGTGGTTTTTCTTAGAGGTAATCCAAGGATTTAGTGTTCTTTACCTCTATCTGGTCGTAATCCAGGCTTCACGATGTATTATACCATTATCTGGTAGAATCTAGACTTAATGGTGTTCGGGGAAATCAAGATATTATCCCGTCGAATCCGGGCTTCATAACTTGCATTAAAGATATACCACTATTTGGTCGTAATCCAGGCTTCTTAGTATTCTTGGTTGCTATCTGGTCGTAATCCAGGCTTCACAATGTCTTCTACCATTATCTGGTCAAATCCAGGCTTCATGGTATCTTGTATTGCTATCTGGTCGTAATCCAGGCTTCACAATAACTTATTAAGCTGCTATCCGGTCGACTCCGGGCTTCACGACTTATGTTTATGATATACCACTATCTGGTCGAATCCAGGCTTCATAGTGTCTTTGTATTGCTATCTAGTTGTAATCCAGGCTTCGTAATAACTTGTTGGGGATTAAACTATTATTCGGTTGAATTTGGGCTTCATAGCTTGAATCTGAGATAAACCACTATCTGGTTGTAATCCAGGCTTTGCGGTATTCTGATACTGTTATCCGGTCGTTCTCTGGGCTTCACAATATAATGGAGGAATCAAGATCTTATCCGGTCGGACCCGGGCTTCATAGTTTGAACATTGTGAGAATTTAATTTTATCTTTCCCTAAAAGGTAAAGAGTTAGTCGTATGTAATGTCATGATGCATGACATGTATCGAGCAATGATGTTCTCAAAATAAATGAGATTGTGTTGTATGATGCGTATATGCATGTCATGATGTATGGATGTGTAATGTTCTCGTGATGTTCTCTAGTTGAGGAAAATAAATCCCAGACCGCTGCTGGAGAGTATAAAGAGTTTTGTTTGCTGAGGATAACGACCGAAGATGATTTGAGAATACATTGGCAGGTGAAAAATTCTGCTGGAGAATAAACTGATGGGAGGATGACTCTGTTGGGAAGAGATACTCTGTCAGAAGATCTGCTGATCTGGAGAAATAACCTCGGCTAGGAACGAATTACCGTTGTTGGCGGTGATGAACTCTGTCGTGGATAAAATTTCTGCTTGTGGAAGAAATAAACTCCACTGGGGATGGTCTTCCATTGTTGGTGATATATGAACTCTTCCTGGGGACAATTAACACCACTATATTTGGGTACCTTTTACTCTGCGGGGAGTGTATATACTTTTAGTCATTTTCTCGAACTGGGTCTATCCCTGTACCTGGTGAATAGAGCAACTGTAAGGTTTGGACATTTCTTGTCTTCCCCTGTTTCTGGAATTACGAGTAATCGTCTTTTGTTTTGCATGTAAGTATTTGTGAGTGTTGCACCCCAAAATTTTCCCTCCCATATTTCTCAAAACATGGCAAGAAAAATCTCCAAGTAGCTCAAGATTGCTCAAGAGTTGGACAGTCAAGCTATCTCCTAAGGCAGTCAACCTCAAATTAGGGTTTTATGTTGCATCAAGGTCCTTACATCCAAATGACCTTAAGTTGTCCCTAATGTCCTAGTATGTTCTCAAGATCATCCATGCCAAGTTTCAAGCCTTGCAGAGGAAGTTTGGTCAGTCAATTGCTCAAAGGGTCCAAAAATCGACTGTGTTAGGGCAAAAGTCAACTGTGACCCAAATACAGTCAAACTTCAAGATTTTTGTCAACATTCTCATTTTAAAGGATATTTCATCATTTGATCAAGGTTTGATCATGATTCATCCAGGATTGCTCAAAATTCATCAAGACTCAAAAATTGCTAAATTAGGGTTTTATAGGAAAAGTCAACTCAACTTTGACCAAGCATAACTTTCTCATACTTTATGATAAATGACCCATCCAAAGCTCATTTTTAAGAGGATGCAATTTCCTACAATCCATCTTCATACCCCAAGATAAATAAATGCACTCACAAAAAGTTACAAATTTGAACATTATAGGTCATTTTTGAAAGTCAACAAAAACACCTTTTTTTCCAAAGCTTATAACTTGAGAATGGAATATCAAAATGATATTATACCAAAAGGGTTGGTTAAAGGACATCTCTAGCTTTTTAAAAAGTCCAAGAACACTTCCAAAAGTTCAAAATTGAAGAAGTTATGCATTGTTGAAGTTGGGCATTTTTGCAAAATTGCCAAAAGTCAACTATCCCCAAAACTTAAAATTTTGTCAGATGGGCCCATTATTTTCCACTTGATTTGATCTTCTCACACTACACACGTGTCCTAGCTTCAGCCTTGTGACTATTTATCAATTTTATTATTTAATTTGATTTTTTTAATGAATTATTCCATTTTAAATCAATTTAAATCAAATAAAATCCAAACATTGATTATTTGATCTCTTTTTGGCTATTTCAAGATTGAATCATCATCATCAAGTGAATCAAATTCGTATCATACATTCCCTGTGCAAAAAGATTGGATTTTTGGCAAAATTGGAAAGTTATCAATGGAGGATCAAATCAAATCCTATAGCCATAATGTACAAGGATTCAGTCCATAAAAGTTGACCTAATGCATTGCACATTACATATACAATCCAAAGCACACGAATTCAAGGGCTGGAGGCTGCAGAATCATCAAGAACCAAACTTGAAAAATTGCCAAAAAGTTTGAAACTGAAATCGTTCTTAGAGGCAAATTCAAAGGGAAATCTCAACACAACTCGCTTGCTGGACCATCACTGAAGCGAAACCAACCCAAAACCAATCTCCATACACATTCTAAAGCGCTGTAAGTATCTCAAAATATCGCCCTTCTCTTGAATTCGTAACTCCTATTTCTTGCATCTTTGGCACAAATTATGGGCATATTCATGATCCTTGTTCAATTTACAAGCTTTCTGCATTAGCCAATTGCGTTTATCTGTCCTGTAACCCCCTAGCCGAATCTAGGGTTTGTAGTTTGTGTTTTGGGGCATTTCTTTTTCAAGTAAAATCAGTGCCATTGATGGACATGGATGTAATCAAGGGAGATAGACGAGCATGACCATGTGCTTGGAATCAATTTCCATGGCCTAGAATAGATTTTAGGATGGACATGCAAATTTAACTGCGGATATAAATCCGTAGGTAAATTTACAAGGTTGAACGAGGAAGACGATGACGCGTCTCCCCCTGGTTGGATGGTTCAAACTTCACGCGTTTTTATTTTTTATTCTGGCATATTATTTGATTTCCAATATTATTATTGTTATCCAGTATATTGACAACTAAAGCGCGTTGGTTGAGTGGTAGTGGCGTTTGTTAAAAGTCCAACAGGACCTGGGTTCGAATCCCAAGTCCCCCCATGCATTTGTGTTATTTTTCTTCAGCTGATTCAATGCAATACCAGGCGTGCAACATATTATACTCCCTCACTCAAATGCTTGCCAGATGGTCCCAAGCCAGATCTGGTGGTCCAGATGTGATGTCCACCCTACTGCCTAGTCAACATGCCATAGAGAATCAGGAAGGTCAACACAGGCTTGCACAAATGGGCCTTGGAAATTGCTGAATAAACCACCAAATTGGGCCCAAACCCCCCCTGAGTTTTTTTCTATTTTATTCTTTTCTTATTTTATTTAATTGTTTTTGTTTTATTATTTTATTATTTAAATAACCAATCAAACTTTTTTCTTAATAAAATTAAAAACCAAAAATATTTTATTTATTAAAATTAAATTTAGCACTTTATTTTTGTTAATAAATATTAATTGAATTAATTTAGTTTTAATTAGAAATAACTTTTAATATATTTTGCAATAATTAAAATTAATTTAGACAATTAGGTTTTATTAACTTTAATCAAATTTATTTTTATTTCTTTCAATATCAAAAACCCAAAAATATTTTTATTAATTAATTAATTTATTAATTTAATAATTAACTTAGTTTAATTTCTTTTTAATTCAAAAATAACCAAAAAAATCTCTTCTTCAAAAAAGGGTCAAAACCCTGAAAACTCGCCCGATTTAATTTCCCGCATGCGTGCCATTTTATTCAATATTGTATTTGTTTCCCGGAATGTAATAGTTTAATAGGACTTTACTATTTTTACCGCTTTATTTATTTTCCGCATTTTAATTTCAAGGGTTGCTTTTGGGGATGTAAATACCCGACGCCTTGTAATAGTTAGTTTAATTTCCGCAATTTAATTTCCGCAATTTAATTTCCGCAACTTATAAACTGTTAGATGTTTGATAATAGGGAATGCATGACAAGATCAAATGTTTAACTTAAAATCAACCTAGATAACCATTGACATGTACAAAGACAAAATAAACTGAAAACAACACACTCGCACATGCGCACTCTTAGGGTACACCTCACTTGGTTGCCTTCGAACGTGGTCATTGAGTATAGGAAGTTTTAGAGGTCGCCCTCTTGTCCAAAGATCATAGTTTCCTCGAAACGGTCGCCTCAGAAAAATGATCTAAGATATTAGGGTTACCGCTAAGGCGTCCTAACATTGCTTTAGTGACCACCCGTCCCTTAATCAAATTGACACTTTAAACTCCAACGATGGTGCTACCTACTCATTCATAGTGGGATAGCATTGTCTAAAGGACATTAGCACAAATTGATTCCTTTTCGAGTAGGTAGATGGTTCTTAAGTACTTGCTTTTTTCAAAAATAAAAACTTTTCACACTTACACATTTCAAACAAAAACTTCTTTCAAACCCACAAACACAAAGAAAAGTAAAATTTTGAAAACACTTTGAGCAAGTACCTAAGAGCCCGTGGATAATCACGGATAGAAAGGGTGCTAACACCTTCCCTTTCTATAATCTACCCCCTGGACCCGAGAAACATCTCGAGAAAGGAATTTTTCTTTGTTTTTTTCCTTTCCTTGTTGGATAAAATAAAAGACGGTGGAGACTCTTACTTACCGCGACATTTTGCGAAAACAAACGCAAAACGCAAACCAGCATTCCAAAAAACAGTCAGTTCTCTCCCACCGTATCACAGAACTGGCGACTCTGTTGGGGAAATATCTTAATAAGTGGGGTGTACCTTAGGATTAGATCATTGTGTTTTCAATTTCTTGATTTGTTTGCTTTATTATTTGTGGGCTTGTATCGGAGTTTCTATAGATCCTAACCCGGATCTGGGGATACCCTTTAGGTAAGTAGCAATAAACTGTGAGAGAACTGTACGGTGTAGACCGATACGGTTGAAGCAGTAGCTACGTTGGTGTGGCACTTTAGTCTGCACCGATATCCCTTGTGTTGGAACGAGGAGAATATGGGTCTTATAAGGGGTCATTAAGCACCAATTGACCTTAGAACCTTTAAATTGACCAACTTGGCCATAGAACAGTAGCAGTATGCTGCACTCATTGAGACTAAACTCTCGCGATGATTCTGGCCGCAAGAAAAGGTTGCTAAATTGGAATTATGACCGGTTGAGGGTAGTCAGTGATATTGAGATCCTCTAGAACCCGATTACTATTTTTAGGACAGGTTTGAACCAACTAAACTGAAAGAGGGTAGTACCTAAGCTCCTTGCCAGCCTGAAATCTAAGGGCTCTCTGTGTGACTTGTGTGCCTTTACCATGTTTGCTATTTGTGGATACTTGTGGCGTGCTTTTTATCATGACATCATGACATCATAACATTGCATACATCTTGCATTGGACTAACCTATTTCAAAGACAGGAGGGATTCATCTTTGTTCTGTTTTATAGGTCATGATGCCCATGCGTAGGAATACCATCTGGATCAACTTTGTCCAGGTTCCCACCATGCTTAAAGAATTGATTGCAAAGATGCCTGACACTACTTCCTTCATCAAAAGACATGGGTATCTTCTCTTTTTGGTCGCCTCCAAATTGGACGAGCAAATGATGACTGTCCTAGTCCAATTCTATGATCCGCTGTACCATTGCTTTACTTTTCAGGACTACCAGTTGGTTCCCACCTTAGAAGAGTTCTTTGAGCTTCTCGGTATCTCTATTATGGAGCAGACCCCGTTTACTGGTTAGGAGAAGATCCTTAGGCCCGAAGAGATTGCTTCAGCCCTTCATATGACAAAGGATGAGGTAATGGCTAATTGGGAGACTAGAAGTGGAGCAAAGGGCCTTCTGACTAAGTTCTTGGTTGGTAAGGCTAATTATTTCTGGGATAGTCTAGACTTCAAGGCATTCGAAGATATTCTGGCTCTTCTGATATATGGCTTGGTATTTGTTGTACCCCAAAATTTGCCCTCCCATATTCTTCAAGAAATTGCCAAGTCATGCTTCAAAATTCCCCAAGGGTTGCACAGTTCAAGGGCCTCCTAATAGTCAAGATTAGGGTTTTGGTTCTGACAAAGTAAATGAAGTTTCCAAGGGTCCAAGCAAGTCCCACATGCCTATAAATATGGTCAAGCATCCTCATACCAAGTTTCAAGACTTTCAGCACAAAATTGCACAGTCAAAAACCCTAATTGCACTACAGTCAACTGTAGGGGCAAAATGGTCATTTGACAGTCAAAAGTTCAAATTTGTGGTCAACATCTCATTTTGAAGCCACAAACATCATTTGATCAATTCTTGATCATGATTCTCAAAGCTTGGCTCAAAAATCATCAAGATGCAAAAGTTTCCTTATTTGGACAGTTGAAAAAGTCAACTGTAAATTGACCAGGGCATAACTTTCATATGGATTATCAGAAAAATTCCATCCAAAGCTCATTTTGAAGAGAAAGACATTTCCAACAACTCCTCTTCATACTTCAAGTCCAAGAAATGCTCTCACAAAAAGTTATCAATTTCAACATTATAGGTCATTTTCAAAAGTCAACAAAAAGGGACTTTAAGTCAAAGGCCACAACTTGATATTGGTAAATCAAAATGACATGGGACCAAAGGCATTGGTTAGAGGACTCAAAGACCTTTCCAAAATGTCCAAGAACATGAGCAAAGCTTAAAAATTGAGCAAGTTATGCCTTGTGGAAGTTGGGAAATGTTTGGATATTTTGAAAAGTCAACATTGATTCAAATGACCTAAAATTGCTAATGGGCCTCTTTTTCTTCCACAATTCATTATCCAAGGCATGTGCACGACCATTTTTCCCAAAGGGAAGTTTTTCTTCATTATTTATTTATTTATTTGGATTTTTATTATTAATAATTCATTTAAATTAATTAAAATGCATGAAAAATATAAAACCTAATGTTTCAAATCTTTTTATGCATATAATATCTCTAATATTTCGTGCAAATCAGATTAGGGAAGAATTAGGATGATTGGATATGATTGAGAGCTAAAAAGCATGAAAAAAGATTGAAAAATAATGGCTTGAAAATCAAATATTGCATAATCAATTCCTTGATTCTTTTGATCAGATTCTTGACCTAAATCATCCTCCTATACATACACAATCAAGACCTAATTCTCATAACCAAAAAAGCTGCGCAAAAACTCCATTATCAAACTCACACTTTTGGCCTAAAAATTTCAAAACTGAAAACAGGGATAGAAGGCGATTCAAGGCCAAATAACCATCTCATCACCTTCCTAAGACCTCAAGCAACGCGTCTGGATAGGTTTCCACATTCCTAACACCAAGAATTGGTGAATAGAACTCAGGCTTTGTCACTCTTTTGCATAAATCGTATCTTGTCATTCATAGCATAATTTCAAATTCTAATGCATGTTTTGTGTTGCTCTCATGATTCTAAAGCTTACCCTATGTTTTAATTGAATTTTTATACACTGTATGCAAAGACGCCATTGGCATATTTTAGGGTTTCAGACTTGGAGAATTGGGGCTTTACATTCAAAGAAAAATTGAGACTCGAGACCTGGACCATTGGAATCAGCGTGTTTGGACGATCAAGACCCAACCCTCACGCCTAATTTATGAAATCCCAAGAGCTAATCGCTATTTTCCAAAAGGGGACATTTTAGAACGTTTATAAAACCGTTGCCAATGTTTTGTGTTTCAGAAGAAAAAAATAAGGCAACGAAGAAGACGACCCTGTGGCGATCAGTGATTGGCCTATTTGAAGTTTACGCACTAAAATTCCACTAACATTTGTTTTATTATATATTGTTTGTTAGTTACGTAAGGTACAAAGAAGCAAAGCAGCTCCACTGGCAGGCATAAGCGTTGGTAACGTTCAGGACCTGGGTTCGAGCCTCAGGTCCCCCATCCCTTTCATATCATTTTTCATATAATGTTCATATGCAATTTCAGCGCTGAGGTGCATCGTACATCATCAAAATCAAGTCATCCACTTGGCCAATGGAACGATAAGAGGGCCCAGATCTGGAGAGCATGGTACACGTGAGTCAACGCTTGGGTACGTGAGTGGAAAAGTCAGCCAGGCCTAAGGCTTATTGGGCTCAAATTGCTGGACTTCACCCTCCAAATTAGGGGCAGACCCCCTTAGGTTTGCAAACCTTTTCTTACATTCTTTGTTTTTTTATTATTTTTACTTTCTTTTAATTATTATTTTTTTAGTTAATTTAATATTTTCATAATATAAAAAACACCAAAAAATCAGAAAAGATAAAAAATAATAAATATTTTTATTTTAGTATTTTCATAAATAAATTGCATTAATTAATTTTAGTTATTAAATTAGGTTTAATTGTAATATTTTCCTTAATAAAAATCTAAAATTGGTAGAATTAGGGTTTATAATCATTTTTATCCTTTTTCTTTTCTTTCATAATAATTAAATATTTCCTATTATTTATTTTTTATAGTTAAATGGCATGTAAATAATTAGGTTAAATATTAGGTTAAAATTCAATCTTTTCTTAATAAACTAAAAACAACTAGAATTAGGGTTAGCATTTTATTTTAATTAATTCTTTTTCATTAAAATCATAAAATACAAAAATACCAAAAAGACAATCTCTTTTCCTTTTAATTTTATTAATTTAATAATCATTTAATTTAATTTTGCAAAAAGGGTCCAACGCCCTCGTTTTTAATTCTTATTTAATTCGCGTGTTTATTTCTTTTTTCGTATAATATTCATGTAACTCTCCCAAAGCCGTGTAACATAATTCTCGCACTTTACTTTTCTTTAATTCTTTATTTTTCTGTCAAATCGGGTTCTGGAAAATTTGGCGATGTGGACCCGCGCCTTTGTAATAGCTTAGGAACTTTATATTTCCGAACTTTTTTAACTGTTAATTAAATGGCATGCAAGAATGAATGGACAAAAAGTAAAAACAAACGCGTAGCTCACTCATAACATGGACAAGATAAATATCTGAATCTGACACACAAATCACACACCACCCCTAGGGTACGCCTCACTGTTGCCTTGCCTCGAAAGGTGATCGTCGAGTAGAGGATGTCTTAGTAAGTCCTCATGATCCGGGAACCTGGCATGAGGGTAGCTTCTAAGGTGTCTTCCCATTGCTCTGGTGATCACCATGTCCCGAACCTCGAATTGACCCGAACACCTCCAACGGTGGTGCTACCTACCTCTCAATGGTGGGATGGCACTACTTTAAAGGATATTTACACAGACGAATTCCTTAGGGTAGGTAGGTTCTCTTAGATACTTGCTCTAATTTCAAAACAAATCAAAAAATACTTTTCACACCGACACCTTTTCAAAAAGCTTTCGAAAGAAATTTTTCAAACACTCTTGAGGACCGATACAAGAGTCGAACTGGAATTTTCAAAGAAACTTTTTAAAACCCACAGTTGAAAAGCAAACAAACCATTTTTGAAAACACAAATGAGCAAGTATCTAAGAGCCCATGGATAACCATGGATAGAAAGGGTGCTAACACCTTCCCTTTCTATAACCTACCTCCCGAACCGAGAGCAATCTCTATAAGGAATTTTTCTGTGCTTTTGTCCTTTCCATTTGGAGAAAATAAAAGACGGTGGCGACTCTTGCTTCCGCGACATTTCGCGAACCAGCGTTAAACAGTCAGTTCCAGATCCACCGATCACAGAACTGGCGACTCTGCTGGGGAAAAACTTAAAGTGAGGTGTACCTTAGGGTTAGTTCATAACTGTGTTTTCAATTGTATTGACTTGTCTGCTTTAAATTTGTGGGTTGCATGGGAGTTACATAGGTCCTAACCCGAATCTGGGGATACCCTGTTTAGGTAGCATAAGCTGTGAGGGACCTGTCCGGCGTAGACCGACACGGGTGAAGCAGTGGCTACATTGGTGTGGCACCTTAGTTTGTACCGATATCCCTTGTGTTGCAACGAGGAGAATATGGGTCTTCTGAGGAGTCATTAAACACCAACAACCTTAGAACCCTAAATGACACAGCTTGGCCATTAGAACAGTAGCAGTATGCTACGCCCATTGAGGCTAAACTCTCGTGATGGTTCTGGCCGCAAGAAAAGATTGCGATGCTGGAGTTATGACCGATTGAGGGTAGTCGATGATATTGGGATCCTCTAAGAACCCGGTTACTTTGATAGGACAGGTATGAACCAACAAACTGAAAGAGGGTAGTACCTAGACCTCATGCTGGCCTAAACTTTAGGGGCTTGCCTTGTGTGACTTGTGTGCCTTACCATGTTTGCCTTTGTATCTATTTGTGGTGTGCTTTATCATAACATCATAACATCATGAGCATTGCATGCATCCTGCATAAGGACTGACCATTTCAAAGACAAGAGGGTTTCACCTTTGCTCTGTTTTGTAGGACATCATGATGCCTGTGCGAAGGAATACTATCCGGTTCAGCTTTGTTCGTTCACCTGATTTGCTTGATGAGTTGGTTAGCAGAATTCCAAATACCACTTCCTTCATTCAGAGGCATGGTTCTCTTCTCAGTTTAGTCACTGCAAAGCGGGATCAACAGTTGATGAGTGTTCTGACCCAGTTCTATGACCCCCTGTACTAGTGCTTCACTTTTCAAGACTTCCAGCTGGTCCCTACCCTGGAAGAGTTCTCTGATTTGCTTGGTATCCCTATCTTGGATCAGACTCCCTTTACTGGTTGGGAAAAGACCCTCAGGCTTGAGGATGTTGCTACAGCTCTTCCTTTGACCCATCAAGAGGTAATGGACAACTGGGTGACTAGAAGCGGAGTTAAGGGTTTCTTGGCCAAGTTTCTGATTGGTAAAGCTAACAGTTTCTGGAATGAACTGGACTTTAGGGCGTATGAAGACATCTTGGCTCTCCTAATCTATGGGTTAGTCTTGTTTCCTAATCCTGACAACTTCATCAATGTCACTGCCATAAGGATCTTTATGTCTCAGAATCCTGTGCCCACTCTCTTGGGTGATATCCTGCAACAACTTCATGCCCGTACTACCCGAAGACGAGGAACCCTATGATGTTGTATCCCTTTGTTGGTGAGGTGGTTTATTTCGCACCTCCCTAAGTTCGTACTGAAGAACAAAGAAGGAAGAAGTTGGGCTCATAGGTTAATGTCTCTCACCGACAAAGACATCATTTGGACTTGCAGAGGTTTGGATGAGATAGCTATCATTGATCGATGCGGGGAATACCCTAACGTTCCTCTGATTGGTACCCAAGGAGGAATCTCTTACAATCCATGTCTAGCGCTCCGTCAGTTTGGAAGAGCCAGAAGAGCAGGCCCCCATGAGATGTTGGTGCCTCACATCAGTTTTGAGTTTCAGGTGGATAGTGACGAGCTGCGTCGTAGGTTCATCAAGGCTTGGGACAAAGTTCATAAAGCTAACCCACAAGAGTTGGGGCCAAAGACTTCTTTACCTATGGAAGCCTACTACAAGTGGGTTCGCATCCGTGCTCAGAAGTTAGGTATGCCGTATGAAGCTGTCAGACCCGTCATTCTTGAGTGTCCTGACAAAAATGGTGTTCCTCCAACTGTCCTTCCTCCTCAGATACCTACTGATTATGAGACATTGAAGAGATCTTGGTCGCAACTGCGAGAAGAGCGGGATTCTTACCGGGAAAAGTTCAACGAGCAGGAATTAAAGATCCAGAAGCTGACAAAGCAGTTGGAGAATGAGAGAGCTCTGAATGCCTACATCCGTACTGAGAAGAGGAGACCATGGGATCAATAAGGAGCTCCGGATGTTCGTTTACAGTTTTATTTCCCTTTTCAGTATTTCCTTTCATGTAATGCCTAAGGGCAACCTGTTGAATAATTTCAGTTTCAAAGTTGAATCTAATGAAGTGTGTTCCTTTTTGTTTACAAAGTTGATCCCCGATTGTCTTTGAAAACATAAATCATACGCATTCCATTCATCATGTGCATAGCAGGTTTTCCTCTTTTCAGGTTGCTTACCGTTCTTCGCTGTTTATTTCAGCATCATGAATCCCGACTCGTCCTCAACTGAGATGTCCATCAAAGCTCTTCAGGCGCAGAATGCGCAATTTCAGGAACTAATCATGGGCTTGGCTCAGGGCCAAGAAGAGCTGAAGGCTCTTCTCCTGAAGAAGGAAAAGAAGAAGAAGAGAAGGACTGTTCTGTTCAGCTCGGGCCGAAGGTTTGGCAATACTCTACAGAATGAAGAGGCTGGTTCTTCTATTGGCAAGAGTACTCCTCAAGCGGAAAAAGGTCCTAGTCCGGTAGTCTCCGACAACGAGACTGATTTTGATGAAGAGCAATATCCTCCGGCAGAAGACCGTTACAAGCAGTTGGAGGACAGGCTGAATGCTATGGAGATACAATAGGTACCTGGGCTGGATTTTGGAGATCTGGGTTTGTCAACTGGTGTGATCATTCCTCGTAAATTCAAAGCACCATCTTTCACTAAGTACGACGGGGCGTCTTGTCCCAAGCTACATCTCAGGTCCTATGTTCGAAAGATTCAACCGTACTCAGCGGATAAGAATTTGTGGATCCACTTCTTCCAGGAGAGTCTTTCAGGGACTCATCTCGAATGGTTCTATCAGCTGGATGGGACCAAGGTTCGTAACTGGGAGGAGCTGGCTACTGCTTTCTATAAGCAGTATCAATATAATGCCGACCTTGCCCCTACACGTACCCAACTCCAGGGTATATCGTTGGGTTCAAGTGAAGGTTTTAAAGAGTACGCTCAGAAGTGGAGGGATCTGGCTGGCAGGGTGCAGCCTCCGTTGACTGATCGGGAGTTGGTAGACATGTTCTTGGGGACCCTATCTGGGCCATTTTTCAACCATCTTATCGGGAATTCGTCTGCAGGGTTCACTGATCTGATCCTGACTGGAGAGAGAATTGAGGCTGGGTTGAAGTCTGGTAAGATTCCAAAGGGTGCATCTACAGGTTCAGAGAAGAAACCCTTCAAAAAAGAGGCCAGTGTGGTGTATGGGCCTAGAAGGCAAGACAAACCAGAGCGCCGCCAATCTGTCAATGCATTGGTGATTGTGAAGCCTGCCGCCGCTCCTCGGCAAGCTAACCAACCAAGAGCTGAGAGACCTAGAAGGGAATTCACCCGTTTGAGTATGACCTTGTCGCAGATCTTACCACAGTTGCTCTCAACCAACTTAGTAACCGTCAGAGAGGCTCCGAAGTTTGCAAATACTACATCTCCTAAATACAACCCAAATGCCCGTTGTGCTTATCACTCCGATAGCCCGGGGCATTCCACTGATGATTGTTGGGCTTTAAGGAACAAGCTGCAGGACCTTATTGATGCTAAGGAGGTACAGTTTGAGGCATCTGAGAAGCCTAATGTGGTGACAGCTCCCCTGCCTGCTCATGGAGTAAATGCTATTGGGGACGAGGATGAAGTGGATGAAGCTGAGTTTGATAGCTGGATTTACCCGGCAACCGACAATGGACCTAACAATTGGAGTGCCAAAGACAATCTACCTGTTTCTCTTGTTACTGAGTAATGAATTCCTATGTTTTTGTTATTTGTAATAAACAATAAATCGAACTTTATGGCCCAGTGTCTTACCCGAGGCACCGTGGTTTCATTTGTGAGGGCATATAAATTGTCATTTCATATATCATAAATGAAAATCTTGGACGTTTTCTCGCATTGCAAATCTTATGCTCCTTTTCTGTCTTTCTTTCCTTTACATATATTTCAAAATAGCTGTGTTTACACACACACTCACTCATACAGGTTTCAATCCACTCTGGATCTCACTGATAACGACTCTGCTACTGCCAATTATGACTTTGAAAATTCGATCAACTTAGCCGAAGACGAAGGCGAAGATGATTGCGAAGTGCCTGGCGAGTTTGCAAGACTTTTGCTTCAGGAAGAGAGGGCAATTCAACCACATGAAGAGCCAGTGGAAACAATAAACTTGGGTACTGAGGCAGACAGGAAAGAGGTAAATATTGGTGCCAACCTAGAGCTCAGCGTGAAGCAACGGTTGACTAAGATGCTACATGATTATATGGAAATCTTTGCTTGGTCCTACGAAGATATGCCCGGGTTGGATACCGATATTGTGGTCCATCACTTGCCAACTAAGGAAGACTGCCCTCCGGTAAAGCAAAAGGTACGTCGTATGCGTCCGGAGATGTCTGAGAAGATCAAAGCCGAGGTTATGAAACAGTTTAATGTCGGGTTTATTGCAGTGACTTCTTACCCTCAGTGGGTTGCTAATGTGGTGCCGGTGCCAAAGAAAGACGGTAAGGTCAGAATGTGTGTCGACTACAGGGATCTGAATAGGGCCAGCCCCAAGGATGACTTCCCTCTACCTCACATTGATGTCCTTGTGGATAATACTGCTCAGCATAAGGTGTTCTCTTTCATGGATGGTTTTTCAGGTTACAATCAGATCAAGATGGCACCTGAAGACATGGAAAAAACTACATTTGTTACTCAGTGGGGCACCTTTTGTTACAAGGTCATGCCTTTTGGATTAAAGAACGCTGGGGCAACCTACCAACGTGCCATGGTTGCTTTATTTCATGATATGATCCATCATGAGATAGAAGTGTATGTTGACGACATGATCGCAAGGTCCCAAACTGAGGAAGAGCACCTAGATCATCTGCAGAAGTTGTTTGACCGGTTGAAACTGTACAAGCTGAGATTGAACCCGAACAAGTGCACCTTCGGGGTAAGATCTGGGAAGTTGCTAGGCTTCTTTGTAAGTGATAAGGGTATTCAAGTGGACCCTGCTAAGGTTAAAGCTATTCAAGAGATGCCAGTTCCTAGGACAGAGAAGGAGGTCAGAGGCTTTTTAGGACGCCTGAATTACATTGCTCGCTTCATCTCACACCTAACTGCTACCTGTGAGCCAATCTTCAAGCTGCTAAAGAAAGATCAGGTAGTACGTTGGAACGATGAATGTCAGGCTGCTTTTGACAGAATCAAAGAGTATCTCCAAGAACCACCCATCCTTATGCCACCGGTTGAAGGGAGACCTCTGATATTATACCTGACAGTGCTCGACAACTCAATGGGGTGTGTGCTGGGGCAGCATGACGAGTCTGGCCGAAAAGAGCATGCCATTTATTACCTTAGCAAAAAGTTTACCGACTGTGAGACCCGATACTCACTGCTCGAGAAAACTTGCTGCGCTTTGGTATGGGCTGCTCGCCGGCTGAGACAGTATATGCTGACTCACACTACCTTGTTGATCTCAAAGATGGATCCTATAAAGTACATATTCGAAAAGCCTGCTCTGTCTGGGAGAATAGCAAGATGGCAGATGATCTTGACGGAATACGACATTCAGTACACGACCCAGAAAGCCATCAAGGAAAGTGTACCGGCAGACCACTTGGCACATCAGGCAGTAGATGACTATCAGTCAATGAACTTCGAGTTTCCGGATGAAAGCATCATGATAGTGACTGACTGTGAAGTACCTGGACCGGATGAAGGACCTGAGGAAGGATCCCGATGGTCTATGCACTTTGACGGAGCCTCCAACGCTTTGGGAAACGGTATCGGCGCCATAATCATATCACCTCAAGGCACTCATACTCCACTCACTGCCCGACTATGTTTCAATTGTACCAACAACATGGCGGAGTATGAGGCATGCATCATGGGTCTTCAAGCTGCGATCGACCTAAGGATCAAGTTTCTGAGTGTCTTCGGAGATTCCGCTCTTGTGATCAATCAGATCAAAGGAGAGTGGGATACGAAACATCCGAACCTTATTCCTTACAGAGAATGTGTGTTGACGTTGATCCCCCACTTCACAAAGATAACCTTTGAACACTTTCCAAGGGAAGAGAATCAGTTGGCGGACGCGCTGGCTACAATGTCTTCTATGTTCAAAGTCAAATGGGATAATGAGGCTCCCCGGATCATCATCTGGAAACTGGACGAACCGGCATACTGTTGCGATCTCGAGACTGAGTTGGTGACTGAGAAGCCTTGGTACCATGAGGTGAAGAGATATCTGGAAGCTCAGGAATACCCTGAAGGTGCATCTGTCAACGATATGAATTTTCTGAGAAGGTTTGCGGCAAAGTTTTTCCTTAGCAACGACATCTTGTACAAGCGAAACCATGATTCAACCTTACTGCGTTGTGTGGATAAGACTGAAGCAGAAAGAATCATGGAAGAGCTACATGAAGGGACCTTTGGTACACATTCCAGTGGACATACAATGGCAAAGAAGATCCTTTGGGCAGGGTACTACTGGTCCACAATGGAAGCTGACTGCTACCAACATTCCAGGACATGCCATAAGTGCCAGATTTATGCAGACAAGGTGCATGTTCCTCCAGTTCCCCTGAATGTTCTGACTGCGCCTTGGCCATTTGCAATGTGGGGCATAGACATGATTGGTGAGATTAAACCTACGGCATCTAATGGGCATCGCTTCATCCTAGTGGCGATTGATTATTTCACGAAGTGGGTCGAAGCAGCATCCTATGCTACGGTAACCAAGACTGTTGTGGCACGGTTCATTCGGCATAATATGATCTGTCGGTACGGCGTCCCTGAGAGAATTATTACAGACAACGGTACCAATCTGAACAATAAGATGATCACTGAGCTCTGCGAGCAGTTCAAAATACAGCACCACAATTCTTCTCCTTACAGACCGAAGATGAATGGGGCTGTAGAGGCAGCAAATAAGAATATCAAGAAAATCGTGCAGAAGATGACAGTGACTTATAAAGATTGGCACGAGATGTTACCGTTCGCTCTACATGGGTACCGTACCTCAGCCAGGACGTCAACCGGGGCAACTCCTTTCTCTTTGGTTTATGGTATGGAGGCAGTCTTACCGATCGAAGTGCAAATACCCTCTCTCCGGATAATGAAGGATGCAAATCTGAACGAAGATGATTGGATCCAGACACGACTTGATCAACTAAACCTTATTGATGAAAAGAGACTTGCTGCTATCTGTCATGGTCAGACGTATCAGAAACGGATGATCAGGGCATTTAACAAAAAGGTCAGACCACAGGAATATCAAGTTGGGGATCTGGTAATCAAGCGAATCATCCTTCCTCAGAGTGACCCAAGGGGCAAATGGACCCCTACGTACGAAGGGCCATTTGTGGTTAAGCATGTGTTCTCAGGAGGAGCCATGATTCTAACCAACATGGATGGTGACGACCTTCCTCACCCCGCCAATGCAGACATAGTAAAAAGATACTACGCATAAAAAAGACCCGCTAGGCTGACATGCCTAGGCAAAAATTAGGGCTTCCCGGCGAACCAAAAGGGTTCGGGCAAAATGAAGGGATGAAATGAAAAAAACTGTACACCCGGCAAGTCGAAAACCTGAAAAGGCGGCTTGGGCAAAAATGGGTATCCCGGTGGACTGAAAACCCGAAAGGGCGGTCCAGGCAAAAGTTAGGGATAAAAGCGTAATACTATGTCTCATTGGATCACTTTGCATCCAGAATCCGGTATCTACATCAAGTTCAGACGACATCGATCAGTCAGCTTCACCTTCAACCAAGGTCATCAAGTGATGAGACGCTCAGAGTTATAAGGGCAGTAGCAGAGTTGAAACCCAGTGGGATCATTCATTTCACACAGCTGTTTTATTTTCTTTTGTACAAAATTTGTATAAACTCTTTTGTTCGGCGGCGTTCTCTTACTAGGACGTCAGCCTCTTGTACACAAAACGCCTATTTTCAGGCCATTCAAAAATCAATACAAATATATTTTTCAGTTAAACGTGCCAATTGTTTTTCTTTTCTGTTTTGCGAAGAACGTCCAAGGTTCAATTTGTGATATATGCATTGACGATAATTTGCTAACTCATGAATATTTACATACGAAACAAAGGATTAATTACAGGTAACATTAGAAACAGGGGCAATAAAGAGTTGTCTGAGCAATCTAATTGTTCTGTCCTCCAAGGTACCAAGGTAGGTTCAGCTAAAAAACATAACCAGTACATCTTAATTCCCCAGAGAGTGAGCCAGCAAGTCAGTACACTCTCCTCAAGCAAAGTTACTATCAAACTTAAGGAAGTTGAGTATCCTTCCGCAGATCTCAACATCCCCCAACAATCTTAACAAGCATCCCCGACAGTCTTGAGCTAAGATTGTTCCCCGGCGGCATATCAAACATCCAGTGGAGTTACTTCCAGTGCATCTCAAAACTTCCCCAAGAGAGTCCAATCTAGCTCCCCCAGGAAAGTTGGAATCATCTCCCAAGCAGTTAAGCTTATCCCCAGTAGATTCTGGAAACTTATCCTCGCAGAGCACGAACGCGTCTCCCGGCTTTATTCAAAGAGTTATTTCCCTACCAGGATATAACTGAGTTATCCTCAGCCAAAAGCCACGGAAAGGCCGTCGTCAACAAAGTCTTCTTATCCCCAGCGAAGTCTATTCACACTCCCAATACAACAAAGGTATCCCCAGCAAGTTGTTATCAAATACTCAACAAGATATCTTTCTCCCCACAGAGTATTGCTTCCCAGCAAGATTGCTAGAGTACATTTCTCCCCGCAGAGTAATCCATTCGCCAGGTTTATTCCCCAACGGAGTCATCTTCTCCTACCGGTATTCTTGCAATTATCATCCCTGGCGGAAGCAAAATCTATTCTCCAACATCAGCCCAGGAGTGACTTCCCGGCACCCGTCAAGGATTTACTTTCCTAGACGAAAAATACATTCATAAACATCTTCATACATTATAGCATGCATATACGCATCATGAACATACAATCTCACGTATTCAGAGAGCATCTCGCATGTCATACCACATGACATCGCATACAACTAACGCTTGTCTTTTCAAGACAAAAATACAAAAATGATTACCATCAATGGTCGTAAATAAAGATCCGATTCCTGAATCTTGCCAGGGTGTATCTGTTGATGACCAATTACCAGATCCAATTCCTGTATCTTGCCAGGGTGTGTCTGAAGAGTTCGAGGATCCGATGCCTGAATCTTGCCAGGGTGTATCCGTTGAAGACTAACATTACCAAATCCGATTCCTGTATCTTGCCAGGGTGTGTCTGAAGAGTTCGAGGATCCGATGCCTGAATCTTGCCAGGGTGTATCCGTTGAAGACTAACATTACTAGATCCGATTCCTGTATCTTGCCAGGGTGTGTCTGAAGAGTTCGAGGATCCGATGCCTGAATCTTGCCAGGGTGTATCCGTTGAAGACTAACATTACCAGATCCGATTCATGTATCTTGCCAGGGTGTGTCTGAAGAGTTCGAGGATCCGATACCTGAATCTTACCAGGGTGTATCCGTTGAAGACTAACATTACCAGATCCGATTCCTGTATCTTGCCAGGGTGTGTCTGAAGAGTTCGAGGATCTGATGCCTGAATCTTGCCAGGGTGTATCCGTTGAAGACTAACATTACCATATCCGATTCCTGTATCTTGCCAGGGTGTGTCTGAAGAGTTCGAGGATCCGATGCCTGAATCTTTCCAGGGTGTATCCGTTGAAGACTAACATTACCAAATCCGATTCCTGTATCTTGCCAGGGTGTGTCTGAAGAGTTCGAGGATCCGATGCCTGAATCTTGCCAGGATGTATCCGTTGGAGACTAACATTACCAGACTCGATTCCTGTATCTCGCCAGGGCACGTCTGAAGAATTCGAAGATCCGATTCCTGTAACCAGTCAGAACATATCTACACAAAGCATCTGAAGACCAGATCCTGCAACATTTCAGGTACTCATTTTTCTTTTGCAGGTACGCAAGTTCTCGCTAAGGAATCTCTTACGCGATCAACATCCAGATGGCATCTATAAGCCCATCATCCTATTCATCAATCTCTAAATGGCATCTATAAGCCCATTTCCATCACACTGCTACTATGTGAGCGCAAATTTCTGGGCACTCTAGTGTTCAATCATCTTCCACCTTCGGATTACGAAAGGCACGTCAGCCAATCTGCATCCTCAGGTCTAAGAAGATTGAACATGGGCAACTGTTGTACCCCAAAATTTGCCCTCCCATATTCTTCAAGAAATTGCCAAGTCATGCTTCAAAATTCCCCAAGGGTTGCACAGTTCAAGGGCCTCCTAATAGTCAAGATTAGGGTTTTGGTTCTGACAAAGTAAATGAAGTTTCCAAGGGTCCAAGCAAGTCCCACATGCCTATAAATATTGTCAAGCATCCTCATACCAAGTTTCAAGACTTTCAGCACAAAATTGCACAGTCAAAAACCCTAATTGCACTACAGTCAACTGTAGGGGCAAAATGGTCATTTGACAGTCAAAAGTTCAAATTTGTGGTCAACATCTCATTTTGAAGCCACAAACATCATTTGATCAATTCTTGATCATGATTCTCAAAGCTTGGCTCAAAAATCATCAAGATGCAAAAGTTTCCTTATTTGGACAGCTGAAAAAGTCAACTGTAAATTGACCAGGGCATAACTTTCATATGGATTATCAGAAAAATTCCATCCAAAGCTCATTTTGAAGAGAAAGACATTTCCAACAACTCCTCTTCATACTTCAAGTCCAAGAAATGCTCTCACAAAAAGTTATCAATTTCAACATTATAGGTCATTTTCAAAAGTCAACAAAAAGGGACTTTAAGTCAAAGGCCACAACTTGATATTGGTAAATCAAAATGACATGGGACCAAAGGCATTGGTTAGAGGACTCAAAGACCTTTCCAAAATGTCCAAGAACATGAGCAAAGCTTAAAAATTGAGCAAGTTATGCCTTGTGGAAGTTGGGAAATGTTTGGATATTTTGAAAAGTCAACATTGATTCAAATGACCTAAAATTGCTAATGGGCCTCTTTTTCTTCCACAATTCATTATCCAAGGCATGTGCACGACCATTTTTCCCAAAGGGAAGTTTTTCTTCATTATTTATTTATTTATTTGGATTTTTATTATTAATAATTCATTTAAATTAATTAAAATGCATGAAAAATATAAAACCTAATGTTTCAAATCTTTTTATGCATATAATATCTCTAATATTTCGTGAAAATCAGATTAGGGAAGAATTAGGATGATTGGATATGATTGAGAGCTAAAAAGCATGAAAAAAGATTGAAAAATAATGGCTTGAAAATCAAATATTGCATAATCAATTCCTTGATTCTTTTGATCAGATTCTTGACCTAAATCATCCTCCTATACATACACAATCAAGACCTAATTCTCATAACCAAAAAAGCTGCGCAAAAACTCCATTATCAAACTCACACTTTTGGCCTAAAAATTTCAAAACTGAAAACAGGGATAGAAGGCGATTCAAGGCCAAATAACCATCTCATCACCTTCCTGAGACCTCAAGCAACGCGTCTGGATAGGTTTCCACATTCCTAACACCAAGAATTGGTGAATAGAACTCAGGCTTTGTCACTCTTTTGCATAAATCGTATCTTGTCATTCATAGCATAATTTCAAATTCTAATGCATGTTTTGTGTTGCTCTCATGATTCTAAAGCTTACCCTATGTTTTAATTGAATTTTTATACACTGTATGCAAAGACGCCATTGGCATATTTTAGGGTTTCAGACTTGGAGAATTGGGGCTTTACATTCAAAGAAAAATTGAGACTCGAGACCTGGACCATTGGAATCAGCGTGTTTGGACGATCAAGACCCAACCCTCGCGCCTAATTTATGAAATCCCAAGAGTTAATCGCTATTTTCCAAAAGGGGACATTTTAGAACGTTTATAAAACCGTTGCCAATGTTTTGTGTTTCAGAAAAAAAAATAAGGCAACGAAGAAGACGACCCTGTGGCGATCAGTGATTGGCCTATTTGAATTTTACGCGCTAAAATTCCACTAACATTTGTTTTATTATATATTGTTTGTTAGTTACGTAAGGTACAAAGAAGCAAAGCAGCTCCACTGGCAGGCATAAGCGTTGGTAACGTTCAGGACCTGGGTTCGAGCCCCAGGTCCCCCATCCCTTTCATATCATTTTTCATATAATGTTCATATGCAATTTCAGCGCTGAGGTGCATCGTACATCATCAAAATCAAGCTATCCACTTGGCCAATGGAACGATCAGAGGGCCCAGATCTGGAGAGCATGGTACACGTGAGTCAACGCTTGGGTACGTGAGTGGAAAAGTCAGCCAGGCCTAAGGCTTATTGGGCTCAAATTGCTGGACTTCACCCTCCAAATTAGGGGCAGACCCCCTTAGGTTTGCAAACCTTTTCTTACATTCTTTGTTTTTTTATTATTTTTACTTTCTTTTAATTATTATTTTTTTAGTTAATTTAATATTTTCATAATATAAAAAACACCAAAAAATCAGAAAAGATAAAAAATAATAAATATTTTTATTTTAGTATTTTCATAAATAAATTGCATTAATTAATTTTAGTTATTAAATTAGGTTTAATTGTAATATTTTCCTTAATAAAAATCTAAAATTGGTAGAATTAGGGTTTATAATCATTTTTATCCTTTTTCTTTTCTTTCATAATAATTAAATATTTCCTATTATTTATTTTTTATAGTTAAATGGCATGTAAATAATTAGGTTAAATATTAGGTTAAAATTCAATCTTTTCTTAATAAACTAAAAACAACTAGAATTAGGGTTAGCATTTTATTTTAATTAATTCTTTTTCATTAAAATCATAAAATACAAAAATACCAAAAAGACAATCTCTTTTCCTTTTAATTTTATTAATTTAATAATCATTTAATTTAATTTTGAAAAAAGGGTCCAACGCCCTCGTTTTTAATTCTTATTTAATTCGCGTGTTTATTTCTTTTTTCGTATAATATTCATGTACCTCTCCCAAAGCCGTGTAACATAATTCTCGCACTTTACTTTTCTTTAATTCTTTATTTTTCTGTCAAATCGGGTTCTGGAAAATTTGGCGATGTTGACCCGCGCCTTTGTAATAGCTTAGGAACTTTATATTTCCGCACTTTTTTAACTGTTAATTAAATGGCATGCAAGAATGAATGGACAAAAAGTAAAAACAAACGCGTAGCTCACTCATAACATGGACAAGATAAATATCTGAATCTGACACACAAATCACACACCACCCCTAGGGTACGCCTCACTGTTGCCTTGCCTCGAAAGGTGATTGTCGAGTAGAGGATGTCTTAGTAAGTCCTCATGATCCGGGAACCTGGCATGAGGGTAGCTTCTAAGGTGTCTTCCCATTGCTCTGGTGATCACCATGTCCCGAACCTCGAATTGACCCGAACACCTCCAACGGTGGTGCTACCTACCTCTCAATGGTGGGATGGCACTACTTTAAAGGACATTTACACAGACGAATTCCTTAGGGTAGGTAGGTTCTCGTAGATACTTGCTCTAATTTCAAAACAAATCAAAAAATACTTTTCACACCGACACCTTTTCAAAAAGCTTTCGAAAGCAATTTTTCAAACACTCTTGAGGACCGATACAAGAGTCGAACTGGAATTTTCAAAGAAACTTTTTAAAACCCACAGTTGAAAAGCAAACAAACCATTTTTGAAAACACAAATGAGCAAGTATCTAAGAGCCCATGGATAACCATGGAGAGAAAGGGTGCTAACACCTTCCCTTTCTATAACCTACCTCCCGAACCGAGAGCAATCTCTATAAGGAATTTTTCTGTGCTTTTGTCCTTTCCATTTGGAGAAAATAAAAGACGGTGGCGACTCTTGCTTCCGCGACATTTCGCGAACCAGCGTTAAACAGTCAGTTCCAGATCCACCGATCACAGTATTATTTCCGAACCCCGACTCCTTTGTTGATGTGAATGCGGTGAAAATCTTCATCTCTCGTAATCATGTACCCACTCTCTTAGGTGACATTCTTCATCAACTTTATGCCCGTACTGCCCGAAAACGGGGAACCTTGATGTGCTGTGCTCCATTATTGGCGAGGTGGTTTATTTCGCACCTCCCCAAATCAGTGCTAAAGAACAAAGAAGGCATGGGCTGGGACTATAGGGTTATGTCTCTCTCTCATAATGACATTATCTGGACTATCAAGGGTATGGATGAGGTGGCCATTATTGATCGATGTGGGGAGTACCCCAATGTTCCATTGATAGGAACCAATGGGGGAATTTCTTACAATCCGTGCCTGGCCTTACGTCAATTTGGGAGAGCCAGAAGAGAAGGACCTCATGAGTTGTTAATGCCTAGTATCATCTTTGATTTTCAAGGGGATAGCGACGAGCAACGCCACAGATTCATAAGGGCTTGGGATATAGTTCATAGATCTGATCCACATGAGCTGGGTCCAAAGACTTCACTTCCGATTGAGCCATATCTCAGATGGGTTCGTATCCGTGCCCAAAGTTGGGTATGTCGTATGAAGCCGTCCTGCCTATCATTGTTAAAGTTGCTAATGAAGAAGGGGTTCTTCCGACCATCCTCCATCCTCATATGCCCACTGACATTGGGGCACTGAAAAGGTCTTGGATGCAGCTGAGAGAGGAATGGGATTCTTACCGGGAAAAGTTTAACGAGCAAGAGCAGAAGATCCAGAAGTTGACTAGGCAGCTGGAGAACGAGCGGATTCTCAATGACTATGTCCGCACCGACAAGAAGCGACCATGGGAGCACTGATTGTCCTTTGTTTATTTCCTTTCCAGTTTTTATTTACTTTTCAGTATTTCCTTTCTTGTAACGCCTTAAGGGTAATCTGTTGAACAATTGGGATTTCAAAGTTTATCTAATAAAAGTGTGTTTCCTTTCTGTTTACGAATTTGAATCTCTCGATTGTCTTTGAAATCATGTCATACGCATTTCATCCCATGCACTTCATAACAGGTACCCATTACAGGTCTCTTATCTTCTTCGCTGTTTATTTCAGCACTCATCATGTCTGCTGAACCTTCAACTGAGCAAGCAATCAAGGCCCTACAGGCCCAAAATGCCCAATTCCAAGAGCTGTTCGTGAATCTAGCTAAGGGTCAGCAAGATCTGAAGACCCTAATTCTGAAAGAGAAAAAGAAGAAGAAGAAGAAGAAGAAGAAGAGGACAGTCCTGTTTAACACAGGTCACAGGTTTGGAAACAGGCTACAGGATGAAGTTGATTTGACCACCTCATTTGGAGGGAAAGATAGTCAGGAAGAAAGGAGGGCTCCTAGCCCTGTGGTCTCCGACAACGAGACAGACTTCGACGAAGACCAGTATCCTCCGGCCGAGGATAGATACAAACAACTGGAAGACCGGTTGAGTGTGATGGAAGTTCAGAAAGTGCCTGGTCTGGACTTTGGTGATCTAGGTCTATCATCTAGGGTGGTAATCCCCCACAAATTCAAAGCACTAGCCTTTTCTAAGTATGACGACGTTTCTTGTCCGAAGTTGCACCTCCAGTCATATGTAAGGAAGATTCAGCCGTACACCGCTGATAAGAACCTATGGATCCACTTCTTTCAAGAGAATCTCTCAGGGACTCAGCTTGAATGGTTCTACCAGTTGGACGGAGCTAGTATCCGCAATTGGGAGGATTTTGCCTACTGCTTTCTACAGGCAGTACCAATACAATTCTGACCTCGCTCCTACGCGTATCCAACTCCAGGGTATGTCAATGGGAACGGGCGAAGGTTTCAAAGATTATGCTCAGAAGTGGAGGGATCTCGCCGGAAGAGTGCAACCACCCTTGGCTGATCGAGAGCTTGTGGATATGTTTCTGGGGACCTTGTCTGGTCCATTTTTCAACCATCTGATTGGAAGCTCTTCGTCTGGGTTTACAGAGCTAATTATGACCGATGAGAGGATTGAGGCTGGTATTAAGGCTGGTAAGATACAAAAGGGTACTTCATCGAGCACCGAGAAAAAGCCTTTTAAGAAGGAGTCCAGTGCTGTCTATAGTTTGAAAAGACAGAATAGACCTAAACACCGCCAAGCTGTTAATGCGGTTGTTATTTCAAGACCTGCTGGTGCTCCTCAACACAATAATCAACAAAAGGACGAGAGACCTTGAAGGCAATTCACCCATCTCATCTTGACTTTGTCTCAGATTCTACTGCAGTTATTGAAAACTAATCTGGTGATTCCAAGGGAAGCCCCAAAGAATCCAAATACAACATCACCTAAATACAACCCTAATGCCCGATGTGCTTTTCACTCTGATAGCCCTGGGCATAATACAAATGATTGTTGGGCTTTGAAGAACAAAATACAGGACTTAATTGATGCTAAGGAGATTGAGTTTGAAGCGCCCGAAAGACCTAATGTTGTGACTGCTCCTATGTCCAAACATAGAGTGAATGCTATAGATGAAGACTCGTTTGTGGTTTCTGTGAACGACATTTCTACCCCTTTGATGACTATGAAGAAGAACCTTTTGCTAGCCGGTTTATTTCCGGGCTGTGACGAAGGTTGCCGTATGTGTTCTGTCCTACCAACCGGTTGCCATCTTTTGAAATCAGCTGTCCAGCGCCTGATGGATAGTAAAGAAATTCTGTTTGAGAAGATTGTTGTTCCTTTAGTTCGTACTGAAGAAGTTGCTATTATCACCATTTTCGACAATTCTTCCAAGGCTCCCTCGAGGAAGCCTGTTAGAATTACATATGTTCCAAGAATCGCACCATTGATCATCACTGTTCCAGGGCCTATCCCCTACACATCTGATAAAGCTGTCCCTTGGCATTACGGGGCTGATGTTTATTTTCATGGAGTTAAACAAGAGTTGGATGCTGATACTGACGTCAGCAATATTGTTGGACCTGCTAAAGTCACCCGCAGCGGAAGACTTTTCTCACCTGATATCTCTCTGCCAACTGCCCAAAAACCTGTTGTTATTACACCTGACAGTGTACCTGCTACTATTCCTGTTCAAGTTCCTATTCTTACCCCTGTCTCCGAGTCCTCTGACGCTAGGGGCAAAGGGATCACTGATGAGCCTCCCCAGATGGAGGCACCAAAGATGATTACTGTTGAAGCTTCTAGACAAGAGATGGAAGAGATTCTGAAAATCATCAAAAAGAGTGACTACAATGTAGTCGAGCAGCTGGGGCAAACCCCGTCCAAGATCTCTATGTTGTCATTATTGCTATGCTTAGAGGCCCATGCCAAGGCTCTGATTGCCTTCTTGAAGACCGCCCACATACCTCCAAAAACGTCAGCTGATCAGTTTAAAGATTGTGTGGCTAATTTGACTGCTGATAATGGGTTGGGTTTCTCTGACGCCGATTTGACTTCTAAGGGGAAGAATCACAACGATGCCCTGCATGTCTCCATTGAATGCAGGGGCACTACTCTTGCTCATGTATTGGTGGATATTGGTTCCCCATTAAACGTTTTGCCTAAGAAAGCTCTAGACCGGTTGGATTGCAAAGGGTTGGAGCTGAAACAAAGTAACATTGTCGTCAGGGCCTTTAATGGGTCCAAGAGGATGGTGCATAGAGAAGTTGATATCCCGATTAAGGTTGGTTATCAGGTTTTTAACTCTACATTCTATGTGATGGACATTCGGCCATCTTATTCTTGTTTGCTGGATCGTCCATGGATCCACAAAGCTGGGGCCGTAACCTCAACACTCCACCAGAAGCTGAAGTACCCGGCCAAAGGGAAGATTGTGACAGTGCAAGGAGAGGAGGAGTACATGGTGAGCCACCTCAACTCTTTCTGATATGTAGAGATGGATGGGGAGTTCATTGAGACCCCGTTCCAACATTTTGAAGAGGTTCCCCAGACACTGGCGTTAGCTGAAACTGTTGTTGAAGATCCTCCTACGAAGATGGCTTCCTTCAAGGATGCTCGGGCTGTTGTTGAGAAAGGTGGGTGTGCAAATTGGGGACAACTCCTTGATTTTACACAGAAGACTAACAAGTTTGGTTTGGGTTTCACTGCAGAAGCTCAAAAGGATATTCAGAATGCACGGATAGGAAAACCTCCCCTGTTCATCAGCAATTCAGGAGTAAATGCCATTGAAGACGATGTTGAAGAGTCTGAGTTTGACAATTGGATCTATCCTACGACCGACGGTGGACCAAGCAACTGGACAGCAAAGGACTTCATCCCTATTACTTTTGTTACCCAGTAATGAAACTTTTTGTTTTGAATTTGTAACAGACAATGTTTAAACTTTACGGCCCGGTGTCTTACCGGGGGCACTGTGGCTTCATTTGTGAGGGCTTTATGTGTTTCATTTTCATATATCATTAATAAAAGCATTGGACGTTTCTTGCATTTCAAATTTTGCGCTCCTTGTTTTTCTTTTATTACATATTGCAAAACAGCTATTTTACACACACTCACATATACAGGTCTACATCCACTCTGGATCTCACTGGTAACGACTCTGCTACGGCCAGTTATGACTTCGAAAATCCGATCAACTTAGCCGAAGACGAAGGTGAAGACGATTGCGAAGTGCCTAGTGAACTTGCAAGACTGTTACTCCAAGAAGAGAGTGTTATACAGCCACACGAAGAGCCAGTGGAATCAGTAAATCTGGGTACATAAGAGGACAAGAAAGAGGTCAAGATCGGTGTGAATCTAGAGCTTAGTCTGAAGCAACGGTTGATTCAGATGTTGCGCGACTACGTTGAGATCTTTGCCTGGTCTTACGAAGATATGCCTAGTTTGGATACTGATATTGTGGTTCATCGCCTGCCTACCAAGGAAGACTGTCCTCCAATGAAACAAAAGGTTCGTCGAATGCACCCAGAGATGTCTGAGAAAATCAAGGCTGAAGTTATGAAACAGTTTGATGCCGGTTTTCTAGCAGTTACCTCTTACCCTCAGTGGGTGGCCAATGTGGTTCCTGTGCCGAAGAAGGATGGTAAGGTTCGAATGTGTGTTGACTATAGGGATCTGAACAGGGTGAGTCCCAAGGATGATTTTTCTCTACCTCATATCGACGTTCTGGTTGACAACACCGCTCAACACAAGGTATTCTCCTTTATGGATGGTTTCTCCGGTTATAATCAGATTAAGATGGCTCCCGAAGACATGGAGAAGACGACTTTTGTTACTCAGTGGGGTACGTTTTGCTACAAGGTCATGCCTTTTGGATTGAAGAATGCCGGGGCAACATATCAGCGTGCCATGGTTGCTTTGTTTCATGACATGATCCACCATGAGATTGAAGTATACGTCGACGACATGATTGCAAGGTCCTAAACTGAGGAAGAACACCTTGACCATCTCCAGAAGCTGTTAGACAGGTTGAAGTTGTACAAGCTGAGGTTAAACCCGAACAAGTGCACCTTCGGGGTGAGATCTGGTAAGCTGCTAGGTTTCTTCGTGAGCGACAAAGGTATTCAAGTGGACCCTGCAAAGGTGAAATCTATACAAGAGATGCCAGCTCCTAGAACAGAGAAAGAAGTCAGAGGCTTTCTTGGATGTCTGAACTATATTTCCCGATTCATCTCACACCTGACTGCTACTTGTGAGCCAATCTTTAAGCTGCTAAAGAAAGATCAGGTAGTACGTTGGAATGATGAATGCCAGACCTCTTTCGAAAGGATCAAAGAGTATCTCCAAGAGCCACCTATTATAATGCCACCAGTTGAGGGGAGACCTCTGATCTTATACTTGACAGTACTCGACAACTCAATGGGGTGTGTGATGGGTCAACATGACGAGTCTGTTTGAAAAGAGCACGCCATTTATTACCTTAGCAAAAAGTTTACCGACTGTGAGACCCGATACTCACTGCTCGAGAAAACTTGCTGCGCTTTGGCATGGGCTGCTCGTCGGCTGAGACAGTATATGTTGACTCACACTACTCTGTTGATATCAAAGATGGATCCAATCAAGTATATCTTCGAAAAGCCTGCCTTGTCCGGAAGAATAGCAAGATGGTAGATGATCTTGACTGAGTATGACATCCAATATACGACCCAAAAGGCAATCAAGGGGAGTGTGTTGGCAGACCATTTGGCACATCAGGCAGTGGATGATTACCAGTCTATGAACTTTGAATTTCCGGACGAGAATATCATGTTGGTAACTGATTGTGAGACACCTAGACCGAATGAAGGACCTGAGGAAGGATCCCGATGGTCTATGTACTTTGATGGAGCTTCGAACGCTTTGGGTAATGACATTGGCGCCTTAATTATATCTCCTAAAGGCTCTCATACTCCGTTTACCGCCCGACTATGTTTCAACTGCACCAACAATATGGCGGAGTATGAAGCGTGCATCATGGGTCTTCAAGCAGCAATTGACCTAAGGATTAAGTTTCTAAGTGTCTTCAGAGATTCCGTTCTCGTGATCAGTCATATCAAAGGCGAGTGGGATACAAAACACCCAAATCTTATTCCTTACAAGGAGTATGTATTGACGTTGCTTCCACATTTCAAGGAGATAACCTTTGAACACTACCCTAGAGAGGAGAATCAGTTGGTGGACGCGTTGGCTACGATGTCTTCTATGTTCAAAGTCAATTGGGACAACGAGGCTCCCCGGATCATCATTGAAAGATTGGATGAACCTGCACATTGCTGTGACATTGAGACTGAAGAGGTATCAGATAAACCCTGGTTTCATGAGGTGAAGCAGTATCTTGAAACTCAGGAGTACCCCGAGGGTGCATCTGTTAATGACAAGAAGTTTCTGAGGAGGTTCGCGGTGAAGTTCTTCATCAGCAATGACATACTTTACAAGCGCAACCATGATTCGACCTTACTGCGTTGTGTGGATAAGAACGAGGCAGAAAGGATCATGGCAGAGTTACATGAAGGTACTTTCAGGACTCATTCTAGTGGACACACCATGGCAAAGAAAATCCTTCGGGCAGGATACTATTGGTCCACAATGGAAGCCAACTGTTATCATCATTCTCGAACATGTCACAAGTGCCAAGTCTATGCTGATAAGGTGCACATACCTCTAGTACCTCTGAATGTCTTGACGGCACCTTGGCCTTTTGCAATGTGGGGCATTGATATGATCGGCGAGATCAGACCTACGGCATCTAACGGGCATTATTTCATCCTGGTATCAATCGATTACTTTACGAAGTGGGTTGAAGAAGCTTCCTTTGCTACCGTAACCAAGAACGTCGTAGCACGGTTTATTCGGCACAATCTGATCTGTCGATACGGTGTACCAGAGAGGATCATTACGGACAATGGTACCAATCTCAACAACAAGATGATCACCGAGCTCTACGAGCAATTCAAGATACAACATCATAACTCTTCTCCCTACCGACCGAAGATGAATGGGGCTGTCGAAGCGGCTAATAAGAATATTAAGAAGATTGTGCAGAAGATGATGGTGACATACAAAGACTGGCACGAGATGTTACCATTTGCTCTTCATGGGTACCGTACCTCAGCACGGACGTCAACAGGGGTAACACCATATTCCTTGGTATATGGTATGGAGGTTGTCTTGCCCATTGAAGTTCAGATACCCTCTCTTTGGATCATGAAGGATGCAGGTTTAAGTGAAGATGACTGGATTCATACCCGGCTTGATCAACTGAACTTAATCGACAAAAAGAGACTTACTGCTATTTATCATGGTCAGACGTATCAAAAACGGATGATCAAGGCATTTAACAAGAAAGTTAGACGATAGGAATATCAAGTTAGGGATTTGGTCATCAAGCGCATTATCCTACCTCAAGGTGATCCAGGGGCAAATGGACCCCTACTTACGAAGGGCCATTTGTGGTTAAGAACTTTTTCTCCGGAGGAGCTATGATTCTAACCACCATGGATGGTGACGACCTTCCTCACCCCGTCAATACAGACATAGTGAAAAGATACTACGCATAATAAAAGACCCGCTAGGTCGACTGGCCAAGGCAAAAATAAGGGCTTCCCGGCGAACCAAAAGGGTTCGGGCAAAAATTAGGGATAAAAATGGAAAAATCTGTACACCCGGCAAGTCGAAAACCTGAAAAGGCGGCTTGGGCAAAAAAGGGTATCCCGGTGGACTGAAAACCCGAAAGGGTGGTCCAGGAAAAAATTAGGGATCAAAGCGTAACACTATGTCTCATTGGACCACCTTGCATCCAGACTTCGGTATCAACTATCAAGCTCGGACGACACTAATCAATCTGATTCATCTTCAACCAAACAGCAAAGCGATGAGATGTTCAAAGACATAAGGGAAATAGCAGAGTTGGAACCCAGTGGGATTATTCACATAGCTGTTTTGTTTTTCACAAATTGTAAATTCTATCTGCTCGGTGGAGTTCCCTTACTAGGACGTCAGCCTCTTGTACAAAAATGCCTATTTACAAGCCAAACTTCAAAATCAATACAAATTCATTTTCAGACAAATTTCAAACTGTTTTTCCTTTATCTGTTTTGTTTTGCAAAGAACGTCCAATGTTCATTTTTGATATATGCATTTGACATTAATTGCTGCTCATAAATATTTACATGCGAAACAAAAGACGATTACGAGTAATATCAGAAACAGGGGCAATAAGAAGTGTCCAAGCTGTATAGTTGCTTGTCCATCAGGTACAAGGTAGATTCAGCTGAAGAATATGACTAAGGTACTTTCACTCCCCGCAGAGTAAGACAGTAATGGTGGCTCTCCCCCAGCTGAGACTTGCAACTATGAACGAATCAACAATACTCTCCCCAAGCATATTTGATCTACCATCAGCACTAAAAAGGCTTTATATCCCCGACAGTCTTAATATTCCCTAGCAGAGTATAAGAATGTTCCCCGGCAAAATACAAGATACCACCAGTGGAGTTAAAATTTTCCCAGCGCAGTCTGAAAAAGCTTCCCCAACGAAGTTGAAGCATCATCCCCAGTAGACTCTGGAAGTTTATCCCCAGCGGAGTACAAAAATAAATCTCCCCAGCCAAGTTCAAAGGATCATTCCCAGCAGAATTCAGAGGATTATCCCCACAAGAGTCTAAAGGGTTATCCCCAGCAAGTCGCAATTGAAAGATCATCCCCAGCAGAGTTCTTTCCTTTCACAAACAGGAATTCAATCCCCCAACAGGATTCAATATCACCAGCAACGATAATTCATCCCGACGGAATTTATCAGTGGAATCCTCAGCAGAGCATCTCTTACCCACAGAGTAATCTCCTCATCAGTTTATTCCCCAAATGAGTTATCTTCTCCTGCAGGTTTATTCTCGCAATCACCTTCGTTCACCATCCCCGGCGGAAACGAAGAATCCAACTCTATTCTCCCTCAGCTATCCGGGATTTATTTTCCCCAGCTAGAAACATTACATTTCCATACATCATGGTATATGCATATACGCATCATACCATACAATCTCATTTATGTTGAGAGCATCATTTCCTGATATATATCACACATCATGACATTGCATATGACTAACTCTTTACCTTTTCAGGGAAAGACGAAGCAATAAACACCGCTGACTACTCATATGACCTGGTAGTCCCCTAAAAGAAACTACACCTATGGAAGACTTTTGTCTGGTCCAGTTAAATCGATCCTAAGATTTTTCTGATGCCGATCCAGTCAAAGTTAATCCAAGACCTTCTCTGGTTCAGTCAGATCGACCCTAAGATCTCCCTGATTCATATTCCAGTTGAAGATATTCCAAGACTTTTGTCTGGTCCAGTTAAATCGATCCTAAGATTTTTCTGATGCCGATCCAGTCAAAGTTAATCCAAGACCTTTTCTGGTTTAGTCAGATCGACCCTAAGATCTCCCTGATTCGTATTCCAGTTAAAGATATTCAAAGACTTTTGTCTGGTCCAGTTAAATCGATCCTAAGATTTTGCTGATGCCGATCCAGTCAAAGTTAATCCAAGACCTTCTCTAGTTCAGTCAGATCGACCCTAAGATCTCCCTGATTCGTATTCCAGTTGAGGACATCCCAATACTTTTGTTTGGTCCAGTTAAATCGATCCTAAGATTTTTCTGATGCCGATCCAGTCAAAGTTAATCCAAGACTTTGTCTGGTCCAGTTAAATCGATCCTAAGATTTTTCGGATGCCGATCCAGTCAAAGTTAATCCAAGACCTTCTCTGGTTCAGTCAGATCGACCTTAAGATCTCCCTGATTCGTATTCCAGTTGATGATATTCCAAGACTTTTGTCTGGTCCAGTTAAATCGATCCTAAGATTTTGTTGATGTCGATCCAATCAAAGTTAATCCAAGACCTTCTCTGGTTCAATCAGATCGACCCTAAGATCTCCCTGATTCGTATTCCAATTGAGGACATCCCAAGACTTTTGTTTGGTCCAGTTAAATCGATCCTAAGATTTTTCTGATGCCGATCCAGTCAAAGTTAATCCAAAACCTTGTCTGGTCCAGTTAAATCGATCCTAAGATTTTTCTGATGCCGATCCAGTCAAAGTTAATCCAAGACCTTCTCTGGTTCAGTCAGATCGACCCTAAGATCTCCCTGATTCGTATTCCAGTTGAAGATATTCCAAGACTTTTATCTGGTCCAGTTAAATCGATCCTAAGATTTTTCTGATGCCGATCCAATCAAAGTTAATCCAAGACCTTCTCTGGTTCAGTCAGATCGACCCTAAGATCTCCTTGATTCGTATTCTAGTTGAAGATATTCCAAGACTTTTGTCTGGTCCAGTTAAATCGATCCTAAGATTTTTCTGATGTCGATCCAGTCAAAGTTAATCCAAGATCTTCTCTGGTTCAGTTAGATCGACGATAAGATCTCCCTGATTCCTATTCCAGTCGAAGTTCAGACCGCCCATCAACAGTCTCCAAATGGCATCTGTAAGCCCATTCCCGACATCACCAGGATGATACCACTTCATGCGAGTGCAAATTTCTGGGCACTCTAGTGTTCAATCATCTTCTACCTTCGGATCACGAAAGGCCCGAAAGCCAATATACATCCTCGGGTTTAAGAAGATTGAACAGGGGCAGCTGTTGCACCCCAAAATTTTCCCTCCCATATTTCTCAAAACATGGCAAGAAAAATCTCCAAGTGGCTCAAGATTGCTCAAGAGTTGGACAGTCAAGCTATCTCCTAAGGCAGTCAACCTCAAATTAGGGTTTTATGTTGCATCAAGGTCCTTGCATCCAAATGACCTCAAGTACTCCCTAATATCCTAGTATGTTCTCAAGATCATCCATGCCAAGTTTCAAACCTTGCAGAGGAAGTTTGGTCAGTCAATTGCTCAAAGGGTCCAAAAATCGACTGTGCTAAGGCAAAAGTCAACTGTGACCCAAATACAGTCAAACTTCAAGATTTTTGTCAACATTCTAATTTTGAAGGATATTTCATCATTTGATCAAGGGTTGATCATGATTCATCAAGGATTGCTCAAAATTCATCAAGACTCAAAAGTTGCTAAATTAGGGTTTTGTAGGAAAAGTCAACTCAACTTTGACTAAGCATAACCTTCTCATACTTTATGAGAAATGACCCATCCAAATCTCATTTTGAAGAGGATGAAATTTACTACAATCCATCTTCATACCCCAATATAAAGAAATGCACTCACAAAAATTTACAAATTTGGACATTATAGGTCATTTTTGAAAGTCAACAAAAACACCTTTTTTCCAAAGCTTATAACTTGAGCATGGAATATCAAAATTAGATGATACCAAAAGGGTTGGTTATAGGACATCACAAGCTTTCTAAAAAGTCCAAGAACACTTCCAAAAGTTCAAAATTGAAGAAGTTATGCATTGTTGAAGTTGGGCATTTTTGTAAAATTGCCAAAAGTCAACTATCTCCAAAACTTCAAATTTTGTCAGATGGGCCCATTCTTTTCCACTTGATTTGATCTTGTCACACTAAACACGTGTCCTAGCTTCATCCTTGTTACCATTTATCAATTTTATTATTTAATTTGATTTTTTAATGAATTATTCCATTTTAAATCAATTTAAATCAAATAAAATCCAAACATTGATTATTTGATCTCTTTTTGGCTATTTCAGGATTGAATCATCATCATCAAGTGAATCAAATTCGTATCATATATTCCATGTGCAAAAAGATTGGATTTTTGGCAAAATTGGAAAGTTATCAATGGAGGATCAAATCAAATCCTATAGCCATAATGTACAAGGATTCAGTCCATAAAAGTTGACCTAATGCATTGCACATTACATATACAATCCAAAGCACATGAATTCAAGGGCTGGAGGCTGCAGAATCATCAAGAACCAAACTTGAAAAATTGCCAAAAAGTGTGAAACTGAAATCGTTCTTAGAGGCAAACTCAAAGGCAAATCTCAACACCACTCGCTTGCTGGACCATCACTGAAGCGAAACCAACCCAAAACCAATCTTCATACACATTCTAAAGCGCTGTAAGTATCTCAAAATACCGCCCTTCTCTTGAATTCGTAACTCCTATTTCTTGCATCTTTGGCACAAATTATGGGCATATTCATGATCCTTGTTCAATTTACAAGCTTTCTGCATTAGCCAATTGCGTTTATCTGGCCTGTAACCCCCTAGCCGAATCTAGGGTTTGTGGTTTGTGTTTTTGGGCGTTTCTTTTTCAGGTAAAATCAGTGCCATTGATGGACATGGATGTAATCAAGGGAGATAGACGAGCATGACCATGTGTTTGGAATCAATTTCCATGGCCTAGAATAGATTTTAGGATGGACATGCAAATTTAGCCGCGGATATAAATCCGCAAGTAAATTTACAGGGTTGAACGAGGAAGACGATGACGCGTCTCCCCCTGGTTGGATGGTTCAAACTTCGCGCGTTTTTATTTTTTATTCTGGCATATTATTTGATTTCCAATATTATTATTGTTATCCAGTATATTGACAACTAAAGCGCGTTGGTTGAGTGGTAGTGGCGTTTGTTTAAAGTCCAACAGGACCTGGGTTCGAATCCCAAGTCCCCCATGCATTTGTGTTATTTCTCTTCAGGTGATTCAATGCAATACCAGGCGTGCAACATATTATACTCCCTCACTCAAATGCTTGCCAGATGGCCCCAGGCCAGATCTGGTGGTCCAGATGTGATGTCCACCCTACTGCCTAGTCAACGTGCCATAGAGTATCAGGAAGGTCAACACAGGCTTGCACAAATGGGCCTTGGAAATTGCTGAATAAACCACCAAATTGGGCCCAAAACCCCCCTGAGTTTTTTTTCTATTTTATTCTTTTCTTATTTTATTTAATTGTTTGTGTTTTATTATTTTATTATTTAACTAACCAATCAAACTTTTTTCTTAATAAAATTAAAAACCAAAAATATTTTATTTATTAAAATTAAATTCAGCACTTTATTTTTGTTAATAAATATTAATTGAATTAATTTAGTTTTAATTAGAAATAACTTTTAATATATTTTGCAATAATTAAAATTAATTTAGACAATTAGGTTTTATTAACTTTAATCAAATTTATTTTTATTTCTTTCAATATCAAAAACCCAAAAATATTTTTATTAATTAATTAATTTATTAATTTAATAATTAACTTAGTTTAATTTCTTTTTAATTCAAAAATAACCAAAAAAAATCTCTTCTTCAAAAAAGGGTCAAAACCCTGAAAACTCACCCAATATAATTTCCCGCATGCGTGCCGTTTTATTCAATATTGTATCTGTTTCCCGGAATGTAATAGTTTAATAGGAATTTACTATTTTTACCGCTTTATTTATTTTTCGCATTTTAATTTCAAGGGTTACTTTTGGCGATGTAAATACCCGACGCCTTGTAATAGTTAGTTTAATTTCCGCAATTTAATTTCTGCAACTTATAAACTGTTAGATGTTTGATAATAGGGAATGCATGACAAGATCAAATGTTTAACTTAAAATCAACTTAGATAACCATTAACATGTACAAAGACAAAATAAACTGAAAACAACATACTCGCACATGCGCACTCTTAGGGTACACCTCACTTGGTTGCCTTCGAACGTGGTCATTGAGTATAGGAAGTTTTAGAGGTCGCCCTCTTGTCCAAAGATCATAGTTGCCTCGAAACGGTCGCCTCGGAAAAATGATCTAAGACATTAGGGTTACCGCTAAGGCGTCCTAACATTGCTTTAGTGACCACCCATCCCTTAATCGAATTGACCCTTTAAACTCCAACGACGGTGCTACCTACTCATTAATAGTGGGATAGCATTGTCTAAAGGACATTAGCACATATTGATTCCTTTTCGAGTAGGTAGATGGTTCTTAAGTACTTGCTCTTTTCAAAAACAAAAACTTTTCACACTTACATCTTTCAAACAAAAACTTCTTTCAAACCCACAAACACAAAGAAAAGCAAAATTTTGAAAACACTTTGAGCAAGTACCTAAGAGCCCGTGGATAACCACGGATAGAAAGGGTGTTAACACCTTCCCTTTCTATAATCTACCCCCTGGACCCGAGAAACATCTCGAAAAAGGAAATTTTCTGTGTTTTTTTCCTTTCCTTGTTGGATAAAATAAAAGACGGTGGTGACTCTTGCTTACCGCGACATTTTGTGAAAACAAACGCAAAACACAAACCAGCATTCCAAAAAATAATCAGTTCTCTCCCACCGTTACACAGTGAGCAACAATTATTTTCAAATGCATATATCAAAAATGAATCATTGGATGTTCTTGCAAAACAAAACAGGAAAAGCAAAAACAATTTTGAAATTTATTGTGAACGAATTGTATTGATTTTTGAAGTTGGTCTATAATAGGCGTTTTGTACTAGAGGATGACGTCCTAGTAAGAGAACGCCGCCGAAAGATAGAATTTATACAATTTGTGAAAAACAAAGAAAAACAGCTATGTGAACAATCCCACTGGGTTCCAACTCTACTATTGCCTTTATATCTTCGAGCGTCTCATCACTTTGCTACTTGGCTGAAGGTAGATCAGATTGATTGGCGCCATCCGAGCTTGATAGTTGATACCGAAGTCTGGTTGCAAGATGATCCAATGAGACATAGTGTTACGCTTTGATCCCTAATTTTTGCCTGGACCACCCTTTCGGGTTTTCAGTCCACCGGGATACCCTTTTTTACCCAAGCCGCCTTTTCAGGTTTTCGACTTGCCGGGTGTACAATTTTTTTCATTTTCATCCCTTACTTTTGCCCGAACCCTTTTGGTTCGCCGGGAAGCCCTTATTTTTGCCTAGGCCAGTCGACCTAGCGGGTCTTTGATTATGCGTAGTATTTTTTCACTATGTCTGCATTGACGGGGTGAGGAAGGTCGTCACCATCCATGGTGGTTAGAATCATAGCTCCTCCTGAGAAAATGTTCTTAACCAAAAATGGCCCTTCGTACGTGGGGGTCCATTTCCCCTGGGATCACCTTGTGGCAGTATGATGCGTTTGATCACCAGATCCCCGACTTGATATTCTTGTCGCCTGACATTCTTGTTAAATGCCTTAATCATTCGTTTTTGATACGTCTGACCATGACAGATAGCAGTAAGTCTCTTTTTGTCGATTAAGTTCAGCTGATCAAGCCGGGTCTGGATCCAATCGTCTTCGCTCAAACCTGCATCCTTCATAATTCGGAGAGAGGGTATTTGGACCTCAATGGGTAAGACTGCCTCTATGCCATACACCAGAGAGTAGGGTGTTGCCCCGGTTGACGTCTGCGCTGAGGTGCGGTACCCATGAAGAGCGAATGGTAGCATCTCGTGCAAGTCTTTGTATGTCACCGTCATCTTCTGCATAATTTTCTTGATGTTCTTACTAGCCGCTTCAACAACCCTATTCATCTTCGGCCGGTAAGGAGAAGAGTTGTGATGATGTATCTTGAACTGTTTGCAGAGCTCGGTGATCATTGTATTATTGAGATTTGTACCATTATCCGTAATGATCCTCTCTGGTACACCATATCGACAAATCAGATTGTGTCGGATAAACCACACCACGACATTCTTGGTTACTGTAGCAAAGGAAGCTGCTTCAACCCACTTCGTAAAATAATCAATAGCTACCAGGATGAAACGGTGTCCGTTGGACGCAGTAGGTATGATTTCGCCAATCATATCGATGCCCCACACTGCAAAAGGCCAAGGTGTTGTCAAAACGTTCAGAGGAACTGGAGGTACATGCACCTTATCAGCATAGACTTGGCACTTATGACAGGATCGAGAATGCTGATATCAATCGACTTCCATAGTAGACCAGTAATATCATGCCCGTAGGATTTTCTTTTCCATGGTATGTCCACTGGAATGAGTTCCGGAAGTACCTTCATATAGCTCTAGCATTATCCTTTCTGCCTCGTTCTTGTCCATACATCGCAGTAAGGTTGAGTCATGATTACGCTTGTAGAGGATACCATTACTGATGAAGAACTTTGCAGCGAATCTCCTCAGAAACTTCTTATCATTAACAGATGCACCCTCGGGGTATTCCTGAGCCTCAATATACCTCTTTACCTCGTGAAACCAGGGTTTATCTGCTACCTCTTTAGTCTCAATGTCATAGCAATGTGCGGGTTCGTACAGCCTCTCAATGGTAATCTGGGGAGCTTCATTGTCCCACCTGACTTTGAACATAGAAGACATGGTAGCTAGCGCGTCCGCTAACTGATTCTCCTCTCTTGGGAAATGTTCAAAGGTTATCTCCTCGAAGTGCGGAAGCAACGTCAATACATACTTTTTGTAAGGAATAAGATTTGGGTGCTTCGTATCCCACTCGCCTTTGATCTGACTAATCACTAGAGCGGAATCTCCGAATACACTCAAGAACTTAATCCTCAAGTCAATAGCAGCTCGAAGGCCCATGATGCACGCTTCATACTCCGCCATGTTGTTGGTGTAGTTAAAACATAATCGGGCGGTGAATGGAGTATGACAGCCCTCAGGAGATTTAATCACATCGCCAATGCCATTACCCATCGTGTTTGAGGCTCCGTCAAAATACATAGACCATCGGGACCCTTCCTCAGGTCCTTCATCCGGTCCAGGTTCTTCACACTCGGTCACCAACATGATGTTCTCATATGGGAATTCGAAGTTCATGGATTGGTAATCATCCACGGCCTGATGCGCCAAATGATCCGCCAACACACTTCCCTTGGTTGCTTTTTGGGTTGCGTATTGGATTTCGTACTCAGTTAAGATCATCTGCCATCTTGCTATTCTTCTGGACAAGGCAGGCTTTTCGAAGATATACTTGATTGGGTCAATCTTTGATATCAATAGGGTAGTGTGAGCCAGCATATACTGTCTTAGCTGGCGAGCAGCCCATGCCAAAGCGCAGCAAGTTTTCTCGAGCAGTGAGTATCGGGTCTCACAGTCGGTAAACTTTTTGCTAAGGTAGTAAATAACGTGCTCTTTTCGGCCAGACTCGTCATGCTGCCCCAACACGTACCCCATTGAATTGTCCAATACCGTCAAGTATAAGAATAACGTTCTTCCTTCAACTGGAGGCATCAGAATAGGTGGCTCTTGGAGGTATTCTTTGATTCTTTCGAAAGCGGCTTGACATTCATCATTCCATTTTACCACTTGATCTTTCTTCAGCAGCTTGAAGATTGGTTCACAAGTAGCAGTCAGATGTGAAATGGATCGGGAAATGTAATTCAGACGTCCCAAAAAGCCCCTAACTTCCTTTTCCATTCAGGGAGCCGGCATCTCCTGTATAGCCTTCACCTTTGCAGGATCCACCTGAATACCTTTATCATTGACGACGAAACCCAGCAACTTACCAGACCTTACCCCGTAGGTGCACTTGTTCGGGTTTAACCTCAGCTTATACATTTTCAACCTGTCGAACAGTTTCTGGAGATGGTCAAGGTGTTCTTCTTCAGTCTAGGACCTTGCAGTCATGTCATCAACGTAGACCTCAATCTCATGGTGAATCATGTCGTGGGACAAAGCGACCATGGCGTGCTGATAAGTTGACCCATCATTCTTCAACCCGAAAGGCATTACCTTGTAACAGAAGGTTCCCCACTATGTAACAAAAGTTGTCTTCTCCATGTCCTCAGGAGCCATCTTAATCTGATTGTAACCAGAAAAACCATCCATAAAGGAGAAGACCTTATGCTGTGCGGTATTTTCGACCAGAACACCGATATGAGGCAGTGGGAAATCGTCTTTGGGGCTCGCCCTATTTAGATCTCTATAGTCTACACATATACGTACCTTACCATCCTTCTTCGGCACCAGAAAAACGTTGGCAATCCACTGTGGGTGAGAAGTAACAGGAAGAAACCCGACGTCAAACTGTTTCATGACCTCAGCTTTAATTTTCTCAGACATCTCAGGGTGCATTCGACGAACCTTCTGTTTTACCGGAGGGCAGTCTTCTTTGGTTGGCAAACGGTGTACCACAATATCGGTGTCCAAACCAGGCATATCTTTGTAAGAACAAGCGAAGATCTCAACATAGTCGTGTAGCATCTGTATTAACCGTTGCTTGACACTAGGCTCCAGATTTTCACCTATCTTGACCTCTTTCTTGTCTTCCTCCGTACCCAAATTCACTAATTCCACTGGCTCTTCATGAGGCTGTTTAGCCCTCTCTTCCTGTAGCAACAATCTAGCAAGCTCCCCAGGCACTTCACGATCATCCTCACCTTCGTCCTCGGCTTGGTTGATCGGATTTTCGAAGTCATAATTGGCAGTAGAAGAGTCATTATCAATGGGATCCAGAGTGGATGTGGATCTGCATTATGATATGTGAGTGTGTGTAAGACAATAGTTGTTTTGATAAAGTGCAAGATAGAAAAGAAAAACAAGGAGTGCAAAATTTTTAATGCAAGAAACGTCCAATGCTTTATTGATGATATATGACAATGACAAATAATAAGCCCTCACAAACAAAGCCAAGGTGCCTTGGGCAAGGCACCGGGCCGTAAAGTTTCAAACTGTCTGTTACAAATCTAAAAAAAAAAGTCTATTACTGTGTAATAAAAGAAACGGGCACGAAGTCCTTCGCTGTCTAGTTGTTCAAGCCACCGTTGGTAGTCGGGTAAATCCAGCTGTCGATATCTGACTCTTCTTCACCATCTTCAATTGCATTCACTTCCAGATTACTGATATGCAGAGGAGGTATTCTAATCCGCGCGTGCCGAATAGCCCTTTGAGCCTCTGCAATAAAGCCCAAACCAAACTTGTCAGTTTTGTGTGCGAGGTCAGGGATCTGACCCCAATTTGCACACCCACCTTTTTTAATTACAGCCCTGGCATCCTTGAGGGAAGCCATCTTCATCGGCGGTTCGTCAATAGCAACTTCAGTCGACGCCAAAGTCTGGGGGACCTCTTCAAAGTTCTGACATGGGGTTTCGATGAACTCCTCATCCATCTCCACATAGCGAAAGGAATTAAGATGACTTACCATGTACTCCTCCTCACCCTGCACCGTAACAATCTTCCCTTTTACTGGATATTTCAACATCTGATGGAGCGTAGAAGTCACTGCCCCAGCCTTATGAATCCAAGGGCGACCCAACAACAAAGAATAAGATGGTCGGATATCCATCACATAGAATGTAGATGCAAAAGTACGAGAGCTAACTTTAATAGGGATGTCCACCTCCCCGTGCACCATCCTTTTTGACCCATCGAAAGCTCTAACCACAATATTACTCGGCTTCAGAACTAAACCTTCACAGTCCAAACAGTCTAGTGCTTTCTTTGGTAAAAAATTTAATGAGGACCCAGTATCCACCAGTACGTGGGCCAGAGTAGTGCCCCTACACTCGATCGAGACGTGCAGAGCATCATTGTGATTTCTTCCTTTAGCGGTCAAATTCGCATCTGAGAATCCCAACCCGTTGTCGGCAGTTAAACTCGCTACACAATCTTTGAATTGATCAGCAGAAGTTTCCTACGACACATGCACAGTTTTGAGTATAGCAATTAAAGCCTTTGCATGGGCTTCCGAACACAATAACAAAGATAACATTGAGATCTTCGACGGGGTCTGCCCCAGCTGCTCGACTACGTTATAGTCGCTTTTCTTGATAATTTTCAGAATTTCCTCTATCTCCTGCTTAGAGGTTTCTACAAGGATCTTCTTAGGTGTCTCCGTCCGGGCATGCTCACCTGTAACCTCTTTGCCCGGAGTGTCAGATGACTCGACGACAGGGGTGATAACTAGAGTAAGAATTGGAACAGTAGCTAGCATACTGGCAAATGGAATTGCAACAGGCTTTTGAGCAGTCGGAGGAGAAATCTCGGGAGAGAAGAGTCTTCCACTTCTGGTGACCTTGTTAGACCCGATAATATTGCTGATATCGGCATCAACTTCTTCAATCTTTAAGTCTTGCTTAATCCCATGGTAATATACATCGGCCCCATAGTGCCAAGGGACAGCCTTATCCGAAGTGTATGGGATAGGACCATGGACAGTAATGATTAACAGAGCGATTCTCGGAACAGATGTAATCCTAACAGGCTTTCTCGAGGAAGCCTTGGAAGGGTTGGCGGAAATGGTTATGATGGCAACATCTTCAACTGGAATCAACGAAGCCAAATTCTTCTCGAACAGGATCTCTTTGTTATCCATCAGGCGTTGAACACCTGACTTCAATAGATGGCAACCATCAGGCAGGATTGAACATAGGTGGCAACCTTCGCCACAACCCGGAAATAAACCGGCCAACAATAGATTCTTCTTCACGGTCATCAAAGGAGTAGAAATGTCTTCCACGGAGGTCACAAATAAATCATCGTCAAAATCAGTATCATTATCAGAGACTATAGTACTGGGACCCTTTTCTTCCTCTTGATTCTCTCCTCCTTTGGATGAATGAGACAGATCAGCTTCCTGTCGCAACCTATTCCCAAATCTGTGACCCATATTCAGAAGAACCACCTTCTTCTTCTTCTTTTTCTTCTCCTTCAGGATGAGAGTCTTCAATCCTCTTTCCCTTTAGCCAAGTTCAAGGACATCTCTTGGAATTGGGCATTCTGTGCCTGAAGAGCCTTGATGGCCTGATCGATAGGTATTTCAGAAGACATTTTGTGCTGAAATAAACAGCGAAGAAGATGAGAAACCTGTAATGGTACCTGTAATGATGTGCATGATAATGGAACGTGTGATCGGTGGATCTGGAACTGACTGTTTAACGCTGGTTCGCAAAATGTCGCGGAAGCAAGAGTCGCCACCGTCTTTTATTTTCTCCAAATGGAAAGGACAAAAGCACAGAAAAATTCCTTATAGAGATTGCTCTCGGTTCGGGAGGTAGATTATAGAAAGGGAAGGTGTTAGCACCCTTTTTATCCATGGTTATCCATGGGCTCTTAGATACTTGCTCATTGTGTTTTCAAAAATGGTTTGTTTGCTTTTCAACTGTGGGTTTTAAAAAGTTTCTTTGAAAATTTCAGTTCGACTCTTGTATCGGTCCTCAAGAGTGTTTGAAAAATGCTTTCGAAAGCTTTTTGAAAATGTGTTGGTGTGAAAAGTATTTTTGATTTTGTTTTGAAATTAGAGCAAGTATCTAGAGTCGTCTACCTACCCTAAGGAATTCGTCTGTGTAAATGTCCTTAAAGTAGTGCCATCCCACCATTGAGAGGTAGGTAGCACCACCGTTGGAGGTGTTCGGGTCAATTCGAGGTCCGGGACATGGTGATCACCAGAGCAATGGGAAGACACCTTAGAAGCTACCCTCATGCCAGGTTCCCGGATCATGAGGACTTACTAAGACATCCTCTACTCGACGATCACCTTTCGAGGCAAGGCAACAGTGAGGCGTACCCTAGGGGTGGTGTGTGCGATTTGTGTGTCGTTTTCATTTGCATTTATCTTGTCATGTTAAAGTGATCTAAGCGTTTGTTTTTTTTTTGTCCATACATTCTTTCATGCCTTGATTTAATAGTTAAAAATATTGCGGGAAAGTAAAAGTTTATAAGCTATTACAAAAGGCGCGGGTCCACATCGCCAAAATTTAACCAGGACCCGATTTGACAGAAAATAAAGAAAGTAAAAGAATAAAGTGCGAGAAAATTAAGATTACATGGCCTTGGGAGAGATACATGAATATTATAAAGAAATAAAATAAATATGCGAATAATTAAATCGAAGCGAGGGCGTTGGACCCTTTTTAACTAAATTAAATTAAATGGAATTAATTAAAATTAGAAGAAAGAAAGAACTTGTTTTTTGGTATTTTTTAGTATTTTAGGATTTAATATGAAAAAAAGAATTAATTAAAATAAATACTAACCCTCATTCTAATGGCTTTTAATTTATTACTAAAACATATAATTTTAACCTAATTAACCCTAATTTTTATATACAATTTTAATTATAAAAGATAAATATTTAATTATTTAATTATTTATGAAAGAAAAATAAAAAGGATGAAAAATTATTAATTAAACCTAATTCTATGTTTTTTAGATTTTATTATGAAAAGAATTAAAATTACAACCTAATTTAAAACTAAATAATTATATACAATTTATTTATGGAAAATATTAAAACAAAAATATTTATTATATTAATTCTTTTCTGATTTTTTATGATATTTTGGGATTTTATGAAAATATAATTAAATTAATTAATAGAACAAAAAAGAAATATAAATAATAAAAAATATAGAAGTTAGAAAATATGCAAACCTAGGGGGTTCAGACCCCAAATGGGAGGTTTTTCTCTAGCAATTCAGGCCCACTTATATCAAGCCTCTTGGACTTTTGCAGGACACGTGTATGCGCGTTGACTCAAGCTTATGGTGTTCCCCAGACCTGTGCCTTTGATTTGATTCCATTGGACGCGTGGACGTTGGATTCTGAAGGTGTATCATGGAACAATAACGTTGAACCTGCATGTGATTGTTAATTGGAAAATAATATTGAGAAAGTGAAAACCTGGGGCTCGAACCCAGGTCATGGATGTTGCCAGCGTATGTGCCTTGCCACTGAACCAATTGTTTACTTTGTATATTATATGCATGAGAATTATTATAAGACAAAACGAACGCTAGTGGCCTAAATCAGAAAAGCGCGCGCCAAGATTCAAAGCATCCAGTCATGGTTGGCCACGTACCCTTCTTCTTCGTTGTGTTTTATTTTTCCCTGAAACAAGAACAAACTAGCAACGGTTTTGTAAACGTTGCCTAGGTATGATACAAGAAAATAACGAATGGCCCTGTGATGCTCATAAATTGAGCGCGAGGGGGAGTTTAAGATCGTCCAGACGCGCTGATTCTAATGGTGTAGGTCTTGAAGGCCAATTTTTCCTTAATTTAAAATCCCTAATTCCAAGCCCTGTAAACCCTAGAAAACAATCATGGCATAATCGCGTATAATGCATAAAAATTCAATCAAACACATGGGTTAGCTTCAGAATAGCATAAGGAATGTAAATCACATATTAAAACTTGCAAAAAACGCATGAATGAAGATGCACGATTGTGAATTTTATTTGAAACAGTTTGACTCCATTGTACCAATTTCGGGCGTATGAAGGTTGGAAAGTGATCCAGTTAGCTTCATGGGGCCACGAGGAAGCTTTTGGCAATTGGTTTTGTGCTTTGAATCAACCTAAAACCTGATTTTCAGTCTTGAGTTTTTTAACAAAATTTTCAGTTTATGAATGGAGTTTCTAGCGCAGCTTCATGTGTCTTTTGATTAGGTTTTCGTTCTATGCTTATGTATGAATCAATTAGGTCAAGAAAAACAAAACAAATCAATTGCATTCATGGTTTTGAGATTTGATTTTCAATCATATTTTTTTCAATCTTTTTCATGCAATTTTGTACCAATCATGATCCAATCAATCCAAATCTTTCCATATTGAATTATGCACGAATTATTGAGTAGATTACATGTGCAAAAAGATTTGTTAGGTTAAGTTAAATATTTTTCATATATTTAATTGATTTAAATGAATTATTATTAATAAAAATTCAAATAAATAAATAAAAAATGAATAAAAACTTCCCTTTGGGCCAAGTGGTCGTGCACATGCTTGGGATGATGAATTGTGGAAGAAAAATGGCCCCATTAGCAATTTTAGGTCATTTGAATCAATGTTGACTTTTCAAAATATCCAAAAATTTCCCAACTTCCACAAGGCATAACTTGCTCAAGTTTTAAGCTTTTCTCATGTTCTTGGACATTTTGGAAAGGTCTTTGAGTCCTATAACCAATGCCTTTGGTCCCATGTCATTTTGATTTACCAATCTCAAGTTATGGCGTTTGACTTAAAGTCCCTTTTTGTTGACTTTTGAAAAGGACCTATAATGTTGAAATTGATAACTTTTTGTGAGAGCATTTCTTGGACTTGAAGTATGAGGATGATTTGTAGGAAATGTCTTTCTCTTCAAAATGAGCTTTGGATGGAATTTTTCTGATAATCCATGTGAAAGTTATGCCTTGGTCAATTTACAGTTGACTTTTTCAGCTGTCCAAATAAGGAAACTTTTGCATCTTGATGATTTTTGAGCCAAACTTTGAGAATCATGATCAAGCATTGATCAAATGATGTTTGTGGCTTCAAAATGATATATTGACCAAAATTTTGAACTTTTGACTGTCAAATGACCATTTTGCCCCTACAGTTGACTGTAGTGCAATTAGGGTTTTTGACTGTGCAATTTTGTGCTGAAAGTCTTGAAACTTGGTATGAGGATGCTTGACCATATTTGTAGGCATATGAGACTTGATTGGACCTTTGGAAACTTCATTTTCTTGATCAGAACACAAACCCTAATTTTGACTGCTTAGGAGGCCCTTACACTGTGCAACCCTTGGGGAATTTTGAAGCTTGACTTGCCAAATCTTTGAAGAATATGGGAGGGCAAATTTTGGGGTACAACAGTTGCCCCTGTTCAATCTTCTTAGACCTGAGGATGCAGATTGGCTGACGTGCCTTTCGTAATCCGAGGGTAGAAGATGATTGAACACTAGAGTGCCCAGAAATTTGCGCTCACATGGTAGCAGTGTGATGATGGAATGGGCTTACAGATGCCATTTAGAGATTGGTGAATAGGGTGATGGGCTTATAGATGCCATCTGGATGTTGATCGCATAAGAGATTCCTTAGCGGGAACCTGCATACCTGCAAAAGAAAAAATGAGTACCTGACACGTTGTAAGAACTGGTTTTCAGATGCTTGGTATAGATGTGTCCTGACTGGTTACAGGAGCTGGGTCTGGGGCTTCACAAGATGATGAATGAACCAGGGATGGTTACTACCTTAGCATGAACGGTAAGAGAACCTTGGGTGATTTTAACTTCAACAACGCTCGTTGAGGAAATCTTGGTGGGAATTACCATCTTCGCAGGATCGAGAAGAGAACCATAGGCAATTATAATCTCAAAAGGAATTACATCTCACGCACCGTCGGGGAGAGAACCAAAGGAAATCATAACCTGAAAGGGGATTACATCTCACGCACCGTCGGGGAGAGAACCAAAGGAAATTATAACCTGAAAGGGAATTACATCTCACGCACCGTCGGGGAGAGAACCAAAGGAAATTATAACCTGAAAGGGAATTACATCTCACGCACCGTCGGGGAGAGAACCAAAGGAAATTATAATCTGAAAGGGAATTACATCTCACGCACCGTCGGGGAGAGGACCATAGGAAATTATAACCTAAAAGGGAATTACATCTCGTGCACCGTCGGGGAGAGGACCATAGGAAATTATAACCTAAAAGGGAATTACATCTCACGCACCGTCGGGGAGAGGACCATAGGAAATTATAACCTAAAAGGGAATTACATCTCACGCACCGTCGGGGAGAGGACCATAGGAAATTATAACCTAAAAGGTAATTACATCTCACGCACCGTCGGGGAGAGGACCATAGGAAATTATAACCTAAAAGGGGATTACATCTCACGCACCGTCAGGGAGAGGACCATAGGAAATTATAATCTCAAAAGGAATTATCACCTCACGCACCGTCGGGGAGGGAACCATAGGGAATTATAATCTCAAAAGGAATTATCACCTCACGCACCGTCGGGGAGGGAACCATAGGGAATTATAATCTCAAAAGGAATTATCACCTCACGCACCGTCGGGGAGGGAACCATAGGGAATTATAATCTCAAAAGGAATTATCACCTCACGCACCGTCGGGGAGGGAACCATAGGAAATTATAACCTGGATAACTTCTAATGAGTCTTCATCAGAAAAATCTGTTGGGAGTCGACTTAACTGGACTAGAGAAGGCCTTGGACTGGATAAGAAATCTTTGGAGTTGATTAACTGAACCGGTCTAGGTCTTGAAATATGATGGAGAATTTAGCTGAATCTTTCCTGAAAGGTGAAGGTCTGTCATATGCAATGCATGACATGGATCAAGCAATGGTGTTCTCAACATAAATGAGATTTGTATGATATGATGCGTCTATGCATGCTATAATGATGTATGTGATGTTTTATGAATGTGTTTTTCGTCTAGGAAAGTAAATCCTTGACGGGTGCCGGGAAGTCACTCCTGGGCTGATGTTGGAGAATTGATTTATTGCTTTCGCTGGGGATGATAGTTGCAAGAATACCGGTAGGAGAAGATAACTCCGTTGGGGAATAAACTTGGCGAATGGAATAACTCTGCGGGGAGAAAAGTACTCTGACGATCTTGCTGGGGAGCAATACTCTGTGGGGAGAGAGATACTTTGTTGAATTGTTGATAGTAACTTGCTGGGGATAAGAAGATTATGTCGACGACGATCTTTCCGTGTGTTTTGGCTGAGGATAACCCAGTTATATCCTGTTAAGGAAATAACTCTTTGAATAAAGCCGGGCGACGCGTTCGTGCTTTGCGAGGGATAAGCTTCCAGAATCTACTGGGGATAAGCTTACTGCTTGGGGAGATGAATTCCAATTTTCCTGGGGAACTAGATTGGACTTTTCTGGGGAAGTTTTGATATGCGGGGGAAGTGATTCCTCTGAATGTTTGATATACCGCCGGGGAACAATCTTAGATCAAGATTGCCGGGTGTTGCACCCCAAAATTTGCCCTCCCATATTCTTCAAGAAATTGCCAAGCCAAGTCACAAAATTCCCCAAGGGTTATGCAGTTCAACTGTCTCCTATACAGTCAAAACTAGGGTTTGTGTTCTGAGCAAGAAAATGAAGTTTTCAAAGGCCCAATCAAGTCTCACATGCCTACAAAGATGGTCAAGCATCCTCATATCAAGTTTCAAGGCATTCAGCTCAAAATTGCACAGTCAAAACCCTAAATTGCACTACAGTCAACTGTAGGGGCAAAAAGGTCATTTGACAGTCAAAAGTTCAAATTTTTGGTCAACATATCATTTTGAAGCCACAAACATCATTTGATCAATGCTTGATCATGATTCTCAAAATTTGGCTCAGAAATCATCAGGATACAAAAGTTACTATATTTGGACAGTTGAAAAAGTCAACTGAAATTGACCAGGGCATAACTTTCACATGGATTGTCAGAAAAATTCCATCCAAAGCTCATTTTGAAGAGAAAGACATTTCCTACAACTCATCTTCATACTTCAAGTCCAAGAAATGCTCTCACAAAAAGTTATCAATTTCAACATTATAGGTCATTTTCAAAAGTCAACAAAAAGGGACTTTAAGTCAAAGACCATAACTTGAGATTGGTAAATCAAAATTACATGGGACCAAAGGAATTGGTTAGAGGACTCAGAGACCTTTCCAAAATGTCCAAGAACATGTGAAAAGCTTAAAAATTGAGCAAGTTATGCCTTGTGGAAATTGGGAAATTTTTGGGAATTTTGAAAAGTCAACTTTACTTCAAATGACCTAAATTTGCTAATGGGCCCATTTTTCTTCCATGATTCATCATTCCAAGCCTATGCACGACCACTTGGCCCAAAGGGAAGTATTTTCTCATTTTTTATTTATTTATTTGAATTATTATTTATATTAATTCATTTAAATTATTTAAATACATGAAAAATATCAAACTTGACCTAAAAAATCTTTTCATGCATGTTTTACTCTCAATATCACGTGCACATCCCAATATGGCAAGATTTGGTTTGATTTGGCATGATTGAACAAAATTGCACATGAAAAAGATTCAAAAAGATCTTAAGGAAATCAAATATGCAAAACAATGAATGCCTTGGATTTTATGCAGTTTTGTTGACCTAATAGCTTCCATACATAATGAGAATCACAACCCTAAGCCTTGGACATCCTAAGCTGCGCAGAAAAAGACTTTGCTAACTTGAAAATTTTCCAAAAAAACTCAAATTCTGAAATCAACCTTAGAGGTCGATTCAAACCCTACAATTCATTCCATTGGCTTCCTTGAGTCTCCTTGATCATACTCCAATCAAAAACAACAACAAAAGCTCCAAGAATCGGTAATAAGGACCCCTCCTGCACAGAGAAAAAGTCACCATCGTGCTTTGCATTCTAGACATTTTCATAGCATTCTAGTCATGTATTTGTATTCCTCATAATGTTCTAAAGCTAACCCATACTTTTAATTTGATTATTATGCGTTATAGGCAATTTCGCCATTGTTAAAATTTAGGGTTTGCAGAGCTTCTGAATAGGGGTTTTCAGACCAAGCAAAATCAGGCCACCTCAATACCATGGTTGGATTCAGTGCATCAAGACGAAGAAATCTTGACCCTCGCGATCAATTTATTGACATCATAGCGCTAGTCGCTATTTTCTTGAAGCTAGCCTAAGACCATGCGTTCAAAACCGTTTCCATAGGCTTTTGTTTCAGAAAAAAATAAAAACAATGAAGAAGACAACCTCGTTGTCAAAACGTGATAGGCCGGTTTGAAAACTGGCGCGCTAAACCACTAACGCGTTTGCTTTTTCCTTTTGTTATTTATTTGTCACAATATATTTGAATACGCGTGTAGCTCAGCTGGCAAGCAGGATTGGTAATGGAGGTACATGACCTGGGTTCGAACCCCAGGTCTTTCACATGTTCAATATTATTTTTCAGTAATTAATCTCATGCAGCGCTTGGTTTGTGGATATACCATGTGCCTCCATCATCAAGCCAGCCACGTTCATTTGGAGATTTAATCCAAGGCCAAGAATCTGAAGAACACGTATACTCAGGTCAACGCATCCACATGCTAGGCAAAAAGTCAAAAAGGCCACTGATTGTTGGGCCAGATTCCTCATAATTTGACCTCACCATTTGGGACTACACCCCCACCCTGGTTTGCAAATGTTTTATTTTTCTCATATCTTTTTTTAATTATTATTTTTATTTTGTTTTATTATTTTAGTTTAATTCATTATTTTTACAATACATAAAAAATACAAAAAAATCAGAAAAAGATAAAAATATAATAGATTATTTTATTTTAATATTCTCATAAATAAATTAATATGTAATTATTTAGTTTAATTAGGTTACAACATTAATTCTTTCTTTAATAAAAAAAATCCAAAAATATGTAGAAATAGGTTTAGTTAATTTTATTCCTTTTTAATTTCCTTTTTTACAATAATAATATTTATTTTCATAATTAAAAAATGCATGTAAATTAACTTAGGTTTAAATTAGTTAAAAATTCAATATTTTTCATAATAACTTAAAAAATAATTAGAACTAGGTTTAGTGTTTTATTTTAATTTGAAATTAATTCTTTTTCTATCAAAATACAAAAAAAATACAAAAATACCAAAAAGCATTCTTTTTTAAATCTTTAATTTTAATTCCTCATTAATTAATTCATTAACTTTAATTATTTGCAAAAGGGTCCAACGCCCATATTCGTAATTTATTTAATTTCGCGCATTTATTTTATGTCGTTTATTATAATTATGTAATTCTCCCAAAGTGTTGTAACAATTTATACTTTTCGCACTTTTACTTTGCTTTATTTACTTTCCGTCAAATCGGGTCCGGTTTAATTTTTGGCGATGTGGACCCGCGCCATTTGTAATAGTTGTAGATTTATTTTCCTCGCAAATATTTTAAGTGTTAAACAAAACATGCAAGAATGAATGGCCATAATAAAATCAAGCGTAGATCACAATGAACATGACAAGACAAATATCAATGAAATTGACACACAAATTCGCACACACCACCCCTAGGGTACGCCTCACTGTTGCCTTTCGAAAGGTGATCGTCGAGTAGAGGATGTCTTAGTAAGTCCTCATGATCCGGGAACCTGGCATGAGGGTAGCTTCTAAGGTGTCTTCCCATTGCTCTGGTGATCACCATGTCCCTACAAACTCGAATTGACCCGAACACCTCCAACGGTGGTGCTACCTACCTCTCAATGGTGGGATGGCACTACTTTTAAGGACATTTACACAGACAAATTCCTTAGGGTAGGTAGGTTCTCAAGGATACTTGCTCTAATCTCAAAACAAAATCAAAACAATCTTTTCACCAACACATTTTCAAAAGCTTTCAAAGCAAAATTTTCAAACACTCTGACGTACGAGTCGAACTGGAATTTTCAAAGAAACTTTTTAAAACCCACAATTGAAAAGCAAACAAACCATTTTTGAAAACACATTGAGCAAGTACCTAAGAGCCCATGGATAACCATGGATAGAAAGGGTGCTAACACCTTCCCTTTCTATAACCTACCTCCCGAACCGAGAGCAATCTCTATAAGGAATTTTCTGTGCTTTTGTCCTTTCCATTTGGAGAAAATAAAAGACGGTGGCGACTCTTGCTTCCGCGACATTTCGCGAACCAGCGTTAAACAGTCAGTTCCAGATCCACCGATCACAGAACTGGCGACTCTGCTGGGGACACAAACTTAAAGTGAGGTGTACCTTAGGGCTAGGTCATAACTGTGTTTTCGATTGCTTTCCTTGTGTGCTTTATTATTGTGGGTTGCTTGGGAGTTCTATAGATCCTAAACCCGGATCTGGGGGATACCTTCCTTAGAAAGTAGCAACAAGGCTGTGAGGGAACTGTGCGGGGTATACCGACATGGTTGAAACAGTCTGCTACGTTGATGTGGCACTTTGGTGTGTACCGGTAACCCTTGAGTTCAGTCAAGGAGAGTACGGGGCCTCCGCGTGGTGTCGTGAAGCATCAACAGACCTTAGGAACCTTAATTGAACTATCTTGGCCTCTTTAGGGTAGTGAGATAACTGACTTTGGTGCAGTCCGAGGTTGGTTGATACTCGATACTACACCCAATTGAGGGTTGCTTTCCTGGAATATTTCGGTCGCCAGTTCAGTGGCTAAATCGAAACGATGAACAATGAAAGCAATCCCGTGATATTGGGACCCTTAGAACCCGTTTACTTCTAATAGGACAGGTTGAGCCCACCAACTCCAAGAGGGTAATACCCAGACCCCATGCTGGCCTGAACTCTAAGGGCTTTCTCTTGTGTGACTTGTGTGCCTTCGTACTTGACTACTTGCATGCTTGTTACCTAACACGTGTTTCTTGCAGGCTTTGTTTTAGTCCTTAACTGGGACTCATGACAGGTTTTACTTAGGGTGTGGTTTGCAGTCCTTAATTGGGACTCACAACAGGGTTACATACATTACCCCATGCATAGCATAACATCATACCATTGCATACATCCTAACCCATTTCAAGGATCTCAAGGGCTTGTGATGCAGGTCATGGTGAATCAACTATCCCAGCAAGGGGCAGAGAGGATTTATTTTCCTCTAGCCAAGGTTGTCAGGGGCTATGACCCACTGGATATGGTGAGCCTTTGACCCTTGAAGAAGGACTCTCAACAAAATGAAGTACCTTCAATCAAGTTACCAGCTTCCAAACTCTAATAAGTTTCTCTGTTTACCCCGCGAGATCCTTGAAATCATTTCATGCATGTCATACATCTCATTGCATTGCAGGTATCCCTTTGACAGGTTGCTTACCCTTCTTCGCTGTTTATTTCAGCCGATCGTCATGAATCCCGAATCATCAGCTGAGCAGTCCATCAAGGCCCTCCAGGTTCAGAACGCCCAGTTCCAAGGGCTGATCATGAATTTGACCCAGGGGCAGCAAGATCTGAAGGCTTTGCTCTTGAAGAAGGAAAAGAAGAAGAAGAGGACTGTCTTGTTCAGCCCTAGACGCAGATCTGGGAATACACCGCAGACTGAAACTGAGAGGACTACTCCATCTGTGAGGGAAAGCAGTCACCATGAGAGGGAGGTGCCTAGTCCAGTGGTCTCCGACAACGAGACAGATTTCAACAACGAACAATACCCTCCGGCTGAGGATAAATACAAACAGTTGGAAGACCGGCTCAGTGCTATGGAGATACAAAAAGTGCCCGGCCTGGACTTTGAGGATCTAGGTCTGTCTTCTGGGGTAGTAATCCCGCACAAGTTTAAGGCACCTGCCTTTGCTAAATACGACGGGGCATCCTGTCCTAAGTTGCATCTCAGGGCTTACACAAGGAGGATCCAACCATATACAGCTGACAAAAACTTATGGATTCATTTCTTCCAAGAGAGTCTTTCAGGGACTCAGCTCGAGTGGTTTTATCAATTGAATGGAGCTAACATCCGTACCTGGGAAGACTTAGCCACTGCTTTCTACAAGCATTACCAGTACAATGCCGACCTTGCTCCCACACGCACTCAGCTTCAGGGAATGTCTATAGGTGCAGGCGAAGGGTTCAAAGAGTATGCACAGAAATGGAGAGACCTTGCTGGAAGGGTACAACCTCCATTAACTGACCGGGAACTCGTTGATATGTTCTTGGGGACCCTATCCGGGCCATTCTTCAACCACCTAATTGGTAATTCATCTGCTGGATTCACTGACCTCATCCTGACCGGCGAAAGAATTGAAGCTGGTATCAAGAGTGGGAAAATTCAAGAGGCCACACCTTCTGACATTCATAAAAAGCCTTACACGGGAAAGAAGGAATCTAATGCTGCATACAGTCAAAAGAGTCGCCGTGATCAACATGCAGGGGCAATCATGATCTCTGGTTCTGCACCACGCCGCCAACCACAAAGGGGAAACCAGCAAAGGCCGGACGGGCCTAAAAGGCAGTTCACCAACATTAACATGCCATGGTCACAAGCACTGCAACACATGTTGAAGATGAACCTGATTGCAGTGATCAACCCTCCTGCCAATCCTAAGACCTCCTCTCCTAGCTACAATCCAGAAGCCAGATGCGCTTATCATTCCGATAGCCCGGGGCACGATACTGAGGACTGTTGGGCACTAAAGTACAAGATTCAGAACATGATCGACGCCAAAGAGATCGAGTTCGAGCCTGCTGAGACTCCCAACGTGATCACTGCTCCATTGCCAAAACATGGCTAGGATCGAGAGATTTTTGTTCATTTGAATTCAAGTTGTATTTTTCTTTTCTTGTTCAGATAAACAATTATCATGTTAAACTCTTTTATTTCATAAATGCATTACACATGTCTGTCTTGATTTAATTTACTATGCTTAAAACCGCTTTCATATTTTTGCAATGGCCAACTCTTAATTGAAAATTCTAAACCTCTTGAGGGAGGATGACGAAAACGATACCACAATCTACAGTATGCTTTTGAACAAACCCCGCTGATGAGGTACAGGCATTGTTTCAACCCCTAAACACTGGAGTTATAAGGATGATAATCCCTCGTCAACCCATCAGAGCCAAAGAAGTAGGAGTTTTTATTTTCGAAAATCAAAACCCTTAATCATAACCTGGGGCAGGGTAGTTCTCTCAGTTGATCCAAGTGCACAATGAATGGCACCAAATGAGTCTTTCAAAAACAAAAGACAGTGATGGTTCAGAACAATCATAAGGACAGGCAGTCATTACCAAAAAAAAAATCATAAATGAAAAGCCCGAAAAGTCAAAACCAATAAAGAAGACTTACCAAACTGGGGCATCCCGCTGACTGTAATCCCAAAAAAGGAAACAGTTCAGGCAAAAAAGAAAGGGATAACAAAAATCAAGCAAGAGGTCTCACAACCAAAGCAAAAATGACTGCATATTCAAAAGAAATCATCAACGCCTGAACCATCATTGGAATATCAGAACAAAGACTCGAACAAGGTCTAACACACGATCAACTGAGTTTAGGTTTGGAGAACATCACGAAGAGCGGGTGGGTACAAATAATTTGAGCCTTTATCCTTTGTTTCTTAAACCGTGAACCAGGCCACGATATAACCCTTAAAAGTCCTAGCTGAAGCATGGGTTAGTTCGAAAGCATACTGTTACGAAGGTATCCTGACTCCTGAAGGTTTGCTGTAAAATCGTGAGTTGACACCGCACTGTATTACAAAAAATGCATTTTCAAAATTCAAGACAGACATAGGCTTTTGCATTCTTAAAATAATCTTGTTTGCATATGACTATTTGTTTGAACAGCAGGGAAATTCGCACGATGAACACCTTGTGAACAGAAGTACCTCCAATCAAGGGGCACAGTAAGAGCATTGCCCATTATCTGGGGCATGGCAAAATACTTCCAACAGGGGCAACTCCCTACATTCTGAGAGCGTGGGCATAGTCGGAAAAATACTACGCACAATCAAAGACCCGCTAGGTTGACACACCTAGGCAAAAATAAGGGCCTCCCGGCGAACCAAAAGGGTTCGGGCAAAATGAAGGGATGAAACGAAAAAAACATGTACACCCGGCAAGTCGAAAACCTGAAAAGGCGGCTTGGGCAAAAATGGGTATCCCGGTGGACTGAAAACCAGAAAGGGCAGTTCAGGCAAAAGTTAGGGATCAAAGCGTACGACTATGTTCCGGTATCTCATCACTTGTCTACTCGAAGATTTGGCAATCACCCACACAGATATCCTATTCCCTCACCTCTGAAACAGGGGCAGTAATGAGTTATCCAGGCGATCCAACTGCTCTGTCAACCAAAGTACAAAGGACAAATCAACATAAGGATGATTACCATCTACCTTTACGAATTCCAGATCGTGGGCTAACGTCCGAGACCAAACAGGACGATCATCCACTTAATCAAAATCATGCAACCCAACACCGGTTCCTTCTCAATTTTCAGACAAGGTCTTACACAGACTCCTCCTCCACAAGATGACCTAACCCCGGTTCATCAAGAAGTTTTTACACAAACTTATCCCGAAGTAACCTAACCCCGGTTTCTCCAGAAGTCTCATATGGACCTATCTCAAGATGACCTAACCCCGGTTCATCAAGAAGTTTTTACACAAACTTATCCAGGTAACCTAACCCCGGTTCCTCCAGAAGTCTTACATGGATTTAGTTCAAGATGACCTAACCCCGGTTCATCAAAAAGTTTTTACACAAACTCGTCAAGTAACCTTACCCCGGTTCCTCTAGAAATCTTACATGGGTTTATCTCAAGCAACCTTACCCCGGTTCATCCAGAAGTTTTACACAAACTTATCCCGAAGCAACCTTACCCCGGTTCGTCAAGAAATCTCACACGGATCTATCTCAAGGTAACCTAACCCCGGTTCCCCCAGAAGTCTCACATGGACTCGTCTCCAGTAACCTTACCCCGGTTCGTCAAGAAATCTCACATGGATTTACCCCAAGGTAACCTAACCCCGGTTCCTCCAGAAGTCTTACATGGATTTAGTTCAAGATAACCTCACCCCGGTTCATCAAGAAGTTTTACATGAACTTACCTCACCAAGCAACCCTACACCGGTTCCCCCTATTCAAGATGCAGTTTTACATGGACTCGTCACCCGGACACCCTACACCGGTTCCCCCTTTCCAAGAACGCAGTTTTACACGAACTCATCATCAAAGTAACCCTACACAGGTTCCTTCTCCACTTCAGATACAGTTTAACACGAACTCGTCATCAAAGTAACCCTACACCGGTTCCCTCTCCATTTCAGATGCGGTTTTACACGAGCTCATCAGCAGGCAACCCTACATATGTTCCCTCTTTCAACTTACAAAATTACAGTTCAAAATCTCCCCAGGAGAGTCCAATCCAGCTCCCCCAGAAAAATTGGAGTCCATCTCCCCAAGCAGTAAGCTTATCCCCAGTAGATTCTGGAAGCTTATCCCTCGCGGAGCACGAACGCGCCCGGCTTTATTCAAAGAGTTGTTTCCTTAACGGGATATAACTGGGTTATCCTCAGCCAAAAGCCATGGAAAGAGCGTCATCAACGCAACTCTATCATCCCCAGCGGAAGTAAAAGCTTATTCTTCAACATCAGCCCAGGATAGGACTTCCCGGCACCCGTCAAAGAGTTTACTTTCTTAGACAAAAACATTCATAAAACATCACATACATATATCATTACAGCATGCATAGACGCATCATATCATACAAATCTCATTTATGTGGAGAACATCATTGCTTGATCCATATCATGCATCGTATATGACCGACCTTTACCTTTCAGGAAAGACGCAGTTAAAAGGCTCAAACATACTTCAAAGCCTTCTCTAGTCCAGCTAAATCGACTCCCAACAGATTTTTCTGATAAAGACTCAGCAGAAGTGATGGTCCCCTCTCCGGCAAGTGCGTGAGGTGGTAATTCCTTTTTCAGATGTTTCCCTCTCTGACGATGAGTGTGAGGTGATAATCTCTTATGGTCCCCTCTCCGGCAAGTGCGTGAGGTGGTAATTCCTTCTTCAGATGTTTTCCTCTCCAACGATGAGTGTGAGGTGATAGTCTCTTATGGTTTCCTCTCCGACGGTGTGTGAGGCGACAATTCCTTTTCCTATGATTTCCCTCTCCGACGGCGAGTGAGGTGATTCCCTTTCAGATTATAATGGCCTATGATTCTCTTCCCAATATTGCAAAGATGGTAATCCTCGCCAAGATTTTTCTCAACGAGCGTTGTTGAAGCTAAAGTCGCCCAAGGTTCTCTTACCATTCATGCTAAGACAGCAACCATCCCTGGTTCATTCATCAGCGTTTGAAGCTCCAGACTCAGCTCCTGTAACCAGTCAGGACATATCTATACCAAGCATCTAAAATCAGCTCCTGCGACGTGTCGGGTACTCATTTTTCTTTTGCAGGTATGCAGGTTCTCGCTAAGGAATCTCCCCCGCAATCAACATTCAGATGGCATCTATAAGCCCATCACCCTATCCAGCAATCTCCAAATGGCATCTATAAGCCCATTCCCCCATCATCACTGCTACTATGTGAGCGCAAATTTCTGGGCACTCTAGTGTCCAATCATCTTCTACCCTCAGATTACGAAAGGCACGTCAGCCAATCTGCATCCTCAGGTCTAAGAAGATTGAACAGGGGCAACTGTTGCACCCCAAAATTTGCCCTCCCATATTCTTCAAGAAATTGCCAAGCCAAGTCACAAAATTCCCCAAGGGTTATGCAGTTCAACTGTCTCCTATACAGTCAAAACTAGGGTTTGTGTTCTGAGCAAGAAAATGAAGTTTTCAAAGGCCCAATCAAGTCTCACATGCCTACAAAGATGGTCAAGCATCCTCATATCAAGTTTCAAGGCATTCAGCTCAAAATTGCACAGTCAAAACCCTAAATTGCACTACAGTCAACTGTAGGGGCAAAAAGGTCATTTGACAGTCAAAAGTTCAAATTTTTGGTCAACATATCATTTTGAAGCCACAAACATCATTTGATCAATGCTTGATCATGATTCTCAAAATTTGGCTCAGAAATCATCAAGATACAAAAGTTACTATATTTGGACAGCTGAAAAAGTCAACTGAAATTGACCAGGGCATAACTTTCACATGGATTGTCAGAAAGCTCATTTTGACCAAGTCAACTGAAAAAGTCAGCTGAAAAATTCCATCCAAAGCTCATTTTGAAGAGAAAGACATTTCCTACAACTCATCTTCATACTTCAAGTCCAAGAAATGCTCTCACAAAAAGTTATCAATTTCAACATTATAGGTCATTTTCAAAAGTCAACAAAAAGGGACTTTAAGTCAAAGACCATAACTTGAGATTGGTAAATCAAAATGACATGGGACCAAAGGCATTGGTTAGAGGACTCAGAGACCTTTCCAAAATGTCCAAGAACATGTGAAAAGCTTAAAAATTGAGCAAGTTATGCCTTGTGGAAATTGGGAAATGTTTGGGAATTTTGAAAAGTCAACTTTACTTCAAATGACCTAAATTTGCTAATGGGCCCATTTTTCTTCCATGATTCATCATTCCAAGCCTATGCACGACCACTTGGCCCAAAGGGAAGTATTTTCTCATTTTTTATTTATTTATTTGAATTATTATTTATATTAATTCATTTAAATTATTTAAATACATGAAAAATATCAAACTTGACCTAAAAAATCTTTTCATGCATGTTTTACTCTCAATATCACGTGCACATCCCAATATGGCAAGATTTGGTTTGATTTGGCATGATTGAACAAAATTGCACATGAAAAAGATTCAAAAAGATCTTAAGGAAATCAAATATGCAAAACAATGAATGCCTTGGATTTTATGCAGTTTTGTTGACCTAATAGCTTCCATACATAATGAGAATCACAACCCTAAGCCTTGGACATCCTAAGCTGCGCAGAAAAAGACTTTGCTAACTTGAAAATTTTCCAAAAAAACTCAAATTCTGAAATCAACCTTAGAGGTCGATTCAAACCCTACAATTCATTCCATTGGCTTCCTTGAGTCTCCTTGATCATACTCCAATCAAAAACAACAACAAAAGCTCCAAGAATCGGTAATAAGGACCCCTCCTGCACAGAGAAAAAGTCACCATCGTGCTTTGCATTCTAGACATTTTCATAGCATTCTAGTCATGTATTTGTATTCCTCATAATGTTCTAAAGCTAACCCATACTTTTAATTTGATTATTATGCGTTATAGGCAATTTCGCCATTGTTAAAATTTAGGGTTTGCAGAGCTTCTGAATAGGGGTTTTCAGACCAAGCAAAATCAGGCCACCTCAATACCATGGTTGGATTCAGTGCATCAAGACGAAGAAATCTTGACCCTCGCGATCAATTTATTGACATCATAGCGCTAGTCGCTATTTTCTTGAAGCTAGCCTAAGACCATGCGTTCAAAACCGTTTCCATAGGCTTTTGTTTCAGAAAAAATAAAAACAATGAAGAAGACAACCTCGTTGTCAAAACGTGATAGGCCGGTTTGAAAACTGGCGCGCTAAACCACTAACGTGTTTGCTTTTTCCTTTTGTTATTTATTTGTCACAATATATTTGAATACGCGTGTAGCTCAGCTGGCAAGCAGGATTGGTAATGGAGGTACATGACCTGGGTTCGAACCCCAGGTCTTTCACATGTTCAATATTATTTTTCAGTAATTAATCTCATGCAGCGCTTGGTTTGTGGATATACCATGTGCCTCCATCATCAAGCCAGCCACGTTCATTTGGAGATTTAATCCAAGGCCAAGAATCTGAAGAACACGTATACTCAGGTCAACGCATCCACATGCTAGGCAAAAAGTCAAAAAGGCCACTGCTTGTTGGGCCAGATTCCTCATAATTTGACCTCACCATTTGGGACTACACCCCCACCCTGGTTTGCAAATGTTTTATTTTTCTCATATCTTTTTTTAATTATTATTTTTATTTTGTTTTATTGTTTTAGTTTAATTCATTATTTTTACAATACATAAAAAATACAAAAAAATCAGAAAAAGATAAAAATATAATAGATTATTTTATTTTAATATTCTCATAAATAAATTAATATGTAATTATTTAGTTTAATTAGGTTACAACATTAATTCTTTCTTTAATAAAAAAAATCCAAAAATATGTAGAAATAGGTTTAGTTAATTTTATTCCTTTTTAATTTCCTTTTTTACAATAATAATATTTATTTTCATAATTAAAAAATGCATGTAAATTAACTTAGGTTTAAATTAGTTAAAAATTCAATATTTTTCATAATAACTTAAAAAATAATTAGAACTAGGTTTAGTGTTTTATTTTAATTTGAAATTAATTCTTTTTCTATCAAAATACAAAAAAAATACAAAAATACCAAAAAGCATTCTTTTTTAAATCTTTAATTTTAATTCCTCATTAATTAATTCATTAACTTTAATTATTTGCAAAAGGGTCCAACACCCATATTCGTAATTTATTTAATTTCGCGCATTTATTTTATGTCGTTTATTATAATTATGTAATTCTCCCAAAGCGTTGTAACAATTTATACTTTTCGCACTTTTACTTTGCTTTATTTACTTTCCGTCAAATCGGGTCCGGTTTAATTTTTGGCGATGTGGATCCGCGCCATTTGTAATAGTTGTAGATTTATTTTCCTCGCAAATATTTTAACTGTTAAACAAAACATGCAAGAATGAATGGCCATAATAAAATCAAGCGTAGATCACAATGAACATGACAAGACAAATATCAATGAAACTGACACACAAATTCGCACACACCACCCCTAGGGTACGCCTCACTGTTGCCTTTCGAAAGGTGATCGTCGAGTAGAGGATGTCTTAGTAAGTCCTCATGATCCGGGAACCTGGCATGAGGGTAGCTTCTAAGGTGTCTTCCCATTGCTCTGGTGATCACCATGTCCCTACAAACTCGAATTGACCCGAACACCTCCAACGGTGGTGCTACCTACCTCTCAATGGTGGGATGACACTACTTTTAAGGACATTTACACAGACAAATTCCTTAGGGTAGGTAGGTTCTCAAGGATACTTGCTCTAATCTCAAAACAAAATCAAAACAATCTTTTCACCAACACATTTTCAAAAGCTTTCAAAGCAAATTTTTTAAACACTCTGACGTACGAGTCGAACTGGAATTTTCAAAGAAACTTTTTAAAACCCACAATTGAAAAGCAAACAAACCATTTTTGAAAACACATTGAGCAAGTACCTAAGAGCCCATGGATAACCATGGATAGAAAGGGTGCTAACACCTTCCCTTTCTATAACCTACCTCCCGAACCGAGAGCAATCTCTATAAGGAATTTTTCTGTGCTTTTGTCCTTTCCATTTGGAGAAAATAAAAGACGGTGGCGACTCTTGCTTCCGCGACATTTCGCGAACCAGCGTTAAACAGTCAGTTCCAGATCCACCGATCACACCGGGGATACTTGTTTAAGAATATATGTGCTGCTGGGGAATGTTGGGATCTGCTGGAGGATACCCAATTTCCTTAAGTTTGATAGCTCTGCTTGGAGAAGAATGCACTGACTGCTGATTTACTCTCTGGGGAATTAAGATGTACTGGTCATGTTCTTTAGCTGAACCTACCTTGGTACCTTGGAGGACAGAACAATTAGATTGCTTAGACAACTCTTTATTGCCCCTGTTTCTAGTATCACCTGTAATTAATCCTTTATTTCGTATGCAAATATTCATGAGTTAGCAAATTATTGTCGATGCATATATCACAAATTGAACCTTGGACGTTCTTCGCAAAACAAAACAGAAAAGAAAAAATAATTGGCACGTTTAGCTGAAAATATATTTGCATTGATTTTTGAATGGCCTGAAAATAGGCGTTTTGTGTACAAGAGGCTGACGTCCTAGTAAGAGAACGCCGCCGAGCAAAAGAGTTTATACAAATTTTGTACAAAAGAAAATAAAACAGTTGTGTGAAATATGAATGATCCACTGGGTTTCAACTCTGCTATTGCCTTTATAACTCTGAGCGTCTCATCACTTGATGACCTTGGTTGAAGGTGAAGCTGACTGATCAATGCTGTCTGAACTTGATACCGATACCGGATTCTGGATGCAAAGTGATCCAATGAGACATAGTATTACGCTTTTATCCCTAACTTTTGCCTGGACCGCCCTTTCGGGTTTTCAGTCCACCGGGATACCCATTTTTGCCCAAGCCGCCTTTTCAGGTTTTCGACTTGCCGGGTGTACAGATTTTTTCATTTTCATCCCTTCATTTTGCCCGAACCCTTTTGGTTCGACGGGAAGCCCTAATTTTTGCCTAGGCATGTCAGCCTAGCGGGTCTTTTTTCATGCGTAGTATTTTTTTACTATGTCTGCATTGGCGGGGTGAGGAAGGTCGTCACCATCCATGTTGGTTAGAATCATGGCCCCTCCTGAGAACACATGCTTAACCACAAATGGCCCTTCGTATGTAGGGGTCCACTTGCCCCTTGGATCACTCTGAGGAAGGATGATTCGCTTGATTACCAGATCCCTAACTTGATATTCCTGTGGTCTGACCTTTTTGTTAAATGCCCTGATCATCCGTTTCTGATACGTCTGACCATGACAGATAGCAGCAAGTCTCTTTTCATCAATGAGGTTGAGCTGATCAAGTCGTGTCTGGATCCAATCATCTTCGTTCAGATTTGCATCCTTCATTATCCAGAGAGAGGGTATTTGTACTTCGATCGGTAAGACTGCCTCCATACCATAAACCAGAGAGAAAGGAGTTGCCCCGGTTGACGTCCTAGCTGAGGTACGGTACCCGTGTAGAGCGAACGGTAACATCTCGTGCCAATCCTTATAAGTCACTGTCATCTTCTGCACGATCTTCTTGATGTTCTTATTTGCTGCTTCTGCAGCCCCATTCATCTTCGGTCTGTAAGGAGAAGAATTATGGTGCTGTATCTTGAACTGCTCGCAGAGCTCAGCGATCATCTTGTTATTCAGATTGGTACCGTTGTCTGTAATTATTCTTTCTGGGACACCGTACCGACAGATCAGGTTATGCCGAATGAACCGTGCCACAACAGTCTTGGTTACTGTAGCATAGGATGCTGCTTCGACCCACTTCATGAAATAATCAATCGCCACTAGGATGAAGCGATGCCCATTAGATGCCGTAGGTTTAATCTCACCGATCATGTCTATGCCCCACATTGCAAACGGCCAAGGCGCAGTCAGGACATTCAGAGGGACTGGAGGAACATGCACCTTGTCTGCATAAATCTGGCACTTATGGCATGTCCTGGAATGTTGGTAGCAGTCAGCTTCCATTGTGGACCAGTAATATCCTGCCCGTAGGATTTTCTTAGCCATAGTGTGTCCACTGGAATGTGTACCGAAGGTCCCTTCATGTAGCTCTTCCATGATCCTTTCTGCTTCAGTCTTATCCACACAATGCAGTAAAGTTGAATCATGGCTTCGCTTGTACAAGATGCCGTTGCTAAGGAAGAACTTGGCTGCGAACCTTCTCAGGAACTTCTTATCATTGACAGAGGCACCTTCAGGGTATTCCTGAGCTTCCAGATATTTCTTCACCTCATGGTACCAAGGCTTCTCAGCCACCAATTCAGTCTCGAGATCGCAACAATATGCCGGTTCGTCCAGTTTCCAGATGATGATCCGGGGAGCCTCATTATCCCATTTAACTCTGAACATAGAAGCCATTGTAGCTAACGCGTCCGCCAGCTGATTCTCTTCTCTTGGAAAGTGCTCAAAGGTTATCTCTGTGAAGTGGGGGATCAGGGTCAACACACATTCCCTGTAAGGGATAAGATTCGGATGTTTCGTATCCCACTCTCCTTTGATCTGATTGATCACAAGAGCGGAATCTCCGAAGACACTCAGAAACTTGATCCTTAGGTCAATCGCAGCTTGAAGACCCATGATGCACGCCTCATACTCCGCCATGTTGTTGGTACAGTTGAAACATAGCCGGGCAGTGAGCGGAGTATGAGTACCTTTAGGAGATATGATTATGGCGCCGATACCGTTTCCCAAAGCGTTGGAGGCTCCGTCAAAGTGCATAGACCATCGGGATCCTAGTTCAGGTCCTTCATCCGGTCCAGGTACTTCACAATCAATCACTATCATAATGCTTTCATCCGGAAATTCGAAGTTCATTGACTGTTAATCATCTACGGCCTGATGTGCCAAGTGGTCTGCCAATACACTCCCCTTGATGGCTTTCTGGGTCGTGTACTGAATGTCGTATTCCGTCAAGATCATTTGCCATCTTGCAATTCTCCCAGACAGAGCAGGCTTTTCGAATATGTACTTTATAGGGTCCATCTTTGAGATCAACAAGGTAGTGTGAGTCAGCATATACTGTCTCAGCCGGCGAGCAGCCCATACCAAAGCGTAGCAAGTTTTCTCAAGCAGTGAGTATCGGGTCTCACAGTCGGTAAACTTTTTGCTAAGGTAATAAATGGCATGCTCTTTTCGGCCAGACTCGTCATGCTGCCCCAGCACACACCCCATTGAGTTGTCGAGTACTGTCAGATATAGTATCAAAGGTCTCCCTTCAACCGGTGGCATCAGGATGGGTGGTTCTTGGAGATACTCCTTGATTTTATCAAAAGCGGCCTGACATTCCTCGTTCCAACGTACTACCTGATCTTTCTTCAGCAGCTTGAAGATTGGCTCACAGGTAGCAGTCAGATGTGAGATGAACCGAGCAATGTAATTCAGGCGTCCTAAAAAGCCTCTGACTTCCTTCTCTGTCCTGGGAACTGGCATCTCTTGAATAGCTTTGACCTTGGCAGGGTCCACTTGAATGCCCTTGTCACTTACCACAAAGCCTAGCAACTTCCCGGATCTTACCCTGAAGGTGCACTTGTTCGAGTTCAACCTTAGCTTGTACAGTTTCAACCGGTCAAACAACTTCTGCAGATGATCTAGGTGTTCTTCCTCAGTCTGGGACCTTGCGATCATGTCGTCAACATATACTTCTATCTCATGATGAATCATGTCATGAAATAAAGCAACCATGGCACGCTGGTAGGTTGCCCCAGCGTTCTTCAACCCGAATGGCATGACCTTGTAACAGAAGGTGCCCCACTGAGTAACGAATGTAGTCTTCTCCATGTCTTCAGGTGCCATCTTGATCTGATTGTAACCCGAAAAGCCATCCATGAAAGAGAACACCTTATGCTGAGCTGTATTGTCAACGAGGACATCAATGTGAGGTAAAGGGAAGTCATCCTTAGGGCTGGCCCTGTTCAGATCCCTGTAGTCGACGCACATTCTGACCTTACCGTCTTTCTTTGGTACCGGCACCACATTAGCAACCCACTGCGGGTAAGAAGTCACTGCGAGGAACCCAGCGTCAAACTGTTTCATAACCTCGGCCTTAATCTTCTCGGACATCTCTGGACGCATCCGACAGACCTTTTGCTTAACTGGAGGGCAATCTTCCTTAGTTGGCAAGTGATGGACCACAATATCGGTATCTAACCCGGGCATGTCTTCGTAGGACCAGGCAAAGATCTCCATATAATCATGCAGCATTTGAGTCAACCGTTGCTTCACGCTGAGCTCTAGGTTGGCACCAATCTTTACCTCTTTCCTGTCTTCTTCAGTACCCAGGTTTATGGTTTCCACTGGCTCTTCATGGGGTTGAATTGCCCTCTCCTCCTGAAGTAACAGTCTTGCAAGCTCGCCAGGCACTTCACAATCATCTTCACCTTCGTCTTCGGCTAAGTTGATCGGATTTTCGAAGTTATAACTGGCAGTAGCAGAGTCGTTACCAGTGAGATCCAGAGTGGATTGGAACTTGTATGAGTGAGTGTGTGTGTAAATACAGCTGTTTTGAAATATATGTAAAGGAAAGAAAGACAGAAAAGGAGCATAAGATTTGTAATGCGAGAAAACGTCCAAGATTTTCATTCATGATATATGAAATGACAATTTATATGCCCTCACGAATGAAACCACGGTGCCTCGGGTAAGACACCGGACCATAGAGTTTATTTATTGTTTATTACAAATAGCGAAACAAAGAAATTTATTACTGCGTCACAAAGGTAACAGGAGTATGGTCTTTGGCAACCCAATTGTTCAATCCGCCTTCGGTCGACGGGTAGATCCAGCTATTGAATTCTGCTTCGTCCACTTCGTTGTCTTCCCCAACAGCATTCACTCCTGGATTTGTGATGACCACAGGAGGTCTTCTGATCTTCGCTTTCCGCATAGTTTTCTGACCTTCTGTAGTAAAGCCCAACCCGAATTTGTCAGTCTTCTGTGTGAAGTCTGGAAGCCTTCCCCAGTTAGCACACTCACCCTTCTGAACCACAGCCCGTGCATCCTTCAGGGAAGCCATCTTCAAAGGAACACTTTCTTCCGTTGCTGTTTCTGATGCTGCTGCAATTGGAAGCACCTCCTCGAAATGCTGAAAGGGGGTTTCAATAAACTCCCCGTCCATCTCAATGTATCTGAAGGAATTCAGGTGGCTTACCATATACTCCTCCTCTCCCTGCACAGTGACGATCTTCCCTCTGACGGGGTACTTCAGCTTCTGGTGCAAGGTAGAGGTCACTGCCCCAGCCTTATGTATCCAAGGTTGACCCAATAGACAAGAGTAAGATGGACGGATATCCATCACATAAAAAGTAGAGTCAAACACCTGAGAACCCACACGAATCGGAATGTCAACCTCTCCATGAACCATCCTTTTTGAACCGTCAAAGGCTCTGACGATGATATTGCTGGGTTTTAATTCCAGGCCTTCACAATCTAAACGGTCCAAAGCCTTCTTGGGCAGCACATTCAAAGAGGAACCAGTGTCCACCAATACATGTGCCAAAGTAGTGCCCCTGCATTCGATAGAGACATGCAGAGCGTCATTATGGTCTCTTCCCTTCGCGGTCAAGTCAGCATCTGAGAAACCCAAGCCATTGTCTGCTGTCAGATTTGCTACGCAATCAGTGAACTGGACTGCAGATGTCTCATGTGGCACATGGGCCGTCTTGAGGAACGAGATCAAGGCCTCAGCATGGGCCTCGGAGCACAGTAATAAAGAGAGCATGGAGATTTTGGAGGGCGTGTGCCCCAGCTGTTCCACAACATTAAAGTCACTCTTCTTTATAATTTTCAGAATCTCCTCCATCTCTTGTTGGGAGGCCTCAGCAGTTATAGGTACAGGTGCCTCCATCTGGGCAGGCTCAACTTCAACTCCTTTGCCCCGAGCATTGGATGACTCGGCAGCAGGAGAACAATTGGATCAGCAGCAGGAACAGGTACACTTGTAGGAGTTATGAGAAGCGGTATTCGAGCAGCAGGAGGTGCAATGTCAAGCGAGAAGAGCCTGCCACTGCGGGTGACTTTGGCTGGGCCAGTGATATCACAGATGCTGGTGCTAGCGTTGAACTCTTGTTTAATCCCATTTACATACACATCTGCCCCATAATGCCAAGGGACAGCTTTATCAGATACATAGGGCAGGGGCCCCGGAACAGTGATAACAATAGGTGCGACGGTCATGATTTGAACAGGCTTCTTCGGGAGAGCCTTGATTGGATTATTGAATATGGTCACCACAGAAACTTCTTCCACCGGAACCAATTGAACAGCAGACTTCTTAAACAGAATCTCCTTGCTATCCATCAGGCTTTGGATGCCTAACTTCAGCAAGGGACAACCAGATAGGGACACAGCACAGAACAGGCAACCCTCACTGCAACCCGGAAATAAACCGGCCAGCAGCAGGTTCTTCTTGACAGTCTTCAGAGGAGTGGCTAGATCATCCATAGAAACAGCATAAACATCTTCGTCAACAGCATTTACCCCATGCTGAGGCATAGGAGCAGTAACTACATTTGGCCTCTCAGGCGCTTCGAACTGTATCTCCTTTGCGTCGATAAGGTCTTGCACCTTACTCCTTAATGCCCAACAGTCATCAGTAGAATGCCCCGGGCTATCTGAATGGTAAGCACAACGAGCATTCGGGCTGTACTTAGGGGATGCAGTATTTGGAAACTTCGGCGCCTCTCGGACAGTTACTAAATTGGTTGAGAGCAACTGTGGCAAGATTTGGGATAGGGTCATGCTTAACCGGGTAAACTCTCTCCGGGGTCTTTCAGCCCTTTGAGGATTGGTCGGCCGAGGAGCGGCAGCAGGCTTAGCAATCATTACCGCACTGACAGATTGGCGGCGCTCAGGTCTCTCTGATCTCTTGGAACCATACACGGCACTAGCCTCCTTCTTGAAGGGTTTCTTCTCAGAACTAGATGATGCACCCTTCGGAATCTTTCCAGATTTTAACCCAGCCTCAATTCTCTCTCCAGTCAGAATCAGATCCGTGAACCCTGCAGACGAATTCCCAATGAGATGGTTGAAAAATGGCCCAGATAGGGTCCCCAAGAACATGTCTACCAACTCCCGATCAGTCAATGGTGGCTGCACCCTGCCAGCCAGGTCTCTCCACTTCTGAGCGTACTCCTTAAAACCTTCACTTGAACCTAACGACATACCCTGGAGTTGGGTACGTGTAGGGGCAAGGTCGGCATTATATTGATACTGCTTATAGAAAGCAGTAGCCAACTCCTCCCAGTTACGAACCTTGGTCCCATCCAGCTGATAGAACCATTCGAGATGAGTCCCTGAAAGCCTCTCCTGGAAGAAGTGGATCCACAAATTCTTATCCGCAGAGTACGGTTGAATTTTCCGAACATAGGACCTGAGATGTAGTTTGGGACAAGACGCCCCGTCATATTTAGAGAAGGATGGTGCTTTGAACTTATGAGGAATAATCACACCAGTTGACAAACCCAGATCTCCAAAATCCAGCCCAGGTACTTGCTGTATCTCCATAGCATTCAGCCTATCCTCCAGTTGCTTGTATCTGTCTTCTGCAGGAGGGTACTGCTCTTCATCAAAATCAGTCTCGTTGTCGGAGACTATCGGACTAGGAACCCTTGCTTCTACCTGAGGAGTACTCTTGCCAACAGAAGAACCAGCCTCTTCCTGCTGCAGAGCATTGCCAAACCTTCGGCCCGAGTTGAACAGAACAGTACTTCTCTTCTTCTTCTTCTCCTTCTTCAGGAGCATAGCCTTCAGCTCTTCTTGGCCTTGAGCTAAACCCTTGATTAATTCCTAAAATTGCGCATTCTGCGCCTGAAGAGCCTTGATAGATGTCTCAGTTGATGCGGAGTCGGGATTCATGATGCTGAAATAAACAGCGAAGAACTGTAAGCAACCTGAAAAGGGAAAAACCTGCTATGCACATGATGAATGATATGTGTTTATGCAATGCATCCAAGGGTTCGAAAGTTCAAATTTGTTGTAGACAAAAAAGAACACACGTTATCATTAAGGAAAATAACTGTTTAGTACATCAAAGCCTCATGGGCAAAATAATACAAAAGTAAATCAATCCCAAAATACACTGCGCATCCTCTTTGGAGCTATGTAAGTGTTGAGATTCCTCTCCTCATGCAACTGGCGGGTGAGCTCCAAGACCTTCTTTTCACTAGCATGTAGACTGGTCTCAAGAGAATTCCGTTCTTCCTTAAGCTGGATCCAGCTCTTCTGCATCTCTTCCCAGGATGTGGGCATATCAGGGTGCTGAATAGTGTAGGACACTTCTCCTTCCAAGACTGGCTCTTTGATCACAGGGAGCATATGGGGATAAGGCATCACTAACTTCTGGGAGCGGGCGCGTACCCACTTGAGATAAGGTTCCAATGGGATGGAGTTCCTGTGCCCTAGTGTCTTGCTGTCTATCCTACTAGGCATCCTCCAGGCTCTGATAAATCTCTGGCGAAGTCCTTGAGTATCATTGTCGAAGTCAAAAACGATGTCAGGGATTAACATGTCATGAGGACCATCCCTCCGAGCATAACCAAACTGCCTCCAAGCTAGGCATGGGCTGTAAGTGATACCTCCTCAGATTCCAAGTAAAGGAACATTAGGGTACTCCCCGCAACGATCAATGATAGTGACATCTTCTCTGGACCTAGGGCACCAATGTATATTTGCATGTGTAAGAGTCATCAACCGTTGTGACCATCTCAAACCCCGCTCATTCTTCAAAACTGATTGTGGAAGGTGCGAAATAAACCACCTTCCCAGGAGAGGAGTGCAACACATAAGGACACCTCTTTTTCTCATGGTTCGAGTGTAACATGAGTGAAGGATGTCCCCCAGCAACGTAGGTATAGGATTCCTGGACATAAAGATCTGGACAGCACTGATATCAATAAGCTGATCTGGGTTAGGGAACAACACCAAACCATAGACAAGGAGGGCCACCACTTCTTCAAAAGCTTGCAAGTCAAGGGAGTTCCAACATTCATGGGCCTTTTCAAACAGAAACCTGTCTAAGAACCCTTTGATACCACTTCTAACTTCCCAATGTCCCTTGAGGTCAGATGACTGTATGTGCAAGGCTTTAGCAATCTCTTCAAGCTTAGGTTCCTTTTCTGTACCGTTGAAGGGTAGATGATCAAGGATAGGGATCTTCAGGAGCCGAGAGAACTCCTCCAATGTAGGTACCAACTGATAATCCAAGAAAGTGAAACAGTGATGCAGAGGGTCAAAGAATTGGAACAGGACCTTGATCATGTCTTCCTCAATGTTGGTGTTGACCAAGCTGATGAGACTTCCATGTCTTTCACTGAATGAAGAGTTCTCGGGAATCCTGGATATAAGCTCCTTAAGCTGAGGAGGGACTCTTACAAGACTCACTTGAATTGTCTTTCTACGAACAGTTTCCATATCCTACAAAACAAGAACAAAGATGAAAATTCGAACCCCTGAAATGGTTAGTCAATGCATATGATGCTGGATGATGTCATGATGCTATGATTAAACACACCACAGATATTTACAAAGACAAACATGTAAGGCACACAAGGCACACAAAACAAGCCCTTAGGGTTTAAGGCCAGCATGGGGTTTGGGTAGTACCCTCTTGAAGTTGGTGGGTTCAACCTGTCCTAATCAAAGTAACCGGGTTCTAAGGATCCCAATATCACGAGATTGCTTTCATTGTTCATTGTTTCGATTTAGCCACTGAACTGGCGACCGAAATATTCCAGGAAAGCAACCCTCAATTGAGTGTAGTATCGAGTATCAACCAACCTCGGACTGCACCAAAGTCAGTTATCTCACTACCCTAAAGAGGCCAAGATAGTTCAATTAAGGTTCCTAAGGTCTGTTGATGCTTCATGATACCACGCGGAGGCCCGTACTCTCCTTGACTGAACTCAAGGGTTACCGGTACACACCAAAGTGCCACATCAACGTAGCAGACTGTTTCAACCATGTCGGTATACCCCACACAGTTCCCTCACAGTCTTGTTGCTACTTTCTAAGAAGGTATCCCCCAGATCCGGGTTAGGATCTATAGAACTCCTAAGCAACCCACAATTTAAAGCACACAAGGAAAACAATTGAAAACACAGTTATGAACTAGCCCTAAGGTACACCTCACTTTATAAGAGTCCCCAGCAGAGTCGCCAGTTCTGTGATCGGTGGATCTGGAACTGACTGTTTAACGCTGGTTCGCAAAATGTCGCGGAAGCAAGAGTCGCCACCGTCTTTTATTTTCTCCAAATGGAAAGGACAAAAGCACAGAAAAATTCCTTATAGAGATTGCTCTCGGTTCGGGAGGTAGATTATAGAAAGGGAAGGTGTTAGCACCCTTTCTATCCATGGTTATCCATGGGCTCTTAGATACTTGCTCATTGTGTTTTCAAAAATGGTTTGTTTGCTTTTCAACTGTGGGTTTTAAAAAGTTTCTTTGAAAATTTCAGTTCGACTCTTGTATCGATCCTCAAGAGTGTTTGAAAAATGCTTTCGAAAGCTTTTTGAAAATGTATTGTTGTGAAAAGTATTTTTGATTTTGTTTTGAAATTAGAGCAAGTATCTAGAGTCGTCTACCTACCCTAAGGAATTCGTCTGTGTAAATGTCCTTAAAGTAGTGCCATCCCACCATTGAGAGGTAGGTAGCACCACCGTTGGAGGTGTTCGGGTCAATTCGAGGTTCGGGACATGGTGATCACCAGAGCAATGGGAAGACACCTTAGAAGCTACCCTCATGCCAGGTTCCCGGATCATGAGGACTTACTAAGACATCCTCTACTCGACAATCACCTTTCGAGGCAAGGCAACAGTGAGGCGTACCCTAGGGGTGGTGTGTGCGATTTGTGTGTCGTTTTCATTTGCATTTATCTTGTCATGTTAAAGTGATCTAAGCGTTTGTTTTTATTTTTGTCCATACATTCTTTCATGCCTTGATTTAACAGTTAAAAATATTGCGGGAAAGTAAAAGTTTCTAAGCTATTACAAAAGGCGCGGGTCCACATCGCCAAAATTTAACCAGGACCCGATTTGACAGAAAGTAAAAGAATAAAGTGCGAGAAAATTAAGATTACATGGCCTTGGGAGAGATACATGAATATTATAAAGAAATAAAATAAATATGCGAATAATTAAATCGAAGCGAGGGCGTTGGACCCTTTTTAACTAAATTAAATTAAATGGAATTAATTAAAATTAGAAGAAAGAAAGAACTTGTTTTTTGGTATTTTTTAGTATTTTAGGATTTAATATGAAAAAAAGAATTAATTAAAATAAATACTAACCCTAATTCTAATGGCTTTTAATTTATTACTAAAACATATAATTTTAACCTAATTAACCCTAATTTTTATATACAATTTTAATTATAAAAGATAAATATTTAATTATTTAATTATTTATGAAAGAAAAATAAAAAGGATGAAAAATTATTAATTAAACCTAATTCTATGTTTTTTAGATTTTATTATGAAAAGAATTAAAATTACAACCTAATTTAAAACTAAATAATTATATACAATTTATTTATGGAAAATATTAAAACAAAAATATTTATTATATTAATTCTTTTCTGATTTTTTATGATATTTTGGGATTTTATGAAAATATAATTAAATTAATTAATAGAACAAAAAAGAAATATAAATAATAAAAAATATAGAAGGTAGAAAATATGCAAACCTAGGGGGTTCAGACCCCAAATGGGAGGTTTTTCTCTAGCAATTCAGGCCCACTTATATCGAGCCTCTTGGACTTTTGTAGGACACGTGTATGCGCGTTGACTCAAGCTTATGGTGTTCCCCAGACCTGTGCCTTTGATTTGATTCCATTGGACGCGTGGACGTTGGATTCTGAAGGTGTATCATGGAACAATAACGTTGAACCTGCATGTGATTGTTAATTGGAAAATAATATTGAGAAAGTGAAAACCTGGGGCTCGAACCCAGGTCATGGATGTTGCCAGCGTATGTGCCTTGCCACTGAACCAATTGTTTACTTTGTATATTATATGTATGAGAATTATTATAAGACAAAACGAACGCTAGTGGCCTAAATCAGAAAAGCGCGCGCCAAGATTCAAAGCATCCAGTCATGGTTGGCCACGTACCCTTCTTCTTCGTTGTGTTTTATTTTTCCCTGAAACAAGAACAAACTAGCAACGGTTTTGTAAACGTTGCCATAGGTATGATATAAGAAAATAGCGAATGGCCCTGTGATGCTCATAAATTGAGCGCGAGGGGGAGTTTAAGATCGTCCAGACGCGCTGATTCTAATTGTGTAGGTCTTGAAGGCCAATTTTTCCTTAATTTAAAATCCCTAATTCCAAGCCCTGTAAACCCTAGAAAACAATCATGGCATAATCGCGTATAATGCATAAAAATTCAATCAAACACATGGGTTAGCCTCAGAATAGCATAAGGAATGTAAATCACATATTAAAACTTGCAAAAAACGCATGAATGAAGATGCACGATTGTGAATTTTATTTGAAACAATTTGACTCCATTGTACCAATTCCGGGCGTATGAAGGTTGGAAAGTGATCTAGTTAGCTTCAGGGGGCCACGAGGAAGCTTTTGGCAATTGGTTTTGTGCTTTGAATCAACCTAAAACCTGATTTTCAGTCTTGAGTTTTTTAACAAAATTTTCAGTTTATGAATGGAGTTTCTAGCGCAGCTTCATGTGTCTTTTGATTAGGTTTTCGTTCTATGCTTATGTATGAATCAATTAGGTCAAGAAAAACAAAACAAATCAATTGCATTCATGGTTTTGAGATTTGATTTTCAATCATATTTTTTTCAATCTTTTTCATGCAATTTTGTACCAATCATGATCCAATCAATCCAAATCTTTCCATATTGAATTATGCACGAATTATTGAGTAGATTACATGTGCAAAAAGATTTGTTAGGTTAAGTTAAATATTTTTCATATATTTAATTGATTTAAATGAATTATTATTAATAAAAATTCAAATAAATAAATAAAAAATGAATAAAAACTTCCCTTTGGGCCAAGTGGTCGTGCACATGCTTGGGATGATGAATTGTGGAAGAAAAATGGCCCCATTAGCAATTTTAGGTCATTTGAATCAATGTTGACTTTTCAAAATATCCAAAAATTTCCCAACTTCCACAAGGCATAACTTGCTCATGTTTTAAGCTTTTCTCATGTTCTTGGACATTTTGGAAAGGTCTTTGAGTCCTCTAACCAATGCCTTTGGTCCCATGTCATTTTGATTTACCAATCTCAAGTTATGGCCTTTGACTTAAAGTCCCTTTTTGTTGACTTTTGAAAAGGACCTATAATGTTGAAATTGATAACTTTTTGTGAGAGCATTTCTTGGACTTGAAGTATGAAGATGATTTGTAGGAAATGTCTTTCTCTTCAAAATGAGCTTTGGATGTAATTTTTCTGATAATCCATGTGAAAGTTATGCCTTGGTCAATTTACAGTTGACTTTTTCAACTGTCCAAATAAGGAAACTTTTGCATCTTGATGATTTTTGAGCCAAACTTTGAGAATCATGATCAAGCATTGATCAAATGATGTTTGTGGCTTCAAAATGATATATTGACCAAAATTTTGAACTTTTGACTGTCAAATGACCATTTTGCCCCTATAGTTGACTGTAGTGCAATTAGGGTTTTTGATTGTGCAATTTTGTGCTGAAAGTCTTGAAACTTGGTATGAGGATGCTTGACCATATTTGTAGGCATATGAGACTTGATTGGACCTTTGGAAACTTCATTTTCTTGATCAGAACACAAACCCTAATTTTGACTGCTTAGGAGGCCCTTACACTGTGCAACCCTTGGGGAATTTTGAAGCTTGACTTGGCAAATCTTTGAAGAATATGGGAGGGCAAATTTTGGGGTACAACAGAATGCGTATGGAATGATTTCAAAGACTTTGGGAGATTCAAATTTGTAAACCAAGAAACAAACAAACTTTATTAGATTAAATTTGTAAAATGTTTAACAATGGCTTTTAAGGCGTTTAAAAAGAAATAACTGAAAAGCAAATCTAGACTAGAAACAATAAAAGATGTTAGAAATCCCATGGTCGTTTCCCCTTCGTGCTGACGTAATCATTAATTGTCTTCTCATTCTCAAGTTGCCTCGTGAGCTTCAAAATCTTCCTTTCTTGCTCATGATACTTCTCTCGGTAGGTATCTCTTTCTTCCTTCAACTGGATACAGGATCTTTTCAATGCCCTAAGATCAGTAGGAATGTATGGATAAAGAACCGTATAAGGAACACTCTCTTCATTGGTATGCTCCACAATCACTAGAAGCACAGCTTCATAGGGAATCCCCAGCTTTTGGGCTCTAGCTCGAACCCACTGGAGATAAGGTTGCATAGGGAGAGAAGTCTTCGGTCCTAGCTTGTGAGGGTCAGACTTGTTCACCATGCCCCAGGCCCGTATAAACCTTCGGTGATTCTCATCCGCATCCTCCTTGTAGTCAAAGGCGATATCTGTAAGAAGTAGCTCACGAGGACCGTCTCTCCGAGCGTGACCAAACCGTCATAGAGCCAAGCAAGGACTGTAGGTTATTCCCCCTATGATTCCAAGCAATGGGACATTAGGGTATCCCCCACATCGATCAATGACAACAACATCCTCCATAGCTTGAGAACTCCAAAGAATGTCTGTATGGGCGAGGGACATTATTCTGTAAGCCCAACCTAAACCTTCCTCATTCTTCAACACGGACTTGGGGAGGTGCGAAATAAACCAACTCGCCAGCAGCGGCATGCAGCACATAAGGGTCCCTCTTCTTTGCACAGTACGAGTATAGAGGGCATGTAGAATATCACCTAGAAGAGTAGGTACAGGATTACGAGAGAAGAAGATCTTGACTGCATTCACATCTATGAAGGAATCTGGATTTGGGAAAAGAACCAAGTCGTAGATGAGGAGAGCCAAGATGTCTTCAAAAGCATGAAAGTTCAAATTGTCCCAGAACAGTTGAGCTTGATCAATCAGAAACTTGGCCAGGAAACCTTTAACCCCGCTCTATGTCTCCCAGTTAAATACTACATCATCCCTTTTTAGATGTAAGGCTGACGCAATGTCCTTTGGCCTAGGAGTCTCCTCCAAACCTGTGAAGGGTGTCTGCTCGAGGATGGATATGCCCAGTAAGTAAGAGAACTCCTCCAAAGTGGGGACAAACTGATAATCCGGGAAGGTAAAACAATGATGCACCGGATCGAAAAAATGGAAAAGAACGCTCATCATTTTCTCATCAAACTTTGAAGTGACTAAACTAAGGAGCTGACCATGTCTTCTAGCGAATGAAGAAGTATCAGGAACTTTTGAGACTAACTCTATGAGATGAGCAGGTATCTGCACGAAGTTAACTCGAATGGTGTTTCTGCGCATGGAAGCCATGATCTGCAAAATAGAACAAAGATAAATCCCCTAGGTCTTTGAAATGGTTAGTCTAATGAAGTATGCATGCTATGTTATGATGTATTATGTCATGAGAAAACACACAACAGGTATAGCAGATATCAGAATTGGTAAAGGAAAACAAGTCACATAAGAGCCCTTAAGTTTCAGGCTTGCATAGAGTCTAGGTATTACCCTCTTGAAGTTCAGTTGGTTTCAACCTGTCCTAATAATAGTAACCGGGTTCTAGAGGTTCTCAATATCACTGACCATCCTCCATCGGTCATGGTTTCAGCTCACACAATCTTTTCTTGCGGCCGAAACTATCTCGAGAGTATGGTCTCAATGAGTGTAGTATCGAGTATCAACCAGTTCCCAACTTTACATCGAGACGGGCTATCTCACTACTTCCTATGGCCAAGTTGGTCAATTATAGGTTCTAAGGTCAGTTGATGCTTAACTTCCCATATAGCATCCTTGTATTCTCCTCGTTTCTCCACAAGGGATACCGTACCAACCAATGTGCCACATCAACGTAGCTACTGCTTCAACCGTATCGGTCTATGCCGTACAGTTCCCTCATAGTTTATTGCTACTTACTTAAAAGGTATTTCCCCAGATTCGGGTTAGGATCTATAGTAACTCCAATACAAAGCCCACAAAAGTAAAGCAATCAAATCAAACAATAGAAGTAATATGATGAACTAATCCTAAGGTATACCCCACTTATTTTTTCCCCAGCAGAGTCGCCAGTTCTGTGATACGGTGGCAGAACCGGATTGTTTTAGAAAATGCTGGTTTGCGTTTTTGCGTTTTTTATTCGCAAAATGTCGCGGTAAGCAAGAGTCGCCACCGACTTTTATTTTATCCAATCGGAAAGGAAAAAAAGCACAGAAAAATTCCTTTTTCGAGATTTTGAGTACGGGGGGTAAATTATAGAAAGGGAAGGTATTAGCACCCTTTCTATCCATGGTTTTCCATGGGCTCTTAGGTATTTTCTCATCATTTTGAAAATTGCTTGTGTGTTTGTGTTTTTGAAAAGTTTTTGTTTTACTTCGTTTTAACCCTTGCTTCTGTCTTCAAGAGTGTTACGAAGTGTTTTTGAAAACTTTGTTTGAAAAAGAGTGCAAGTGTGGAAAAGTTTGTTTTGAGCAAGTACCTACTAACATCTAGCTACTCGAAAAAAGAATGTTTATGTTCTTGTTTCCTTTAGACAGCGCTATCCTACTATTAGTGAGTAGGTAGCACCATCGTTGGAGTTGTAAGGGTCAATTCGAAAGGGACGTACAATCACTAAAGCAATGTTAGGACGTCTTAGTAATAACCCTAGTGTCTGAAGATCATATTCGAGGCAACCTTTCCGAGGCAACATTTCTGAATGGGACTTTTGATCTTTGTTTAGACAAAAGAGCGACCACTAAAATACCCTATACTTAATGATCGTTTACCAAAGTGAGAGTATACCCTAGGAGTGCGCATGTGCGAGTGATTCAATTTCAGGTTATTATCTTTGCACATTAGGGTTTGCTAACCATTTTAAAATTAACATACATTCTTGTCATACAACCCTATTATCATACATCTAACAGTCAATATTTGCGGAAATTAAAATGCAGAAAATAAAGCTACGCTATTACAAGGCTTCGGGTATTAATTACATAGCCAAAAAACTCGCTAAAACGATAAATGAAAGGAAAAGTCCTAATTAATCTATTACATCTTGTGAGCAGTTACATCAATATTGTAAAATTAAATAAATGCGCGACGAATAGAGAACGAAAGGAAATTAGGGTTTTGACCCCGTCTAACCTAATTAAAAGAAAAATTATTTTTGGTTGTTTTTGATTATTTTAAGAAAATTAGGGTTTGAATTAAATATGTACAAAATTAATTACTAATTAAATTAAATTAAAGAAAATAATTACTTGACCTATTTTTGTATTTTGTTATTTTTAAGAAAAAGAAAATAGAATTTAAATTAAACAAAACCCTAATTTCTAACTTGTTTTAATTTATTTACAAAAGAATTAAAGTTACCCTAAAAAAATTAAATTAACTAATTAAATTAATTTTTGTATAAAAAATAATTTCTAAATCTAATTGGATGAAAATTGGTTTTTTATAAAAAAAAAGAATTAATTTGGTGTTAGTAAAAATAATTTAAATAAATTAAATAAAAGAAAATATGAAAGAAAAGAAAAAGAAAATGGGCCTGTAATCAGCAATTGGAGGGGTGTGAATAGTAGCTTCTAGGCCCAAAAGCAAGGGTCCACGTTAACCTCCATGGATTCAGCGTTGTGCATTGACCAAGATGTATGATGGTCCTTCACATGATGGCCTTCAGATCTGGCCTGTGGACATCTGGTTGGTTGTGCATTGAGAATGTATAGTGGACTTCACACCTGTGCATACGCCTGATCATATAAAGGAAAATAATATGAAATATATGGGAGACCTGGGATTCGAACCCAGGTCCCATGGCCTTTTCACTTGCTTCCCCACCAACTGAGCCACGCGCTTTTGTTGTATACAAAATAACAATAATTGACAATATATAATAATGCAAGTTAGTGGGAGACAAACAAAAACATGCGCGCCAGAATTCAAATGGTCAAATGGGAGAGTGCCACACCATCGTCCCCAATCTCTCTCCGTTGGTAAAAGTCAAAGACTTTTACTTACGGACAAATGTCCGTCACTAGAACTCATGCATATTGCAAAATCATATATAGGCACGATAAATGAATTCTAATGGTATAGATCAAATCGCCTTGGCCTGCTGAGCATCATGGTGCCCTTCTTGTGGACCAATTTTGCCTGTATAAAAAGACCCTAAAACGAGACCAAGAACCCTAGCAATGGTGAATTCTGATATAGTCAACAAAAATGCAATTAACTGTTATGGATGCTCGCAAATGCTTCAAGGAACAAGAATATGTAAGTAATTCATGCTACAAGTGCCAAAATAACGTGATTCGATTCCAAGAAAAGTTCAAGGTCGTGAACCACTTACATTGAGTTTTAGCGCAGGAAAATGCTTGTTCTTGATTGGTATAGCTTCCTTGTATGTCCAGGATGCGAATGAGATGGCTTAGGAATCTTGAAAACGCCTGGAAGTACAAAATCAGATCAACACTTTCTTTGAATTTTTTCAAGTTTGGTTCTGCCTCTTCACGCCTCAAAACCTTGCATTTTTTGTCTGCAATTGTCCACTATATACCACTGATTGAATTAGGGTTACAATTGTGCTCTCAATGTTTATCAATTATGGCTTTTGATCTTGATTTGATTTCCATGAAAATCTTTCCAAAAATAGGCCAAAACCAATCTTTTCATGCACACATAGGCCTTGCACGATTTGATTCACTTCCTAGCTATATATGGAACCTGAAACATGCACCAAATCTCAAGACTTAAATGGTTTGGATATTTTCATGATTTATTTTGATTTAAATTGATTTAATTGAAATAAAAAATCAAAATAAATGGTAAAAATAAAATAAAGGCAAGTGGAAATAGATATGGCTCGTGTACCATGCTACCAACTCAAAACAAGTGCAAAAAGTTAGGCCCATTTAACAAAAATTGCAATTTGAGGCACTTTTGATTTTTGGCAATTTTGCAAAAAAAGTCAACTTCACGAATGCATAACTTCGTCAATTTTGACTCTTTGAAGGTTTTCTTGGACTTTTTAGAAATCTAAAGATGTCCTATAAGCAACCCTTTTGGTCTCATCTCAATTGAGTCTTCCATGTTCATGTATGAAGCTTTGACAAAAAATGTGTTTTTGTTGACTTTTCAAAATGACCTATAATGTCCAAATTCATAACTTCTTGTGAGTGCATATTTTGAACTTGGGAGATGAATATGAATTTTAGAGAATTTCATCCTCTTCAAAATGAGCTTTGTATGGGTCATTTCTCATAAATTATGAAAAAGTTATGCTTGGTCAAAGTTAAGTTGACTTTTCCTGCAAAACCCTAATTTAGCAACTTTTGGGTTTTGATGAATTGTGAGAAATCCTTGATGAATCATGATCAACCCTTGATCAAATTATGAATATAACTTCAAAAAAAGGATGTTGACCAAAAATATTGAAGTTTTACTGTATATGGGTCACAATTGACTTTTGCCCTAGCACAATCGATTTTCAGGCCTTTGAGCAATTGACTGAGCAAACTTCCTCTGCAAAGCTTGAAACTTGACATGGATGATCTTGAGAACATATTAGGACAATGGTGAGCATTTGGGATCCCTTGGACTCAAGTATTTTGATGCAACATGAAACCCTAATTTGAGGTAGACTGCCTTAGGAGAGAGCTTGTCTGGTCAACCCTTGGACTTCCTTGAGCAATTTGAAGACCTCACTTGAAATGTATTGAGAAATATGAGAGGGCAAATTTTGGGGTACAACAACATCTCATCAGAGTCTGACTGAAACTGTTTGATCTTTATCTTAAAACTTGGCTTACTATCAAAACACGATGAAGTATCAAAACCTGTTTAGTGACTGTCTTGATGCCTCACAGAAAACATCAGAACTAATTCCTTGGTTCTTCTAGAAAATTTGATCATGCAACGATAAGGTGAAAAGCATTATGTCATCAGAAGATTCAGCACCTGAACCGTTGCCTCAATGGCCATATCTTTGATCATGTCTTCTGACCATGTATTAGACCATATCTTAGACCATGTCTTTGACCATGTATTAGACCAGATCTTTAGAAGGTCCAAAACCTCTAAATGATGCCTGGTTGAAAGTAAACTTACCATACTTCCAGAAACTTTACAACTTTTGAAGTATCAGAGTCTGGTTTATCAGGTTCTGGTTACAAAACTTTCAGACAATTTATAACTTCTGAAAAGCTTCATGGTATCAGAGCATAGGTTTCCATTGCACACGTTGACATTATTTCAGATAGTTCACAACTTCTAAAAAATGCGTAGTATTAGATCAATCTTGTCTTGCTTCCAGAAAGTTCACAACTTCTGAAGCGTAAGAGTCTTATCACCATAACTTCAGAAAGTTCACAACTTATGAACAATATGTGGTATCAAAACAAGCTTACCTTACTTTCAGAAAGTTCTTAACTTCTAAACAATGTGAGGTATCAGAGCTTGATTTAACCATATTTTCAGGAAGTTCACAACTTATGAAACATATGTTGTATCAGAGCCAAGTTCAAACCAAATTCATTCAGAAGGTTCATAACTTCTGATGAATACATTATTCTCATATGCTTAGCTCATTAGAGCATACTTCATGCATCTAGATCATGTCTTTTGATTCCAGATGATAATCTTCTGATTGCCAATTAACATGTCTATGAAAATTAGTAAACTTTCACAAAGTTCCAGAATCAAACATCAAACACATGGTTAGAAGCAAAATCATTATAACATTAGACCATGTTTGGGCTCAAGATTATGAGATTACATACTATCAAAATCATATACTTTTTCTCCCCCTTTGTTAGAAATAAAAAAGATTTAAAAGACAAAATAAAATTTTCATTAAAATCAAAAGGGATAAAGATACAATTGTTTTAGAAACAAAAGAAAAATTATTCTTAAGTTCTAAGACAAAGGTCTAAGGCTCTAAACATCCTTCTTGTCAAACTTCACCATGAACCACATCGACACCTCTAACAGTTGCTTGAACGAAGCATCCTGAGCAGCAATCCTTTCATCCTGCTTATCCAGGCATTGATGGATGAGAAGACTATCTTCCAGCTGTTTTCCCAAGATAGCCTTCAGCCAAGCTGGATGGTCGTCAAATTTCATAGCTTGCTTCTCCTTCGAACCATAAGGTTGACCATCAACCAAAGCCATTTCAGACCCATAAGCTTTAGCAGCAGTAACTTCTGAAGTACCAACAATAACATCACCATGTTATTGTAATCTATTTTAAAATAAGAGTCTCCACCCTTAATTTTTATCCGTAGGAAGAGAATTTAAAGGATAACCCTAATTTGGTCATAGATTCTAAGTTGTTTGACTCGTTCTAGACGAAGGAAAGGTGTTAGACACCCCTCATCTACCTTGTTCACAAGGATACTAGGGTTTAGAATTACGGCTTAAGAAATATGGTTTCAGTTTTTATTAGGGGAACTCGCCATGATTTTAATCGTATGCCTATGTATCCTTTTATGAGGAATCATAGTCCCAATTCGTAGTTTGTAGTTGGTTGGTATTTTTTATAGGATTGCGTATAATTGATTTCAAATTATCCTTGAACCTTGTCTGGGTTGTAAGTTGAGTGATCGTAGACGCGGTTCATAGTTAATTTTGAAAGAAATTCTCCTCAATCCTTTTTACGAAAATATCTTGGATTTTATTATGTTAGTAGAAAAATAATTTGTTAGTCGATTCTTTTAGTATTTCATTAGTCGATAAAGAATATGGTAGGACTTAGAGCGGAGAGAGTCTGATAAAGTCTCCTAATCACATGGCCAGATATTGGTCACGTGTCGCTCGTCATGGAGGATGTGGAGGGAACATTTGATGAGTTGTGTGGGTTTTAATGTTTTAATGTTGAACAATTAATTGATAAGGCGTTGAGCCAATCAAAGAATATGGCGAATGTATATCCACCAATCCTGTTATTTGTAAAATATTTAATTAATTTAACTGTGTACAAGTTTGTTTGATTATGTACATGTTTCTGATTCTATTTACAAGTGATTAAAGGATTTTTATTTACAAATTTAATTAACCAACTAACTAACTTTTTTTTGAGGATATTCTCATGTTTTATAAAATTTACCTAAGAGATTTAAGTTAAAAATAACCTAATTAAAAAACTAAATGAATTAAGATAAATTACCAAAATAAGTGTAATAATAGCGAAATTAGAAGTAGCATATGGGCCTAAAGCCCAAATATATAAGATATAGATCTAACCCTAAAAAAAATAACCTAAATAAATAATATAAAAGGAAAATAAAAATAAAGATAACATGATAATGATGAATATGTGAACGTGGTAGGAGGTCTGCTGCATTAACTGGTTTTCTAGTCTTCAATCCAATAGTAATAAAGCATATTAACCTTTTGACTTTTCAACACCATGAATCCAACCAATCAAAATATGAAATGTAATAATTATTTAACAAAACAAATAACAACAATATAAGTGGACTACAATCAAAACCAAAGTGAAGGATAAAAATACAACTTGCAACATCAACAACACAATGACGCTCAATCTCTCTTTTATATCCTTATCCCTCTTCTTAACCCATCATCATGTCCATACCATAGCATAACCTTATGAGTTTTGTTAGAAGATGGTTTTCGAAATCATGCGAATGAGTTAAAAACTAAGTGAAATATGTACAGGTTTTCTTTTAGAAAAAAATATGTGTGAAATAATATGTATAGTGTGTGTAATTGATAAAAAGTTAGTTTGATTTTGTGAAAGTTGAAAGTGTGTATCGTACTAGTGCGTTAGTGTGTGAATTTGTGGGTTTTGAATAAAAGTGGCCTTCAGTGAGCTTCTACAACAAGCCATCAAGTGTAATCAATTATAAGAAAAAATGTGTTAAAACAAATATTAGATCGGTTGACAAAATAAAAATAACCAGAATAGTTTAACTCAAAACCAAATGTTCTCGTGAGAAAATGAAGGTGGTTATTAAAGAAGAATTTTTATAATGAAAGTATATGTAGAAATTAGTGTAAATTGTAGATATAATTTAAAAGACAAACCATCAACTATTCATCATTTGGTAAAAAAACAAATTAAAAATAAAATATTGAAAACGAAGGCCTCATTAAATCATCGGCCAATAGAAAAAAAATATTTTTCTTAGGCTGTTGTCTGATAAAGTCAACAATCCAAAAATAAACCAAGAAAACAAGAATTATAAGTGCTTGGAAGATAGAAAATTTGTGGATTGTTGATGAATTGTGGATTTGCTAATGAAAATTTAGGATAAATAAGAGTCCTATTTATAGACCTGAATTAGGTTTAAAAAAACTTAGCAAGTAAGTTATCCAAAATGAATGAAAAACCCAAAGTCTAATCTCTAAAAAAGGAAAGGAAATTAGTAACCAACAATAGGGAAAAAATGTTAAAAAATGAAACATAGAGATTGATCCCGCAACCTCATACTTGCAAGCTTAATTCCTTACCAACTGTGATATATTACTTATTTGGAATAAAAAGTCAATTGAAAGTACATGAAGACGAGCACGTATTTGTTTATTAAAAAATACAAATGATTAGAAATAAATTGTTATATTTTTAAATAGGTTTGAAAGCGAATGATTATAAAAATCAAAGAATATTATAAAATCAATGTTGAAAATATTTTTGACTGGAGAAATAAAGGGCAGACAAATTTGGAGTATGACACATATTGCTTAGGTTCAGAAACCAAAACCTCTGGAGCAGGAAAACTCAAAGGAATGTGTAATACGGTGAGAGAATTGACTTGGGTGTTTTATGTTTTATCGCAATTATTGCGGATAGCAAGAGTCGCGACCGACTTTTCTTTTATCCAATAAATAAAAGGGTGAAAAGAACAGGAAATACCTTTTGAGAATTTTTATTGAGTTCAGGGGGTAGGTTTTGAAAAGGGAAGGTGTTAGCACCCTTTTCATCTGTAGTTATCTACATTCTCTTAGTTGCTAGCTCATTTTGAAATGCTTTGTAAAATGTGTTTATGTTTGTTTTGAAAGTATTTTTGAAAAGTGCCTTTGTTTAGGCGAACTTTGTAATGATTCCCGTCTCTATAAGAATGTATACAAAGTGTTGACTTTTGAAAATATTTCATGAAAGTGTTGGTGTGTTTGAAAGATATTTTAAAATGTTGTGATCAAGCAAACTACGAACGTTCTACCTACTCAAAAAGTCTTTGTTCTTTTCCTCCTCCTTTAGATAGTGCTTTTCTACCATTAGTTAGTAGGAAGTTTATCATTGGATGTGAAGGGACATGCGTGGGTCATTGTACGGTCATAGAAAACAACATTGTAGGATACCTTAGCAATTTGTTGTAAGGGTCTAAGATCGTTTACCGAAGGTAACATTGAAGGGTCATCGAGGAACTACGATCTTGTATTCGAGATTTTTTTGCTAAAGTATCTCACGTTCGAGGGACATGACTGTTTTATTCTAAGGCAACAAGTGTGGGTTAGCACTAGAGGTGTAAGTGTGTAAAGTGTATTGTTTTCATGCAAATTGTCTTGAATTAGCGTTGTCTACTTATTGGTTTTAAATCTTGCCATATAAACCCTAATTACTAGCAATAATATTGAAAGCGATAAATTGCAGAAATTTAAAGTCCTACGCTATTACAATACTTTAGGGGATGAGGATACAAATTACAAATGAAGAATATAAAGTAATTAAAACCTAATTACTATTACAACCATATTGAATAATAGAATGTACAAGAATATAAAGATAATATACAAGAAAAGAAGAAAAAAATTCAAGGTTTTTTTGTGAAAGGTTTTAACCTAATTAGTCAAACTAAAATGAATGGAAAGAAATTAATTAATTAAAGTATAAGTTGATTTAATTAAAAGAGCAAGTTAAAAAAAACTAAGTCTAAATTTATTTTAATTTAAGAAAAGAAATTAAAATTGTTAAGAGAATATTTTTATGGTTTTGTTTAAAAGAAATGAAATAAAAATAAACTAATAATCTAAATAATAAATATAATATATTATGGTATTTTTCAGTAACATAATAATAATAATAATAATAATAATAATAATAATAATAATAATAATAATAATAATAATAATAATAATAATAATAATAATAAAAGGAAAGAAAAGAAAAGGAAAAATAAAATATAAAAATTGGGCCAGAGGGGTTTGAAAGTGAAAATGAGGTTTGATAGAAAAAACAGTCTTTAGTTTTTGTTTTAAGGCCCAAACTGATTTTTTTTTTTGTTTAAAGTCAAAAAAAGAAAATGAAAATGATGGGCCTGCATATCATGAAGTAACCAGGGGGGTGATGATTGGAAAAATGAGGCCAGGCCCATTGCCGGAGAGCCCAACGCGCTGCAAAAAAAGGTGAGACAAGGAAAATGTGAAAAATATAAAAGGTCTTGCTGGGGCTCGAACCCAGGATCTTCTACATAAATGTCTTATGCGCACTCTCGCTGGGGCTCGAACTCATGATTGTATATCATCTTCAACCTCGCGCCATATTTCTGAACCATTTTTGAATTCTGTAACTTCTTTATCTCTTAACCATTTGCAAAAATGTAAACATGAAACTTGCTCCAAATTTCATCACGAGTTCAGTCATATAAATAACTAAAGCTATAAATCAAAGATGAGCATGAATTTTGAATAGTACCAAATTTGACCTAATTTTTATAGCAATTTCAAACTTAAAATTTTCATCACTCAGTCAATATAAATGAATTCTAAGAGCATGGTTAGTTTCAGGGCTATGATATCTACATTTTATCTTTGAAAATGGAAACCAAATGATGCCTATATGAAGAGTTCAAAAGTTAGAAAACTCGCCTTGAAAATGGAATTCGTGTTTTGAGTTTGAGCTCACTTCAAGGTGTTGCAATGATCTGGTTAGCTTCCTTGGACCTCTAGGAAGCTAATGCAATGCTTATCTTGAGTTGAGAGTGATTGAATCGTGCTGGAGAAGTCAATGTGCAGAGTTCTGCTTTTGAATTTGGAAAATGAGGAAGATGATGTTACAATTGGGAAACAGGGATATGGATGAGTTATATTTGATGTATGGAAGCTTTGAGAATGATTTAGAGAGAAAACATATGAGGGATTTGAGTGTTTGAAGCTTTTGGTCAGAAATGCCAACAATGGAGGTTTGTGTGCAATTCTAAGTTCTAGGGAGTTTGAGGGCTCTTTAATTCATGTCCTTGGATTGTAAATGATGTCTCTATTTATAGGGAAAGGTTTGAGTACTTGAGATGATCAAAATCACATGTTATGGATTTTTCAAATGCATAAAGACAAGTTCCTTCATGATGAAGAAATGAGTGAATCAAGGAACTTAGCCATGCTTTGTAGACTCTTGTGGATTGCTTCTGATATTGAGAGATTTGTTGTGATCTTTAGAACAGATTTCAAGCTTGAAAGAAGAGAGTTGATGGAAAATGAAGCTTTATGCAAATGGAAATGTTTATTTTGCCTTTCTAACCATAAATGGTATCAAGACTTGGAAAAAGCTTCAAATCTTTGCGTAATACACTTAGGGTTTATGTAATTGCTTGATTATGCATAGATTTGGAGAGAACATAGCCTGAAAAGAGAGATCTTGTAGCTTTGGTTGGGGTTTTGGTTGTGTATTCATCATCAAAATGACTTGTAATTTAAGAATGGAATCCCAACTTCTTCTCTTCGATTCTCTTAGCTCACAAATGATCTCTTCAAGTTCTTTGATATTTTGGAAAGCTTGGAACATAATCTACAACTTTCCTTTTTATCATTTTGGCTAAATCAAATTGGAACTATGTGAAAAATGACCAAGAAGTTGGGACAAAAATCTGCCTAAACTAGGTCAAAATTTCACTAAATGTTTAAGAAAAAATGCATGACTTCATAAATTTATAACTCAAAATACAAGCACTTCTATGACTTGATCGGCAAAGTAAAGTTGTAGATTTCATCAAGATCTACAACTTTCATGTTGAAAGTTTTCTTTAAAACATCTTGCATTTTGGTGACAAGGTGTCATGAAGTTATGGAATAATAAGGTTAAAACACTTAGAATTTTTTCTAAGTGTTGAAAAGTTTGACTTTTTATATGACTTTTTGATTTTCTTGATTCTTGATGATCAAGCTTCCTATTTTTGAATGTCTTGATGAATTTTGATCTTTGAGACTCAATGTTGACCAAAAAATCAAAGTTTGACTTTTGGTGTATCAGTTGACTTTTTCATCAGTTCACCAAATTTCATCTATCAATTGTTTGATCTTGAGGAATGATTTGAATCATGACATTAGGTTAAGATAATTTTCTTTAATCCTTGAGACCATGTTTCAAACCAATAATTCATGTATTAGGTCAAAGTCCAAAATCAGTCATTCTCAGTCAAAACCCTAATTTTAACCATTTTGCCCCTTTGATGATTTGAACATTTTTCTTGAGGAATTATGATCCAAACTTGATCAATTGATGAATATGACTTCAAAATGTTGATATTGGTAAAAAATATTGAAGTTTGACTGTAAGTTGACCATAATTGACTTTTTAACCAATATAGCTGATTTTCAATCATCTGATCAATTGACTAAGCAAAGTTGTGATCCAAAACTTGAAACTTGGCATGAGTATTCTTGGAGGTATATAATGAACCATGAAAGTCATTTGAGGCAATAGAAGTCCAATTTTCCTTGTGAAAATCAAAACCCTAATTTGAGGCATCAATGTTTAGAAGGTGAGTTGACCTAGTCAACACTTGTGCAAACTTGAGCTATTGATGCTCTTTGTGAGAAATTTCTTGAGAAAAGAGAGAGAAAAATTTGGGGTACAATAACTTCCTCTGTTCAATCTTCTTAAACTTGAAGAGTTAGATTGACGGGTCTGCCATTCATGTCTTGAAGGTGGAAGATGATTGAACACTAGAGTGCCCAAAAATTTGCGCTTGCTGATACACGAAGTAATGTTGTTGGTTAATGATATCGGGAATGGGTCTAAAGATGCCATTTGGAGAGGTGACAAAGAATTATCAGAGATGGGCTTACAGATTCCATCCAAAGTAACCGTTGATAAAGATTGGAAGAAGTATCAAAAATAAATCTTTGGTCGATTTATACCGAAAAAGTAGATGTCTTTCGCCTGTTTTTAACTGGAAGAAGTAAATCTAAACCAGAAGAGGTCTTCGTCCGTTTGTCTTTAACTGGAAGAAATAAATCTAAACCAGAAGAGGTCTTTGTCCGTCTGTCTTTAACTGGAAGAAACAAATCTAAACCAAAAGAGGTCTTTGTCTGCCTGTCTTTAATTGGAAGGAATAAATCTAAAACCAGAAGAGGTCTTTTGTTTGCCTGTATTTAAATGGAAGAAATGAATCTAAACCAGAAAAGGTCATTTTCCTCCTGTCTTTAACTGGAAGAAACAAATCTAAACCAGAAGAGGTATTTGTCCGCCTGCCTTTAATTGTAAGAAACAAATCTAAACCAGAAGAGGTCTTTGTTCGCTTGTCTTTAACTGGAAGAAACAAATCTAAATCAGAAGAGGTCTTTCGTTCACATGTCTTTAACTGGAAGAAATAAATATAAACCAGAAGAGGTCTTTCATTTGCTTGTCTTTAATTGGAAGAAATGAATCTAAACTAGAAGAGGTCTTTGTCCGTCTGTCTTTAACTGGAAGAAACAAATCTAAACCAGAAGACGTCTTTGTCCGCCTGTCTTTAACTGGAAGAAACAAATCTAAACCTGAAGAGGTCTTTCGTTCACTTGTCTTTAACTGGAAGAAATAAATATAAACCAGAAGAGGTCTTTCGTTTTCCCGTCTTTAACTGGAAGAGATGAATCTAAACCAGAAGAGGTCTTCGTCCGCCTGTATTTAATTGGAAGAAACAAATCTAAACCAGAAGAGGTCTTTGTCCGACTGTCTTTAACTGGAAGAAACAAATCTAAACTAGAAGAGGTCTTTTGTTCATTGATTGAATTTTTTTTTTCTAAAAAGGAAAAGGATTAGTTGTATGTAGATGCATGTATTGCATAATGATGTTCTCAAAATAAATGAGACTGTGCTGTATGCATTTTGTCATGTATATGATATGATGTATGGGAAAATAAATGTATCTTTGTTTGGGAAGTTTTGGGAAGCAAAATCCCGGACTACCGCTATGATGTATATGCTATGATGTATGGGAATATAAATCCCTAACTACTGCTGGAGAGTTTTGGGAAGCTAAATCCTGGACTACCGCTAGATATGAAGAGTATGTGCATAATATGGTGGGAGAACTGACTTGGATGTTTTGTGTTTTATCGCAATTGTTGCAGATAGCAAGAGTCGTCACCGATTTTTCTTTTATCCAAAATAGGAAAGGGTGAAAAGAACAGGAAAGACCTTTTGAGATTTTCTTGAGTTCAAGGGGTAGGTTATGAAAAGGGAAGGTGTTATCATCCTTTTTATCCGTAGTTATCTACGAGCTCTTAGTTGCTAGCTCACTTTGAAATGCTTTGTTTGAAATGTGTTTGTGATTTGTTTTTGAATGTATTTTTGAAAAGTGCCTTCGTTTAGGTGAACTTTGTAATGATTCTTGTCTCTATAAGAATGTATACAAAGTGTTGAATTTTGAAAATATTTCAATTGAAAGTGTTGGTGTGTTTGAAAGATGGTTATGAGCAAAAAAAAAAGACTTGTATGATAGATATAAAAAAACACATTAGATCTGAATAATTTATAAATTGAAAGAGATATCAATAATAATCAAATGAATGGATAAAAATATTTTAAAAAAAAGGATACATTTTTTTTAATATGATAAATTCAATCATAACCGATAGTGGATGAGAAGTTCAAAACAAACAAAAAATAACTATCACGAAAACTACTGAATAGAATGAAAAAATATTTGTATAGCTAGACTAAATTAATGTTTTGTAATTGATTATAAAAGATAGATCCGTATTATACATATTAGTGATATTATTTAAGGTCCTCACATTAGTATATATGATACATTAGTATAGTGTAGCTTTATGTTAATAGCTGACAAGTGTCTATTGGTTGTTGTGTTATTAAGTAATATAATTAACTTAGTTACAATTAGTTAGTTGGTAATTAATTAAAATTTTATTGTCTACTTAAATAGCTAAGTGTAATCTATATTCACCAATCAATAAAATTTTATCTTTTCCATTCTTTGAACTCTTTGTTCTCTATCTTCATTGAGTGAAGAATACAGAAGTTGTAGCTATGCTAACATGGTATTATTCGTGTATTCGATCACCTGTGCTTCCCTCGCGACCGATCTTTGATACAACTCAGCTTATTCGCTTTCCTTCATTCTCTGTACATAGCAATTCTCGTATGAACTCAAGATCTATCAATAGAGTTTGATGAAAATCAAGAATCGTTCGCAAAGATCCTCTCCATTCTCAGGATATCTCAATAGGCTTTGGAGCTAGTAAATCAACCAGTTCTTTCGGACCCAAACTATTGATAAAGCTGTAAGAAAACAACTATTTTATCTGGAATCAACAAATTGAAGGTGTGATTCTTGCGTAGAAGATGCATAAGTTTGTGGTGAATCCGCAAATTCCATAGAAATTCAAGTCTGTTCAAAATCGCATCACTGGTACAATCTCAGAAGAGTATGAAACCTGGATTGTGCAAGATCAACAAGTTGTATTCATTATCAACTATTTATGAAACTGTAAATCAATATACTTTTCTAACGATACAATGTTATAACTTTGAGCATTTTAATTATTTAATGTATAGTTTTTATTTATTAATTTAAAATTTGCATCGGTATTAATATTTTTCATGATGTTTATCAACTATAGAAAACTATTTTTAACTAAATCATAACTTATTATATTTTAAAACACTAAATTAAAACTATTATTTTAATTTACATTTTTTTACTATAAATAATTCAATTTAAATATTAAGAAAAATATATTTATTTAAAATTTGAATAAATTGTTTTTTTCTAATATGAAAGTATATGAAACGGGAAAAATAAGTTACTGATCAAAATATTGAATAATAACGAGAATGAATTTACTAATAATTTAAATATTTATAAATAATTCCAAAACAAAAATAATATTTATATATATGAAAAATAATATATATTGTTGATTCAAATATTTTTATATTCGAAAAATTTTATAAATACTAATACTGATTTATTATCTCTTTTAAAAATAATAAACTCTTATAACTAGACAAATTTATCTTTTTCTTTTCATTTCTTTTTTATTACATTTTAAAAATACATACACATACGTAAGCATAATTAACTCAAAAAATTAATTATGATATTTGTATATATATATATATATATATATATATATATATATATATATATATATATATATATATATATATATATATATATATATATATATATATATATATATATATATATATATATATATATATATATATATATATATATATATATATATATATATATATATATATATATATATATATATATATATATATATATATATATATATATATATATATATATATATATATATATATATATATATATATATATATATATATGTAATTGACACCTGTCAGATTATCATAGAGAAATATAATATTGCAGGAGATAGTTAACTTATTAATAATGTGATATAACTAATACACAGAATAATTCCAAATTCCTTAATTTAGAAAATGAAAAATTATTTTAAGAGAGAGTGAAAAGGATAAGGTTGATATTGACATTCCTACTCTATATTTGACATTCCTACTCTATATTTGACATTCTTAGGGTTTAACTTTTTTTTTTTACAAAAGCTTTAATCTGTTTATACCAAATTTGACATTGTGACCTGAATTACATATTCCGCTTTAGCTTGAATCTGAAAAGAAAATTTTACCTTACATCCTAACAATTATTTTCCTACCCCTATAATTTATTTAAGTTCATTAAAATATTATAAAATAAATGATTTATATTTCAAAATTAAAAAGTTATGTTTCGAAAAAAATAAAAAATTTCAACAATTTTAGAAGTCTTCAATTAAGTAATCCGGATAACATTAAACAAAACGAGTTCAGGCAACACAAAATAACCGTTGCCTAAAGTGAAAAAATCATTGCCTAAACCTTTTTACACTTCAGATACATCACTTTTGGATATGGGTTTAAGCCGTTGTCTGAACTCAAAAATTAAAAAAAAATTTAAACCACCGAACCACTTTAATAAAGTTGTTCGGTGAGTACTATAGAAACAACCGGAAAAATCACTTTCGAAATCTCGGAGGGAGAATTATGCTTCTTAAATCGGTGTTGTGCTCTTTATCAATTTTTACTCTTTTTTTTTTACAAGATGTCGGTCAAGATTTCAAAAGAAATTACTAGGTTACAAATTAATTTTGTGTGTGTGGGAGGAAAAAAAAAGATACATTGGGTTCTGTGGAATGATGTTAATTTCTAGTTCAACCGATTGATTTAATTTGTTTTTCAATAATTGATTTTGAAACCGTATGAATTGATGGGGTGTGTGACATGAAAATATGATAGGGTGTGTGAAATAAATTAAATATAAATTTTTAACAAAATCAATAAAAAAATTACAAACACAAATTTTTACATTCAATATAAACATTTCATTTATAAGTTTGTCGTTAGCGTCCAAGTTAATGAAATATAATTAAAAATAATTATAGTTATGAAATAAGTACATATATTTTTGTATTAAATATTGATTAAGATATTTAGAAGACCATAATTGTTTTTAAAATTTTACAAAAAAAAAAGTTATCATTGATAATTTTACGAAAAAAAGTTACCATTGATAATTTTAGACTATAATTTATTAAAATATACAAAATATTTAAGAAGATTTGATAGTGTCTCATAAGGTCAAGATATTGTGCTACTCTAGATATTTCTGAATGATAGTGTTGTCCTAAATATTTCTGAATGTTGGTAATGATTTTCGATCATACTTGTGTTGTTTAAGTTGCGACAAAAGTTAGATTATTATATTGTTTTAGATATTTTTGAATAGTAGTGGTAATTCGGAATGTTGGTTTGATTCTAAACCCTTACAAATTATTTAAATATTTGAAATTTTGATTGACAAAGGTAATTTAGATATATTTCAATAATAAGTTTATTTCTAGGTCATTGTCTTTGTATTTCTCCTTTTTACTTAATATATAATTTTAGTTGTATAAAAATATTATTAAATAATTAACTATAATTAAATAAGTATTTATATTTAAAGGTCATTATGTATTTAAGTTATGAATAAATAAAATAAAAAGTTATGAACTCATATTCATGACATGAATAATGAAATAAATAGTATACATAATAAATAAAATAAATAACTATTAAAATATGTAATTTAGATAATAAATTATGATGTATTTTAGATAATGATAATATATTTTTTTTAAAATATTTATTAGTAAGAAAACATTAATAATCTTTCCTTGGTAAAACAATTTACTTAGTGAAAAACTTTGAAAGATTGTTTTCAGATTTTTTTGGTTCGGTCTACACTCTAAAAAAAAAATGAAACCAAATCTCTTATAACACAAAAAAACATAAAAAAATGGTAAAAATAAATTAAAGTTTAAAATAAATTAAGGGATCCATTTATTAAAAACAAACGTTATAATAAATTATATTTACATAAATTATTTAAATTTAATTAAAAATTTTCAAATTTGGGGTTTTGAGGAGAAAAAGTGAAGAGAAATGAGTTATTATAATTTTAATTATATTTACATAATTATCATTTTATTTATTATAAAATATTAAAATCATCTTTCAAAATTTAAGATTAGGTCATGCAAATTCTTTGTTTCTTACATGTATTTTTTTAAGTGGTTAATTTTCTTTTTATCTGCTTTTTAATATTTTATATATATTTTATTTTCTTAAAATATTTTTTTATTTTCTATTTTCATATTTACTTGTATTTTTTCTTTCATTTTTTAATTTTGTTTATATTTTCTTTTCTTTTAAATTTTATTTTAGAATATATTTTTTATATATTTTTTATTTATAAATTTATATTATTTTATAAATGATATATATATATATATATATATATATATATATATATATATATATATATATATATATATATATATATATATATATATATATATATATATATATATATATATATATATATATATATATATATATATATATATATATATATATATATATATGTTAAATGAATTATCAAATTGAAATATTATTAGAAACATATAGTTTTATTTTCTTAAAAAAGTTATAACATAAAAAATTATAAAGATAAAAAAAAGGTAAATTTGTTACTATATTTCTCTCCTTTTATTGTGAATTAAAGATATGCGTAACTAAAAATTTTTGTTTTCTTCTTTCTCGGTTAAATATAAAAATGTAAATTTAAAAGTTGCGTGTAAAAGTAAATTATACACTTGTCATATTTTTATTTGAAAATAGTAAAACCACACGTAAAAAATTATATTTAAATTTTCTCCTTATTATAATCTCTTCTCTATTTCACTTGCAACAAAAAATATTAATTAAATTAAAAAAATTAAAATAATAGTTAAGACTTTTCTACTAAAGTAATAATAATTAGATCTATGGAATGTGACTATAAGTAATTAAAAAAAGTGACACTTAAAACATTAATCTTCATAGAACTCATTAATTAAAAAATAAAACTAGGTTGATAAAACTTAAACATTCAAGAGTGTTGCATTTAAAAAAAAATTTGCGAGGTAGATATAGCCTCTACCAAAAATTATATTCAAAGTTGAGAAATATAGATATATGTAATAAAAATAACCGGCAGAAAACAAAAAATAACAAACCTATGAAAAAATTAAATAAAATTTTAATCTTTTAATATGAATTTAATTATTTATTTTTACAACAAAACTAACACTCATACTAATAACATAAATAAATGTTAGTAGATAGGTCTTTTGATAAAACACTAAAAATAAAAGGTCTCAAGTAAATTGTTGTGAATTCAATGCCAATAACAAAGTATAGAACAAGGGAGGAATAAAGAACAAGGAAGAAGAAGAACACAAGAATTGGTTATAACTGCTATTCTTTACTTTCTCTTAGAAAACAAGATTACAAGTTTACAAGAATAACAAATAACCCTCTCACCCTAAATTAGGATTTGCTGTGATACAATGATGAGAGACTAGTATGCTATTTATAATAAAACCTAACATACTAACTAATGGGCTTTTTCCACAAGGCCCATTATACAAGCTAACTTAACAATCAAGTTAACTTAACAAATTAGGGTTTAAACACTAAAACCTAATTTAACAAGCATCCTTCGACAAATACATGTTAGACCCTTCTTCGACTACAGCATGTACTTCGATCATACTAGAGTTCGATCCAAAATCCCACAAATCTCCACCTTGGACCTAACTCTACAGCATCAAGAGACACTAACTAGCTTTCTTCATGCAGCTTTATCAACTGCATACAGTGGAAAAATTTGCAACTTGGCAATGTTTTGGTGATCATATCAGCGGCATTGTGATCTGTCGAAACCTTCAGCACTTGGACTTCTCCACGCTCGATTACCCCTCTGACGAAATGCAGCCTCACATCTATGTGCTTGGTTCGCTCATGATAGGCTGAGTTCTTCGACAGGTGTATTGCACTTTGACTATCACATTTAACAGTGATACCTTGACCTTGAAGTTTCAGCTCCTTTGCAAAACCTTCAAGCCACAATGCTTCTTTCACAGCTTCAGTTAGGGCAATATATTCTGCTTCAGTAGTTGATAAGGCAACAACCTTCTGAAGAGTTGCTTTACAACTAATTGCTGTACCAAACATAGTGAAAACATATCCAGAAATAGATTTTCTGGAATCCATACAACCTGCATAATCAGAGTCAACATAGCCTTCGACTGCTGCTTTACTATCTTCACCCAAGGCTCCACCATAAATTAAGACTCTGTTCAGAGACCCATTTATGTACCTTAGAATCCACTTTAACGCTTGCCAGTGAGCCTTTCCAGGATTCGCCATGTACCTGCTTACAAGACTTACTGCATATGCTATGTCGGGTCTAGTACAGACCATAGCATACATCAAAGAACCAACTATATTAGCATATGGGATGCTATTCATATAGGTTCTTTCAACATCAGTACTGGGACATTGATCAATACTCAGCTTGAATTGAGGGTTTGTTGGAGTCACAACAGGCTTTGAATTCGACATACCAAACTTGTCAAGAATCTTTCGTAGGTATGCCTCTTGAGATAAGCATAATTTCGACTGCTTTCTATCTCTTCGAATGTCAATTCCAAGAATCCTAGATGCAGCTCCCAGATCCTTCATGTCAAACTCCTTATTGAGTTCAGCCTTCACCCTCATTACATCTTCGACATTGTTGCTTGCTATCAGAATATCATCAACATAAAGCAACAAAATTACAAATGAATTTTCAGGTCGAAATCTGGAGTAAACACAATGGTCGAACTGACTTCTAATGAAACCTATGTGTTCCATGAACTTGTCGAATCTCTTATTCCATTGTCGAGGAGATTGTTTAAGTCCATATAAAGATCTCTTCAGTTTGCACACATAATCTTCTTTCCCCTTTTCGACATACCCTTCAGGTTGCCTCATCAGAATTGTTTCATCTAAGTCACCATACAAGAACGCAGTCTTCACATCCATTTGTTCCAGTTCAAGGTCGAACTGAGCCACCATGGCAAGCAACATTCGAATGGATCTGTGCTTCACAACAGGGGAAAATACATCATTGAAGTCGACACCTTCTTTCTGAGTGAAACCCCTTGCAACTAATCTTGCCTTGTACCTCTTCGACATTACTCCTTCAATTCCTTCCTTAACTTTGAAAATCCACTTACAGCTGACTAACCTTGCCCCAACAGGTTTCTTGATTAGTTCCCAAGTGTGATTATCATGGAGAGATTTCATCTCATCATGCATGGCCTTTAGCCATTCAGTCTTCATTCGACTCCTTATAACTTCCTTATAATCTCTAGGTTCTTCGTCTAGAACTTCACTTGCAGAGATTAAGGCATAAGCTACAAGATCTGCATATCCAAGTCTCTGAGGTGGTTTTATGACTCTTCTTTGCCTATCTCTCGACAATAGGTAGTCATCAACAGTTTCCTCAACATCAACAGAATCTTCTGTTTCTTCTTCGACTTCATCTGGGATACGCATTTCAGCATCAACATGCTCCACCTCAACAGGAATCTCTACCTGTTCCAGCTCTTCGTCAACATCATCAGTTTTCTTTAAAGCCATTTCAGTTTCATTGAAAACTACATCTCGACTGGTGATACACCTCCTGTGACCTGGCTCTAGTCACCATAGCCTATAGGCTTTCACTCCTTCAGGGTATCCCATAAACATGCATTTCAGAGCTCTAGGTTCGACCTTGTCTTGCCTAATGTGAGCATAGGCTACACAGCCAAATACTCTTAGTTTGTCGAGATCTGGTGGATGTCCCGACCAAACTTCTTCAGGTGTCTTCATATCTAACGCTGTCGAAGGACATCTGTTTATCAGATATGCTGCTGTCGAAACAGCCTCAGCCCAAAACACCTTCTTTAATCCCGCACTAGTCAACATGCATCTAACTCTCTCCAAAATAGTTCGATTAAACCTTTCAGCCAAACCATTTTGTTGTGGAGTACCTGCGGTAGTTCTGTGCCTTGCAATACCAGAGGCAACACAAAAGCTGTCGAACGCCTCATTGCAAAACTCAAGGCCATTATCGGTTCTCAACCTCTTTACCTTTCTGCCAGTTTGATTTTCGACAAGAGTCTTCCAACTTTTGAAATTCTCAAAAGTTTCATCCTTAGTCTTCTGGATGAATACCCATAACTTTCTGGAATAGTCATCTACTATGGATAGAAAATACTTTGCTCCTGAATGTGATGGACACCTTGCAGGCCCCCAAAGATCAGCATGGATGTAATCAAGGGATCCATGTGTTCTTTGTTTGCCTTTGTTGAACTTCATTCTACAGGACTTTCCAAGTACACAGGGTTCACAAAACTTCAGCTTTTCGACTTTATCTCCACCAAGCAGATTTTGTTTCCCTAATTCAACCAGACCCCTTTCACTGACATGGCCCAATCTCATGTGCCAAATTTCTGTCTTCGACAAAGGTTTCGTGGATGCAACATTTGTCGAACCACTTACAACTTCAGCCTCAAGGGTATACAAGCCTTGTTTCTTCACGCCTCTCAAGACTTCCTTCGACCCTTTCATGACTCTCAGGATACTTTTCTCTCCTTGAAACACATATCCTTTCTTGTCGAATTCACCAAGAGAAATCAAATTTCTCTTCAAATCAGGTACATACCTGACTTCAGTCAACAATCTTATTGACTCATCATGGAGCTTGAATCTCACAGATCCAACGCCTGCAATCTTGCAAGCTTTGTTGTTTCCCAGCAATACAGATCCACCATCTTGATCACATAATTCCTCGAACAAGTCTTTGTTTGGAGTCATGTGCCAAGTGCATCCAGAATCCATAATCCACTCCTTCGACGAGTTGTTGCTTGAAACCACAAGAACATCAGATGATTCGAAATCATCTTGGACAATAGCTGCATTTCCATTATCCTTACCTCCATGATCTTTCAGGCGTTCAGGGCACACCTTTCTTGTGTGACCTACTTTCTTACAGTGATAGCATCTAATACCAGATGCGTCACCACTATAAGACTTCGACTGATTTTTACCTTTCCTCTCGTCGAATTTTCCTTTAACAGCCAAACCTTCACCAACCGTCGAAGGTTTATGCTCCTTACGTTCGTTCAAGTCCTTAGAGTACAAAGCTGATTGAACTTCTTCAAAGGTCAGGGACTCTCTTCCATACAAGAGGGTTTCTTTGAAGTGAGCATGTGATCTGGGCAAAGTGCACAACAATAACAGCGCTTGATCTTCATCATCAATCTTTACATCAATATTTTCAAGATCAAGAATCAGTTTGTTGAACATATCCAACTGCTCAGCTAACACTTTGTCTTCAATCATCTTGAATGAATACAAAGCTTGCTTCAGGTAGAGTCGATTTACCAGAGATTTGGTCATATACAAACTTTCAAGTTTCACCCATAACCCTGATGCCGTCGTCTCCTTTGATACCTGTCGAAGAACCTTGTCACCAAGGCTCAACAGAATTGCGCTGTGTGCTTTCTCGATCATGGCCGTCTTCTCTCTTTCTGTTAGCGCAGCGTCCATCGCCGTCGCTCCCTTCAACGCTTCCAAACAACCCTGCTGAACCAGTAGGGCTTTCATCTTCAAGCGCCATAGACCGAAATCATTCACTCCGGTGAACTTTTCAATCTCATACTTTGTTGAAGGCATCTTCTCCATGCTCACCGCACCAATTTGTTGTGAATTCAATGCCAATAACAAAGTATAGAACAAGGGAGGAATAAAGAACAAGGAAGAAGAAGAACACAAGAATTGGTTATAACTGCTATTCTTTACTTTCTCTTAGAAAACAAGATTACAAGTTTACAAGAATAACAAATAACCCTCTCACCCTAAATTAGGATTTGCTGTGATACAATGATGAGAGACTAGTATGCTATTTATAATAAAACCTAACATACTAACTAATGGGCTTTTTCCACAAGGCCCATTATACAAGCTAACTTAACAATCAAGCTAACTTAACAAATTAGGGTTTAAACACTAAAACCTAATTTAACAAGCATCCTTCGATAAATACATGCTAGACCCTTCTTCGACTACAGCATGTACTTCGATCATACTAGAGTTCGATCCAAAATCCCACATAAATATATTAAAAAAACACAAAAACATAAATACAAACAATAAGAAGAATAAAGACCATAGTATTATGACATGAAGTACCATATTATTTTCATGATATAAAAATATTTTGTAAATTTGATGAACACATTCACATTATTCATTCCAGAACAATGACTTGTAAAATAAAGAAAATATTATATTCTTGATGTAAAAGTATTTTGTAAATTTGATGAGTTTATTCACACCACTCATATCAAAAAAAAAAGACTTGTATGATAGATATAAAAAAACACATTAATCTGAATAATTTATAAATTGAAAGAAATATCAATAATAATCAAATGAATGGATAAGAATATGTAAAAAAAGGATATTTTTTTTAATATGATAAATTCAATCATAACCGATAATGGATGAGAAGTTCAAAACAAACAAAAAATAACTATCACGAAAACTACTGAATAGAATGAAAAAAATATTTGTATAGCTAGACTAAATTAATGTTTTGTAATTGATTATAAAAGTAGATCTGTATTATACATATTAGTGATATTATGTAAGGTCCTCACATTAGTATATATGATACATTAGTATAGTGTAGCTTTATGTTAATAGATGACAAGTGTCTATTGGTTGTTGTGTTATTAAGTAATATAATTAAGTTAGTTACAGTTAGTTAGCTAGTAATTAATTACAATTTTACTGTCTGCTTAAATAGCTAAGTGTAATCTACATTCACCAATCAATGAAATTTTATCTTTTCCATTCTTTGAACTCTTTATTCTCTATCTTCACTGAGTGAAGAATACAGAAGTTGTAGCTATGCTAACATGGTATTATTCGTGTATTCGATCACCTGTGCTTCTCTCACGATCGATATCTGATTCAACTCACCTTCTTCGCTTTCCTTCATTCTCTGTACACAGCAATTCTCGTCTGAACATAAGATCTATCAATAGAGTTTGATGAAAATCAAGAATCATTCGTCAAAGATCCTCTCCATTCTCAGGATATCTCAATAGGCTTTGGAGCTAGTAAATCAATCAGTTCTTTCAGACCCAAACTATTGATAAAGCTGTAATAAAACAACTATTTTATCTGGAATCAACAAATTAAAGGTGTGATTCTTGCGTAGAAGATGCATAAGCTTGTGGTGAATCCGCAAATTCCACAGAAATTCAAGTCTGTTCAAAATCGCATCGCTGGTACAATCTCAAAAGAGTATGAAACCTAGATTATGCAAGATCAACAAGTTGTATTCATTATCAACTATTTATGAAACTATAAATCAAAATACTTTTCTAATGATACAATGTTATAACTTTGAGAATTTTAATTATTTAATATATAATTTTTATTTATTAATTTAAAATTTGCATCGATATTAATATTTTTGATGATGTTTATCAACTATAGAAAACAAGTATTAACTAAATCATAACTTATTATATTTTAAAACACTAAATTAAAATAATTACTTTAATTTGCATTTTCTTATTATAAATAATTCAATTTAAGTATTAGGAAAAATATATTTATTTAAAATTTAAATAAATTTTTTTTCTCTAATATGAAAATCTATGAAACGGGAAAAATAAGTTACTGATAAAAATATTGAATAATAACGAGAATGAATTTACTAATAACTTAAATATTTATAAATAATTCCAAAACAAAAATAATATTTATATATATGAAAAATAATATATATTAATGATTCAAATACTTTTATATACGAAAAAATTTATAAATACTAATACTAATTTATTATCTCTTTTAAAAATAATAAACTCTTATAACTAGACATATTTATCTTTTTTGTCATTTATTTTTTATTACAATTTAAAAATGCATACACATACGTAAGCACAATTAAGTCATAGAATTAATTATGATATATATATATATATATATATATATATATATATATATATATATATATATATATATATATATATATATATATATATATATATATATATATATATATATATATATATATATATATATATATATATATATATATATATATATATATATATATATATATATATATATATATATATATATATATATATATATATATATATATATATATATATATATATATATATATATATATAATTGACACGTGTCAGGTTCTCATAAAGAAATATAATATTACAGGAGACAATTAACTTATCAATAATATGATATAACTATTTTATAATCAGTTCATTCAATGGATTTTTGTCCAAAAAAAAAAATTTCTATGGATTTGATTTATGAATACATAGAATAATTTCAAATTCCTTAATTTAGAGAATGAAAAATTATTTTAAGAGAGAATGAAAAGTATAAGGTTGATATACTCATTCCTACTCTATATTTGACATTCTTAGGGTTTAACATTTTTTTTTTTTACAATAGCTTTACTCTGTTTATACCAAATTTGACATTGTGACCGGAATCACATATTCCGCTTTAGCTTGAATTCGAAAAGAAAATTTTACCTCACATCCTAACAATTATTTTCCTACCCCTATAATTCTTTAATTTCATTAAAATATTCTAAAATAAATGATTTATATTTGAAAATTAAAAAGTTATGTTTCGAAAAAAATAAAAAAATTTCAACAATTTTGGAAGACTTTAATTAAGTAATCCGAATAACATTAAACAAAACGAGTTCAGGCAACACAAAATAACCGTTGCCTAAAGTGACAAAACCATTGCCTAAACCTTTTTACACTTCAAATACATCACTTTTGGCCACAGGTTTAAGCCATTGTCTGAACTTAAAAATTAAAAAAAAAACATATTTAAACCACTGAAACACTTTAATAATGTTGTCCGGTGAGTACTATAGAAACAACCATAAAAATCTCTTTCGAAATCTCGGAGGGAGAATTATGCTTCTTAAATCGGTGTTGTGCTGTTTATCAATTTTTACTCTTTCTTTTTACAAGATGCCGGTCAAGATTTCAAAAGAAATTACTAGGTTACAAAGTAATTTCTTGTGTGTGTGGGAGGGGGAGGAAAAAACAGGATACATTGGGTTCGGTGGAACGATGTTTGTTTTCCTATTGAAAAATGGGGGTTAGGTCTCAAGAGGATTAAAGAATTCAATTGGCCGTTACTCAACAAATGGAGATGGAGGGTTCTTTAAGGTTTGGATTCTTTGTGGTATAAAGTTTTGATAGCTCGTTATGATGATATTTGTTTTCAGGTTGTAAATGATAGAAGTTCTAACAAGCATTGTGTTTCCACTTCGTCTTGGTGGAAGGACTTGATAACTTGTGATATGAAGAAGTATAAGGATGTTTTTGTTAACCAATGTAAGTTTGATGTAAGAAGAGGTTTTACCACTTCCTTTTGGCAAACAAAATGGTTACTGGACTAAATTTTATTATCTCTTTTCTAGCGGTTTTTGCAACATTCAAGCTCCAATCAGTTGCGATGGTGGGAATGGGGAGTTGGGACGGTCTTGCTTGGACCTGGGGCGATTTCGACCTGCCCAGTTCTTTTCGGCAGCGGCCTGCTTTTGCAGATGAACTGCTTTTGTTGCAAACTGTTCTGGCCGGAAATGGTTGTACTGTAACAAGGAGAAACCAAATTTTATGGAGTTTAGAAGAGGATTTCTTGTATTTGGCCAAGTCTTGTTACTCTCTTTATGCTGGAACATTTATTCCTTTTGGCCCCAGTCACTTCTTTAACAAAATTTTACATCTTTTTGGAAAGTGGAGGTTCCGCATAAGATTAAGGCTTTCGGTTGGAGTACTCTAATCAATAGACTTCCGACGAAAGATCTTCTGAAGATTAGAGGTATCATCTTCACTAATAATTTCTTATGTGCTTTATGTGGAATTGAGGAGGAAACTTTAGTTCATTATAGTTTGTTATGTCTGATTTTTATGTTGGTGGGGGGGAAGACGAGGGAGTGGTTCGGATTTTCGAATTCTTCGGAGGATAGTTTAAGAGGTAGTTTCATGAGTTGGTTCAATTATTGCATGTTCAAGAAAGTGAAAAAGTCTAAAGCGGGTTGCATTTGGTTGACGATTACTTAGAATATTTGGTTGCTAAGGAACTGTATAATTTTTCGTAACGATGTTTGGAATATCCTTGATGTCGTGTGGAACATCAAGCGATGGTTTGGAGATGGTCTTTGATAGGTGAAATTACTCACCCTAAATGTAATTTTTACAAGTTTAACAAAGATCCTTTGTTTTACTTATCTTAATTTCAATTTAATTTGTAATTTTCCTTTTGGCCGAGTTTTATCTCGTGCTTTTGTTGTAATCAGGTTTGAGAACCCTTAGTCCTCGTTTGCTAATATATATTGATTACTAAAAAATGATTTATAACAAAGATGAAAATAGATGATTTATATTGTTTGGATTTGACTACTACAAATACAAGAAAGAAGAAATATAATCAATAGATCTGGTGTATTGAAAACTACTCCTTATCCTATTTAGTTTCTTCATAAAAAATAAGTAAATTACAGTCTAATGTTAGGAACCGGTTAAACCTTTGGTTTTCCCTCTTATTTATTCTCGGTTTCCCAGTTTGTATACAAATTTTAGTATTGTTTGGTTTTCAAAATTTGTTCAGCCAGATATGACTTTAATTCCTAGTTCAACCGATCGAATCGATTGATTTAATTCGTTTTTCAATAATTGATTTTGAAACAGTACGACTTGATGGGGGTGTGTGACATGAAAATCTGACGGGGTGTGTGAAATAAGTTTGTGGTGAATCCGTAAATTCCACAGAAATTCAAGTCTGTTCAAAATCGCATCGCTAGTACAATCTCAAAAGAGTATGAAACCTGATTGTGCAAGATCAACAAGTTTTATTCATTATCAACTATTTATGAAACTGTAAATCAATATACTTTTCTAACGATACAATGTTATAACTTTGAGCATTTTAATTATTTAATATATAATTTTTATTCATTAATTTAAAATTTGCATCAGTATTAATATTTTTGATGATGTTTATCAACTATAGAAAACAATTTTTAACTAAATCATAACTTATTATATTTTAAAACACTAAATTAAAACAACTATTTTAATTTACATTTTTTTTATAAATAATTCAATTTAAATATTATGAAAAATATATTTACTTAAAGTTTAAATAAATTGTTTTTTCTAATATGAAAATATATGAAACGAGAAAAATAAGTTACTGATCAAAATATTGAATAATAACGAGAATGGATATACTAAAAACTTAAATATTTATAAATAATTCCAAAACAAAAATAATATTTATATATATGAAAAATAATATATATATTTTTTATTCAACTATTTTTGTATATGAAAAAATTTATAAATACTAATATTGATTTATTATCTCTTTTAAGAATAATAAACTCTTATAACTAGACAATTTTATCTTCTATTTTTTCATTTCTTTTTTATTAGTTTTTAAAAATACATACACATACGTAAGCATAATTAACTCATAAAATTAGTTATGATATTTGTATATATATGTAATTGACATCTGTCAGGTTATCATAGAGAAATATAATATTGTAGGAGACAGTTAACTTATCAATAACGTGATATAACTATTTTGTAATCAATTCATTCAATTAGAATTCAATGGATTTTTGTCAAAAAAAAAATTCTATGGATTTGATTTATGAATACATAGAATAATTTCAAATTTCTTAATTTAGAGAATGAAAAATTATTTTAAGAGAGAATGAAAAGGATAAGGTTGATATACTCATTCCTACTCTATATTTGACATTCCTACTCTATATTTGACATTCTTAGGGTTTAACTTCTTTTTTTATTTTTACAAAAGCTTTAATCTGTTTATATCAAATTTGACATTGTGACCCGAATCACATACTCCGCTTTAGTTTTAATTCGAAAAGAAAATTTTACCTTACATCCTAAAAATTATTTTCCTACCCCTACAATTCATTTAATTTCATTAAAATATTAAAAAATAAATGATTTTATATTTGAAAATTAAAAAGTTATGTTTCGAAAAAAACAAAAAATTTCAACAATTTTGGAAGACTTTAATTAAGTAATCCGAATAACATTAAACAAAACGAGTTGAGGAAACACAAAATAACTGTTGCCTAAAGTGAAAAAACTAGTGCGTAAACCTTTTTACACTTCAAATATATCACTTTTGTCCATGGTTTTGAGCCGTTGTCTGAACTCAAAAGTTAAAAAAATTATTTAAACCACCGAAACAATTTAATAAAGTTGTCCGGTGAGTATTAAAGAAACAACCAGAAAAATCTCTTTCGAAATCTCGGAGGGAGAATTATGCTTCTTAAATCGGTGTTGTGCTGTTTATCAATTTTTACTCTTTCTTTTTACAAGATGCTGGTCAAGATTTCAAAAGAAATTACTAGGTTACAAATTAATTTCTTGTGTGTGTGGGGAGGGAAAAAAAGGATACATTGGGTTCAGTGGAATGATGTTTGTTTCCTATTGAAAAATGGCGGTTAGGTCTCAAGAGGATTAAAGAATTCAATTTGGCGTTACTTAACAAATGGATATGGAGGGTTCTTTAAGGTTTGGATTCTTTGTGGTATAATGTTTTGATAGCTCGTTATGATGATATTTGTTTTCAGGTTGGAATTGATAGAAGCTCTAACAAGCATTGCGTTTCCACTTCGTCTTGGTGGAAGGACTTGATAACTTGTGATAGGAAGAAGTATAAGGATGTTTTTGTTAACCAATGTAAGTTTGGTGTGAGAAGAGGTTTTACCACTTCCTTTTGGCATACAAAATGGTTACTGGACTAAATTTTATTATCTTTTTTCCAGCGGTTTTTGCGGAATCCAAGCTCCAATCGGTTGTGGTGGTGGGAATGGGGAGTTGGGACGATTTTACTTGGACCTGGGCGATTTCAGCCTGCCCAGTTCTTTTCGGCAGCGGTCTGCTATTGCAGATGAGCTGCTTTTGCTGCAAACTGTTCTGGCCTGAAATGTTTGTACTGCGATGGGGAGAGACCACATTTTATGGAATTTAGAAGATGATTTCTTGTATTCGGTCAGGTCTTGTTACTCTCTTTATGGTGGAACATATATTTCTTTTATCCCCAGTCACTTCTTTAACAAAATTTTACATCTTTTTGGAAAGTGGAGGTTCCGCATAAGATCAAGGCTTTCGGTTGGAGAACTCTAATCAATAGACTTCTGATGAAGGATCTTCTGAAGATTAGAGGTATCATCTTTACTAATAATTCCTTATGTGCTTTATGTGGAATTGAGGAGGAAACTTTAGTTCATTATTGTTTGTTATGTCTGATTGTTATGTTGGTGTGGGGGAAGATGAGGGAGTGGTTCGGATTTTCGAATTCTTCGGAGGATAGTTTAAGAGGTAGTTTCATGAGTTGGTTCAATTATTGTGTGTTCAAGAAAGTGAAAAATTCTAAAGAGGGTTGCATTTGGTTGGTGATTACTTAGAATCTTTGGTTGCTAAGGAACAATATAATTTTTTGTAACGATGTTTTGAATATCCTTAATGTCGTGTGGAATATCAAGTGATGGTTTGGAGATGGTCTTTGATCGGTGAAATTACTCACCCCAATTGTAATTTTTACGAGTTTAACAAAGATCCTTTGTTTTACATATCTTAATTTCAATTTGGTTATTAATTTTCCTTTTGGCCGAGTTTTATCTCGTGCTTTTGTTGTAATCAGGTTTGAGAATCCTTATTTCTCGTTTGCTAATATATATTGATTACTAAAAAAATGATTTATAACAAAGATGAAAAGAAATGATTTATCATGTTTGGATTTGACTACTACAAATACAAGAAAGAAGAAATATAATAAATAGATTTGGTGTATTGAAAACTACTCCTTATCCTATTTAGTTTCTTCGTAATAAATAAGTAAATTACGGTCTAATGTTAGGAACCGGTTAAACCTTTGGTTTTCCCTCTTATTTATTCTCGGTTTCCCAGTTTGTATACAAATTTTAGTATTGTTTGGTTTTTAAAACTTGTTCGGCCAGATATGACTTTAATTCCTAGTTAACTGATCGAATCGATTGATTTAATTCGCTTTTCAATAATTGATTTTAAAGCAGTATGAATTGATGGGGGTGTGTGACATGAAAATCTAACGGGGTGTGTGACATGAAAATCTGATGGGGTATGTGAAATAAATTAAATATAAATTTTTAATTAAAATAAATATAAAATTTTCAAACACAAATTTTTACATTCAATATAAACATTTCATTTATAAGTTTGTCGTTAATGTCCAAGTTAATGAAATATAATTAAAAATAATTATAGTTATGAAATAAGTACATATATTTTTGTATTAAATATTGATTAAGATATTCAAAATATCATAATTGTTTTTAAATTTTTACAAAAAAAAGTTATCATTGATAATTTTACGAAAAAAAGTTACCATTGATAATTTTAGACAATATTTTATTAAAATATACAAAATACTTAAGAAGATTTTATAGTGTCTCATAAGGTCAAGATATTGTGTTGCTCTAGATATTTCTGAATGATAGTGTTGTCCTAAATATTTCTGAATGGTGGTAATGGTTTCCAATCATGTTTGTGTTGTTTAAGTTGCAACGAAAGCTAGATTGTTGTATTTGTGATACGGCGGCAGAACCGACTGTTTAATACTGGTTTGCATTTTGCGTTTTTTGTTCGCAAAATGTCGCAGTAAGCAAGAGTCGCCATTGACTTTTATTTTATCCAATCAGGAAAAGGAAAAAGAACAGAAAAAACCTTTTTCGAGAATATTCTGAGTACGGGGGGTAGATTATAGAAAGGGAAGGTGTTAGCACCCTTTCTATCCATAGTTATCTACGGGCTCTTAGGTACTTTCTCATTTTTCAAATTGCTTGTGTGTGTTTGTCTTGAAAATGTTTTACTTCGTGATAACCCTTGTATCAGTCCTCAAGGATGTGACGAAGTTTATTTTCAAAATTGGTTTTCGAAAAGTGTTTGTGTGAAAAGTTTTCATTGAGCCAGTACTTAAGATTCTACCTACTCGAAAAAAGATTGTTTGTTCCTGTTTCCTTTAGACAACGCTATCCTACTATTAAGGAGTAGGTAGCACTGTTGTTGGAGTTATAAGGGACGTCCGAAAGAGACAAATACAATCACTAAAGCAATAGTTAGAAAACCTTAGTAGTAACCCTAGAGTCTTAAGATCTTTCCGAGGCAACGTTTCTGAGGCAACATTTCTGAGACAACATTCGAATGGGACATTTGATCTTTTAGACAGGAGGGCGACCACTAAAACTTCCTATGCTTAATGACTGTTTACCGAAGGCAACCGTAGTGAGGCAAACCCTAGGAGTGAACATGTGCACATGAACTTTTTCAGTTATGTAGTCTTTGCACATTAGGTGATCTACCGTTTTAAATTTCAAGCATTCTTTTCATACAATCCTATTAGCCATGCATCTAGACAGTTAAAGATTGTGAGAATTTAAAGTGCGAAAAATAAACCTAGCTATTACAAGGCTTCGGGGAGGGGGATTAATTACATAACCAAAAATGGGGAAAATCGGTAAGTAAAACCCTAGTTTTAACTATTACAAACCCTGAGCAGTTACAAAATAATGACAAAATAATTAACAAGCGCGCGACAAACTAAAAGTGAGGATGATTGAAATAATCTAAAACTTCTAATTGAGAAAAAAATGTTTTTGTATTTTATTTGATAAAATATTTAATTGCAAATTAATTAAACCTAATTTCTAATTGTTTTTAATTATGAAAGAAATTAAATTAACCTAATTTTCTAATTAACCTAATTAATTAAAGGAATAAATATTTATGAGAAAAAAATGATTTTTGATGTATTTTTTAAAGAAAATTAATTAAATTATGTACAACTAAAATCCTAATTCTAATCATTTTTCAATTATAAAAAAAAGATTGAATTACCCTAAATTAATTAAACTAATTAATTAAAAATATTTATTAAAAAAAGATTTTTGTGATTTTTGATTTGTTAATTTAATAAAAATAATTTTTGTATTAATTAAAAAAGGAAAATAATTAAAGAAAAGAAATTAAAAGAGATAAAAAATAACCAAATGGGTCTGTGTTGTTAGCAATTCTGGAGGGTGGGAATCTGAATTTTCAAGCCCATTAAGCTCCAAGCCCAGTCAACCACGCTGGATCCCGTGCAAGCGTTGACTTGAGGTGTACCAAGGACATTAAGGGGAGAAGCGTTAGATCTGGCTAGCAGTGCATCCAGTGGTTGGGCGTTGAGGTTACATGGAAGGCGTGTGAGGGAGTGGAGCACTGGATCTGTTGCAAGAAAAGAAAATAAATAAAGCGCTGGGACCTGGGATCGAACTCAGGTCCTCACGCCTTGTACCAATGCTACGCTGCCAACTGAGCCATTATTGTTAGTTGTTAATACAATAGTAATAATTCATAATATACAAAATAACTCCTATGCCCTGAAACAAGCCAAACGCGCGCGCTGCATTCAAATATACCAATAGGGTGGTGAAAAATCACCTTCTTCTACCTCCAGCCCGTCGTTTTAGATAAATAAACTATACCTACAGACGTTGTCCGTTGCTAAAAACTTGTGTCATTCAAATATTTAGTACAAGCATGATAAATCTATTGTGATGGTACCAATCAACTCGTCTTGGTCTCACGAGTATCATGATACCTCATTCATGGCCCAATTTTCCCTGTATCAGAAATCCCTAAATCGTGATCTTAAACCCTAACAATGGTGAATATAGATTCCTACACTGTTAGTACAATTAAGTGATACAGAAAGCTTGCAAACACAATTATGAACAAAAATATTTGGATAGAATGGATTTATCATGCGTAAAACATAGAAATCGAATTTGAGTTCGGGAGGCAAACTGTGATGTGTCTAGGCGATGATTCTTGACGTTTTGAAGGCTGTAAATGATGTTGTTGGCTTCAGGAGATGGCCAGGAAGTAATTAGCAGCGTTGGAATGGTCTAAATTGATCTCTAAATGCAAAAAATGATCCAGCATTTTTTGTCACTTTTTTAGAACTTTGTTTTGTGTTTTCACGACTGCTAACCCTCCTCTTTTGATCTGCAATTGTTGTGTACATAAAGTAGATTGAATTAGGTTAATAAAATTGGTATGAATCTTGAGAAATAATGGAAATTGGATTTGATTTGCTTCATGTATGATATCTTTCTAAAACAAGCTTCAATCCAATCTTGTCCAACCCTAATGAGTCTTGCACGAATTGATCATCTTGCTAGCTGTCCATAGACTCCAAATGTGCACAAAAATCCCAAGATTTGATTTGTTTTCATTATTTTACCATTTAATTTGATTTATTTTGATTTAAATGAATAAAAAAAAAAGAAGATAAAAGTAATAAAATAATAGGTGGAAAAGCTCAGGGTTCGTGGGTCCTATTAGAAACATGTTTCAAGCAAGAAAACATGGGCCCCTTTGGAAAAAATGCAAATTTGATCAATGTTGACTTTTGACAATTTTCCAAAAATTGCCAACTTTGACAATGCACAACTCTCTCAATTTTGACCCTGCGAGGGTGTTCTTAGACTTTTTAGAAAGATTAGGATGTCCCATAAACGACCCTTTTTGTTTCATCTTAGTTGGATCTTCCATGTTCATGTATGGAGCTTTGACCCAAAAGGTGTTTTTGTTGACTTTTCAAAAGGACCTATAATGTAGAAATTCATATCTTTTGATGAGTGCATATTTTGAACTTGTGGGATGAATATGATTTGTAGGGAATTGCATCCTCTTCAAAATGAGCCTTGGATGGAAAATTTCTTATAAAGTATGAAGAAGTTATGCTTAGTCAAAGTTGGGTTGACTTTTCCTGCAAAACCCTAATTTAGCAACTTTTGGGTTTTTGATTAATTTGGAGCATTCCTTGGGGAATCATGGTCAACCCTTAATAAAATGATGAAAGTCACTTCAAAATGTTGATGTTGACCAAAAATCTTGAATTTTAACTGTATGTGGGTCACAATTGACTTTTGACCTAATACAGTCGATTCTCAAGCATCTGAGCAGTTGGTTGAGCAAACTTCTTATGCAAGGCATGAAACTTGACATGTAGGGTCTTGAGAACATATTAAGACCATGGAGATCATATGAGGCCTTTTTGGTTCTCCTACCTTGATGAAAATAGAAACCCTAATTGCTTGTCTGGTCAACTCTTGGGCAACCTTGAGCAAATTGAGAATCTTAATGGACATGTATTGAGTAAAATGAAAGGGAAAATTTTGGGGTACAACATCTTCCCCTGTTCAATCTTCTTAAACCTGAGGATGTAGATGGGCTGCTCTGCCTTTCGTGATCTGAAGGTGGAAGATGATTAAACACTAGAGTGCCGAGAAATTTTCACTCGCATGAAGTGGCACTTGATTTGTGATATCAGGAATGGGCTTACAGATTCCATTTGGAGGTTGATAATGGAAGATTGCGGGAGATGTGCTTAAAGATTCCATCCTGGATGCGACAGAGAATTGTCGGAGATGGGTTTAAAGATGCCATCTAGAGAATGTGGATTTCCTGAGATATTCCTTTGACGGGAGTCTCTGCTCCTGTCGTTGAGGAGGAATCTGCTGAGGAATGTTGGTATATGTCTTGGGAGAAATAGAATTTTAGGAGATTTATTTGTCCGTTACTCTACTGGGGAAATGCGAAACCAATCGTGTTTGATTAGGTCCAGTTCTTACAGTGTTGTGGACTGCTGTTTGGAGATAAGAGGGAAGGAACCTGGATAGTAAGGTTATGAGAAGGAACCTGGATAGCAGGGTTGCTTCAAAATTAAATCCTGGATAGTAGGGCTGTGAGAAGGAACCTGGATAGTAGGGTTACTTAGACATGAAAGCCTGGATAGTAGGGCTGTGAGAAGGAACCTGGATTATAGGGTTACTTCGACATGAAAACCTGGATAGTAGGGCTGTAAGAAGGAACCTGGATAGTAAGGTTACTTCGATATAAAAGCCTGGATAGTAGGGCTGTGAGAAGGAACCTGGATAGTAGGGTTACTTAGATATGGGAGCCTAGATAACAGGGCTATGAGAAGGAACCTGGATAGTAGGGTTACTTCGATATGGAAGCCTGGATAGTAGGGTTGTGAGAAGGAACCTGGATAGTAGGGTTACTTCGATATGAGAGCCTGGATAGTAGGGCTGTGAGAAGGAACCTGGGTAGGGTTGCTTTGTGATAAGTTCGTGTAAAACTTCAGAACGAACCGGGGTAAGGTTATAAGTTTGTGTAAAACTTCAGGATGAACCGGGGTAAGGTTACTTTGAGATAAGTTTGTATAAAACTTCAGAATGTACCGGGGTAAGGTTACTTCGATATGATAATGTAGATTAGTTGACCCATTTTATTTCGGGAACTGAGTTTCCATTAGTTATCTGTAGATGTGATCTGTATAACTGCTGGATTCGTTGAAGCTAATCGTATTTTCCTGCAAAAGATATTAAGGTTAGTTGTATGCAATGCATGAAATGCAAGGTGAGATGATGTTCTCAAAATAAATGAGATTATGCTGTATATGATATGTATGCGTATGTCATGATGTATGTTCATGAAATGCTGTCGGGGTATGCTCGCGTCTGGGAAAATAAATCCCTGACGATTGTTGGAGATTTGTGAATATCTTGTCGGGAAGAGATGCTGGAGAATAACTCTGCGGGGCCAGAATTTGGGGGAAGAGATACTCTGTTGGCAGACCTGCTGATCTGGAGGAACAAACTTAGCTGGTGATGAAATTCTGTTGCTGGAGCTGATGAGCTCTGTTGGAGATTGAGCTTCTGTATCTGTAGAAATGAACTCCGCTTGGGGGATGAAATTTATTGACTCGCCCGCGATTACGAACCTTGGCTAGGGATAATTATGTACTATTTTGAGAAAGCTGACATCAATGCCTTTGGATACCTCTACTCTGTGGGGAGTGTATGTACCAACAATTATGTTCCCAAGCTGGCTCTATCTCGATACCTACTGGGCAGAGGAACTGTAGGGTTTGGCACTTCTTGTTTTTTCCTGTTTCTGGAATTACGAGTAATTGTCTTTTGTTTCTTATATAAATATTTATGAGCAACAATCATTTTCAAATGCATATATAAAAATGATCCAATAAGATATAGTGATACGCTTTAATCCCTAACTTTTTCCTGGATTGCCCTTTCGGGTTTTCAATCCACCAGGATACCCTTTTTTTCCCAAGCCTCCCTTTCGGGTTTTCGACTTTCCGGGTGTACAGATTTTCATTTTCATCCCTTACTTTTTCCCGAACCCTTTTGGTTCGCCGGGAAGCCCTTATTTTTTCCTAGGCCAGTCGACCTAGCGGGTCTTTGATTATGCGTAGTATTTTTTCACTATGCCTGCATTGACAAGGTAAGGAAGGTCATCACCATCCATGGTGGTTAGAATCATAGCTCCTCCTGAGAAAATGCTCTTAACCACAAATGGCCCTTCGTATATGGGAGTCCATTTTCCCCTGGGATCACCTTGCGGCAGTATGATGCGTTTGATCACCAGATCCACGACTTGATATTCTTGATGCCTGACTATCTTGTTAAAATCCTTGATCATTCGCTTTTGATACGTTTGACCATGGCAGATAGCAGTAAGCCTCTTTTCATCGATTAGATTTAGTTGATCAAGTCGGGTTGGATCCAGTCGTCTTCGTTCAAACCCACATCCTTCATAATTCTGAGAGAAGGTATCTGAACTTCTATGGGTAGCACTTCCTCCATGCCATATACCATAGAGTAGGGTGTTACCCTTGCCGACGTCCGTGTTGAGGTACGGTACCCATGAAGAGAAAATGGTAACATCTCATGCCAGTCTTTGTATGTCACTATCATCTTCTGTACAATCTTCTTGATGTTCTTGTTAGTTGCTTCAACATCGCCATTCATCTTTGGCCGGTGAGGAGACGAATTATGGTGCTGTATCTTGAACTATTTATAGAGCTCGGTGATCATTGTGTTGTTGAGATTTGTACCATTATCAGTAATAATCCTCTCTGGTACACCATATCGACAGGTCAGATTGTGTCGGATAAACCGCGCCACAACATTCTTGGTTACTGTAGCAAAAGAGGATGCCTCAACCCACTTTGTGAAATAATCAATGGCCACTAAGATGAAACAATGTCCATTGGAAGCGGTGGGTCTGATCTCGCCGATCATGTCGATGCCCCACATTGCAAAGGGCCAAGGAGCTGTCAGGACATTTAAGGGGACTGAAGGCACATGCACTTTATCAGCGTAGATTTGACACTTATAACAAGTTCGAGAGTGCTGATAAAAATCGGCTTCCATAGTGGACCAGTAATATCTTGCCCGTAGGATCTTCTTAGCCATGGTGTGTTCACTGGAATGGGTTTCGAAGGTGCCTTCATGTAGATCTCTCACGATCTTCTCTGCTTCGCTCTTGTCTACACACCGTAGTAGTGTGGAGTCATGGTTACGTTTATAGAGGATCCCATTACTGAGGAAGAACTTTGCAGCGAACCTTCTCAGAAACTTCTTATTGTTGACAGATGCCCCTTCGGGGTATTCCTGAGCCTCGAGATACCTTTTAACTTCGTGAAACCAGGGTTTGTCTGCCACTTCTTCGGTATCGATCTCACTGCAGTATGCTGGTTCATCTAACCTCTCAATGGTAATCCGGGGAGCCTCATTGTCCCACCTAACCTTGAACATAGAAGACATGGTAGCTAGCGCGTCCGCTAACTGGTTCTCCTCTCGTGGGAAATGTTCAAAGGTTACCTCCTCAAAGTGTGGGAGCAATGTCAGTACATACTCTTTGTAAGGAATGAGATTCGGGTGCTTCGTATCCCACTCGCCTTTGATCTGACTTATCACCAGAGTGGAATCCCCAAATACACTTAAGAACTTAATCCTCAGGTCAATAGCAGCTCGCATACCCATAATACATGCTTCATACTCCACCATGTTGTTGGTGCAGTTGAAACATAAACAGGCGGTGAATGGAGTATGACAGCCCTTTAGAAGATATGATTACAACGCCAATGCCGTTACCTAGTGCGTTTGAGGCTCCATCAAAATACATAGACCATCGGGATCCCTCCTCGGGTCCTTCATCTGGTCCAGGCTCTTCGTAGTCAGTCATTAGCACGATATTCTCATCCGGGAACTCGAAATTCATGGACTGGTAGTCATCCACGGCCTGATGAGCTAAGTGATCAGCCAATACAGTCCCCTTTATTTCTTTTTGGGTTGTATATTGTTTTTCGTATTCTGTTAAGATCATTTTCCACCTTGCTATCCTTCCGGAGAGAGAGGGCTTCTCGAAAATATACTTGATTGGATCCATCTTGGATATCAACAAGGTAGTGTGAGTCAATATATACTGCCTTAGTCGACGAGCAGCCCATGCCAAAGCGCAACAAGTTTTCTCGAGCAATGAGTATCGGGTCTCACAGTCGGTAAACTTTTTGCTAAAGTAATAAATGGCGTGCTCTTTTCGACCAGACTCGTCATGCTGCCCCAGCACACACCCCATTTAATTGTGCAGCACTATCAAGTATAATATCAAAGGTCTTCCTTCAACTGGAGGCATCAGAATTGGTGGTTCTTGAAGGTATTCCTTGATTCTTTCGAAAGCAGTATGGAATTCATCATTCCACTTTACCACTTGATCTTTCTTCAGAAGCTTGAAGATTGGCTCACAAGTAGCATTTATATGTGAAATGAACCTGGCGATGTAATTCAGGCGTCCCAAAACCCCTCTAACTTCCTTCTCTATGCGGGGAACCGACATCTCTTGTATGGCCTTCACCTTCGTAGGGTCTACCTGAATACCCTTGTCACTGACGATGAAACCTAGAAGCTTACCAGATCTTACCCCGAAGTTACACTTGTTCGGATTTAACCTCAACTTGTACGTCTTCAACCTGTCAAACAATTTCTGGAGATGATCAAGGTGCTCTTCCTCAGTCTGAGACCTGGCTATCATATCAGCAACATAAACTTCGATCTCATGGTGAATCATGTCATGGAACAAAGCGACCATAGCGTGCTGATAAGTTGCCCTAACATTCTTCAACCCAAAAGGCATCACCTTGTAGCAGAAGGTGCCCCACTGTGTAATGAAGGTTGTCTTCTCCGTGTCTTCAAGAGCCATCTTGATCTGGTTGTAGCCAGAGAAACCATCCATGAAGGAGAAGATTTTATGTTGTTTGATATTGTCGACCAGAACATTGATGTGAGGAAGTGAGAAGTCATCCTTGGGGCTTGCCCTGTTCAGATCTCTGTAATCAACACACATCCATACCTTACCGTCCTTCTTAGGTACCAGAACAACGTTAGCAACCTACTGTGGATACGAAGTGACAGCTAAGAATCCTGCATCAAACTGTTTCATGACCTCTGCCTTGATTTTCTCTGACATTTTAGGACGCATACGGCGGACCTTCTGCTTAACTGGAGGACAATCTTCTTTAGTTGGTAGGCGATGTACCACAATATCAGTGTCCAAACCAGGCATGTCTTCATAGGACCAGGCGAAGATTTCAACATAGTCGTGCAACATCTGTATCAACCTCTGTTTCACGCTAAGCTCCAGATTTGCACCTATTTTAACCTCTTTTCTGTCTTCCTCAGTACCCAAGTTCACTGTCTCAATCGGCTCTTCATGAGGCTGTATGGCCCTTTCTTCCTGCTGTAATAGTCTAGCAAGTTCTCCAGGCACCTCAAAATCATCCTCACCTTCGTCTTCGGCTTGGTTGATCGGATTTTCGAAGTCATAACTGGCAATAACAGAGCTGTTATCAATGGGATCCATAGTGGATATGGATATACATTATGATACATGAGTGGGTGTAAGAGAATAACTGTTTTGATAAAGTGAAAGCAGGAAAGAAAAACAGAGAGCGCAAAATTTGTATGCAAGAAACGTCCAATGCTTTATTAATGATTATGAAATGACAAATAATAGCCCTCACAAGCAAAGCCAAGGTGCCTCGGGCAAGGCAACGGGCCACAAAGTTTCAAATTTTTTATTACAAATCTTAAAACAAATAAGTCAATTACTGCGGAATAAAAGAAACAAGTATGAAGTCCCTAGCCGTCCAGTTACTCGGTCCACCGTTGGTAGTTGGGTAGATCCAGCTTTCGATGTCCGAATCCTATTCACTGTCTTCAATGGCGTTAATCCACTATTGCTGATGTGTAGGGGAGGTCCTCCATCCCGAGCGCGTCTAACAGCCCTTTGAGCCCCTGCAGTAAAGCCCAAACCAAATTTGTCAGTTTTATGAGTGAAATCAGGGAGCTGACCCCAATTGGCACACCCACCTTCTTCAACCACGACCCTGGCATCCTTGAGAGAAGCCATCTTCAAAGGAGGTTTGTTGCTAGTAGTTTTAGTCGACGCCAAGATCTGAGGGACCTCTTCAAAATTCTGACAAGGAGTTTCGATGAATTCCCCGTCCATCTCTATGTAGCGGAAGGAGTTGAGGTGACTCACCATATATTCTTCTTCACCCTGCATTGTGACGATCTTTCCTTTCATCGGATATTTGAACATTTGGTGGAGTGTGGAGGTGACTGCCCCAGGCTCGTGGATCCAAGGACGACCCAACAAACAAGAATACGATGGCCTGATATCCATCACATAGAAAGTGGACCCAAAAGTCTGAGAACCCACTTTGACAGGGATGTCCACTTCCCCGTGCACCATTCTCTTCAATCCGTCAAAAGCCCTTACCACAATGTTACTAGGCTTTAGAGTTAAACCTCGCAATCCAACCGGTCTAATGCCTTCTTTGGAAGAACATTTAGTGAAGACCCAATATCTACCAGCACATGAGCCATAGTGGTGCCCCTGCATTCAATTGAGACATGCAGAGCATCATTATGATTCCTTCCCTTTGGTGTCAAATCCGTATCTGAAAAACCCAACCCATTATCAGCAGTCAGGCTGGCCATACAATCTTTGAACTGATCAGCTGAAGTCTCTTGTGGCACATGCGCAGTTTTGAGGAATGCGATCAAAGCCTTCGCATGGGCCTCAGAGCACAACAACAAACACAACATGGATATCTTCAATGGGGTCTGCCCCAACTGCTCGACCATATTGTAGTCGCTCTTCTAAATGATTTTCAGTATTTCCTCTATTTCTTGCTTAGAAGCTTCCACAACAATTTTCCTAGGCGCCTCCATCCGGGCAGGCTCACCTACAACCTCTTTGCTGCGGGTGTCAGACAATTTGCCGACAGGGGTAATAACTGGAGTAAGAACATGAACTGTATTTGATGCACCGACAGGAACATCAGATGGAATGATAATAGGCTTGTTAATAGTCTTAGGGGAAATCTTGGGAGAGAAGACCCTTCCACTTCAGGTGACTTTGTTGGTTCTGACAATGTTACCAACATCAGGATCAACTTCTTCATCTCTCAGATCTTGTTTGATGCCATGATAGTACACATCGACACCATAATTCCATGGGACAGCTTTGTCCGAGACATACAGGATAGGACCAGGAACAATGATTATCAGCAGAGCAATTCTTGGAGCAGATGTAATCCTAACAGGTCTTCTCGAGGAAACCTTGGAAGGATTGGTGGAAATGGTTAAAATGGCAACATCTTCAATTGGAACAACGGGAATCATAGTTTTCTCAAACATAATCTCTTTGCAATCTATCAGGCGTTGAACACCTAACTTCAGCAAATGGCAACCAGAAGGTAGAAGCGAACACATGTGGCAACCTTCACCACAACCCGGAAATAAACCAGCCAACATCAAATTCTTCTTGACAATCATGAGAGGAGTAGAAACTTCATCAACAGAGGTAACAAACAAATCAGTATCAATAGCATTAACTCCACGGCCGTGCTTAGGCATGGGAGCAGTTATGACATTTGGCTTCTCTGGAGCATCAAAATCTATTTTCTTAGCTTCAATCAAGTCTTATATTTTATTTCTCAGAGCCCAGCAGTCATTTGTATCGTGGCCAGGACTCTCAGAATGATAGGCACACCGGGCGTTCGGATTATATCGGGGAGATGTAGTATTTAGATTCTTGGGAGCCTCTCTCAAGGTTGCCAAGTTGGACCTCAGTAGGTGAGGTAGGACTTCAGCCAATGTCATTTTGATGCGGGTAAACTGTCGTTGTGGTCTTTCCACCCTTTGTTGATTGTTGCGCTGTGGAGCAACTGCAGATCTAAGTATAATCACGACACTTACTGTCTGACGTTGTTCAGCCCTGTTCTGACCCCTCGGGCTGTAGATGGCACTGGCTTCCTTTTTACCATCAAAAGGCTTATTTACTGAACTTGAAGAGGCATCCTTCTGTATTTTGCCACTTCGAATCTCAGCTTCTACTCTTTCTCTAGTTAGAATCAGCTCGATTAAACCAGCTGATGAACTTCCAATCAAATGATTGAAAAATGGACTAGATAGCGTTCCCAGAAACATATCAACCAACTCCCTATCAAACAATGGGGGTTGAACTCTCCTAGCCAAGTCTCTCCATTTTTGTGCATAATCTTTAAAACCTTCACCTGTACCCATGGACATACTCTGGAGTTAAGTACAAGTGGGAGCAAGGTCGGTATTATACTGATACTGCTTGTAGAAAGCAGCAACTAGATCTTCCCAATTTCGGACATTAGCTCCCTCCAGTTGGTAGAACCATTCAAGCTGAGTCCCGGACAGACTATCTTGAAAGAAATGCACCCACAAATTTCTATAAGCGGTGTGGGGCTGAATTTTCCTGACGTAAGAGCAGAGATGGAGCTTTGGGCAGGACACCCCGTCATACTTGGAAAAAACTGGAGCTTTGAACTTCTGCGGGAAGACTACTCCCGGCACCAATCCCAGTTCTTCAAAATCTAGTCCATGTATCCTTTGAACTTCCATGACACTCAGACGACTTTATAACTGCTTATATCTATCCTCGGCGAGAGGATATTGCTCATCGTTATAATCAGTATCATTGTCAAAGACTGCAGGACTAGGGTCCTTCTCTTCTTCTTGATTCTCCCCCTCTTTAGATGAAGAGGTCAGATCGACTTGTCGCTTCAACCGCTCTCCAAACCTTCTGCCCATATTCAGAATACCAGTAGCCTTCTTCTTTTTATTCTTTTCTTTCAGAATAAGGGCTTTCAGACCCTCCTACCCTTTTTCCAGACTGATGAACATTTGTTGGAACTGGGCATTCTGTGCCTGAAGGTCCTTGATGGTTTGCTCAGAAGACATTTCTGCTGAAATAAACAGCGAAGGAGATGAGAAACCTATAATGGTACCTGTAATAATGTGTATGATAATAGGATGCGTATGCAATGATTTCAAAGACTTCGGGCAATTTAAATTTGCAAACCAAAATAAACAAAAACTTTATTAGCTGAATTTGAAGTTCAAATGCCTTTTAGGTGTTATAATTAAAAATAAACAAATCCAAAACTATAAAAGACATCAAAGTTCCCATGGATGCTTCCTCTTTGTGCCAAGGTAGTCATTCAATCCTCTTTCTTCATGCAGTTGCTTTGTGAGCTCTAAAACTTTCCTCTCCTGAGCATGGAACTGATCCCTGTAAGTGTCCCGCTCCTTCATCAGCTGAATCCAAGACCTCTGTAATTCCCCAAGATCAGTGGGCATGTAAGGATAGAGATCCGTGTAAGGAATGCCTCCTTCAGTAGTGGGTTCCACAATCACTGGTAAAACGGACACATAGGGAAGCATAAGCTTCTGGGCATGGGCTCGTACCCACTGAAGGTAAGGTTCCATAGGAATGGAAGTCTTTGGCCCTAAAGTCCTGATGCCAGATCTGTTTACCATGCCCCAAGCTCGTATGAACCTCCAGCGATATTCCTTAACATCATCCTCATAGTTGAATACAATGCCCTCGATAAGCAACTCATGGGGACCATCCCTTCGAGCGTGACCAAATTGTCACAGAGCTAAACAAGGATTATAGGTTATACCCCCTCTGATACCAAGCAGTGGTACATTAGGGTACTCCCCGCAGTGGTCAATGATAGCAATGTTTCCCATAGATCGAGAACACCAAAGAATATCCGTATGAGCGAGTGACATCATCCTTTGTGACCAAACTAGACCTTCTTCATTCTTCAGTATGGACTTAGGGAGGTGAGAAATAAACCACCTAGGCAGCAATGGCGTGCAGCACATAAGAATCTCTCTTCTCCTCATGGTACGAGTATGGAGAGTGTGCAAAATATCTCTGAGCAAAGTAGGCACCGGGTTGCAAGAGAGAAAGATCTTGATAGCATTCACATCTATGAATGAGTCCGGATTAGGGAAGATGACTAAAAAATAGATAAGAATAGCCAAGACCTCCTCAAAAGCCTGAAAATCCATACCCTCCCAAAACAGCTGGGCTTTGTCTATCAGAAACTTAGCTAGAAAACCCTTGACTCCACTTCTCGTTTCCCAATTGGATACTATGTCGGACCGTTTCAGATGTAAAGCTGAGGCAATGACTTCTGGCTTAGGAACTTCTTCTAGACCTATAAAGGGTACCTGTTCAAGAATGGGTATATGCAATAGCTGAGATAATTCTTCCAAGGTAGGCACCAACTGATAGTATGGAAAGGTGAAGCAGTGGTGCTTGGGATCAAAGAACTGAAAGAGTACACTCATCATCTTTTCATCAAAGTTTGCAGTAACCAGGTTGAGAAGTTGACCATGTCTCTTAGTGAACGCAGAAGTTTTAGAAACCCTTGATACTAGCTCTTTGAGTTGGGAAGGTATCTTCACAAAGCTGATTCAGATAATATTTCTATGAGCGAAAGCCATGATCTGCAAAATAGAACAAAGATAAATTCCCTTGGTCTTTGAAATGGTTAGTTTAATAAGCATGGATGCCATGTTATGATGCATGATGTCATGATAAACCACAGGTATAGAAAACACAGGTATAGCAAACACAGTCAATTCACACCAAGTCCTTAGGTTTAAGGCTTGCATGAGGTTAAAGGTAGTACCCTCTTGAAGTTTAGCTGGTTCAAACCTGTCTTAAAAAGTAACCGGGTTCTAGAGATTCTCAGTATCACTGACCATCCTTTATCAGACATTGTTTCAGATCTCAATCTTTTCTTGCAGCCAAAATATCCCGAAAGTCTGATCTCAATGAGTGTAGCATCGAGTATCAACCATTTCTCAGCTCTACACCGAGGCCGACTATCTCACTACTTTCTAATGGCCAAGTTTATTCAACTAAGGTTCTAAGGTCCGTTAGTGCTTCACGACACCATGCGGCGGCCCTGTATTCTCCTCGTTTCCCCACGAAGGATACCGGTACCAACCAAAGTGCCACACTAACACAACCATCGCTTAAACCATATCAGTTTACGTCGTACAGTCTCCACGATCTATTGCTATTTACCTAATGAGTGCCCCCAGATCCGGGTGTAGGATCTATAGTAACCCCAAACAAACACTCAAAAGTAAAGCAATCAAGACAATCAAGAGAAGCAATTTAATGACCTAGATCCTAAGGTAAACCCCACTTTATTTTACTCCCCAACAGAGTCGCCAGTTCTGTGATACGGTGGCAGAACCGGCTGTTTAATACTGGTTTGCGTTTTGCGTTTTTTGTTCGCAAAATGTCGCGGTAAGCAAGAGTCGCCACCGACTTTTATTTTATCCAATCAGAAAAAGGAAAAAGAATAGAAAAACGTTTTTCGAGAATATTCTGAGTACGAGGGGTAGATTATAGAAAGGGAAGGTGTTAGCACCCTTTCTATCCGTAGTTATCTACAGGCTCTTAGGTACTTGCTCAATTTTCAAATTGCTTGTGTGTGTTTGTCTTGAAAATGTTTTACTTCATGATAACCCTTGTATCAGTCCTCAAGGATGTGACGAAGTTTGTTTTGAAAATTGGTTTTCGAAAAGTGTTTGTGTGAAAAGTTTTCATTGAGCCAGTACTTAAGATTATACCTACTCGAAAAAAGATTGTTTGTTCCTGTTTCCTTTAGACAAAGCTATCCTACTATTAAGGAGTAGGTAGCACCGTCGTTGGAGTTGTAAGGGACGTTCGAAAGAGACAAATACAATCACTAAAGCAATAGTTAGAAAACCTGAGTAGTAACCCTAGAGGCTTAAGATCTTTTCGAGGCAATGTTTCCGAGGCAACATTTCCGAGGCAACATTCGAATGAGACATTTGATCTTTTATACAAGAGGGCGACCACTAAAACTTCCTATACTTAATGACTGTTTACCGAAGGCAACCGCAGTGAGGCAAATCCTAGGAGTGAACATGTGCACGTGAACTTTTTCAGTTATGTAGTCTTTGCACATTAGGTGATCTACCGTTTTAAATTTCAAGCATTCTTTTCATACAATCCTATTAGTCATGCATCTAGACAGTTAAAGATTGCGAGAATTTAAAGTGCGAAAAATAAACCTAGCTATTACAAGGCTTCAGGGAGGGGGATTAATTACATAACCAAAAATGGGGAAAAGCGGTAAGTAAAACCCTAGTTTTAACTATTACAAACCCTGAGCAGTTACAAAATAATGGCAAAATAATTAACAAGCGCGTGACAAACTAAAAGCGAGGACAATTGAAATAATCTAAAACCCTAATTGAGAAAAAAAAAATATTTGGATTTTATTTGAGAAAATATTTAATTGCAAATTAATTAAACCTAATTTCTAATTGTTTTTAATTATGAAAGAAATTAAATTAACCTAATTTTCTAAGTAACCTAATTAATTAAAGGAATAAATATTTATGAGAAAAATGATTTTTGATGTATTTTTTAAAGAAAATTAATTAAATTATGTACACCTAAAATCCTAATTCTAATCATTTTTTAATTATAAAAAAAGATTGAATTACCCTAAATTAATTAAACTAATTAATTAAAAATATTTATTAAAAAAATATTTTTGTGATTTTTGATTTGTTAATTTAATAAAAATAATTTTTGTATTAATTAAAAAAAGGAAAATAATTAAAGAAAAGAAATTAAAAGAGATAAAAAATAACCAAATGGGCCTGTGTTATTAGCAATTCTGGGGGGTGGGAATATGAATTTCCAAGCCCATTAAGCTCCAAGCCCAGTCAACCACGCTGGATCCTGTGTAAGCGTTGACTTGAGGTGTACCAAGAACATTAAGGAGAGAAGCGTTAGATCTAGCTAGCAGTGCATCCAGTGGTTGGGCGTTCAAGTTGCATGGAAGGCGTGTGAGGGAGTGGAGAACTGGATCTGTTGCAAGAAAAGAAAATAAATAAAGCGCTGGGACCTGGGGTCGACCCCAGGTCCTCACGCCTTGTACCAATGCTACGCTGCCAATTGAGCCATTATTGTTAGTTGTTAATACAATAGTAATAATTCATAATATACAAAAACAACTCCTATGCCCTGAAACAAGCCAAACGCGCACACTGCATTCAAATATACCAATAGGGTGGTGACAAATCACCTTCTTCTACCTCCAGCCTGTCGTTTTAGATAAATAACTTATACCTACAGACGTTGTTCGTTGCTAAAAACCTGTGTCATTCAAATATTCAGTACAAGCATGATAAATCTATTGTGATGGTACCAATCAACTCGTCTTGGTCTCACGAGTATCACGGTACCTCATTCATGGCCCAATTCTTCCTGTATCTGAAATCCCTAAATCGTGATCTTAAACCCTAACAATGGTAAATATGGATTCCTGCACTGTTAGTACAATTAAGTGATACATTAAGCTTGCAAACACGATTATGAACAAGAATATATGGATAGAATGGATTTATCATGCGTAAAACATAGAAATCGAATTTGAGTTTGGGAGGCAAATCGTGATGTGTCTAGGCGATGATTCTTGACGTTTTGAAGGCTGCAAATGATGTTGTTGGCTTCAGGAGATTGCCAGGAAGTGATTAGCAGCGTTGGAATGGTCTGAATTGATCTCTAAAAGCAAAAAACGATCCAACACTTTTTGTCACTTTTTTGGAACTTTGTTTTGTGTTTTCACGACTGCTAACCCTCCTCTTTTGATTTGCAATTGTTGTATACATATAGTAGACTGAATTAGGTTAATAAAATTGGTATGAATCTTGAGAAATAGTGGAAATTGGATTTGATTTGCTTCATGTATGATATCTTTCTAAAACAAGCTTTAACCCAATCTTTTCCAACCCCAATGAGTCTTGCACGAATTGATCATCATGCTAGCTGTCCATAGACTCCAAATGTGCACAAAAATCCCAAGATTTGATTTGTTTTCATTATTTTACCATTTAATTTGATTTATTTTGATTTAAATGAATAAAAAATCAAAATAAATGATAAAAGTAATAAAATAATAGGTGGAAAAGCTCAGGGGTCGTGGGTCCTATTAGAAACATGTTTCAAGCAAGAAAACATGGTCCCCTTTGGAAAAAAAAATGCAAATTTGATCAATGTTGACTTTTGACAATTTTTCAAAAATTGCCAACTTTGAAAATGCACAACTCTCTCAATTTTGACCCTAGGAGGGTGTTCTTGGACTTTTTAGAAATCTTAGGATGTCCCCTAAAAGACCCTTTTAGTTTCATATCAATTGGATCTTCCATGTTCATGTATGAAGCTTTGACCCAAAAGGTGTTTTTGTTGACTTTTCAAAAGGACCTATAATGTAGAAATTCATATCTTTTGATGAGTGCATATTTTGAACTTGTGGGCTGAGGACGAATTGTAGGGAATTGCATCCTATTCAAAATGAGCCTTGGATGGAAATTTTTTGCTAAAGTATGAAGAAGTTATGATTGGTCAAAGTTGGGTTGACTTTTCCTACAAAACCCTAATTTAACAACTTTTGGGTTTTTGATGAATTTGGAGCATTCCTTGGGGGAATCATGGTCGCCCCTTGATCAAATTATGAAAGTCACTTAAAAATGTTGATGTTGACCAAAAATCTTGAATTTTGACTGTATGTGGGTCACAATTGACTTTTGACCTAATATAGTCGATTCTTAAGCATCCGAGTAGTTGGCTGAGCAAACTTCTTGTGCAAGGCATGAAACTTGACATGTAGGGTCTTGAGAACATATTAAGACCATGGAGAGCATATGAGGCCTTTATGGTTCTTCCATCTTGATGAAAATAGAAACCCTAATTGGAGTTACACTGCCTTAGGAGAGAGCTTGTCTGGTCAACTCTTGGGCAATCTTGAGGAAATTGAGAATCTTAATGGACATGTATTGAGTAAAATGAGAGGACAAATTTTGGGGGTACAACGATATTGTTTTAGATATTTTTGAATAGTAGTGGTAATTCGGATTGTTGGTTTGATTCTAAACCCTTACAAATTATTTAAATATTTTATATTTTTCAACGACAAAGGTAATTTAGATATGTTTCAATAATAAGTTTATTTCTAGGGTATTTCTCCTTTTTAGTTAGTATAAAATTTTAGTTTGTATAAAAAATGTTATTAAATAATAAACTATAATTAAATAAATATTTATATTTAAAGGTCGTTATGTATTTAAGTTATGAATAAATAAAATAAATAGCTATCAACTCATATTCATGACATGAATAATGAAATGAATAGTATACATAATAAATAAAATAAATAAGTATTAAAATATGTAATCATTAAAGAAGAGACGAATGTGGTAATAAATTATGATTTATTTTAGAAAATGATAATATATATTTTTTTAAAATATTTATTAGTAAGAAAACTTTAATAACTTTTCCTTGGTCAAACAATGTACTTAGTGAAAAACTTTGGAAGATTGTTTTCAGATTTTTTTGGTTCGGTCTACACTCTCTAAAAAGAATGAAAACAAATCTCTTATAACAAAAAAACATTAAAAAAATGGTAAAAATAAATTAAAGTTTAAAATAAATTAAGGGATCCCATTTATTAAAAACAAATGTTATAATAAATTATATTTACATAATTTATTTAAATTTAATTAAAAAATTTTCAAATTTGGGGTTTTGAGGAGAAAAAGTGAAGAGAAATGAGTTATTATAATTTTAATTATATTTACATAATTATCATTATATTTATTTTAAAATATTAAAATCATCTTTCAAAATTTAAGATTAGATCATGCAAATTCTTTGTTTCTTACCTGTATTTTATTAAGTGGTTAATTTTCTTTTTATCTGCTTTTTAATATTTTTTATAAATATTTTATTTTCTTAAAATATTTTTTTAGTTTCTATTTTCATATTTACTTGTGTTTTTTCTTTCAATGTTTAATTTTGTTTATATTTTCTTTTCTTTTAAATTTTATTTCAGAATATGTTTTTTATATTTTTTTTGTTTATAAATTTATATTATTTTATAAATTATATATATATATATATATATATATATATATATATATATATATATATATATATATATATATATATATATATATATATATATATATATATATATATATATATATATATATATATATATATATATATATATATATATATATATATATATATATATATATATATATATATATATATATATATATATATATATATATATATATATATATATATATATATATATATATATATATATATATATATATATATATATATATATATATATATATATATATATATATATATATATATATATATATATATATATATATATATAATGGATTATCAAAATTGAAATATTATTAGAAACATATAGTTTTATTTTCTTAAAAAGGTTATAATATAAAAAATTATAAAGATAAAAAAAGGTAAATTTGTTACTATATCTCTCTCCTTTTATTGTGAACTAAAGATACATATAACTAAATTTTTTTATTTTCTTCTTTCTCTGTTAAATTTAAAAATTTAAATTTAAAAGTTGCGTGTAAAAGTAAGTTATACACTTGTCATATTTAGTTATACACTTGTCATATTTTTTTTGAAAAATAGTAAAAACTACACTTAAAAAATTATATTTAAATTTTCTCTTTATTATAATCTCTTCTCTATTTCACTTGCAACAAAAAATATTAATTAAATAAAAATATTAAAATAATAGTTTAGACTTTTCAACTAAAGTAATAATAATTAGATCTATGGAATGTGACTATAAGTAATTAAAAATAACGTGACACTTAAAACATTAATCTTCATTGAACTCATTAATTAAAAAATAAAACTAGGTTGATAAAACTTAAACATTCGTGTTGCATTTTTAAAAAAATTGAGAGGTAGATATAGCCTCTACCAAAAATAATATTCAAGGTTGACAAATATAGATATATGTAATAAAAAATAACCGGCACAAAACAAAAAAAAAACCTTTGAAAAAATTAAATAAATTTTAATCTTTTAATATGAAATTATTTATTTATTTACAATAAAACTAACTCTCATACTAATAACATAAATAAATGTTAGTAGATAGGTCTGTTGATAAAACACTAAAAACAAAACGTCTCAAGTAAATATATTAATAAAACACAAAAACATAAATACAAACAATAAGAAGAATAAAGACTAGTATTGTGACACGAAGTACCATATTATTTTCATGATATAAAAATATTTTGTTAATCTGATGAACACATTCACATTATTCATTCCAAAACAATGACTTGTAAAATAAAGAAAATATTATATTCTTGATGTAAATTTGATGAGTTTGTCCACACCACTCGTATCCAAAAAAAATGAATTGTATGATAGATATAAAAAAACACATTAGATTTGAAAAATTTATAAATTGAAAGAGATATCAATAATAATCAAATGAATGGATAAAAATATGTAAAAGAAAGGATAATTTTTTGTTAATATGATAAATTCAATCATAACCGACAATTGATGAGAAGTTCAAAACAATCAAAAAATAACTATCACGAAAACTACTTAATAGAACGAAAAAAATATTTGTATAGCTATACTAAATTAATATTTTGTAATTGATTATAAAATATAGATCCGTATTATACATATTAGTGATATTATGTAAGATCCCAGCATTAGTATATATATGATACATTAGTATAGTGTAGCTTTATGTTAATAGCTGATAAGTGTCTATTGGTTGTTGTGTTATTAAGTAATATAATTAAGTTAGTTATAGTTAGTTTATTGGCAATTAATTAGAATTTTAGTGTCTGCTTAAATAGCTAAGTGCAATCTACATTCACCAATCAATGAAATTTTATCTTTTCCATTCTTTGAACTCTTTGTTCTCTATCTTCACTTAGTGAAGAATGCAGAAGTTGTAGCTATGCTAACATGGTATTATTCGTGTATTTGATCACCTGTGTTTCCCTCGCGACCAATCTTTGATTCAACTCACCTTCTTCGCATTCCTTCTTTCTCTGTACACAACAATTCTCGTCTTAACTCAAGATCTATCAATAGAGTTTGATGAAAATCAAGAATCGTTCGTCAAAGATCCTCTCCATTCTCAGGATATCTCAATAGGCTTTGGAGCTAGTAAATCAACCAGTTCTTTCGGACCCAAACTATTGATAAAACTGTAATAAAACAACTATTTTATCTGGAATCAACAAATTAAAGGTGTGATTATTAAGTAGAAGATGCATAAGCTTGTGTTGAATCTGCAAATTCCACAAAAATTCAAGTCTGTTCAAAATCGTATCGGTGGTACAATCTCAGAAGAGTATGAAACCTGGATTATGCAAGATCAACGAGTTGTATTCATTATCATCTATTTATGAAACTGTAAATCAAAATACTTTTCTAACGATACAATGTTATAACTTTGAGAATTTTAATTATTTTATATATAATTTTTACTTATTATTTTAAAATTTGCATTGATATTAATATTTTTGATGATGTTTATCAACTATAGAAAACAATTTTTAACTAAATCATAACTTATTATATTTTAAAACACTAAATTAAAACAATTATTTTAATTTACATTTTTTTTATAAATAATTCAATTTAAGTATTAGGAAAAATATATTTATTTAAAATTTAAATAAATTGTTTTTTTTCTAATATGAAAATATATGAAACGGGAAAAATAAGTTACTGATCAAAATATTGAATAATAACGAGAATGAATTTACTAATAATTTAAATATTTATAAATAATTCCAAAACAAAAATAATATTTATAATTATGAAAAATAAAATATATTGTTGATTCAAATATTTTTATATACGAAAAATTTTATAAATACTAATACTGATTTATTATCTCTTTTAAAAATAATATACTCTTATAACTAGACAATTTTATCTTTTATTTTTCATTTCTTTTTTATTACATTTTAAAAATACATACACATACGTAAGCACAATTAACTCATAAAATTAATTATGATATTTGTATATATATATATATATATATATATATATATATATATATATATATATATATATATATATATATATATATATTATATATATATATATATATATATATATATATATATATATATATATATATATATATATATATATATGTAATTGACACATGTCAGGTTATCATAGAGAAATATAATATTGCAGGAGACAATTAACTTATCAATAACGTGATATAACTATTTTTTAATCAATTCATTCAATTAGAATTGAATGGACCTGGGGAGATTTCGGCCTGCCCAGTTCTACTTGGCAGCAGCCTACTGTTGCAGATGAGTTACTTTTGTTGCAAACTGTTCTGGCCGGAAATGGTTGTACTCTGACGGGGAGAGACCAAATTTTATGGAATTTAGAAGATGATTTCTTGTATTCGGTCAGGTCTTGTTACTCTCTTTATGTTGGAAAATTTTTTCCTTTTGGCCCTAGTCACTTATTTAACAAAACTTTACATCTTGTTTGGAAATTGGAGGTTTCGCATAAGATCAAGGCTTTCGGTTTGAGAACTCTAATCAATAGACTTCCGACGAAGGATCTTCTGATGATTAGAGGTATCATCTTTACTAATAATTCCTTATGTTCTTTATGTGGAATTGGGGAGGAAACTTTTGTTCATTATTGTTTGTTATGTCTGATTGTATGTTCGCGTGTGGAAGATGAGGGAGTGGATCGGATTTTCGAATTCTTTGGAGGATAGTTTAAGAGGTAGTTTCATGAGTTGTTTCAATTATTGCATGTTCAAGAAAGTGAAAAATTCTAAAGCAGGTTGCATTT